>VDFB02072274.1:29120734-29729357 GCA_007258455.2 Sequoia sempervirens
AATTAAAATCTTCCAATTCCATCTACGTATAAATAAATTTAAATAATTTATTTATATTTGTTCATTCTTTCATTTCAATTAAATAAATAAGTTTATTTAATCATCTTTTCTTATTCATTTCTTAATTAATTAAATAAACATTATGATTTATTTATATTAATTATCAATAATCTTGACTTGGATATTTTTATTCAAATAAAAAGATTAAATATTCCTCTCTTCTAAATATATTCTTCTAATATCAATTTGTAATTAAATATTTCTAAAATATTTAATTAATTCTAAAGTCACATTACAATTAAATATTACAAAATATTTAATTAAATCTTCCATAGTGCAAAAATCAAAAATCAAACTCAATAAATGAAATTAAATAAATTTATTTATTTATTTAATTTGGGGATTATCTTCAACATTCGTGGAAGGAAACGGTCAAAACAAAAAATTTAATTTTCTCTGTTTCTATGCAGGCTTGTTCCCGTGGGTTGAAGACATGAATCCATTCTTCTCTCCAACCTTCCAACCTCTTCCATCTTCTTCTCAACCTCTCCATCTCTCACCTTTCAATTCCACCAGACAATCTTACAACCGTTGATCCTTGCCAGCCAGGATTTTGCCTGAGAAAAGCTATAAATAAGACTGCCGGGTACTCCAAATCATATAGAAGCTTTCAATAAAATAACTATAGCCAAATTGCAAGTAATATAAACCTTTTTAGCATCATAGCATTAGCATAGCATAGAATTATGTCATATCCATTCCATATCATAGCATCTTCCGTTTACAGCCTCTGTGCATAATCTACAGCCCCTCTTCATATCCATCAACATTTTCACTTTCATCAGCATCTAGGATAGAAATTCCTTTGCATACTCATTCTACAGTAGCCATTTGGAGAAGCTAAGCTTACACAAATCTGAGAGCAGCATCTTTGAATGAATCTCTGTAGATAGAGGAAGATGGAACGCTTCTGAAGATTTCTTCTTTATTTACATTTACATTTCAAATTTCTTCAGTATAATGTTCCATTTGTGTTTTGTTTAATTCATTTTGATTACTCAAATTAACATACACATTTTTGGTGCCCACCGTGGGGATCTTGCCCCTATTTCTCACTTTTTTTTTTGCAGGTTTCTTTGATAGGTTACAGACAAAAACATCGGATTAGCGCAAGGAACACATCTTCGAAACTTCATACCCAGTTCAGCGCATTTGATAATTTTTGCAGCACCCGTGATAAGTTTTGCAACACCTGTGATAAGTTTTGCAGCGCCCGTAATAAGTTTTGCAGCGCCCGTGATTAGTTTTGCAGTGCCTGTAAAAGGTTTTGCATCACTCTTAATGATTTTTGCAATGCTCTTAAGGATTTTTACAGCGCCCATAGCCTCTATTATAGCGCATTCCTGTAAGTTGTAATTTGTAATTTTAAAATAGTTTAACTGAATCTGACGCAACCACGGACAGTTGGTAGATATAAACTTAAAAAGAAGCAATCCTAGGGTAGACATCTAACTTAAAATGAAGCAATCCTAGGGTAGACATTTCACACTTCATTTTGGGCTAAAAAGAATTATGTATTTGTGTGAAGCAAAATCTTCACTTAGCATAGAAAATCTTTATCTTGGGCTTAAAATAAATCCATGATTACTTTGTTTTTGGTGATAGGCCTATGCTCTCCCCTTAACTGGGTGATCAAAATGCCAAACTCACCTATTTCCCTTTATGTAATTTCTTGTTTTATTAACACCTTTTAGAAGGCCTGCCATAATGGGAAAAAGTACTCACCCTACGGGAACGACCTAAGTGGGAACAACTAAAGCCAAGTTTTCCAACCCACTCTAATCAAATGCGGATGGTTGATGAAAATCCCATTCGATGGTAGTATGCATTGATAACCATCCCCAAAGCCTTTGTTCTAAAGGTAGGGAGGTCTCTTGAGGAAGTCTATCATTTGCCGCACATAACGGAAACCCTTACTAAGAACTTAGTGTAGTATCTAACTTGTCAGTTTCCGAACATCATATTAATCACAGTGCAGGGGAGGGAAGAATTTACCCCCAAGATACTCACCATATAACTGCCAAGGATTGTTTTCTCAGGGGATCCAGTATCCACTTTCGTCACTCTGAGTACGCACCTGGAAAAGACAAAAACATGGGCGCCCTTTCAGGGGTGACACGGCTGTGTGAGTCGACGCAGTTTTAAGATGTGGGTTGTTGATTACTATGATGACCTACTTGAGAACTAAGAGGGAGTTTGTTTGAAGTGCTTATCATGTGTAAAACCCGTTTAAACAATTTTTGAGAAACATTTTGATTACACACTTGATGTTTAGCATAGGACTTAAGACAACTATTTTACAACTTGTTTGATGTGTTTTCAATACACTAATTCAGATAAGATCATCCAACATTCACTGTCACATTGATTAATCTCATGTTACGAGATCGAAAATCCACAATGTTTGTAAAGAAATCCATTTTCAAAAGGATTAAAAATCCAAAGAAACCCCTCAACCACAAGAAACTATTAAAGAAGCAACGATTCTTATATGAAAGCTGAAAAGTTTTACTCAAATATAGAACCTTTCTTCATAGGTATCATGATTGTGTTAGAGGTCTGTCAGATGATTATGCTATAGAACCTTTGTATTCACAAGCTTATTTTCAAAGAAGATCCCTTTCTCAAAGGCATAACCATAGTCAACGTATTCGTTTCAGTTATATTCCCCAACCTGCAATTGAATATTCTACTCATCCAAATCAAATTTTGCAATAGAGAACTTAGAATACATTAGGCATCCATCATAAAATCCATTCTTTCACAAAGCCATGATCAAAATTTCATAAAGTGCAAAATCTTCTTTTTCTTGATCTTTTGCTTATATTCCCGCTAACAGGATTTTCATCCTTTCACTTAGGGAACAACACAAGCTAAAGATTAGAAATTTTGTGTAAGTCATAGAATCTTCATTTTATCCTGACTTTCATATATATCACATAAATTGCACTATTTCCTTCTTTTGATCAAAAGAAAGTAGAACTTGGAACAAAACCTATGCCTGTCTTCACGAGATCTCAAAAACAAATGGAAAAAGACGAGGGAGAAACCACTACAAGTAAAATGGGTGACCGTAATGAAAAAGAAGAGGAAACGTTTAATCTTGACAAATTAATAGAAGAAAAGCTTCAAGAAGCAGAACAAGATCCTCAATTCCATACTCTTATGGAAAGAATTTTAGAACGAAACAAAGAAAGATATTTTCTTTCATTAGCTAATCAAGGAGCTAAGTTACCTCACAATTTCGATATAGAAGGGATTAAAAAAAGTCCTAAAACTCCTCCTAATGACTTTAGTGCTCTTAATCAACAGATAAAAGAATTACAAGGGCAAATAAAAGAAATGCAAGGGGGTACAAAAAAGAAGTATGTTTTGGAAGATATATCTCCTTATCCATTTTATAGGAGTCTTCAAATGATCCCATTTCCAAAACATTGCGAGATTCCTAAGTATGATAGGTATAATGGAAAAATTGATCCCATTGACCATGTGAGGGATTTCCAAAATATGAGTCTAGAATTCGCCTATGATGATACCTACTTAATGTGATTATTTCCACGAAGTCTAGGTGTACAATCCATGGAGTGGCTTTCTAAGATCACTCCACCCATCAAAACTTTTGAGGAGTTGATAAATCAATTTATATCACAATACGCCTACAACATTCAACATCCGATAACAATGCTTGATCTTTGTAAAGTGAAACAAAAAGTAGGAGAAACCTTCGCTACATTCTTGCAAAGGTGGAGAAGGTTATTTGCACAATATTCCCATCCTATTCCTGAAAAGGAAAAGATGGATATCTTCATCAATGGCTTACATCCATAATTAAGTTATAGGCTTAATCTTCATTGTCCTCATAACTTTGAAAAGTTGATTGAAAACGCAATCACCATTGAAGGGGCCTTGGTTAAACGAGGAGTGATAAAACTTGATAATCCAAATACATCAAACCAAAACAACAATGATAAAACAAGGTTTTGGAATAGAAACAAAAATGTTGTCAATGATGGCATAGTGGATGCAAATAATCTGCAAACTAGACCATCTGTTTTCAATCTATCAAGTGCTCCATGAACCAATCAATAAGGAAACAACAATCAACAAGGACAAACCTCCAAGAAAGAAAACATGACCAATCAAAATAATAATCAAAATCATGGTAATTTCAATAATAATCTTGGCAATACCCAAACATCAAATCCGTCCAGACCTCCATTCTTTTCAAATTGACAAAATTTTACCACTTTGGGTCAATCTCTTGAGTCTGCTCTCAAGGAGCTTCTTGATAATAAGTTTATCACCTTACCACCACAAAGATATTATGAGCCATGAGTCAAACCCCCATCATGGAATGACTCATATTATTGTAATTATCATCATTGTAAAGGTCATAGAACGAATAATTGTCAAGCTTTGAAAAATCTTGTACAAGATTTAATTGACAATGGCACCATTACAATCGAAGGGCATCATACCAATGATGATCGTCAAGTATTTAAAGATCCTTTACCAAACTATCAAAAGGGGGAAGCATCAGATACAAAATCCAAAAGCATACATAATGTTGAAGACAATATAATCCGCCACATCTATGTTGATGATCAACGAGTTAATGTTATCAAAATCAAGGGAAAACAAGAATATCAACAAGTTAATGTGATAACAAGAGGACAAGCAAAAGTTGTTCTAAAAGGAAGTTCATCTAAAAAAACAATTTCTCCTCCAGGTCAGTATAATCTGGTTGATCAACTGAGAAAAACATCAGCTCAAATTTCCATCCTTGAACTTCTTAAAATATCTCCCATACACAAGAATATTTTAGAAGAAGCTCTTGTAAACACAACTGTTGACACTGATTTGGATGTAAACAAATTTCAAGCCATGGTGAGACATTTGTCTTCCCCCACTTGTCTTTCATTTTCTGATAAAGATGATGCCTCTATGAAACATCCACATAATTCCTCACTCTATCTTGAAGTCATGATCCATAAACATCGAATTAGACGTGTCTTAATAGATGGAGGAGCCGGTTTGAATATTTGTAGCTTAAAGTTAATAAATGCTTGATGAATATTAGAAAATGAAATTGATCCACGAAGGAAGATAACTATCAAGGCATATGATGATGAAGAAAGAGCTTCTAAAGGATTAATATTGCTGCCTATCAGAGTGGGACCTGTTGTGAAGAACACATTTTGTCAGGTTCTAGATTGGGATCTTTCTTATAACATACTTTTGGGTCGTCCGTGGATTCATGATATGTAAGCAGTACCATCAACGTATCATCAATGCATCAAGTTTCTGTATGATGGACAAGAAATAACTATACAAGTTGATTATAATAGTACCCAAACTTGTTCAAATCTTTGAGTAACTCAAGATGTCTTTGTGCCACACAATAGGGAAGCTCTTGCTGTTTCTTCTTCCGATTTACAAGTCCAACTACAAGAATTGACAAAGAATCTTAATACTAAGCTAAAGTTTAAAGACAAAGGGGTAGGTGAATATTCACTATCTCTTTCTACCTTACCTCCTTCTCTGAGGTCACACGGGTAGCCTACCTTATCAAATCAAAAGATTGCAATAACTTCTACATCCCAAGCTTCTATGCCAATCACAAAGCTTGATGGAAAATTCATTAAAGCTAATACCACTGAAGAAGAAGCTAAAGATAGGGACATCCTAAATTGGCTATACAAAGATGAAGATGACTCTCTCTTGCACATTAAGTTACCTATAGAACAATATGGTAAGGGGTACGCTATCATGCAGAAGATGGGCTATGAAGGGAATGTTCCTATAGGAAAAAGAAGAGAAGGAATCGTGGAACCAATTCAACCTATTTCAAAGCATTCAAGTGATAAAATAGGACTTGGATATGGTAAAGATAAAGAAGACTCTACTTCACAGCAAACACAATCAACTCATGAAAAAGGATCAATGTTCGATAAACCTCATGAATCAGTTTTTCAATTGCGGAATAGTTTAGATACTGATTCTAATTAATATGAATGGGACACCATTTATAATGATGAATTTTGGAGTGACAAACAAGTTGATACCATACACAAATATGCACCTGTTCTTATACAAGGAGAAGGCTCAAGGCCTCCACTTGATTGTGTTTTACAAAGCAATCATGACTCAAGTGAGGAAGAATTAGATTCTAACGAGGTTGACAATCAACAGGAGAAACCATCATAGACCTTTTCTACCATGAAGATGATAACCACATCATGACTTTGAAAATTCAAGACCTTACTCAACCTAATGATCCTATGCCTTTAGTTTATCCAGAACTTATTGATTGGGACATTGATGCACCTATCCATATTCCTACATTCCATGATGATGAGGATATTATAAATTTCCTTTGTTCCTCAAATGAAGAAAACAATTGTTTCATTCAAAAATTTCATACTCATGATTTTTATAAGGAGGGTGTCAAGTTTCTTAGCTGCAAAATAAATGAAAAAAAAGATGGATCTATTGGTGAAAACCGAACAATGGCAATGATAGATCAAAACAAGAGAAAAATAAAGAGCGAATCTAACAGTGAAAACCTTTATGAGGCACTGAAGGATGAGAAACTTGACACTCTTCTCAAGTATTATCATGAAAGATCTTCTATTTTGATCGAACCAACAGAATCAATCAACATAAGTACAACAAAGCAGCCAAAATTTTTGCAAATTGCAGCATCATTAATAGTTGAAGAAGTCCTGAAATTCATGGAATTCTTGAAGGAAAATCAAATTAATTTTGCTTGGTCATATGTTGATATGCCAGGGTTAGATCCTAATCTGATAATGCATCATTTATCTATTCAACTAGGGGCAAAACCTGTGAAGCAAAAGCTCAGAAAAATACATCCACATGCTGCGTTACTGGTCAAAGAAGAATTAAAGAAGCTTTTGGATGTTGGATTCATTCAAACTATTGACTATGCAGAATGGATTTCTAATATTGTACCTATTTCAAAGCCAGATGGAAGGATCAGAGTTTGTATAGATTTCAGATATTTAAATAAAGCTTGTCCCAAAGATAACTTTCCTTTGCCCAACATAGATATGATTGTTGATTTAACTGCTGGCCATGCAATGTATTCATTAATGGATGGATTTTCAGGATACAACCAGATAAAAATTGCACTAGAGGATCAAGAAAAAACAACATTCACATGCCCTTGGGGTACATATTACTGGAATGCAATGCCATTTGGGTTAAAGAATGCCAGAGCCACTTATCAAAGAGCAATGACAACAATTTTTCATGACATGATGCATACCTTCATGGAAGATTATGTTGATGACTTACCAAATCACAGGAAGAACATAAAATCTGTCAAAATCTTTACCATAATGGACAAGTTCAATGTTCGACTTAATCCAAAGAAATGTGTATTCGGTGTTACATCTGGAAAACTCCTAGGGTACATTGTTTTAGAAAAGGGTATAGAGGTTGATCCAGAAAAAGTACAAGCTATAATGGACATGCCCCCACCATGAAATATCAGTCAACTTCGATCATTGCAAGGAAGATTACAGTCCATCAGAAGGTTTATAGCTCAACTGGCAGACAAAAGCTTGCCATTTACACACTTATTGCATAAAAATGTTCCATTCAAATGGGAAGATAAATGTGATATGACTTATTCAATCGGATCAAGCAATACATCACAGTTTAATTCCACCTATTCCAGGAGAGCCACTCATACTATATATTTCAGCAACAGAAGTATCTTTGGGAGCATTGCTAGCACAAGAAGATTCTATAGGTAAGGAAAGGGCCATATACTATATTAGCAGAACCTTAACAAGAAATGAGTTAAACTACAGTTTCATTGAAAAAGCTTGCCTTGCAGTAGTTTTTGCTTCTCAAAAGTTGTGACACTATATGTTGGCTCATACAGTTAAGTTGATAACAAAGATTGATCCATTAAAATACCTGTTAAGCAGAGCTACTTTAACAAGAAGACTTGCAAAATGGGTAATGATCTTGAGTGAATTTGACATTCACTATGTAGATCAAAAAGCTATTAAAGGATAGGTTATTGCAGATCAATTGGTTGAAGCACCTTTACAAGAAGAAAATCCAATGCACATTGAGTTTCTTGACACAGATGTCTTCACAACAACAATTCAGAAATCATGGACATTTTACTTTGATGGATCTTATACACAATATGGCTCGGGGGCAGGGATTCTCTTTGTTACACCTGAAGGACATACCATCTCACGATCATATCGATGGATGCTCCCTTGTACAAATAACATAGCTAAATATGAGGCATTGCTCATAGGATTAAAAATAGCATTGGAATGGTGGATTGCAGAGCTCCAGGTCTATGGTGATTCACAACTTGTCATTAATCAAATAAATGATGACTATCAAACTAAAGATGATAAGTTGCTACCTTATAAGAATATGGTGGATGATTATAAAAATTATTTTGTGTCAGTAGTTTTTCTACAAAATATAAATTGATATACTGATTCATGGTGGTTTATTCAGAAATAGAATAGGATGCTGGTGGATCTGGCTAATCCCAGTTGGGATGGTCTGTGCCAGTGTCCATCCCAGTCTTTACTAAAATGGTCATTATTTCTCTTCATGGTGGTAAAAGTATCTTTATTTGTCACAGTTATATTGTTTGTGATGTGGATTCCTGGTTCTGTAATTCTTGCCCGATGTGGAGGCCTTTCAGAATCAGATGTGGATGGACTTTGAAGTTTCACATCAACCTGATTTTCTCTACCTTACTATCCATAGTATTGATAGTCAATACAGGAGCTTCCAATCGCCATCTTGGCGATATTGAAGACAATAAATGATGTGGGTCGTGATTGGCGTGTCTAGTTAAACCGACTGTGGGCATAGAATTGACGTTAGCACACAAAAGGAGCTACACTGTATGCCTTGGTCTATGGAGCAGAGCAATATTACCACTAAAGTTGAAATACCTTGCTTAGGAATTCTCACTCAAGGGTTGATAAGTGGCAGTTATAGGTTTCTCACCTCCAAGAGCTAGAACTGTTAGATGAGAGACGACAACATGCAGCTGATCATTTGAAGGGTTATTAAAAGATTATGTCTCGTAGTTACAATCACAGAGTTAAATCACAAACATTTCAAGTGGGTGATTTAGTCTTGAGAGAAAATCCACGTAATCAGCAAGACAGAGAAAAGAAAGGGAAATTTGAACCTAACTGGCTGGGTCCATTTGTCATCATTGCAGCATACGGTTCTGGTGCATATCAGTTATCCATGTCAGAAGGGGACCTATTTGAAGAGCCGATCAATAGCATGCATCTAAATAAGTTTTATGTCTAGAAAGTCCTGAAAAAATTAAAAAAATCATAAAACAGTCCTGAAAAAAATCAAAAAAATCATAAAAAGTCCTGAAAAAAATAAAAAAATCAGAAAAATCGTGAAAAAGTGCAATAAAGACAAGTGGTGAAAACTTGGTAAACAGGTGCTACTTAAAACAGGCTCCTCCATTTATTAGTTTATGTCTGGTTTTCACTTTTGGCATTATTCATTCATATCTTTCCACTGTATATATCTTTCATATCCATATCATATGACAGGGATCCTTATCTTTCATCATGGCTTGATGAAATTTGTACATATACATACTCTTTAGGTTGTGTTTACACTGGGGGAAAAACATAGAAACATGAATTGAACAAACAAGAGGGGAATTTTCAAAACATCACAAACAGACATAAAAAAAGTTTTCCAAAAACATAGCAAACATGGTTGTATCAAATCAAGCACATCATGCTTATTCAATGCTAATTGACATTAACACAACATGATTTAAATGACTATTGAAACGAGAACAACAATGATGACAACCAAATTTGGATGATCTTAATCTGAATGAATGTTTGAAATACTTTAAGCAAGATTTGAATGGCGGTTTGATTTTTCTATCATATCTCTGGAGCGATTCAATGATGTACTGGACTAGAAAAGCAAGGAAGGAGTATGATTTTTATTTGTCTATTGTTTGCGAGGAAATCATTAGTACTATGCAAATTGGTCGCGAGACATGCTTTACTATGTATCATGGATGACATTTCAGAATTTGCATGGGAAACGGGTTAACTCTTGTTTGTTTATGCAAGCAATACTCAGGTCATCTCAGTTCAATTATACCTAGATGCTTGTATTAAATTGCTATATCAAAAATCATGAAAGCAATACTCAGGTCATCACTGGTGCTAACATACCCTTTGATGCTTGTATTAACTTTCAACATTTCAAAGCTCTATGATGATACAAAAAGCATGAATAAGCTCTCCAAATGGCAATATTGTATGGATGTCCTGTATGGTTAAAATAGATTGCATTCATGTTAGAATTTGCATTTTGCATTCATAGATTTCTCAAAAGCTGGCAAAGAACCAAATGGTTTATATCTTTTCGAATACATGACTGAGTATATTTTGACATTCACAAAAACATCATTTCATACATCATTTCATTTGCATTAGAAAATCATAAAATCAAAGCATACATCATATACATCATAAACATATGCATTCATTCATCAAATAAATTTCATCTCATAAAATCATGTATATATAAATATCATAACCATGAAACTATCATATAATACATATCATACATATAAGGAAATAGACACATTTATCTCATCATAAATCATCACAACATTTTATATATCTCAAAAATGAATGTCAAAATGTACAAGGATGTCAACTACAAATGATAGAACATCATCAAAAATGAGATCATCTCAAGGTGTATACAAAATGTCTCAACAGAATATCATGAAAATATCATCTACAATACACTAGGCAGTGCTATCCTCTGATGGAGCTGGCCTGGGACCTGTACCACCTGTCCCTGATGGACTTGCTCTGCCTATCCCTAGTGGCCCTCCTGGAGGTATTGGCTGTGTCACACCTCTACTGGTAGTACGAGAGCAACCATGAGTAGACCGTGACTGAGCATAACTATCCGTCCGCTCAGGTGGAACCGCATCATGATATCTAGTCCTATAAAACTCAGCCTCTCGGGTAGCTCTACTCACCTCTCTCATCATATCACCAGTCAAGGTGCTACCTGCTACTCTCTATAGGCTATCTGCCAAAGCAATGGCCTACTCACCCCGCTGTCTAGCTGCGTCCCTCTCAGCAGTAACTGTCGTCAACTATCCCTACAACTGTGTAATCAAGGTTTGTGCCTGTGCTAGTTGAGTTTGTAAACTTTGTACTGTACTCTGTAGAGACGACATCTGACTTGATACTGATGGATCTACTGAAGGAGATGGATCTGTGTCACATCCATGGTCCACCTGTGCCACCTCTGCCACCTCTCCTACCACTTCTCCTATCACCTCTACCTCCACCCTCCTCATCATCACCTCCCTCCTCATCATCTCCTCCACTCTCATCATCATCACTATCCTCTGAATCGTCATCCTCTGAGGCTGAATCTCTCTGTCGTCATCTTTGTGCAGCAATAGGAGCAATAGCCTCATCAGGATCAAACATACGTGGTACTGGATGCTCTAAAACATATTGAAAATACTCTGGTGTCGTCTCGGCGTCAAGGACATCCACTGGGTAATCCCACATCACCACTCCTAAATTGGTAAACTCTGCCACCGCTGTCTCATACGAAATCCTTGGACCCCATACAACAAGCTCTGGCTGTCGCCATGCATAAATGGCCAAACCCACAGACATACCCTGAATCCGTCCAAATTGCCGACATACTCATCTAGCAAGAAATCTCTCAATAATCCATGGAGTCCGCCCAATCAAAAATCTGGAAGTACACACATACGGCATCTCTCTCACATCCTCTGGCCATGGCTCAAAATCTAAATATGGTCTCCAACATACTGTATCCAAACTATCCAATAGTCGCTGCCAATGTACTAGTTTGCCCAGTCTCGGCTGAGCAATAATATGAGCATATCTCCATCTGTATGATCGACCAGCTGGTCGCTGCCCTCGAGTCAATGGACATAAAACAACAAAGTGCTCCCATGCTCATATCTATAGTAATGAGCACCCAATAGCAAAACTCCAACCTCTACCATATACAATATGATGTAACTCATCATATAAGTGGGCTAGCATGAATGTACCCCATGCATATCATGTCCCCTGCATCACCATACTCTCCAAAACACGACCCCATCTGATCGCAAACCCCTTTGACCTATGGTCAGGGCACAACACACCTCCAATAAATCTTGCAAGTATAGATGGTAAAGGTGGATATGTATCTGTAATCTTGCCCCATGGGATGAAATATCCGGCGATGTGATCATCTCTGAAAATCCTCCTCAGAGCATCAGTGCCTCCAGCCTCTCGGCTATCAAAAACCACTATCTCCCCCATCACTGGGATCCTCAGGATACGATATACATCCTCAGGGGTCACTGTAATCTCTCCAGTTGGTAAATGAAATGTGTTGGTGTCACTATGCCACCACTCTGCAAGTGCTGTCAATAAAGCCCTGTTGAGGCAAACCTTAGGCATATCAAGTAATGATCTCAGTCCACAGGCCTCAATCACATCTCGGTCTGACTGTAATAACTGTGGAATCAATGTCCATGTGCTCGAAAATGTCTCTCGTAACTACAATACACCCAATCTCTCCTATTGATACATCATCAAAGCAAAATTAGTATCAAATCATTATAACATATCAATCAAAACTGAACATCAAACTATTTGTTTTTCATTGTCATAGAAAGTAGATAATCAATATCAAGTTTGTTTTTAACAACCTTAGGAGCAAAGAAATCAATCAAACTATTTGTTTTTCATCATCATGGAAATCAGATAATCAACATCACGTTTCTTTCTAACAACTTTAGAAGCAAACTTATCTGTCCTATTTGTTTTTAACAACTTTAAAAGCAAATCTATCAGTTCTTATTTGTTTTCTAACAACTTTGGAAACAAATTTATTGGTCACAACAACATATGATTAAAGGCGCTACAAAATTGGTTAAATGCGCTACAAAATTCATCGTCGGCGCTATAGAATTATAGGCGCTACAGAACTAATCAAAGGTGCTATGATTTTTATTACGGGTGCTATTATATTATACGTGCTACAAAAAACATTAAAGGTGCTACCAAATCTATCAAATGCGCTATGGAATCATATGCGCTGCGAAAGATATCAAATGCACTATGAAATCTATCAAATGTGCTATGGAAACAAATGCGCTATGAAAAATATCAAATGCGCTATGAAAAGCCTTAAGGGCGCTAAAACACCAAATTTTCAACACAAACATTGAAAAACGTGCCACGAACAGAATTTTTTTGAAAAAGTAGGAGTTTCACGAGATACATACCGGAGGTCCATAGTGCGCTGGTCGTTGATGTCATCGGATACGCTCAAAACGGTGCTGGTGAATGGGAAGTGCCATAATTAGCAAATCAAAGCTCAAAATTTGCAAATTTTACTAGGTTAAAATTGAAAATGACATGGAAAATGACATTTTTAACCTATATAAGGGTAAAATTGGTGGGTTTTATCACATTTTAACATAGCAAGGGCAATTTATTCATCAATTTTTCATTTCACATCTTTCCGGGTCAATTTCTTCACATTATTATTTTCAAACGATGAATCGACATCTTCAAAATCATAAAAATTTTTTTTAAAAAAATCATAAAAAATCGAAAAAAATAAAAATAAATAAATAAATAAATCAAAAATTCACAAAAATTCAAAATATTATCGATTCATCGTTTGTGGGGGCATATATCTATCGACATTTCGATAGTCAAAATCTGAGGCAAATTTCAAAATTCTTTGAAGCAATGCGTAAAACACATCACTTCAAAGAGGGGCAAAATGTATACACCTAAAAATGGTCACATCACATTGTCTGATAATTTATTAAATATTTTTAATATTTAATTAAAATCTTCCAATTCCATCTACATATAAATAAATTTAAATAATTTATTTATATTTGTTCATTCTTTTATTTCGATTAAATAAGTAAGTTTATTTAATCATCTTTTCTTATTCATTTCTTAATTAATTAAATAAACATTATGATTTATTTATATTAATTATCAATAATCTTGACTTGGATATTTTTATTCAAATAAAAAGATTAAATATTCCTCTCTTCTAAATATATTCTTCTAATATCAATTTGTAATTAAATTTTTCTAAAATATTTAATTAATTCTAAAGTCACATTACAATTAAATATTACAAAATATTTAATTAAATCTTCCATAGTGCAAAAGTCAAAAATCAAACTCAATAAATGAAATTAAATAAATTTATTTATTTATTTAATTTGGGGATTATCTTCAACATCCGTGGAAGCAAACGGTCAAAACAGAAAATTTAATTTTCTTTGTTTCTGTGCAGGCTTGTTCCCGTGGGTTGAAGACAAGAATCCATTCTTCTCTCCAACCTTCCAACCTCTTCCATCTTCTTCTCAACCTCTCCATCTCTCACCTTTCAATTCCACCAGACAATCTTACAACTGTTGATCCTTGCCAGCCAGGATTTTGCCTAAGAAAAGCTATAAATAAGACTGTCGGGTACTCCAAATCATATAGAAGCTTTCAGTAAAATAACTATAGCCAAATTACAAGTAATATAAACCTTTTTAGCATCATAGCATTAGCATAGAATAGAATTATGTCATATCCATTCCATATCATAGCATCTTCCATTTACAGCCCCTGTGCATAATCTACAACCCCTCTTCATATCCATCAGCATTTTCACTTTCATCAGCATCTAGGATAGAAATTCCTTTGCATACTCATTCTATAGTAGCCATTTGGAGAAGCTAAGCTTACACAAATCTGAGAGCATCAACTTTGAACGAATCTTTGCAGATAGAGGAAGATGGAACGCTTCTGAAGATTTCTTCTTTATTTACATTTACATTTCAAATTTCTTCAGTATAATGTTCCATTTGTGTTTTGTTTAATTCATTTTGATTACTCAAATTAACATACACACCTACAAATTCTATTCTTACAGGTTTTTGAAATAATATAGATAACTTATTCAAATTTTTACGTCAAGTTGCCTAACTCTGATTTTTTTGAATTTTCATTGCCACTTAAGGGCCTATTTGGCCCATCATGATCCTGCACATACCCATCATCGGCTATGTCTCTAGTCAATTGAGGAATATCAACCTCATCCTCTCTAGGGGCCATGGAGGATGTGTTAGCCTCTCTGTAACTATGGGCACTAATGTATGCTATACCTTCTACACGTGATCTAGTCCTATGAGTCTGTGAAGGCTCTCCATGCTCGTGTTGATCCTCGATGACTACCTCATCACCCTCACTTAGGGGTGGCTCCTCCTCTTAATAATCATCCTCCTCATCATCATCCTCCTCTCCTCCATACTGGTCCTCATAGTCAAGATCAGCCTTTGAATCATACTCGTCATCGATAACATCAATAAATATATCCATTGGCCTATATCATGCATCCTCGACCCTGTCCTTTAGCTTGTCTTCCTCATCTATAGGGCCATCCATTAGGAAAATAGGAGATGGTCGTGTCATTGACCACCACTCCTCATGCTCATCTATGCTGCCAACATCATGAGTTTCAGTGATTGGTGGTTGATCATGATCTGAATCATTGGAATAACTCTCATGAACATGATCTATAGTGAGCCGAACAGTATCACCCAGCCTCCGGGCACTCTGCACTGATCGCCTAATGAAGGGGCATGCCCTTGGTGGTGTCTACACCTACCAAAATTATAGCATGGCTCACCCATAATAGAAAGGTCGTACAACATAGTCATGTTGTCCAGCTAAAAACCTATCCATAGACATCATCTTTAGCTATCCTGTGGGGTCTAGCCACTGTAGTATGATTAGATAAGGTTTCCATACTATCTCATCCTCCTCCAACAGGTCAAATCTCACCCTCAAAAATACAAATCTTTGTACTACCACAAGCATCATAGAGGATAGTCGAAGGCTCGTGGATATCTTGCAACTATAGCACATGGGAACCCAACAAGCCTGGTGCATGTAATATGCTTGAGGCACCACACCTATAGAAGCGTGCAGTGCACCATACTATTGATCTCTCAAAACATAAATTGGCCAAGATCATTATAATGATGTACTAGGATGCAATATCCCCAAGAATAGACTATCATGTGCTCATGCATCCCTCAAATCAAGTGTACCAATCCTCCATCCAAGTGTGTTTCTCGTCGATTAGGATTGAGAACAAGATCCACTATATGCATTATAATCCATTGCACAACGGGGGCTCATGAATATAGAAGCATGGGAAGCTCGATTCACACTTTGATGTGCTCATCATGAATAGGTCCACCTAAATAGTATTGCATGCCAACCTTATTCTAGTGGAATGAACAATCCCCTCAGAAATATGTCTGCTCTCCTCGAATAGGAACTCAAACAATATGGTGTACATCCTCTAGGGTGATGGTCATCTCCCTAGTTGGAAGATGAAATGTACAAGTATTGACATCCCAACGCTCGCATAAGGCCATCATCATGGCATCATGGTATCTCATAGGTGGCATTAGATATGCCCAATAGATGCCTACTTCCTGCAGATGCTCTGTCTCTGTTGCTGATAGTGTTGGGGCTAAATCTCTAAGAAAGCTAGAACATGTCTCCCTCCTAGCCATTTTCATGACCGGGTTGAAACCTATCAAAATCACAACAATGTGCTCTAGAAACTCATCTAACATCTTCAAATTTTCTTTTTATTCATCATACAATTGTGCTAAAGTCGCTCTAGTGTGCTTTCCTAAAGGTCCTAAACACTTTAGAACCCTTTTGGGACACTTCGCAAAGAAATGGGACACTTTGCGAATAAAAGGGACACTTTGTGAAATTTTTTTCCAAGATCCTAAATTAACCTATAAATGCATTAAACATTACAAAATCACTAAGCAAAATTTGTAGAATCGACTCACCTCATGGTACAGCTCGTCGAGTGCCACCTTCTCTCAAAGCTCATCCAGTTGTGAAGCCATATAATTTTTTCTACTTGGCATCTTCTCATCTCACTTGTTACTTTCAAGCTACATGAAGGTAAAATGCAATAGTATGTGACAAATTACTTTCTTCTACCTCTTTTAACCTATTTTCATCACTTTTACTCTTATGCATTAAATTAGGGTTACTTTATGTTAAGAGTTAATAACACATCTTTTCTTCAAAACAACATAGCAGGACATAGCGAACTCTATTTTTGATGTTGTTTAATGTGTTGGAATCATGATTGCACACCTGACATCATCAATCATCTATCATTACGTGGCATGGTACTTTGAAATTCCCTACGATATGATGTTCTTTATTCGACATGGCTAGATTGCTACCTTGATTCCACCTTCGTAAAGCAAGTAGAATCAAGGGGGGCATATATCTACCCTCGAATTGGATTCCTAGGAGTTAGATAAAAGGATTTTTGGGAAATTAAAGAATTTGTGTTGTAGGATTTGGTTCCTAATGTTGTGGTTTTGCAAATAACTACATCGGGGGCTTCATTCTCTTGTCTTTTGAATGAGTATCCTTTTATGAAATAGAGTGCACTGTTTAGAGTCCTTTAGCTTACATATGCATGTAGAGTCATATGGGCACTAAAGTGGGGGCTAAATGTGGTATAGAAAATTGGAAAATCTTGAGAAAAGAGACAATTTCACGCTTAATTGGACCTACTTTTGAGAGCCCCTGCATTATTCATCCTTCAAAAGAACATTTATAGGCCCCTAAGACCCTTTTTTTTTATCTAGAGGGTCGTTTCACTTGAGAAATCACTTAAATCTTGAGAAACAACACTTAATTCATGCATACCTCGGAAAGCCACCTTCAAAAACCACTAGTGGGACCCATTTTCCACCTTAGGTGAATGAGTCCCCTTTGGTGGGACCCATTCGCCATCTTGGGTGAATGAGTCCCCTTTGGTGGGACCCATTCGCCAAGGGTGGCGAATGAGTCCCTTTTGAGGGAAATTTCAATTTTGAGCAGGAATTTAATCAATTCAACTTAATTTTTTGGTGGATGTCGGCTTCTTAGGTCTAAATAATGGGAAAATTAGGTCCTGATGCTTATAAATACTCATTTTAAGTCATTTTTCACATGTCTTAGTCATTTTTACAAAGCAAATTCCAAAGTCAAGTCTTCCACAATAAGTTTAATTAGCAAAGTTGAAGTTTTAGGGTAGCAAACTAGGGTTTTTGCAGGTCTTGAAGCTCATTTTTCATTCAAGGTTCAACATTGCAAAGAGTTGATGATGGATTCCTATGGTGAACCATGAAGAAATCTAGGTTGAGGAGATGCAACTAGCCATCAAATCACACCTAAAGACTTGTTTTCAAAGTGATCCCATCTTCCATTTTTTCTCTATCTTCATATTATGGTTTGCATTTCATTAACATCTCATTTACATGCCATTTATCTCTATTTTATGTGTTGTAGGATTTATAGGGTTGAAGTCTTGCATCATTCAAATCACATTTGCACATCTTATTCTAGCACAATAGAAGAGAGATTTATCATACTTTAGACTTTCCTAGTCTTTAACACACATAAGGCTAGGGTCTTATGCATATTTTTGTCCATTCAAGGTTTTATTATCAAACTAGGGGTTTGACCAAGGAAAACCCCCTATTAGACAAAAAATTTAAGTTGTTTTGTAGGAATTTTCCAAGATCTCGATTCAGGTTTCCGTCAAAAAGTGTTGTAGAGGTGACAAGGTGTAGAACATAGATCTAAATTTGTAGAAAATTGAAAGTGGATTTATTTTCCATGGATGGAAAATGAGTCCCGCATGAGGTGACTTTCAGAGTTAGATCCAAATCCTGATACCCAGTGAGCAGAAACCAGTTTCTGGGCAAAAAACCCCATCTTGCGACTAATTCACCTAAGGTGGTGAATGAGTCTCAGTTGACATAAAAGTCAAGTTTACCAGATTTTTGGAGTATTTTCTAGTCATATTCAACTTTACAGGTGCACACATTCTGAAACACAACTTTCTGTTTAGTTTCATTTGTATTTTTGTTCATCTTTTTAAGCTGTTTGCAAACCTCACTATGTTTTCAAACATGGCATATTACATTAGTTTTTCATTAATAATTAGTCAATTTCATCATTTAGTGGCATCTACATCATACAATCCTCTATTTGAGTGAACCACTTCAATTTTGGGGTTCTATCTCTCTCCATTTAGGCCAATGATCCTAAGAGTGCAAAAGAAGTCCATAGATCACATCAAAATTGTTGGTTTGAAAAATCAACTCCTTCATTCTTCATTTCTATACACAAGTAAATGATCATTTTGCAGGGAAATGTTGATTTGAGCATCTACAGTCCATATAAGAGCATAGAGCTATGATATCTCTCTGGAGGTTCAAACATTTAATTTTCTTTGTATTTCATTTTTTTCTCTCGTTGATGCTCTATTTGAGTGTAGTCTTTTATTTCAGCTTATGGGTTTATATATTGTTTAAATTTTTTTTATGTAGCTTGGATAGAGGGTTTAAACATAGCTACTACCAAAAGTGTCATTAGATTAGATAGATAAAGTTTGTTGCATATGTACTCTTGTGTTGAAAATTAGTACAAAAGTGTGCTTCTTAATTTTTTTCCTCCTACTCATGTTACTCTATGTACATTTTGTAGCATGTGTTTATTTATCATATTTTTCTCATTTATGTTTTCCTATTTTAAATTTCACATTATATATTCTCGTATAATCCAAGATTACATAGGTAAAATTAGATTTGTAGGGTCTTTAGAGAATTAACATTTATAATTGTTCTCCTTGATTTAGCAAGATGCGTTTACACAAGTTAAGGTTGTGGCTAGCTAACACAATTTCTAATATGGTTCATGAATTATTTGATGCTGTAAATTTTTTGATTAGGAATGCTCTTGTGTAACGTCATTCCACTCCTTACATCTCTCCTCCAACTGACCTAGAATTGTCGACTAAAAGTGGGGTGTATTTTTTCTTATATTGTTAGGGCTATTCAATTTTCCACCTTGCGTCGACCTTCCTAAGGACTACATTTGAATTCTGGCATGGGGAAAATCTTCTCAACTTTAGAGTTGAATGTTTTTTTCTCATCAATTGTCTATAGCTTTTTGGGGAGAATTTTTTTTTGGTTGATTTGGGTTTCTAGGGCTACCACCCTACTTCACTTGATCATAGTATATATGAGTTTTTTTCTTCACTCAATTATAGTACATATAGGTCTTGTGCGACATTCCTTTCTCCTTCTATCTTTCTCATGGTCTATTTATTCTCTCATGGAGGGATTTTTCCTTTTGGGTCAGAAAATCCTAACTTTTGTCTTCTACATGGTAGAATCTAGTTGTATCTTCTACATTTCTAAATTACTAGATATGTATCCTATCTTTTATATTTCAATAAAATGTTTGTGGCTCACCATTTTTTTCCAAAAAAAAAGATGCACACATTAACCTACATGCACATCTATCCCTTAGATTTTGAAATCTCATGTGATTATTGAACTCTCTCAATATACTCCTCCATGTTGTATATATGTGCATGTTTTCCTATTTATTTTTCTCTATATATTGGAGGAATCAGATGAAGGTGAAGCATTGTAAAGTTATTAAAATGTTGTTATCTTCAAGAATTGGAGTTAATTTTATATATGCAATTCATACATTTTTATTAATTAGATGAAGGTGAAGCATTGCAAAGTTATTAAAATGTTGTTATCTTCAAGAATTGGAGTTAATTTTATATATGCAATTGATACATTTTTATTAATAGATACTTTTTTATGGTGATTTTTTTTCTAAAATGTTATCTCAATGTTATTATTATAGTATTATGTGTTATTGTTGACTTTAATTTACTATTATATGTATTTCTCCTTGAAAAATAGTGCTCCACCCTTTTAGGAGATGGAACTAGGGTTTAGGATCTCCTATTTCACTTTGATTTCATTTAAGGAAAACCTAAAGATCTCAATCTAGGAATGGAGTTAGGGAAAGAGATATACTATTTAAGGTGTCCTAGGGTGTGATTAAAGACAAAAGAGAGGGGTTCACCACTAATCTAATTCTTAGAAAGAAAGAGATGAAAGTATTATACAAACTTAACTAAATAACCTAAGAAATGAAACTAAAAATCAGGATAATAAACTAAGAATGAACAGAGGGGTACCTAGAAGAAAGATGTGGTCAAAAAAAGATCTGAAAACCTAAAATTCTACCATTTGAAGCTCAATGGGACTCATACACTAGACTGAGTGATTTAGTCCCAAACTAGGGTTTCTAGGCAAGAACTAGAATCTCTCAATGATTGGTTTGGATCTTTTGGAAACTGGAAAAAAGTGTTGTACTAGGAATCATATGCCAAAGGTGGCAATTTAGTCTTAGTATTAGGCTTTGGCTAAAACTCTTGTATCCTCTAGTGATCTACTATGGCTTCTCTCCCGCCAGATCCCCAAGTCTCAAATCTTGAATTCTAGCTTGTAGGTGACTTTCCATGAGAGATGAAAACTTCATAACTTGAAAACATTCCTCAATATTGCAACTTAGTCCTCAAACGATCTTCAAGCTCTAAACCACTTAGATTTTCAATTACACATAAAAGAGAGGGAAAACATGTTGTGTTAATGAATGGGGGTTTGCGTCAGTCAAAATCCATTTTGGTAATCAAACCTTAATGAGGAATGAAACATGAATGAAATGAACATGAAACATAAGGTGAAACAATAGAACCTTGTTTGGAACCTTGTAGATCTATAAACAAGCATGAAGTGGTCTCAATGGATGTAGATCTTGATTATGATTCTTGATGAAAGATAGTGCATTTCAATACTTAAATTGATCTTGAACAATACATCACAACACTAGCTCAAAACCATATGCATGATACATCAAGCCTTTGACCTGATAATGGATCTTGAATTATTGTAATAATCTTCTTCAAATCTTCTTGTGAATGCTCTTGTGAACTCTTCTAAAAGTGCTTTTGGTTGCTTATGAAATTCTAGGATGAAACTATGTAAAATAACCTTGTATTTATACTTGTTTGTGTCAAATTTCTTGAAATGACAACACTACAAGTCGAGATCAGATTCAGGATAATAAAATCCTACCAAAAATTTAATTCAAAATAGGTCTTGGTTAAGACAAGACTCATACGCAAGTTATGGTGTATGAGTCCCAGTAGCTAAAACTTGGGACATATTTGTAGGAGTGTCTTGTTTAATGTGCAACTTGAAATCACATCCCAAGACCTAGGTGGGACTCATATGCCTAAGGTGGAACATGAGTCCCAGATCAACAGATCTAGAACACATGACCCAAAATATTGAATTATGATTTTTTATTTGATAAATGTTGGGATTATTCATGGAAAGATTTAATTAATAAGGCTTTTGGATGCAAAATAGGACCAATTAAAGCATAAATAAGCCCAATTAATTAATAAGCACTAGATTAATGTGAAAATGTAAAGATACACTTTACAACACCCTAAATATGGCACAATTAGGTCCATTTAGTTTAAAAAGGGCCCTAAACTTAATGTGAATGTGTAAAACACATTACAACACTAGATCAAGGCAACATGAGGCTCATTTTAATGTCAATCATTCCCAAATTAACTATGAAAGAGGGATAATTTTTCCTACACTACACTCCTTACTTTACTTTAAATTTATTGGTTCATATATCAATTTAAATTATTGAATTAGATTATTACACTTTCTATTTAGATTTTCACCTTATTTGATTACCTCATTCTTAACAAATTAATAATGAACCTTAGCGAATAGATGGCCTAGTATGATAATCAAGTTAATATATCTATCTAGACACATATAGATAGGTCCAATCATGAAACAACATATAAAACCAAATTCCCCACAACATAAGTGAGTGATCTACAAATTGGGTTCATTAACATATAGAGTAATAATTCCCATACTTCTACACAACCCTTTAACCCCTTCCTTCCATTTATAATAGATTTTAACATGCAAAGAAAAATGTAACATAGAAAATAGATAAATAAGAATCCAAATGTAAAAGAAAAATATCACAACTAAGATATAAATTGTAACGTAATAAGCTAATATTGGAGGAACTGTTCAATGGAAAAAGTATATAAGGAATAAATAAATACTCCTCATTATATGTATGGCAACAATTCCTAGTTATTAAAAGTCATGTGGGATAATATAAGAGAATCGCCAAGACCTATATGGAAATCAACAACCTAAGCTATGAAACAAAATGAATAATAATCACCAAGATCTATATGGAAATCAACAACAACCACTAAGCTTCCCATCAATTTCATTTTCCTTCCTAACAAGAAATTAAAAAGGATTATACTTTCTTATTGACAAAATGAAGAACTCCCAAACCTTCCTCTAACCTAGAAGAAATTTATTGTTTGCTTGTGATAATACTAACATGGAATCAATCCATTAATAGGATGGGAGTATTCTCTTGATCTAGTTGACTAATATAATCCAAAACCACCTCAATTCTTTTCAATCACTAAAAAATAATAAATCTATGACTCCAATTGAACTATGTTGACTTCTACCTACTATTTTTTATTTCTACCTCATATCTTTATCTCAATATCTCTACTACATAATTGATTTCTGATATGGCATAACCCTTTGTTTTAAAAATGATTAGTCACCTTGGATGATAATTTCCATCCATGTAACCACCAAGGTTGTACCACCACTTATGAATGGCTACACATCCTATTTGATTATTAAAACAAGAGACAACTAAACATCCACAATCTATATAATGACCCACAAATGTTTGAAAGATTTTTATATTGACCCTTAAAAGAATGCTCTAAAGCTCATGACCCTTATCTCTTAACAAGTCAAACATATTGCCTCAACAATGACCGAAGAACCATTAATTTCTTTTGTTTTTATTACCCCTTTCACTACTCAACCATTCAAATTCACATTCTTACTTCTCTATTCTACAAATACCATAACAATACAACCACAATACCCTTCACAAAGAGAAAAGTGTATTCGAGCAACCAACGTAATAAAATACAATCACTATTTAACTTCGAACTTTACAATCTTGAAAAGTAATTAATAAGAAAGACACCGTTAACATGCACTAACATGCTGTTATTATGCGTAATGGAAAGCGAGTGTAGTAATTCATTGCAGCCATCAACTTCAAAGACAAACAAGGGCCAATTAATATTAGATTCATTTTTATATTAGATTCATTTTTGACAGTTTACATAAGCTTACCTTTCTAAATAGTTTGCTTACTTTCTGTTATTTGACAAAGCTCTTTTCTTCTCCCATAGCATCGATACGGTGGATTTGTAAAGAAACATTAGACGCCAACTTTTATTCTCGCGTATAATTCTCTAAACGATAAAACATGACTATAATTTACATTTTTCTTATGGTGCAATATTACAGGAGTTTCTACACAGTGCATGAATGATGAGCTTGATAATTGATAAAACCATTATCTTAAAAAATCTCGTGCCGCAAGCAGAGAGACCAGTGGTGAAAGTGAATTTTATTCTTGCTGAGATGACAACTTTCCTACCTTTTCTATTCCCTCTGAGAACATGAGTCCCATCCCCATGAAAGTGGGCCTTTAAATGACGGTGGAAATCGGCTTTAAACAGAATGGCTGTCCGTTAATATGGAAACACAACTACTGTGTTGGGCACCGGGGAATTGGCATTATTGTAGTTTCACGGGTCCGTTGTCGGGTGAAATTTTCCCTCTTCTTATTCAAAGAATACAAAAAATATTGGTGGTGAGAGTATTCGTATTTGGAGGAGGAATTGCGATGTTATATACACGGTGAGTGTAGACGTCTGGAGGAGGCCAGTTTCATAAACGCCCTTTGATTTTATATTTCATGGCTCCCAATCAGGGAGCGAGAGGAAGCACCAGCAAAATGTTTGTTGATCACCTATTTTATGTATCTTTGACTTTTTTTTTCTTTTGATGATAGATCATTGAATGTGAACGAGAATGTAATTAAATCTAAAAATTTACATATAATTTTTAATTAATAAATTGTACAAAACTAATACCAACCATTTATGGATCTTGTTTTGCATGATAATTCAGTTGCCCATGAGACTATAAAGGGGGAAGCTCTTTGTGTCTTTTGAGAGCCACAAATTTCTTAGCTAGAACTTTGCTATAGGCTAGCCATTCCATAGTGGGTCCGTGGGAGATGGCATGATGGGTAGGATGATTGAGGGATTGAGAAAATGGTTCATTATTAATTAGAATGGAATACCATAATTTGACAATATGTCATTAATAGAATTAAAAATAATAATAATTAAATGTATTACTCTAACTAATCAAAGAAATATTAGGCTCATACTTTAAATAGTAAATAAATTCTAGATTTTCTTTAAAGTGCTAGTTGCAACTCATGTCTATTAATATTGTTGTTTAGTACCCTACAAAGCACTATACTACAACCTAGAAAATATTTTAAGATGTTTAATTTGGGCCAAATTTAACAAAATAAAGATTTACACAAGGTAGCAATGGATATTTGTTCAATCCTAGAGATTCAAGAGTGTTAGGTCTCATCAATATTAACAAATAAGGTATTATTGTTTCTACTAAATGTACTGAAAAGGACTATGATGGTAAAGAATCCTATTAAATTTATCTAAGTTACATAGCTTCTAGTCCACTATTCTACATGTAATGGCCTTCAATTTATTTCTCTAAAATTGCTTCAATTCCCATCAAAATAAATATCAAGGTCTTTGTTAGAAAAAGTATATGAAAAGCAGAAAAAATCATCAACTTGAGGCTGCTTTGGAGTGGGGATGGATTTTGGAAGGGTTTATATATAAAACAACATTCAATGTAGTGGTCCCTCACCATTTTGTTTTAAAAAATAGCTCATTCATAATCCTTATTCCTTCAAGTTCTTAAAGAGGGGAATTTGATATCTCAAATGACTTTATTCCAAGACCATCTCAACATGGATTTCCTGGTCTCAAGATAGAGTGAAGTTTCATGTATGCTAGGTTAATTTTATGATTTTTCAAGATATAATTGATGTCGTTCCTTCTCAATATTCATATATAATCTATGTGAGATATCTTAGGACTTGGTGGAAATATTGGAAGTGGTATCTCAACACTTATGTAATTACACCCCAAAGAAAAAATGTAGGAATATTTAACTTTATACTTTTAGTAATTCACAAGTTTAAAGAAAAATAGTTGGTTAAGTTGTCTAGTTTCATCTATGCCAAAATATTTCATACAATTTAGTGCACTATTATTGAGTCTAAAGTTGGCTAGTTTGCATGGTGTTTGATATATCTAGATTTAATTCTTGGCTCCCATTTGATGTACAAGGTGTTTTTAATCTAGGATTTCCACTTTTTTGGATGTTTAAAACCCTTCTACACCACTACTAGTATTTTTTTTATCACTAAGGTTCCTACCATTGGGTATAATCATTTTTTACCTTTGAGGCCTAGATTATTGACTACACATAAAAAAACCCTACGAGATGGGGCCAAATTTTAGTTGGTTATTAGAACTAACAATGGAATTTTAGTTTGTTGATGATACCATACTCTTGGGAAAATCTACTGTTTCGGAGGGAAAGACTTTGAAAAATCTGCTAGATGCGTATGGGAAGGTGTCTGGTCAGCTGATTAACAAATATAAAATCTCTCTCTTCTTCTTTAATACTCCTAAACACAGACAGAATAAAATTACCAGAATCCTAGGTTGTAGGGTGGAGTCTTTACCTGCCACCTATCTAGGTTTACCTTTAAGCCTTAAAACCCCAAAGTCCTTTTGGATTTCATTGGTTGAGAGGTTTAGCAAGAAGCTTGCTGGATGGAAAGGAGCTCTGCTAAGTCAAGTCGGTAAATTACAGCTCCTCAAAGCTACTCTTCAAAATCTATCAATTTATGCATTAAGCCTTTTTAAAATCCCTGTGAAGTTTGCAGATGCTATTGAAAAGATTCAAAAAAGATTTATTTGGTTGGGTGTTGAAGAAAGAAAAAGGTTTCCTTTAATAGGGTGGGATCTAGTGTGCAGACCTAAAAAGGCCAGTCATTTAGGTCTTAGAAAAATCAAGATGGTTAACAAGACTCTTCTCACTAAACAAATTTGGAGACTTTTTTCATCCTTAGGGGAATGGACTAAAATCTTGAGAAGTAAATATTTGGAGAATAACATATCTCTTATAATCATGATGGAATCCCATCTTCTACGTAGAGGCTCAACCTATTGGAATAACTTGATTGCTGGTAGAAAAGTGGTTGCTATAAGAGTGGGTTGGCAAGTCAGGAGTGGAAACCAAACAAGATTCTAGGATGATAGATGGTTGTTCAAGGAGGCCCTTACCAAAATTGAACCTTTTCGTGGGTGGGCTAAGATTTGTAAAGCTCTCTTTGGGTTATATGTTAAAGATTATTGGAAGAATGGAAAATGGGTGGATCTGTGTCTTGTTAGTTAGGTTCTTGCTCCTATTCAATCCTCCCTGTTGGCTATTAGACTTTTCCATGATCAGACAGAAGACTGTCTTGTTTGGAAAGATGAACCCTTGAACAACTACACTATTGCGTCAACTTTTGCCAGGCTATCTTTTGCCTAGGATTCCCCCCTTCCTAGTCGAATGCTTGGATCAAACACCTTGTACCTAAAGTCAACATCTTCTTTTGGGTCCTACTTCATAACAAAGTGCTCATAGTTGATAATCTCTACAAGTGAGGTTTTCAAATACCCAATAGATGTTATCTCTGCAAGATGGAGGAAAGTCAGTTTGTCATTTGTTTCTTCACTGTCCATTTGCTACCTTGATTTGGGAAAAACTTCTTTGTTACTGGCATTTATCTTGGATGTTCCCCTCATCAATTGAATACTTTTTCATCCAATGGAAAGCTCCTACTCACAACCCAACACTATGGAAGTTGTGGGATTTTTCCTCCCCTCATGTTGCTTGGGGTCTATGGAAAGAACGAAACAATAGAATTTATAGAGATAATGAATTTTTAGAGATCATAGTTTTTGATAAAATAATTAGATTAATGAAAGAAAATTTCAATGCTATCCCCTAAAAGGATTGTAATCTTGAGAAAGTGGCTTGTTCTTCCTATGATCTAACGATTGCTAAGGAATGGAAAATTAGTTATGATATTTCCTGTGCTCCTAAACATGCTAAGAAGGATAGGGAGGGCATCTACTAGACTTTTCCGCCTAACGGTTGGATCAAAGCCAACTTTGATGGGGCAGTTAAAGGCAATCCTAGTGCGGTGGGATGCGACAGAGTTATAAGGGATTCTTTTGGAAATTTTATAGGTGTGATTGCTACCCCCCTTGGCTCACAAACCAATGACTTGGATGAGGTTGTCAGAGCTTTTCATGTAATAAATTTGGCTCATAATCTGAATTTTAAAAACCTTTGGCTTGAAGGGGACTCAAAAAAAATTATTGAATGTCTTCTAGGTAGGTCCCCCCCTTGTGGACCATAAAGTCTTGGATTGATGATGCTATTTCGACCTTAGCTAAGTTTGATAATATAAAGATATCACATGCCTATAGAGAAGCCAATGTTGTGGCAAACCTTTTTGTGAATGAAGGGGCTAAAAGTAAAGGATAGTGCACATGGCTGAATATCAGTGATTTAGATGTTGATGTCTGAGCCTTATTGAACTATGATGTGTCACATGGGAAAGATGTGTGTCACCTCAATCTTAATGATAGAATGGGGTAAGTACATCACTATCATTAGATTGCATGGGGATGAGCTAATTAGATTGTCTTGTAAGCTTGCTCGGCATGCTTTGTGGGCTCCTAGGTTTAGCAGGACCATTTTGAACCAAGATTTTGTCTCTGTCTGCATTACTGTGCTTGCTAAAATGGGAGGAGAAAGAAAAAGAGTTGAGCCGAATAGCTTCGAGATGCACACAAGAAACACTAAAGCATGGAACAAATTCAAAAGTGGGGGTTTACTCCCTTTTCTGGAGAAACTCCATGGGTCTAATCAGGAAGCAATAGAGCTTTTTGAGAAGAATTGGGACAATGGGGAAATAACCCTTTTTGGCAGAAAAGTTAAGCTTGATGAAAATCTCATTGCTGAAGTGACTGGTATGTCCACTAAAGGACACAAATTTTTTCAGGACAGGAATTTCTTTGATGAAGTGGTGGTCAGATTTCTGAAGAAAGACAAGGAAAAATTGAAACTTGTGAAAGTTTCCAACAGTTACTTCGAGGCCAACACCAATAAAGCTCTCTAGAGAAAAGTTCTTCACGTCATTATGGAGTATATCACCATGGATGGTCAGTTCACTAGGGTCTACGGCTATAATTTTTCCTTGCTCAATCATTTTCGCTATAAGGTAAGGGTTTCTCTCCCCTACTATTTACTCTGTTCCTTAAGAAAGAGTTTGGAAGACCATAAGAAAAACACTAAAAGATATCCGATATTACATACTGGTCTGATAAGATTAATTTTTGAACATTTCCAAAATCTATCGGCCCCTGCTAACCTGGATGCCTCTTTGGCATCTGAGGAGGATGACACTAAACTTGGTTGTTCAGGGAATAAACCAAATTTGAGTCCGGTAAGGACAGTCCTAGATCCACCCTCTGTCTAGACTACCAAGAAAATCCAAATCCATAATCCCCAGCCTCTTAAAGTCCACCCTGCTTTTGAGCCTGGAAGTTATACTCCCAAAGCCAAAGGCGTTGGAAAGAATTTCCCTATTAAAAACCTTGTTTCGTACTCTGAAGATTCTCCTAACTCTAAGGATTCTAGAGAAAATAAGAATTCTTCCTCTTTTGTCCCATCAATGGACAGAGATGTTAGAACTAGGTCCCCTAGAGCCTCTGGCCCTACTAAAAGTTGCATCAATCTTGATAGGGAATCTACCACTGATTTTCTGGGGATTTCGAGGAATAATGTTGTGGACCATTTCAAAATCTCAAAATGGGTCTTCCATGAAATTAATGACTTGAAAATAAAAAATTGGGCTCTCGAGAGTAAATTGGAAGAAGTGGGAGCTAATGTTTCCACCTTATGCAAGAAGGATGAAGAGCATAATGATAACATGGCTAGTAAAGAGATCCAGGACAATGCAGGTAAGGACAAAAGGATATAAATTGATTTGGAAAAAATAAAAAATGTTGTAAAGATAATTACTGAATAGAATAACAGATTGGCAAGACATAATGCTATCATTATCAATGCAATGACTAAAAAAATGGATAAAGCTCAACAAGGGTCCTTATTTGTTGATTTGGAAGAGGTGAAAGATAAAAACCATGAAGAGGACATAGGGATTTCGAAGAGAACTAGGGCTAATCTGAAAAGGAAGGCACCCCCCATGCCACAGATGATTCAAACTTTCAAGAAGGGTGTCTAGGATATGCAGGATCTGGAGGCTGAGACCAATATTGCTCTGAAGACTCTGGATTAGTTGTTGCTAGTTTTTTGGTCTGTACTTCAATTGGCTCTTGGTTGTCCTTCCTGGTTTTTTTGGCTAGCTGCTATTTTTTCAAGATTTTTCTTTTATTATAGCATGTTTAATTCGTTGGACTTTTTTGTCCTTTCCTATTTTAAGTTGTAAACTTTGTGGTTTTGGGTCCCTGTAAAACCCATTTTTTCCTTTATCAAAAACAATGGAATGCTTTTAGATTTTTTTTCTATAATTGGATAAATAGGAATTTTTTTTCCAACTCTTCTATGGATACGAACTTTATTACTAATTTTAAATCATTTTTTATCTCTAATGTGATCTTTTAGGTTGATGTTCAAGCCACCAAGGTGTTATTAAACCTTCAACAACTCGAAGCATTTCTTGATCACTAGAGGAATATTCCTTGCATAGGTGATCCCATAATAGTGGTTTACAATTTTTGGCCAAACTGGACACTGAAATTATTATTTTTAACTAAATCTTCACATTCGGGCACCTATAGCGGCTAAACCATGAGGAATTTGAAGATGGTGCAAACTAGAGTCTCATCAAATTTTGTTTGTAGATTCTAAAAATATTTTTTTCAAAATTTTTGGAATCAAATTTCACTTCTTTTTCCATCTCCCACAAAAATTGATTTTTTTCAGAAAACAACATTTTTCAAAAGTGACGCACACCGTATAACGCATAACTTTTTTTCCATGAAGGATAAAATTATAATTCTTTCAAATTTAGATTTGTAACTCTGATATCTAGTGCTTCCACTTGGTTAGATAGTCTTTTATTGAATATTTTTTCCTTAATCAAGTTTCAAAGTCAAATGAATTATAATTCAGACACAGCGCGACCGTATAACGTGTAACTTTTTTTGTATATGTCAAAATTTAATTTAATTTTTTTTGTTGGATCAAGGACTTCAATATTTGGTGCACTCATATTTTTTAATTTTTTTTTTGATAATATTCTATTTTTCCACATGTGAAGAATAAAGAAATTCATTTTTGATGAAAAACCTATGTTTAATAAAACTTAAAAGCAAATACATAACAAAACCAAAACATATTAAAATTATATTCATTGGATAGCTTGTTCTGAGGAATACCATAATCATTTGAAATAAATTTTAAATGAATTCATTTGATCCCCCAAAAGCTAAATCAAAAGTGATTTTTTATCAGCATTTTGATAGGTGTAAAGGAGACACATTTATAGGTATGATTTAAAACTAGCGAGGTTCTATCCAAGGGGGTTTGATCTAAAGTGAATTGATCAAACCCTCTTCAATTGGAATCCTTAAAATGGAAATTTTTATGGCTTAAATCATTATATTTTCTAAAAATATGTGATTTCAGCTAAAATTCGTTCCTCTCAGGAATTGTAAACCACTATTATGACAACACTGGCATGGTGCCACCTTCATCAACCCATGCTAGATCTTCTATCAATCTAGGGTGAATGCTCAAAGTTGTGTCTTTCTTTAGACCAAATTATCAAGACAACTAAATTTAAGAATTTCTAATTGAAATTTATTTTTATCAAATATATGTTCTAGAAAGATTAACTTTAGATAAATAAGATATGGGCGAAAAGAATATACTAGAAATATCTACTAAATACATAGAAAGTGTCACTTTTAGGTCAATTTTTAATAAAATAGAACTATTTAAAAAATGTGTTATTCTCACAATTCCTACTCACATAAATAATATTTTAAAAAATCATAAAGTGTGCTTTTGTAGATCTACGAGTTTAATGTCTAAATTGTTTTTAACTAATCTTTATATTTATTTTATTTTTTAACAAAATTAGATTATTAGGATCAAATGTAATTCATTGTCTTCTCAAAAAAATACTAAATTTTATTAAAATAATTTTTAAAAATATTATGTAATAGAAGAAAGGTTCATTTTGATATAATATACACATTATATATTAAATGAATAATCAAGAAAAAAAAAATCATCCCATCAAAATATTTGTGTTTTTAGTATATACAATTTTCAAGATTATTTAAAAATATTTATCAAAATGAAAAAAAAATTATTCCATATACTAAATTTTAAGTTATATATATTGAAAAATATTACTCTGAAAAGGTGATTTCCCACGTAATGTCATTTTTCAACATTTTACTAGTAACAATATTATAGTTTCAATTTTACAAAAAGCTACATTCAAATTTTTTTTAAAATAAGAAAAATATAAATTTGAAATACACTTAAAAATTTGAGTTTCAATTTTATTTTTTTAGACTGAAGGAATTCACGTGACCAGCAACACTGGCACGACACGACTAGACCTCGTGACCTATTACCTACAATAGAGTGCTTTAGCCATCAAGCTAGGCCCTCTGCCCCAATTCTTTTGTTTCAATTGTTTATGTCAATTCAAAATTCAAAATTATGTCACTTTAAAAAGTTAGAATGGTGACCTCCCGGGACGGACCAGTGCTTCACCTCTGTGAGCATCACCTAGATGCAATGAGTGCTAAGTGGACCATTCGATATCATGAGAGATGGGTTCTTGTTGAACCACTACTCATGAAACATGGGTCAATGAGTTTGACTCGAAACTACGGTTGAATCCTAATAGCAATATCATAATTTGACACGCTGTGGAAAAATACCTCCTACTTATCAATTGATGAGCTAAAGGGCTCTATTATGAATGGTTCATAAGGCACAACACTTGCTGAAGGTTTTGCAAATGGGGTAACAACTCAAGCGGGCTTAACCTTGGAGAAAACTCCCGGTTAAGCGCGGCTTGAGCTGGAGCGACTGGGATGGGTGACCTCCGGGCGGACCAGTGCTTCACCTCTGGCATCACCTAGATGCAATGAGTGCTAAGTGGACCATTCGATATCATGAGAGATGGGTTCTTGTTGAACCACTACTCATGAAACATGGGTCAATGAGTTTGACTCGAAACTACACGGTTGAATCCTGATAGCAATATCATAAGTTAGAATGGTGTTAGCCAATTCTTTGATAAAAATGAGATATAACTTTAAAATTTCACCCTTGAAAACATTTAATTATTTCAAACCATACTTACCACTATACCACCCCACCACAACCTATAAGACAACATTCTATGTGAAACCCCTCCCCCTCAACCTTCTAGCTGCTAGCTGCTATAAATGGTGGTCTACGCTAATGCACCACGTCTTCTCAAAAGCATAGGTAGCCTCTTAATTAGGGAAAAATGCGCTTTGCCCCAACTGACTATTTCTTTGCATTGACCGAACTAGGATCTTACGTAGGAGGGGGAAGAAACCATTTCTAATGACGGATGGGAACTGGTGGATGGTGGTGAAATCTTATAAGGTGGCAGATGACAGTAACAATAATAACACACGGAAAACGCGTGGCTTATAAGCGACAAAAACTTTGTCAGCCTTTTCAAGCAGTCTAGATGAGTGCTAAGACCAAAATCTAAAAGCTCATAATCGAGCTATACACTTTTCTATGTGTAGCCCCATCATATGGTCGCTTTAGCAATGAGAATCCCATGTGACAAAATCTATACTCAAATCAACTTTCGAATATTGAGAGTTGGTCTTTCACGCCTTCAAACTTGATAATTTTATAGACGTGGGTCCCATACCTTGTCCATTTCACATTGTGCATATATATTTAACAATGAGAATTAAATGGATTTACATTCTGCTTTCCATTTCACCCATGGATGACCACACGAAAAAATGCAAATAAGTCTTGTATATGCAAGTACACATGATTTATTCTCTAGAATAATATAGGGGAGAGGAGTCCATAGTGGAGCACCCTAACTTCGTATTTCTCAAAATTCTATATGGAAATTCCAAATCACTCTCAATTTTGTAAAACAATTTATTTGGCAACTCACGTGCTTCTATATTTCATTTTAGGGCCACATCATCAAATATGATGCCACGTCAGCATGCTTTTTGTTGAGGTATCCAAAAAGGCCCAAAAACAAGTGAGACTGATAGTGGCGCACCAAGTCATGTTTTATTGGTGTGCTGATGTGGTATCACATGATTTGTCAGTTTGTGTATTTTATGGATAAAAAGTGATTTACAATGAGATATTAAGGTGCTCCACTATGGGGCCCACTAAGGACTACTTCTATCCCCATTATTGAACCCCACTCCACTATGAAACCCTCTCCCCTACTATATTCAAATCAAGTTTAAATAATTCTTGTTAAGTGCATGAGCACATGATATATTTTTTATAATAAGATATTTATTCAAATCAAATTTGAAATGTTAAAAGAGAATTTGAGAGATATTGATATCTTAAATCTTTTAATACAAATAAGTCTTGTAAGTATATGTGCACATGATATATTTGTTATAATAATATACTATATTCAAATCAATTTTGAAATGTTAAAGGTCAAGTGCTTCACCTCTGTGAGCGTCACCTAGATGCAATGAGTGTTAAGTGGACCATTCATATCATGAGAGATGGGTTCTTGTGAACCACTACTCATGAAACATGGGTCAATAAGTTTGAATTAAAAATTACATGGTTGAATCCTGATAGCAACATCATAATAATGTTAAAAGAGAATTTGAGTGACATTGGCATACTGAATATTTTAATATTTTTTAATAAAAATAAATAATTATATAGATATATATTTTAATAAATGGGATTATAATTTGATTAGCAAGTGTATATCTAAATTTAAAATTTTATTAGTTTAATATTACAATCATATAAATAAAAATGAATATTAATAATCATTTTTAAATAATAATATAAAAAAGAGTATTATGATAATACAACATATGTAAAATCACATCACTATTTAAATATTAATTAATTTATTATTCTTTCTTATTTGTTATAACTAACAAGAACCTGAGAAATTTATTTTTAATCTTTTTTTATTTTTATATATCTAAATAAATATTTATATTATATCATATAGTTAAATAATATTTGATTGTTATTATTAATGATGTTCATGAACTGTTGATTTTTGGTTAGGGCTTATAGGCTACTCTTGCACTCTTAGGAATGTTTCACCTAAATGAGAGATAAACACCACTCAAAAGTCTAGGTGGTTCACTCAAATTAGGAAATATATGATGTTATTTAGACTAAATGGAATGATCCAAGTGCCATTAAATGAAATTTTAGACTGATTATGAATGCAAGACCTAAGAATTATGCAATGTTGGAAAACACAATGTGATATGCAAACATGAACTAAAGTATGAGCAAATGTAAAACAAAAAAGAAGGTTGAATCAGAGTGCACCTGGGCAGAGAATGGAGAATTTGGAGTGTCATGAATGCTGGCAGAGATCACTGAAAATCACTAGTGGTACTCCTTCGCCACTGATGGCGAATCAGTCCAACTTCTGATGAAAACTGGTTTTTGAGTGTCGGGATCCAGAATCTGATAAAATCTAGATTTTTAGCCTTAAGGTGGGACTCATTCACCACTGATGGTGAATCATTCCTCTCCAAAAGTTTTGAGAAATCAGGGGACAATTCTACAACACCAAATCTGAGGTTGTTTGCTTGTCGGGTTGATGAAGTTAATTTTGTAGAAAACGGATAGAATGCCTTCTCAAAGCTTGAAATAGGATTAATTTAACTTGCACCACTTTGTTGACTTCTTGTCCACTTTTCAACACCTAATAGCTTGTCAAATCTACATACACAAGTCTGCAAACACACATGCAAAAGGGGAAAAATGGTTAAGGGTTAGGTTATACGAATTTTCCTTGGTCAAATCCCACTTTGGTAATCAAACCCTTAATGAAGAAATGGAATGGAAGAGAATGATAAACAAATAACATGCAAATGCTATCAACTTACCAAACCCTTATTGAAGAAATATGAAGATATAACAATGGCTACTCCAAAATAGTTGATTAATGCTTGACTCAATGGTGCAAAGTGCTTGAATGCTTGAATGAATGTATGAATAAGTGAATTTGATGAATCAGAGTTTAAAATGAAAATAAAAACACTTATTTATACATACTTGTGCCTTAGTAACCTGAAGATACCTCATCACAGGCCGACACAAGGTGATTTTAAATAAAAAACCTGAAAGAAAATTTTATTTTTCTTGAATTTTTAGCCAAGAGGGACTCATTCACCACCCATGGCGAATGGGTCCCACATTAGACTTGAATGTGGGTGTCAGGAATCAAGTTACATTTAATGTTGTTTGTAGGGTTTACATTCATAAAAAAACTTAATTAGGTCTTATAAGGGCATAAAGGGGTCAAATAAACCATAAGAAAGGTGTAATAGTGAAATTAAGCCTAGAAAAGCATGAAATCTTGTTAAAAGACTTTACAACACTTTAGAATTGGACTTGATAAGTGATGAAAAGGTGATTTTTAGGTGGATTATAATGAATAGAGTCTAGAAAAGTGTAGAAATGTTTTACAACACTTCACAACACCTTCACAAGATGCCACAATTTAAATTTTAAGGACCTAATGTGAATGTTCAAGCCACAATGCAAAATTAAATCAAAGAAAAATGGACCAAGCATCATGAAGAAAGGCCTAAAAGACCACGAAAATGACAAGGGGCCATTTTTCTATAGTACATTTAGCCCACACTTTAGTGATAGGATGAACTTGCTTCAAACTCACACTAAAGTAGCCATGAATATCGAGAGAGAGGTCCCAATGCACTTATGTTAGCAAGATGGAATGACAACGATCAAGAGGGATGATCAATCCCCCATGATGAAGATCCCATGGCAAACTAGACATAAGAACAAAGGAACACACATGTGAAAGGTAAATTTGAATTGAGCTTCGATCGTCTGTCCAAGTAGTTGTGGATTAGATCTAGGTTATTTGTGAGAAAAAGAGAATGCATACTCACTTTGGGGTGACAGAACTCATGGTGGTCCGCTGGGTGAGAAGACCCAAAAAGGTGAAGTACATATGCTAGTTGGTATGCACTCAAAAACACATAGGTGGCTATGGGGAAAGTCGTGCCACTAAATGGGATTCTCGCTTAACCATGTTAAAGTTATACCTCCTGATAACTTTAACAAGGCACCACAAAGGAACATGCCAGTTAGTGCTTCATGAGAAAAGCAATGCTTTGTATGCTAAGAACTCATGAACAAAGAGCAAGGTACCATAGACATGCAAGTTGGGTTATGCAAGGTGGAAAAAATATAAAATTCAAAAATGTAACAAGTAAAATGTAAAAGATGTTCAAAGGAGTCTTGTTAATTTCATGCAAGGTAGATATCACTTAGGGAACATTGTGTCTAATGTCTCCAAGAGAGGACCAATCAAAGAATAAAATATTCACAACTTAGGGGATGTAGTGCATCACATCGGGCCACCAAGAGGAATGTAATATGCTATGAAAGACATCACACCCAATGTCATCCACAAAGTGATAAACGCATCATATGAAGTGACAAGGCTACACTAAGAACAAGGAATGAAAATGAAATTATTGGTAATGTATGCTCCCCACTTTAAATGAATTGCTACACACCGTTCTGTGAACAATAAATTTAAAGAAGCGAAGAAAAAATGCAAAAGAAAACAAGACATGAGAGCCAACTTGGAAAACCCTATGCCAAGTCATATGTTTCTAAGTTAGGCTGCTTCGTGTAAATGAAAGAGAAAACAAAAGAAAGGGAGTTTCCCCCAGAAAGGTACACACCAAACACATAAGGGATCTATGGAATTGGGGTTAGTATGTTCATTGTTGCAATGTTTTGATTAAAGGGCTTGGAATTGTCATCATTCCCCAAAGCACATAGAACTAGAAGAATGACACAAAGAGAGCAAGAAAAAAAGAAAAACAAAGTCTGTTTTGGGTCAACATGGAAGAGAGATTGTGGTCTCAATATTTTGCATCATCCCCAAAAGGAAAACACAAGTGAAAGGAAAGGGGAAAAGAAAAGAAAAATCTTTTGGGTCAACATGAAGGAGACATTTCGGTCTCAATGCCTTGCATCATCCCCAAAAGGAAAACACAAGAAAAGATAAAAAAAAGGAAAAGGAAAAGGGACCATTTGGGTCAACATGGAAGAGACATAGGTCGCCTCAATGCTTTGCATCATCCCCAAAATGAAAACACAAAACAAAAGTGAAAAAGAAAATGAAAAATGTAAGACATATAGAAGAATAGAGGTACAAATAGAAGAATTTCACAAAGAGAGAGAACATCAAATGCACATTATGGGGGAAAATGATATGCACATACAATCAAATCAAAGAAAAAGGAAAATGTAAAAGGAACTAGTAATGCAAATGTAAGTCAACCATTAACCAAGTTATTGACTTCGCAATCTTAAGTAATATAAGCAGAAAATGAATAGCACAATTAAGAGACAAAGACAAATGCATTATGAGGATAAGGCTAACAATGTCTTGCCCCTACTAAGTGTAGGGAAAGACTGATCCAAGGTAGGTTATGGGAAAGGATCATGCAATAGTGAGAATAGAAAATTCTACAACTATGGCATGATAAAAGGATTTTGTTTTAAGGGATGATGGGAAAGCAGTTAGTATCAGTGAAGTGATACTTGTTCAATATGTCATTCAATGTTTGACATTCTTCACTTCGATGTCCAAGAACACGATGATATTTACAATATGGTGTGTTAGAATATTTAGGATGAATGACCAACCTATTCATAGGTGGTACAAGTATAAGGCCTTTATTTAAAAGCAGTTGAAGTCTTGTTTCACATTCAAGTGGAGGATGAGTAGGAAACTTGAGTTTTTTCCATTTTTAAGGTCATTTTTCATTTGCTAGATTCTCCTTTTTCATGAATGGAAGGAGGAAGAGGACCTATGGGGATCCTAGCATCCTTGTCATGAGAATCAAGTAATGGTTGTTCACATGGAAGGAGAATGTTCAAGTTAGGAGGAGAATCAAAGATCATGGTACCATCATCTCGAAGTCTCCAATACTCAAAAGGAGGCTTGTTGTGTTTTCTTTTGTTGGTTTTTGTTCTAGAAGTTGATGAATGTCATGCTCATGTGTTGTGTCACAACCTTGTTTACTTAGGATAGTGAAGCCTTTTCCATATGTTTGTTCAAGGTTGATGGGAGTGTTTGTGACTTTGTGATCATAAAATGGGTGAGGATGTGTTTGTTGAGAGGAACTAGGTCCACTTGATGGAGGAACTTTAGGTCCTTCATTTATTTTTGGATGTAAATATGCAAAATTATCAGGAGGTGCCACAATAGGAAGATCTTGTTGCTTCATGGATGGGTAAAAGGTTGCATTGGCTTCTAGGTTATCAAGGAATTCGTTTAAGAACTTGTTCATGATAGCATCATCTTCTCAATTGATGTCTACATCACGAGGAGGAAAATCATGAGTTGAAGGAGCATAAGGAAACTCAAGGTCATTAGGGTCATAGCCAAAGGCACAATTGGACATGTATACCAAGGATTTTAATGAATTCCAAAACTTATTAAAAGAAAATGCCATGATGAAAATGAATGCAAGTAAACTAAGATGCAAGAAATAGCTGAAAATAGAGAATCTGGAAAGTAAAATAGAAAGCAATTACATAAAATAGAAATGTAGGAAATACCTAGAGAATGCCTAAAAATGTTGTCTGAAATATGCAAGTGGACTAATTTTCCCAGGGTGGCGAATGAGTCCAACTATGATATTTTTTTGGTTTTTTCAAAAAAATTAAAGTGATTTAAATGCTTTTCAGATGCCTATGAAGGATGCAGATGCAATTTTTTAGTTTTTTGAATGATACGGTATGCAAAAATGAAGGCTAAATGAGTCTTTCACTAATGCAAGTGTGTAAAGCCTAGGACACAAAAAAAAACCTAATTACATGTTGATGCAAATGAAGTATGGGATGCAAGATGCAATGGAAATCATAAATGTAAAGTGCTCAATATGCAGGTTCACAAAAATGAACCGTTGATTTTTGGGTAGGGCTTATAGGCTACTCTTGCACTCTTAGGAATGTTTCACCTAAAGGAGAGAGATACACCCCACTCAAAAGTCTAGGTGGTTCACTCAAATTAGGAAATGTATGATGTTATTTAGACTAAATGGAATGATCCAAGTGCAATTATATGAACTTTTAGACTGATTATGAATGCAATACCTAAGAATTATGCAATGTTGGAAAGCATAATGTGATATGCAAACATGAACTTAAATATGAGCAAATGTACAACAAAAAAGAAGAAGGTTGAATCAGACTGCACCTAGGCAAAGAATGGAGAATCTGGAGTGTCATGAATGCTAGCAGAGATCACTGAAAATCACTAGTGGGACTCATTCACCACTGATGGTGAATCAGTCCTCCTTCTGATGAAAACTGTTGAAAATTGGTCTCTAAGTGTAGAGATCCATAATTTGACAAAATCTAGATTTCCATCCTTAAGGTGGGACTCATTTGCCACTGATGGTGAATCAATCCTCTCCCAAAATTCTGAGAAATCAGTAGACAATTCTACAACACCAGATCTGAGGTTGTTTGCTTGTCAGGTTAATGAAGTTAATTCGATAGAAAATGGATAGAATGTCTTCTCCAAGCTTGAAATAGGATTGATTTGACTTGCAACACTTTGTTGACTTCTTTTCCACTTTTCAACACCTAATAGCTTGTCAAATCTGCATACACAAGTCTGCAAACACACATGCAAAAGGGGAAAACTGGTTAAGGGTTAGGTTATAGGGATTTGCCTTGGTCAAATCCCACTTTGGTAATCAAACCCTTAATGAAGAAATGGAATGGAAGAGAATGATAAACAAATAACACATTGCAAATGCTATCAACATACCAAACCCTTATTGAAGAAATCTAAAGATATAACAATGGCTGCTCTAAAATACTTGATTAATGCATGATTCAATGATGCAAAGTGCTTGAATGCTTGAATGAATGTGTGAATAAGTGAATTTGATGAATGGGGGTTTACAATGAGAAGAAAAACACTTATTTATACACACTTGTGCCTTAGTAACCTGGAGATACCTCATCGCAGAAAGACAAGGTGATTTTAAATTAAAACTTGAAAGAAAATTTAGAATATTTTGAATTTTGAGCCAAGAGGGACTCATTCGCCACCCATGACGAATGGGTCCCACCTTGGACTTTAATGTGGGTGTTGGGAATCAAGTCACATTTAATGTTGTTTGTTGGGTTTACATTAAAAAACACACTTAATTAAGCCTTATAAGGGCATAAAGGGGTCAAATAAAGCATAAGAAAGGTGTAACTAGTGAAATTAAGCCTAGAAAAGCATGAAATCTTGTTAAAAGACTTTACAACACTTTAGAATAGGACTTGATAAGTGACGAAAAGGTGATTTTTAGGTGGATTGTAATGAATAGTGTCTAGAAAAGTGTAGAAATGTTTTACAACACTTCACAACACCTTCACAAGATGCCACAATTTTAATTTTAAGGACCTAATGTGAATGTTCAAGCCACATTGCAACATTAAATCAAAGAAAAATGGACCAAGCATCATGAAGAAATGCCTAAAAGACCATGAAAAATGGGCAAGGGGAAATTTTTCTACGGTACAATTCATATTCCATATTCCATATGAATGTGAGTAATATGATCATTACCATGATCAAAGTCTTGGAGAATTATAAGAACAACCACAATATATATTTGCAATGCAAAATTTTCATCTTACCACTTAAACAAATAAATAAATAAAGTTTTTGTTTAGAAGAAAAATATTTTTTCTATTGCACTAAGAAGTTACTATATAAATATTTTCTAATACTTTTGGTTAATTATATTAACTATAACTTGTAACATGTCAAAAATGATAGGGAGTAGTTTCTATGTCACACTTATTTTGTAAAGTTCATAGGTAATCAATTGGAAATAATAGTCGAGTTTAATATTATTTTTTCAAAGTTTTGATATTAAAGAATAAAATACAATGTTTATAAAATTTATTTTTATGTATTAGATAAGATCCATCAAAATACATACAATAAATAACAAAAATGCATCCTTAGAGATCAAATATGTTAGTCTTCCAAAGAAATGAGTCCAACCAACCCTACCCTACAAATAAATTAGTTTATTATGTGAAAACTAATTATAGAAAAGACATTCAAACATGCTAAAATATTGAGCATATGCTTTGAAAACTTATAGCTTGTAAATTTGAAATTTCAATAACCAAGGATATTTTTTATAGAAGGATAAACATCCTTAATTGTTGTAGAAAATTATTGGTATGGAGTGCACAAATGACATGTGCATGAATATTCAATCTATCATAATTAATTGTTAAGGACAAATTGTATCTATTCACCAAAGTCACTTGGGGCATAATCCTAATCTCATCTCTTTATATCATGATAGTCCCTTATATTCACCAAGAATTTATCCTAGGAAAGACAATTGTGAACTATTCAACTTCATAAGATCAAAGGCCACTTGACATCATCATCATTATTGAGGGATATAATGATTTTCAATTATATATATATAGATAAATTTTCATGGAAATTAAATAAATCAAGTTCCATAAAATTATGTGCATATGTTATATTGAGTGTTGCCTAATACATATATTTAATAAATAGGTAGTTGTAGAGGATAAAATAGCATATCTTACCTTCTAATCTCCTTCTTCTACACTTTGGCCTTGTAGCCTTGTAATTGGTCTCTACCCTTATGGTCACGAACACTTGGTTTGTCTTTCTCCTAAGAACTTTCCTTCTAGGGAGGATATTATGACCCAAGACAAAGATAAAATTCCCTTCAAAGAAAATGAAGACTCTCACTTGTTATGGGATGTTAACATTATTCAACCTCAACTTATCCTTTATCCCCCTTCACATAAACCTCCACCTCAAAACAAACACAAATTTACTCTCTACCCACCTTGACACAAACAAAAAACTCAAAATAAACCTCAACTTATTCTTTACCCACATTCACATAAACTTCACCCCTCTAACCAACCCCGATACACCCTCTACCCCCCTCAAACCAATGTATCACAACAATCTAGTAACAATACTATTGCTCATACATATAACACCGACAACAACTTGCAACCTTCCCAACCAACCCCACCCTCTTTACCCTTACCTAATCTGCCTAGTGCTCCTCATTACATCCCACACACACATGAGTATGATCTTGTCAAATAATTAAAAAATAATCCTACAAAGATTCCCCATTGGGATTTACTTCAAAACTCACCAAATTACCACAATATTCTTCAAACAACCTTAAAACAAATTGAAGTTCCTATTTTTACAACTCCTAATGATGTGGCAGCTCTCATCCACAAAAAGAATCTTGACATTACCTTCCATCAACATGAGCTCCCTCCTTTGGATTTGCGTAAACAACATGATGCCTTTATAATAATTGGCCAATTCAATCACACAGGTAGCAAACACACTCTCATAGTTAATGGTTCCACCCTTAATGTGTGTAGTGTGAGTCTCCTTGATCAATTAGATGTTGACAGGTCACAAATAATACCTGATTTTGTACCTATTTAAGGATTTGATAATTCAACAAAGAAACCACTCGATGTAATCACTTTTCCTATTACGGCTGGGGTGGTTACTTTGCAAACTCCTATTCATGTCATGCCTTATGATCTTTTGTACAATCTTCTTTTAGGCGGACCATGGATTCATGAGATGAATGAAATCCCTTGAACCCTTCACTGTATAATAAAATATGTCTATAAGAATAACATTTATCAAGTTGAAGTAGATCCTAAGCCCGAAAGTTTCTTGCACCTTGAAAAAGGAGCTACAAGTCCTCTGAAAACATTAATTCCAACATCCAACATAGATCCTCTTGAAATTGAACACAATGATGAGGAATTTCCATCTAAATTATTTGGTGATGATTGGGTAGATCCTTAGAATTTACACCATCAATTATGGGTGAATACATATTCACACAAAAGAAAGATGAAAAACAAGAAAAAACCAAACATTATGTCAATACAACATTTAGAAAAGCTTTTGAATATATCCACCTCCACCACTTTAGACAGCAAAGAAAACTACACAAAAACCTTTGATGAACACAATAATGAACAACCACATGATTCCAAAGCAATGAAACAAATTTATGGAAAAGGGTATGAACTCATAAAACAACAGGGATATAGTGGAAAAGGATGTGGTGCTTGAGAACAAGGTATCCACAACCCTATAGAGCCTAAAACACAACAAACAACTGATGGACTTGGTTATTGTCTTTTATCCAAACCTTCACTCAACATCAACAATCTCACAAAACACATTCCTACATTATCCTTAACAACTAGTGGTATTGAACACCATCCTTTAACTTCACATTCACTTAATGTCGATGTCATCTCGCAAAATGATCATGATTTGACTTTGTTAGATTTTGTATCCTCCTATAATGGAGAAAACAAAATCTTGCAATCTAAAGAGTCTTGCGTAGGTATGAAATCTACTACTAAACAAGATGTATCTTTCACACCCACCACAAGACCCCCTTCTACCATGGATCAAGAGGGTATCTTGTTGAGACTCCTCCAAGATCACTTGATCACCCTCCCTCCCAAGAACTTGAAAGAAATGCTATGACAATACTTCATTTTCTACATATCATGGAGTTCATGGTCACTCCACTAATGAATGTAATGTCTTGAGTTATAAAATACAACTTTTTCAAGAGTTTTGTATGCTTCCCTCTGTACGAGCACCTAATTCCTTTAATTGATCTTGATTTTCACTCTAGCATGCATTTCATCAATCATTTCGGCTCACCTTTGTCCTGCACTAAGTGGGGGAAAGGGGCTTGATATCCATGTCCTCATATGTCACTTGTGGTTTCCTACTTTGGCTATTCATTAACCTTTCATGAATACATAAGAGCAAGCTTGGGATGTGGACGACATGTTTTAAGTTGGCTCACATATGATATACTTCCTTCTCTCATGACATAGCTTATCAGAAACATATGACTTGGCATAGGGCTTTCTGAGTAAGCTCTCATGTCTTCTTCTCTTCTACTTTAAAGCAGTTTCTCACAGTACGGGTTCTCACAACTGTTTTAAAGTGGGGGCATCCATTACCACTCACATTTCATTGTGTGATTTCTTTCTTCTTGTGATGCATCCTTTTTCTTCGTGGAGTCATTGGGCTTGATTCCCTCTAAGAGCATGATACTTATTTTGCACTTATCCTCTCTTGGAGATATTATGCACAATGTCCCCTAAGATGATACCTTTCATGAAAAAAGCAAAACCCTTTGAACAATCTTTACACTATTCTGCATTAACAATGTTTATGAGTGTCACACATACAAAGTTTTTCTTACCTCATGGAGCTCGAAAACCCCTTTTCCTTGTGGCACCTTGTTAAAGTTATCAAGAGGTATAAATTTGATATGGTTGAGCGGGAAGCCCATTTAGCGGAATGACTTTTCCCCATAGCCACCTTTGTGTTTGTGAATGCATACCAACTAGTATATGTATCTTACCTTTTGGGATTTCTCACCCTGCAGACAACCAAAAGCTTTGTGGCCCCAAAGTGAGTATATCTTTGGCCTTCTCACCCAACGAACAACCAAGAAGTTCCATCGGCCTAGAGGGAGTACACAATTCCATTTTGAAACAAACAATCCTAGATCTCATCCACAACTAGCTAGACAAACAGTCAAAGCTTGATCTATCTTTTCATTTTCATCTTTCTCTATCTTTCCATTGCATGATTTTGTATCTTGATGGTTGACTTAGAATCTCGGATCCTGGGGGCTTGACCACCTCTTTTATCTTTTTCATTTTATGTCATTTGCATTTGTACATGTGGATCTCTCTTGAATGTCTACTTTAGTGTGAGTTTGAAGCAAGTTCATCCTCTCACTAAAGTGGGGGCTAAATGTGCCATAGAAAAAAGGACCCTTTGCTTGACATGGGATTAATTCATGATAAAATGGACTTAATGAGGTCTTAATCTAGTGTTTTGAGGCATTTTATGCATCCACACTAGGTCTTGGACCCTTAATATGCATTTAACGATGTCTTGTAAAGGTGTTGTAAAGTCTTGTAAAGGGATTTCACACTTTTCTAGACTTTATGAACCTATTTCTCCCTAATTCAAGACTATAAAATGTGTTTAACAATATTATTACATCAATCTAGAAGTTACTTAACTAAAACTTAATGTTAAACTAGTTTTGTAATGTGTCTTGCACATTCACATTGGTTCTTGTGCCTTCCTAGGCTATGTGGAATTCATTTTAGTGTTGTAAAGTGTATTTAATCACACATTAACATTGAATTTTGTGTCCCAATCCCTATTTTCAATTCACAACATCACTAATAGTCCCATATTAACCCATATTGTGCATCCCAAGGTTTAAAATGATCAAATACCCAACAAGGTTGCATTTTAGACCTTATTTCCTTATCTCTTGGTATTTGAACTGTCAAAATAGCCCCTGTGAGACCCATTCATCATGCATGGTGAATCAATCCCATCCAAGTGGGACCCATTCGCCATGTATGGTGAACTAGTCCCATTTGGCTCCATTTTGACCTTTGAGTGGGAAAAAAAGTGAAATTTGAGTTTAATTTTGCTTCATGTCGGCTTGTGATGAGGTATTAACAGGTAAAATAGGAAATTTTACTATAAAATCACCTCTCTAAACTCATTTTTACAATTTCATTCATCCATTAACTCATTCACATCATTCATTCATCATCTATCTTCTATCTCAAGTCAAGGAAGCTAGGGCTTTCACATTGCAAGTCATTAATTTAGTTTCCTAAGACATCCAAGGGCATATTCTACATGTTTTGTTGCATAATTTCAAGATCTATCATCATGAAAAGGTAATCTATTCCATTATTTCATGTTTCATTCTATTCTTTCATCATTTTGGTTTAATTACCTAAATGGGGTTTGACCAAGGCAAACCCCGATGCCCTAACATTCACCATTTCTTCTTCTCTTCTTGTGTGTTTTTAGATTTAGGTCCATTGAAAGCTTGGAAATCATTGAAGATCAAGTTGAAAGGTTTCTCAAGTCTTCTCTTCATCCAACAAGTCAAATTATCAACAAAAACTCATTTTTAGACCCATAAATTAGAGTTTCAGAAGTGGACACATGTAGGGCATCAAAATGCAGATTAGAAGCTTCAGAATCCACTCTTGAATATTCAAAATTTCAAAAGTGGACTCAATCTCCATGGGTGGTGAATGAGTCCCATTTCCAGGTCAGTTTTATGTTTTCTGCATTTTCTGACACCCTTTTGACATAAACAGATTTCTAGCTCGGTTTACCAAAACTAGGACCGATTCACCCAAAATGGTGAATGAGTCTTTCCAGGCCTAAAAAAAACATCAAAAACATTTTAAAAGTAATTTCCAGTCTTCTTCAACATTCCAAGTGCACTCTTTTAGTCTGATTCATTTTTGTTGTAATTTTCCATTCATTTCTAGGTGATTTTGTATTACACAATGTGTTTTCAAACAAGTTGTCTTCCTTTAGTTTCCATTCATTAATCAATCAATCTTATTAGTCTCTTGCATTTAAGCATCACATATAGGTATTTTTCATTCACATCACTTTAACTTTTGAATGCAAACATAAGCATTTTTAGACCCATCTTTCTCCTTTTAGGTGAAAAATCCTAGAAGTGCTAGAAAGAAAGTAGGCCCCAAAAATCTATGTTTCAAGTCTACACATAGTTACAAGAAAAATTATTGTTATATTAGATGGATAAAGTTTGTTGCATATGTACTCTTGTGTTGAAAATTAGTACAAAAGTGTGCCTCTTATTGATGGTGAATTCTTTCCTCCTACAAGTGTTACTCTATGTACATTTGGTAGCATGTATTTGTTTATCATAGTTTTCTCATTTATTTTTTCCTATTTTAGATTTCACATTAAATCTTCCTACATGATCCAAGATTACATAGGTAAAATGAGATTTTCAGGGTCTTTGGAGAATTACCATTTACCATTGTTCCCCTTGATTTTACAAGATGCACACATTAACTCGCATGCACATCTATCCCTTAGATTTTGAAATCTCATGTGAGTATTGAACTCTCAATATATTCCTCCATGTTGTATATATGTGCATGTTTTCCTAATTATTTTTCTCTATATATTGCAGGAATTACATGAAGGTGAAGAATTGTAAGGTTACCAAAATGTTGTTATTTTTAAGAGTTGACATTTTTATTAATAGATAATTATTATCATTTTTATGGTGATTTTTTTCTAAAAATTTTTATCCATGTCATTCTAGTATTATGTGTTATTGTTGACATTAATTTACTATTATATGTGTTTCTCCTTACTTTAATTTAAATTTAGTGGTTCACATGTCAATTTAAACTATTTAATTAGATTATTACACTTTTTATTTAGATTTTCACCTTATTTAATTACCCAATTCTTAACAAATTGTACCATAGAAAAATGGATCATTGACATTTTCATGGTCTTTAAGGTCTTCTCCTATGATTTTTGACTTGTCTTGCTTTGATTTAATGTAACTTATGCATTCACATTAAGTCCTGAATGTTCAAATTATGACGTCTTGTGAAGGTGTTGTAACACATTTCTACACTTTCCTAGACTCTTTTCATTACAATTCACCTAAAAATCACCTTTTCATCACTAATCAAGTCCTATTTCAAAGTGTTGTAAAGTCTTGTAATAGGATTTCATGCTTTTTTAGGCTTAATTTCACTATTTACACCTTTCTTATGCTTTATTTGACCCCTTTAAGCACTCGTAAGGTTTTATTAAGTGTATTTTTGAATGTAAACTTGACAAACAACATTAAATGTGACTTAACTGCCAACACCCATTTACAAGCCCAAGGCAGGACCCATTCACCATGGGTGGCGAATGAGTCCCTCTTGGCTCCAAAATCAAAATAATTCTAATATTCTTTTGGGTTTTTATTTAAAAATACCCTATGTTGGCTTGCGATGAGGTATCATTAGGTTATTAGGGCATAGATGTGTATAAATAAGTGTTTTTCTCCTCATTTTACATCTCCCAATCATCAAGTTCACTTTCATTCATCAATTAGCATTCAAGCACTTTGCATCATTTAATCAAGAATTCATCAAGCATTTTGGAGCAGCCATTGACATAAATTCATATTTCTTCAACAAGGTTGTGGTGAGTTTGGGACATTTGCATGTTGTTTATTCATCTTTCGTTGTTCATTTCATTCCATTTCTTCATTAAAGGTTTGATTTCCAAAGTGGGATTTGACAAAGTAAAATCCCTATACTCTAACCCTTAACCATTTTTCCCCCTTTGCATGTATGTTTGCAAACTTTTGTATGTAGATTTGTCAAGCAATTAGGTGTTGAAAGGTGGTCAACAAGTCAACAAAGTGTTGCAAGTCAAATAAACCCTATTTCAAGCTTGGAGACAAGCTATAGTCAGTTTTCTATAGATTTGACTTTGTCAACCCGACAAGAAGACAAGTGTAGATCTGGAGCTACATAATTGACCTTTGATTTCATAGAATTTTGGGAGAGGATTGATTCACCATCAGTGGTGAATGAGTCCCACCTTAAGGCTGAAAAAGGCAATTTTGTTAGATTCTAGTTCTCGATAGTCGAAAACTTGTTTGAAGAGATTTTACTAGTAGCAGGACTGATTCACCATCAGTGGTGAATGAGTCCCACTAGTGATTTGTAGTTATTTTACTAGCATTCTAGAATCTTCTCAGATCTTCAATCTACCTCCAGGTACACTCTGATTAGCCTCTTTCAATTATGTTTTGCATTTATTTATGTTTTAGTGCATTCTTGCATATTTCACTGTGTTTTCAAACATTGCATATTTCATAAGTTTTGCATCAATAGTCAATCAAATTCATTATTTATTTGCATTTACAACATTACATTTAGTCATATTCACATCATACAATCTTCTATTTGAGTGAACCACTTCAATTTTTGGGTTCTATATTTATCCTTTTAGGTGAAAGATCCTAAGAGTGCAAGAGAAATCAATAGCGAACCACAAAATTGTTGGTTCATTTTGGTGAACCTACATATAGAACATTTTATATTTCTGATTACAATTGCATCTTACATCCTAGGTATCCTTTGCATCAACATTCAATTAGGTTTTGTTTTGTTTTTGCATCCTAGGGTTTCTCAAATTGCATTAGTGAAAGACTCATATAGACTTCATTTTTGCATATCATAACATTCAAAAACTGAAACTTTGCATTTGCATCCTCATTTTGCATCTGGAAAACATTGAATTCATTTTAAATTTTTTGAAAAACACAAAAAATCTCATACTTGGACTCATTCGTCGGGTATGTGCAGGATCATCATGGAAAAAATAGGCCCTTAGGTGGAAAAAAAATAAGAAAAATCAGAGTTAGGCAACTTAACATAAAAATTTAAATAAGTTATCATATTACTTCAAAAATATGTAAGAATAGAATATATAGCAAATTCAATGTAGTTTCTAAACTACTAGGTTTATTTAAAAACAAAAAAAAATCTATTTGGTGAAAATTTGAAATTTCAATGCAATAGTACTTAAATTTCGGGAAAAAATAAGAAGTAGGTGTCTTTCTGACTGCCCTAACCACAATAAAATGATAATATTTTTTTATAATATTTTAGATAAAAGTAGAGGACTCATGTCCGGATGTGTTGCATATTTTTTGTAATTTTTTTTCAAATAAATAATTAATTATGATTTTTTATTACAACTTTTAAAAAATATAAAAACTCGTATGTCTAACTACCTTAACTTGGTCAAAACTTCATGAAATTCAATTTTTTTTTTTAATCCTATAGTATGCGAAGCATAGAATGTGATGCATGTTTTGGATTCAAAAAATGTGATACTGTTTGAAAGCTATAGATGTTTTTCAATTAGCCTATCAATAGGACTTTAGTCGTAATTCAAATAGAAAATGAATAATAATAATTTATTAAATTCAAAGTAAAGCATAATTTATATTGTTGGAAAGCTGAGAATCTCCTTTAAAAACCTTTTTTGTTTCATCAATTTTCGGTAAAAACAAATGTCGTTAGCCACATACCCTACACATACCCATCATATCGCCACTTTTTGGCCCATCATGATCCTACACATACCCCGCCACCCTGGGTGAATCAGTCCACCTGGACATTTTAAGCAACATTTTTAGGAATTTTGTAGGTATTTAATGCATTACAGTTTTATGTAGTTACTTTCTGTTAAACTTTATAGATTGTTTGTTTTCTCTTCTTTCTTCCATCTTAATTTACTTTTATTCATTGTCATCATGGTTTTTTATTTCAATAAGTTTTTGAATTCATTGAAATCCTTAGTAGAAATGTCCAATTGTGCCTTTAGCTGTGATCCTAATGACCTTGAGCTCCCTCATGCTCCTTCAACTCCTCATGATTTTCCTTCTCATGATATAGACATCATTTGAGAAGATGATGATAGCATGAACAAATTCTTAAATGAATGTGCTTGATAACCTTGAAACCAATGAAGCCTTTTACCCATCCATGAAGTCACAAGATCTTTCTACTGTTGCACCTCCTGATCACTTTGGATACCTACATCCTGAAACAAATGAAGGACCGAAATTCCCTCCATCAGGTGGACCTAGTTCCTCTAAACAACCACATCCTCAACCATTTTATGATAACAAAGTCACAAACACTCCCATCAACCTTGCAGAAACATATGGAAAATGCTTTACTATTCTAAGTAAACAAGGTTGTGACACAACAAATGAGCATAACATTCACCAAATTCTTGAACAAAAACCAATAGAAGACAACACAATAGGAATATGATATAAAGACCCTCTTCATGAAAAAAAGCCTCCTTTTGAATATCAGAGACTTCGAGATGATGGTACAGTGATCTTTGATTCTCCTCCTGACTTGAACATTCTCCTTCCACATGAACAACCATTACCTAATTCCAATGACAAGGATGCTAGGATCCCTATGGGTTCTCTTCCTTCCATTCATGAGAAAGGAGAAACTAGTAAGTGAAAACGACCTTATAAATTAAAGAAACTAAAGTTTCTCCTCCATCCACCACCTAAATGTGAAAGGAGACTTTAATTGCTTTTAAACAAAGGCCTTATACTCTTACCACATATGAATAGGTTGGTCATCCATCGTAAATATTCTAACATACCATATTGAAAATATCATTTTCTTCTTGGCCACTGAACTAATGAATGTCAGACATTGAAGGACATACTGAACAAGTATCACTTCATTGATACCAACTGCTATCCTATTATCCCTTAAACACCAAATCTCTCTTATCATGCCATAGTTGTAGAATTTTCCATTCTCACTATTCCATGATCCTTTCCCATCACCTATCTTGGCTCATTCTTGGCTTACACTCTATGGTGGCAAGAAGTTGTTAGCCTTGCCTTCGTAATGCATTTGTCCTTTGTCTCTTAACTATGTTATTTCATCTTCCACTTAGACTACTTAAGATTGTGAAGTCAATAACTCAGTTAATGGTTGACTTACATTTTCATTACTAATTCCTTTTTACATTTTCCTTTTTCTTTGGTTTGCTTGTATTTGTGTAATGTGTTCCCCCGTAATGTGTGTTTAATGTTCTCTCTCTCTTTGTGCACTTCCTCTATTTGTACCTCTATTCTTCTATATGTCGTACATTTTGTATTTTCTTTCTTGCTTTTGTTTTGTGTTCTCCTTTTGGGGATGAAACAAAGAATTTACATTATGACTCTTTCATATTGACCCAATAGGTCCCTTTTCCTTTTCCTTTTTATCTTTTCTTGTATTTTTTCTTTTGGGGATGACGCAAGGCATTGAGACCGAAATGTCTCCTTCATGTTGACCCAAAAGCTTTTTATCCTCTTTTGTCTTTTGTTTTCTTTTCCCTTGTATTTTTCCTTTTGGGGATGATGCAAAGCATCAAAACCACAATTTCTCTTCCATGTTGACCCAAAAATAACTTTGTTTTTCTTTCATTTTCACTCTCTTTGTGTCATTCTTCTAGTTCTATGTGCTTTGGGGAATGATGATAGTTCTAAGCTCTTTAATAAAAAAATTGCAGCAACAAACAACTGACCCCAAATCCATAGATCCCTTATTTGTTTGGTGTGTTCCTTTTTGGGGGGAAACCTCCTTTTCTTTTTCTTTCTTTTTCATTCACATGAAGCAGCCTAACTTAGAAACATGACTTGGCATTGGGGCTTTCCAAGTTGGCTCTCATGTCTTGTTTTCCTTTTTCATTTTTCCTTTTCTAATTTAAATTAATTGGTCACATAACAATGTGTAGCAATTCATTTAAAGTGGGGGGCATACATTGGAATCATTTCATTTGCATTATCGGTTCTTAGTGTATCCTTTTCACTTCATATGATGCATTTGTCACTTTGTGGATGACATTAGGTGTGATGTCCTAAGGTTCTTCATAAGTGTGATCTATCTTAGCATATTACATTCTTCTTAGTGCCCTGATGTGATGCACTGCATCCCCTAAGTTGTAAGAATTTTATTCTTTGATTGGTCCTCTCTTGGAGACATTAGACACAATGTTCCCTAAGTGACAGAACTTGCATGAACTTAGTAAGACTCCTTTGAACATCTTTTACATTTTACATTTTTGCATTTTTTCCACCTTGCATAACACAACTTGCATGCCTATGGTACCTTGCTCTTCATTCATGAGTTCTAAGCATAAAAATCTTTGCTTGTCTCATGAAGCACGAACCGAAATTTTCCCTTGTGGCACCTTATTAAAGTTAGCAAGAGGTATAACTTTAATATGGTTGAGTGGGAAGCCCATTCAGTGGCACGACTATCTCCATAGCCACCTATGTATTTGTGAGTGCATACCAACTAGCATATGTACTTCAACTTTTTGGGTCTTCTCACCCGATGGACCGCTATGAGTTTTATCACCCTAGAGTGAGTATGCATTCTCTTTTTTTCACAAACATCCTAGATATAATCCACAACTAGTTCGACAAATTATCGAAGCTTGATCCGATTCTCCCTTTTATTCTTCTATGTCACATTGTGTGTTCCTTTGTTCTTATGTTTAGTTTTCCATGGGATCTTCATTCTAGGGACTTCATCATCCCTCTTGATCATTGGAATTCCATCTTGCTAACATAAGTTCATTTGGATCCTTCTCGATATGCATGGCTACTTTAGTGTGAGTTTGAAGAAAGTTCATCCTTTCACTAAAGTGCAAGCTAGATGTACCATAGAAAAATGGATCATTGAAATTTTCATGGTCTTTTAGGTCTTTCTACTATGATGTTTGACTTGTCTTGCTTTGATTTAATGTAACTTATGCATTTACATTAAGTCCTAAATGTTTAAATTATGACATCCTGTGAAGGTGTTGTGAAGTGTTGTAACACATTTCTACACTTTTTTAGACTCTTTTCATTACAATTCACCTAAAAATCACCTTTCATCACTAATCAAGCCCTATTTTAGGATGTTGTAAAGTGTTGTAATAAGATTTCACTCTTTTCTAGGGTTAATTTCACTATTTACACCTTTCTTAAGCTTTATTTGACCCCTTTATGCACTCATAAGGCTTAATTAAGTGTATTTTTTAATGTAAACCCGACAAACAACATTAAATGTGACTTAATTATTGACACCCAATTACTAGCCCAAGGTGGGACCCATTTTCCATGGGTGGTGAATGAGTCTCTCTTAGCTCCAAAATCAAAATAATTCAAATTTTCTTTCGGATTTTTATTTAAAAATATCTTATGTCATTCTGTGATGAGGTATCATTGGGTTATTAGGGCTTAGATGTGTATAAATAAGTGTTTTTCTCCTCATTTTACATCTCCCAATCATCAAGTTCACTTGCATTCATTAGTTAGCATTCAAGCATTCATCAAGCATTTTGGAGCAGCCATTGATATAACTTCAAATTTCTTCAACAAGGTTGTGGTGAGTTTAGGAAATTTTCATGTTGTTTATTCATCTTTCTTTGTTCATTTCATTCCATTTCTTCATTAAGGGTTTGATTACCAAAGTGGGATTTGACCAAGGCAAATCCCAATACTCTAACCCTTAACCATTTTTTGTCTTTTGAATGTGTGTTTGTAGACTTTTGTATGCAAATTTTTCAAGCAATTAGGTGTTGAAAGGTGGTCAACAATTCAACAAAGTCTTGCAAGTCAAATCAATCCTATTTCAAGCTTGGAGACAACCTACAGTCTGTTTTATGTAGATTTGACTCCATCAACCCGATAAGAAGACAAGTGCAGATCTAGAGCTACATAATTGACCTTTGAGTTCATAGAACTTTGGGAGAGGACTAATTCGCCATCAGTGGCGAATGAGTCCCACCTTAAGGTTGAAAAAGGTGATTTTCTTATATTCCAGTTCCTGATTGTCGAAAACCTGTTTTAGGAGATTTTACCAGTAGTAGGACTGATTCACCATCAGTGGCGAATGAGTTCCATTGGTGATTTGTAGTGATTTTACCAGCATTCCAAAATCTTCTCAAATCTTCAATCTACCTTTAGGTGCACTCTGATCAGCCTCTTTCAATTCTATTTTGCATTTATTCATGTTTTAGTTCATTCTTGCATATCTCATTGTGTTTTCAAACATTGCATATTTCATAGGTTTTACATCAATAGTCAATCAACTTCATTAGTTAGTTGCATTTACATCATTGCATTTAGTCTTATTCACATCATACAATCCTCTATTTGAGTGAACCACTTCAATTTTGGGGGTCTATCTCTCTCCTTTTAGGTGAAAGATCCTAAGAGTGCAAGAGAAGTCAATAGCAAACCACAAAATTGTTGGTTCACAAATTAATAATGTACCTTGGCAAATAGATGATATAGTATGACAATCAAGCCAGTATATCTATCTAGACACATATAGATACATGTAATCATGAAACAACATATAAAACCAAATGCCCCACAACATAAGTGAGTGATCTATAAACTAGGTTCATTAGCATATAGAGTACAATAATTTCAATATTTCAATACACCCCTTTACCCCCCTTCCTTCCATTTATAATAGATTTTAACATGCAAAGGAAAATGTAACATAGAAAATACATAAATAAGCATCCAAATGTAAAGGAAAAATAGCACAACTAAAATATAACTTGTAATATAATAAGTTGATATTGGAGGAACCCTTCAATGGAAAAAATATACAATGAATAAATAAATACTCCTCATATATGTATGGCAACAATTCCTAGTTATTAAAAGCCTTGTGGGATTATATAAGAGAATCTTCATAGAAACTACTAGCTATTATACTTACAAACTACCTTAACGTGAATGGAAATATATAACAACCTAAGCTATGAAACAAAATGAAAAATAATCACCAAGACCTATATGGAAATGAAAAAAAACCACTAAATTTCCCATTAATCTCATTTCCTTGCTTGCAAGAAATTGAAAAGGATTATACTTTCTTATTGACAAAATGAAGAATTCCCAAACCTTCCTCTAACCTAAAAGAAATTTATTGTACACTTGAGATAATACTAACATAGAATTAATCTATTAATAAGATGAGAGTTTTCTCTTGATCTAGTCGACTAATATAATCCAATACTGCATCAAATATTTTTAATCACTCAAAAATAATATATTATCTCAAAACAAGTCAAACATATTATCTCAACAATGACCTAAGAACCATCAGGTTTCTTTTGTTTTTCTTACCCCTTTCAATACACAATGATTCACATTCACATTCTTACTTCTCTATTCTACAAATACCATAACAATTCAATATACAACCACAAAACCCTTCGCTAAGAGAAAAGTGTATTCAAGCAACCAACGTAATAAAATACAATCACTATTTAACTTCGAACTTTACAATCTTGAAAAATAATTATATAAGAAAGACACTATTAACCTGCACTAACATGTTGTTATTATGTTGTAATGGAAAGCGAGTGTAGTAATTATTTGCAGCCATCAACTACAAAGACAAAAAAGGGCGAATTAATATTAGATTCATTTTTGATAGTTTACATTAGCTTAGCTCTCTAAATAGTTTTCTTATTTTTTGTCATTTGACAAAGCTCTTTTCTTCTCCCATAGTATCGATACAGTGGATTTGTAAAGAAACGTTAGACACCAACTTTTATTCTCGCATATAATTCTCGAAATGATAAAACATGACTATAATTTACATTGTTCTTATGGTGCAATATTACAAGAGTTTCTACACAGTGCATGGATGATGAGCTTGATAATTGATAAAACCATTATCCTAAAAAATCTCGTGCTGCAAGCAGAGAGACCAGTGGTGAAAGTGAATTTTATTCTTGCTGAGATGACAACTTTCCTACTTTTTCTATTCCCTCTAAGAACATGAGTCCCATCCCCATGAAAGTGGGCCTTTAAATGACGGTGGAAATCATCTTTAAACACGATGGTTGCTCGTCAATATGGAAACACAACTACTGTGTTGGGAACTGGGGAATTGGAATTATTGTAGTTCCACGGGCCCGTTGTCGGGTGAAATTTGTCCTCTTCTTATCCAAGGATCCAAAAAATATTGGTGGTGAGAGTATTCGTATTTGGAAGAGGAATTGCGATGTTATATACATGGTGAGTGTAGACGTCTGGAGGAGGCCAATTTCATAAACACCCTTGATTTTATATTTCATGGCAGCCAAACAGGGAGTGAGAGGAAGCACCAGCAAAATGTTGTTGATCATCTATTTTATGTATCTTTGACTTTCTCTTGTTTTCGATGGTGGATCATTGAATGTGATTGAAAATAAAATTGAATTTAAAAGTTTAGATATAATTTTTAATTAATGAATTGTGAAAAAGTAATACCAACCATCTATGAATCTTGTTTTACGTGATGATTCAGTTACCCATTCAAAAGATAAAAATAGGGGTTTCTCTTGCGCTTTTAGGGTTTTGGACCTAAAAGGAGAGATGTTATTTCCTTACTCTTCACTCAAGAACAAACCCTTGAGATTTCAATACAAAGGAGATTGAAATCTAGCAAAGGGTTGTCCTAGGGGGTGAATGAAATCTAATGAGGGGTTCACCACCAAGTGTAAACTTGGAAAAGACAATGAATTGAAAAATAGAGTGTGATATGAAAAATGACTCTTAAATGACCTAAGAAAGTGAACAAAATTTAACAAAAAGCTATGAAACTGAATGTGTGCACCTGAAAGGCTAAAGAAGACAGAATGAAGGTCTAGATCACTAAAAAATTTGTTGTTGATGCTGATTGGAACTCATTTTCCAAGTTGGGTGAATTAGTCCAATTTTTGAGAAAATGTGTAGGAATAAATTTCAACCAAAACGATATCCAGATTTGTTAAAATCTTTGTCAAGCCTCTATAGTGGGACTCATTCACCAATAGTGGCAAATCAGTCCACTTCTGCTTTTCTGGAAGTTCTAAACTGGATTATGTGCTTCTCGGTTTTCTCTACTCTTTTTTATTGGTTTTCGGATCTGAAACTGCAAAATACCACCTATAGACCTTCTCCAAGCTTCTCCAAGGCTTGATGACAACTTTAGGGATCTTGAGGACTTGACAACTTTTATCCAAATTTACTTCTTGGTAAATTTGTAACATATCCCTACAAATCACACACAAGAAGAGGGAAAAATGTTGTGGGGGTTAGTAAATAGGGGTTTTCCTTGGTCAAACTCCTTGTTGGTAATTAAACCTTGAAATGAAAACAAATATAAAAGGACAATGATTCAATGAACAAAATATAATGTTGCAACTTACCAAACCCTTGCAATAAGGTGTTGCAATTATGCTTGAAATGGCTACAATGGATGTGGTTCTTGACTCTAGCTTGAAAGATGTTGATCTTGCTTGAAACACTTGCTTGGATCGTGAACTCTACATCACAAATGTTTCAAAAATAACAAATATGAAGAGTGCAATCCTTGACATGATGATTGACACTTGAAGAATGCTCTTGAATGCTTGATGATCTGCCCTTGAAATTGCTTGAATGCTCTTGTGAATTCTCAAATGCTCTTGTGAACTCTTGAATGCTAGGTATGAATACTTGAATGCTTGGGATGAAAATGAGTGAAATAACCTTGTATTTATAATTAATTAGCAAGAATTCCCGAAATTACAACACTACAAGCCGACACCAAATCTAGGAGAATAAAATATCACCAGAAATTTAATTTAAATTTGAATTTTGGTCACACAAGACTCATTCGCCCAAGGTGGTGAATGAGTCCCATCACCCATAATGTATGGAACCAAAAATGAAAAGTGCCTAGAAATGTGTGAAACCTGCATTAGGGCCAAAAAGACCTAGGTGGGACTCATTCTCCCAAGGTGGTGAATGAGCTAGAGACTAAATCTGGGACACACAAGCCAAGAACACCTAAATTATGATTGGTTACTGATTTTTGTCAGGATTATCCTAGAAAATATGCAATAAATGAGGCTTGTGGATGTAAAATAGGGCCAATTAAAGCATAAAAAAACCAAAATATTAATGACAATCCTAGAGGAATGTGAAACTGTGTTACAATACTTTACAACATTCCAAATAAGGCAAGATTAATGTTTATTATGCGTAATTAATTGACAAAACCCTAGAAAAGTTTGAAAGTGTGTTTCAACACTTCACAACACTTTAGCAAGGCACCATTAAGTTCCATTAGTTCACAACATCCCAAGACCTAATGTGAATGTGTTATCCACATTACAACACTAAATCAAGGCAACACTAAGCCAAAATCCACAAGGAGGACCCAAACGAGTGTGAAAATTTCAAAGGACCTTTTTTTGACAGTGCACCCATGAGACTAGATAGATGGGGAAGCTCTTTGTGTCCTTTGAGAGCCACAAAATTCTTAGCTAGAACTTTGCTATAGGCTAGTCATTTCATAGTGGGTCCGTGGGAGATGACATGATGGGTAGGATGGTTGAGCGATTGAGAAGATGGTTCACTATTAATTAGAATGGAATATGTTTCATCGTAATATACATCTAAGTTGTCTAATTCCATTACCTCTACATAAATGCTTGTCAGCTTCTACAATCATCATCTTGTGCCACTATATAAAATCTGATGTGAGGAAGAGGGGAATGGCTTCAACTCGATTGAAATGGGATTGGGTTCTCCACATAATCAATACCTGCATTGACTAGTATTAGTAGTTTACTATCACTTGAAACACTTTTTTCTTTCTTAAAAAACCAACTGATTTAGTGAACAAACCTCCTAGTTGCAATGTATTTTGTTGTGATTTCTACAAGATAGTCCAAGAGAATGTTGGTTATAATTTCTATTAAGTTTGACATGAGGAATTTCAATCTAACTCTCTTATAATTAATTAAGGAAATATTAGATTCATATATAAAGCTAGTGATCTAGAGTTGATATGAAATTAGAGACTTGTCATCCTTTTGAATACCTCATACAAAAATCATTGTTAAATCTCTTCCTTGCATATTAGACATTTCTTCCTATAGAAAAAACTAATTATATTGAAAGTATGTATATCCATAACAAAGTTATTGTTGTTTTGGATATTATTAATTGGAGCTTGTTTTTCTAATCAATAAGCACTTTTTATCAATATTAATTTTGAGAAATTATAGGATAGAACTTAATGGCACTTCATTCTTTCCATGTTCAAAGCTTTTGGATTTAGTCTCACCTTTATCCACTTAGTTCAAATACTCTTTGTTGATGCTTAGATACATGTTTCACCATTAATGAGATAAAAATTAAATTCTTTAGCCTTTGTCACTTATCATGTCAAGGTTGTCTTTGTACCTTTTCTCTATCTATTGGTTTCTAAATGTTTTGTTCATCCACTCACTCATGAAAATTCAAATAAAAGGGTCAAAGGTATTTCTCTACTTGGAAATACCTCTTAGTATTGATCAATAGGTACTTTGTAGATGATTTGTTCCTGATAGACATTGAGGATCAATAGAACATTTAAACACCTTCAAATGCATTAATATTTTTTACCTTGCCTCTAACTCTAGTATTTAATAGAGTAAAGCCAAAACTTATAAGCAAGATTTTCCTACCCCTAGCTTCATAATTTTGGCTAGACATCCATTGATCACATAGAAATTTTAATTTTTTTGAGGAATCCTTTTACCTTTGAATCCAATTATACCATAATTTGGCAATATGTCTATGATAGAATTAAAAAAAAAAATGTATGTATTACTCTAACTAATCAAAGAAATATTAGGCTCATACTTTAAGTAGTAAATAAATTCTAGATTTTCTTTAAAGTGCTAGTTGCAACTCATGTCTATTATTGTTGTTGTTTAGTACCCTACACAACACTGTACTACAACTTAGAAAATATTTTAAGATGTTTAATTTGGGACAAATTTAACACAGTAAAGTTTTCACAAGGTAGCAATGGATATTTTTTCAATACTAGGGATTCAAGAGTGTTAGGTCTCATCAGTATTCACAAATAAGGTATTATTGTTTCTACTAAATGTATAGAAAAGGACTATGATGGTAAAGAAGCCTACTAAATTTATCTAATAAGTTATACAGCTTCTAGTCCACTATTCTACATGTAATGGCCTTCAATTTCTTTCTCTAAAATTGCATCAATGCCCGTAAAAATAAATAGCAAGGTCTTTGTTACCAAAATTAAATGAAAAGCAAAAAAAATCATCAACTTGAGGTTGCTTTGGAGTGGGGATGGATTTTGGAAGGGTTTATATATAAAACAATATTCAATGTAGTGGTCCCTCACCATTTTGTTTTAAAAAATAGCTCATTCATAATCCTTATTCCCTTAAGTTCTTCAAGAGGGTAATTCGACATCTCAAATGACTTTATTCCATGACCCTCTCAACATGGATTTCTTGGTCTCAAGCTAGAGTGAAGTTTCATTTATTCTAGGTTAATTTTATGATTTTTCAAGCTATAATTGATGTTGTTCCTTCTCAATATTCGTACAAAATCTATGTGAGATATCTTAGGACTTGGTGGAAATATTGGAAGTGGTATCTCAACACTCCCTTATGTAATTACACCCCAAAGAAAAAGTGTAGGGATATTTAACTTTATACTTTTAGTAATTCACAAGCTTAATAAAAAATAGTTGGTTAAGTTGTCTAGTTTCATCTGTGCCAAAATATTTCATACAATTTAGTGCACTATTATTGAAACTAAAGTTTCCTAGTTTGCATGGTGTTTGATATATCTAGATTTATTTCTTGGCTCCCATTTGATGTACCATGGTGTTTTTAATCTAGGATTTCCACTTTTTTGGAAGTTTAAAACCCTTCTACACCACTACTAGTATTCTTTTATCACTAAGGTTCCTACCATTGGGTATAATCATTTTTTACCTTTAAGGCCTAGATTATTCACTACACATAAAGTCACCCTATGAGATGGGGCCAAATTTTAGTTGGGTTATTAGGACTAACAATGGAATGCTTTAAGTTTTTTTTTTTTCTATAATTGGATATATAGGAATTTTTTTTTTCCAACTCTTCTATGGATATGAACTTTATTACTAATTCCAAATAAATTTTTATCTCTGATGTGCTCTTTTAGGTTCAAGTTCAAGCCACCAAGATGTTACTAAACCTTCAACAAATCCAAGTATTTCTTGATCAGTAGAGGAATATTCCTTGCATGGTGCCACCTTCATCAACCCATGCTAGATATTCTATCAATATAGGGTGAATGCTCAAATTTGTATCTTGCTTTAGACCAACTTATCAAGACAATTGAATTTAGGCATTTCTAATTGAAATTTATATTTATCAAATATACGTTGTAGAAAGATTAACTCTAGATAAATTAGATATGGGCCAAAAGAATATACTAGAAATATCTACTAAATACATACTAAGTGTCACTTTTAGGTTAATTTTTAATAAAATAAAACTATTTAAAAAATGTGTCATTCTCACAATTCCTACTCACATAAATAATATTTAAAAAAATCCTAAAGTGTGCTTTTGTAGATCTATGAGTTTAATGTCTATTTTTTTAAAAATAATCTTTATATTTATTTTATTTTTTAACAAAATTAGGTTATTAGGATCAAATGTAACTTATTGTCTACTAAAAAAAAATTAAATTTTATTAAAATAATATTTAGAAATATAATGGAATAGAAGAAAGGTTCAAGTTGATATAATATACACATTATATTTTAAATGAATAATCAAGAAAAAAAACTTCATCCCATTAAAATATTTGTGTTTTCAGTATCTACAATTTTAAAGATTAGTTACAAATATTTATCAAAATGAAAAAAATTATTCCATATACTAAATTTTAAGTTATATATATTAAAAAATATTACTCCAAAAAGGTGATTTCCCACGTAATGTCATTTTTCAACATTTTACTAGTAACAATAGTATAGTTTCAATTTCACAAAAAACTACATTCAAACTATTTTTTTAATTTTAGAAAATTCTAAATTTATAATAGACTTAAAATTTTGTGTTTCAATTGTTTATATCAATTTATAATTCAAAATTATGTCACTTTTTTTTTCGGTACTATAGGGGTGTCCCCGTGACCTAGCCCAGCAGCCCAACAACCCTTCCCTTGGGTACCTGAGGCAAGTTAGGGCAAGTCTAGTCCCCTTGGGTGAGATCTCCCGCTCACAAGAAGACTCGCCTCTTAAATCCGAGAGTGGAGTCGAACCCAAAACAAATGGAAAGTAAACCCATTACCCAAGCCAACTCTACAAAATTATATCACTTTTTACTAATTCAAATTAAAAAGATAAAATGGTATTAGTCAATTCTTTTATAAAGTGAGACATAACTTTAAAATTTCACCCTCGAAAATATTTAAATATTTCAAACTTACTTACCGACCATACCACCTACCACAACCTTTAAGACAACATTCTATGCCCCCTCAACCTTCTACCTGCTATAAATGATGGTCTACAGTAATGCACCATGTCTTCTCAATAGCATAGGTAGCCTCTTAATTAGGGAAAAATGCACTTTATCCCAACTGACTATTTTTTTGCATTGACCTAACTAGGATCTTATGTAGGAGGAAGAATCCATTTCTAATGACGGATGGGAACTGGTGGATGGCGGTGAAATTTTATAAGGTGGCAGATGACAGTAACAATAATAACACACAGAAAACGCGTGGCTTATAGGCGACAAAAGCTTTGTCATCCTTTTCAAGCAGTCTAGATGAGTGCTAAGACCAAAATCTAAAAACTCATAATCGAGCTATACACTTTTGTCTGTGTAGCCCCACCATATGGTCGCTTTAGCAATGGGAATCCCATGTGACAAAATCTATACTCAAAATCAACTTTCAAATATTGAGAGTTGGTCTTTCACGCCTTAAAACTTGATAATTTAGAGATGATAATTTCATAGACCTGGGTCCCATACCTTGTCCATTTCAGAGAGTCCATATATCTTTAACAATGAGAATTAAATGGATTTACATTCTGCTTTCCATTCCGGCCATGGATGACGACAGTAAAAAATAAATGCAAATAAGTCTTGTATATGGAAGTACACATGATTTATTTCCTATAATAACATACTAAATAAGTTTTGTTAAGTAATTGTGCACATGATATATTTGTTATAATAATATATTATATTCAAATCAATTTTGAAATGTTAAAGGTCCATTCACCTCTATGAGCATCACCTAGATGCAATGAGTGCTAACTGGACCATTCATATCATGAGAGATGGGTTCTTGTGAACCACTACTCATGAAACATGAGTCAATAAGTTTGAATTGAAAATTACATGGTTGAATCCTGATACCAATATCATAATAATGTTAAAAGAGAATTTGAGTGACATTGACATACTGAATATTTTAATATTTTTTAATTAAAATAATTAAATTATATAGATATATTTTAATAAATGAGATTATAATTTGATTAGCAAGTATATATCTAAATTTAAAATTTTATTAGTTTAATATTATAGTTATATAAATAAAAAATATTAATAATCATTTTTAAATAATAATATAAAAATGAATATTATGATAATATGACATATGTAAAATCACATCACTATTTAAACATTAATCTATTTATTATTCTTCTTTATTTTTTATAACTAACAAGTACACTATGAAATTTATTATTAATCATTTTTTTTTTATTTTGTAAATTTAAATAAATATTTATATTATATCAAAATCCTTCACTTATTATATATACTACAAATATTATATTATATTTGATTATTATTAATAATGATGTTCATATTCCATATAAATTTGAGTAATATAATCATTACCAGTATCAAATTCTTGGAAAATTATAAGAAAAACCGCAATATATTTACAATGTAAAATTTTCATCTATATTTTCTAATACCTTTAGTTAATTATATTAACTCTAACTTGTAACATGTCACAATGATAAGGACTAGTTGCTATGTCACGCTTATTTTGTAAAGTTCATTGGTCATCAATTGGAAATGATAGGAGTTTAATATTATTTTTTCCAAAGTTTTGATATTAAAGAATAAAGTACAATGTTTACAAAGTTTATTTTTATGTATTAGATAAGATCTATCAAAATAGATACAATAAATAAGAAAAATGCATCCTTAGAGATCAAAGATGTTAGTCTTCCAAAGAAATGAGTTCAACCAACCTTACCCTACAAATAAAGTAGTTTATTATGCCAACATTGATTATAGAAAAGACATTCATACATGTTAAAACATTGAGCATATGCTTTGAAAACTTATAGCTTGTAAATTTGAAATTTCAATAACCAAGAATAGTTTTTATGGAAGGATAAACATCCTTAATCATTGTAGAAAATTATTGGTTTGGGGTACACAAATGACATGTGCATGAATAATCAATCTATCATAATTAATTGTTAAGGACAAATGGTATCTATTCACCAAAGTCACTTGGGGCATGATCCTAATCTCATCCCTTTATATTATGATAGACCCTTATATTCACTAAGAATTGATCCTAGGAAAAAAAATTGTGAACTATTTAACTTCATAAGATCAAAGGCCACTTGACATCATCATCATTATTGAGGGATAGAATAATCTTCAATTTTATATTTAAATAAATAAATTTTCATGGAAATTAAATAAATCAAGTTGCATAAAATTATGTGCATATGTTATATTGAGTGTTGCCTAATACATATATTTAATAAATATGTAGTTGTAGAGGAGAAAATAGCATATATTACCTTCTAATCCCCTTCTTATACACTTTGGCCTTTTAGCCTTGCAATTGGTCTCTACCCTCATGGTCACCTTCTACCTCTTCTCATGGACATTGTGCTACTAATTGACTAGACTTTAGCAATTTTTTTTAACTAGAGTTGATCATCTTTCTAATTTATGCTCAACACCCTTTAGAGGACACTCTTGATGAAAATTCTCTCATTGACTAATATCTGATTGATGATAATTCTATACATAATGACATTTAAAAAAACCGAAGATAAAAAACCCCTACTTATTGTATTAACTACTTAATTTTTTCTACTATATTTAGACTTTAACACTTTAAATTATTATATCTTTGTTATAAACATCATCCTATTGAAAGTGTCTTTTTACACCCATCCATCTATTAATATTATACTATCATATTCTTAATTAGATAGAAGTTACTCCTTAAAAAAATTATCCAACGGTCAAATTCCAACATACCGAGGACACATTTTTCTTATTCATTTCCACAACTCTTGTCTAATACACGACAATAAACTTGATAAACATTACTTTTATTTTGTCCACTCTGAATCAGAAAACATCTAAAGAAATATATTATTCTCCCTTTATTTCCAGTTTGAAGACCTCTAAAGGCTGAAAAATAAGTAGTCAAAAATGTACAGCAGATCCTAAGCGATTTTAGCGTGAATGAACATATGGAGGTCCGTACAGGTCTCAAGAGGCGGGATTAAATCAATTCACCAAACCAGAATTAACTGGCATGGCATTCGCCAGGTAAATGATCCATTTTTCTTCTCATTTTGCGCCTAAGTATATCAATATTAATGGTTGTCATTGGTACAATAGAATAATCAATGTATTTTGGTTGATTAGGAGTTTTGGGTCTTAAGTATATGTAAAATCTCGAGTTTTCTCCTTTCAAGTTAATTTTCATCTTCATTTTCTTTGCAAGATATATTATTAAGATCTAATTTGGATTTTAATATTTTTTCTATTAAAAAGTGATGGATAAGCTTCAACATAAGAAAGGTAGAACTCTTATTTGGGTTAGAGTTCTATGTTACTAGATAATTCAAGCACGCTCGAGTCACCTCATCTTACTTGTTATTTTTCAATCAAAGACAACTAAACATAATCAAGACACCAAAGAATACTATTCTTGAGGACATAAAAATTATTTGGTTCCAAAAAATAGTCAAGACATTTCCATTGATGTAATAGTCTTTTTAGTTCCCCAATAGGTAGATTCTAAAACAATAACAACTGGTGGATGGTGGTGAAATCTTATAAGGTGGTAGATGACAGTAACAATAATAGCACTCAAAAAACGCATGGCTTATAGGCTACAAAAGCTTTGTCAGCCTTTTCAAGTAGTCTAGACGAGTGCTAAGACCAAAATCTAAAAGCTCATAATCGAGCTATACACTTTTCTAGGTGTATCCCCATCATATGGTCGCTTTAGCAATGAGAGTTCCATGTGACAAAATCTACACTCAAATCAACTTTCAAATATTGAGAGTTGGTCTTTCATGCCTTCAAACTTGATAATTTAGGGATGATAATTTTATAGATGTGGGTCCCATACCTTGTCCATTTCATGTTGTGCATATATATTTAACAATGAGAATTAAATGGATTTACATTCTACTTTCTATTTCACCCATGGATGACCACACAAAAAAATGCAAATAAGTCTTCTATGCGCAAGTACACATGATTTATTTCCTATAATAACATGGGGGAGAGGAGTCCACAGTGGAGCACCCTAACTTTGCATTTCTCAAAATCCTATATGGAAATTCTAAATCACTCTCAATTTTGTACAACAATTTATTTGGCAACTCATGTGCTTCTATATTTTGTTTTAGGGCCACATCATCAAATATGATGCCACGTCAACATGCTTTTTGTTGAGGTATCAAAAAAGGCCCAAAAAAAGTGAGACTGATAGTGGTGCACCAAGTCATGTTTTATTGGTGCACTGATGCAGTATCACATGATTTGTTAGTTTGTGTACTTTATGGATACAAAGTGATTTACAATTAGATATTAAGGTGCTCCACTATGGGGCCCACTAAGGACTACTTCTATCCCCATTATTGAATCCCACTCCACTATGGAACCCTCTCCCCTACTATATTCAAATCAAGTTTAAATAAATCTTGTTAAGTGCATGAGCAGATGATATATTTTTTATAATAAGATATTTATTCAAATCAAATTTGAAATGTTAAAAGAGAGTTTGAGAGATATTGATGTCTTAAATATTTTAATACAAATAAGTCTTGTAAGTATATGTGCACATCATATATTTGTTATAATAATATACTATATTCAAATCAATTTTGAAATGTTAAAGGCCAAGTGGTTCACCTTTGTGAGCGTCACCTAGATGCAATCAGTGTTAAGTGGACCATTCATATCATGAGAGATGGGTTCTTGTGAACCACTACTCATGAAACATGGGTCAATAAGTTTGAATTGAAATCTACATGGTTGAATCCTGATAACAATATCATAATAATGTTAAAAGAGAATTTGAGTGACATTGGTATATTGAATATTTTAATATTTTTTAATTAAAATAAATAATTATATAGATATATATTTTAATAAATGGGACTATAATTTGATTAGCAAGTGTATATCTAAACTTAAAATTTAATTAGTTTAATATTACAATCATATAAATAAAAATAAATATTAATAATCACTTTTTAATAATAATATAAAAAAGAATATTATGATAATACAACATATCTAAAATCACACCACTATTTAAACATTAATTTATTTATTATTCTTTCTTATTTGTTATAACTAATGAGTACCTAAGAAATCTAATTTTAATCATTTTTTTGTTTTTATATATCTAAATAAATTTTTATATTATATCAAAATCCTTCATTAATTTTATATACTTCAAATATTATATCATATACTTAAATAATATTTGATTGTTATTATTAATGATGTTCATGAACCGTTGATTTTTGGGTAGGGCTTATAGGCTACTCTTCCACTCTTATGAATGTTTCACCTGAAAGGAGAGAGATAAACACCACTCAAAAGTCTTGGTGGTTCACTCAAATTAGGAAATATATGATGTTATTTAGGCTAAATGGAATGATCCAAGTGCAATTATATGAACTTTTAGACTAATTATGAATGCAAGACCTAAGAATTATGCAATGTTGGAAAACACAATGTGATATGAAAACATGAACTAAAGTATGAGCAAATGTAAAACAAAAAAGAAGAAGGTTGAATCAGAGTGCACCTTGGTAGAGTGGAGAATATGGAGTGTCCTGAATACTGGAAGAGATCACTGAAAATCACCAATGGAACTCATTTTCCACTGATGGCGAATCAATCCTACTTCTGATGAAAATTGGTTTCTGAGTGTCGAGATCCGAAATCTAAAAAAATTTGGATTTCTAGCCTTAATGTGGGACTCATTCGCCACTCATGGTGAATCAATCCTCTCCCAAAATTTGGAGAAATTAGGGGACAATTCTGCAACACCAGATCTGAGGTTGTCTACTTGTCAGGTTGACGAAAGTTAATTCTATAGAAAACGGACAAAATGTCTTCTCCAAGCTTGAAATAGGATTGATTTGACTTGAAACACTTTGTTGACTTCTTTTCCACTTTTCAACACCTAATAGCTTGCCAAATCTACATACACAAGTCTGCAAACATGCATGCAAAAGGGAGAAAATGCTTAAGGGTTAGGTTATAGGGATTTGCCTTGGTCAAATCCCACTTTGGTAATCAAACCCTTAATGAAGAAATCGAATGGAAGAGAATGGTAAAAAAATAACATGCAAATGCTATCAACTTACCAAACCCTTATTGAAGAAATCTGAAGATATAACAATGCTACTCCAAAATACTTGATTAATGCTTGATTTAATGATGCAAAGTGCTTGAATGCTTGAATGAATGTGTGAATAAGTGAGTTTGATGAATGGGGGTTTAAAATGAAAAGAAAAACACTTATTTATACATACTTGTTCCTTAGTAACCCGAAGATACCTCATCACAAGGTGACATAAGGTGATTTTAAATAAAAACTTGAAAGAAATTTTTTTTTTTTGAATTTTGAGCCAAGAGGGACTCATTTGCCACCCATGGTGAATGGGTCCCACCTTGGACTTGAATGTGGGTGTCAGGAATCAAGTCACATTTAATGTTGTTTGTAGGGTTTACATTCATAAACACACTTAATTAAGCCTTATAAGGGCATAAAGGGGTCAAATAAAGCATAAGAAAGGTGTAAATACTAAAATTAAGCCTAGAAAAGCATGAAATCTTGTTACAAGACTTTACAACACTTTAGAATAGGACTTGATAAGTGATGAAAGGGTGATTTTTAGGTGGATTGTAATGAATAGAGTCTAGAAATGTGTAGAAATGTTTTACAACACCTTCACAAGATGTCATAATTTGAATATTAAGTACCTAATGTGAATGTTCAAGCCATATTGCAACATTAAATCAAAGCAAAATGGACCAAGCATCATGAAGAAAGGCCTAAAAGACCATGAAAATGACAAGGGTCCATTTTTCTACGGTACATTTAGCCCCCACTTTAGTGAGAGGATGAACTTGCTTCAAACTCACACAAAAGTAGCCATGAATATTGAGAGAGAGGTCTTAATGCACTTATGTTAGCAAGATGGAATGAAAACAATCAAGAGGGATGATTAAGCCTCCAGGATGAAGATCCCATGGAAAACTAGACATAAGAATAAAGGAACACACATGTGAAAGGGAAATTTGAATTGAGCTTCAATCATCTGTCCAAGTAGTTGTGGATTAGATCTAGGCTATTTGTGAGAAAAAGAGAATGCATACTCACTCTCGTGTCACAAAACTCATGGTGGTCCACTGGGTGATAATGTGGGAGTTAATGGTGACTCCTCAACACCCCCAAGATCAGTTGTGACCAAAACCACTTCCACAAGAGAGAGAATGGCAAGAAAGCTTGCTTCACAATGCAAGATTGATTGATTGCTTGATATTAGCTTGAATACAAATGTACATGAGATGCCTTGCTTATATGGGGCAAGGTTGAGAGATAGGAATGAATATGATGTTGACAAATGTTATGATCCTATGACATGAGACAACCAACAACCTAATCACCTAGGAAATGATGCATCCTAACTAGATAAGATAAGTTCTAGATAAGCCAACTAAGCTTTCTGGAAAGAATCTTTTACCTAAGTAAACTTAACCATGTGAATATGTCCCCTAATTACCTAGTGAATGAATAAGCTAGGTACAAGACAATTATTCACACCAACACCCCCCCTTAAGTGCAACTTAGGGAGAAGATTATTATGCAAAATGTGCAAAGACTATGACTATGGGTCCCGACTACTAGGCCATGTTAGGTATCCATTTACAATGCAAATGATGCAATCTCTCACAAGCGGAGAAAATGAGAAAACCCAATGGGACAAAACTCCTCTCCAAAAGAGAGAAAACAAAACAAAACAAACATGATGTATGGAGGACTCAATGATACCCCCCAAGGACAACATGCATCATGTATATACAATCAAATACCCCCCCATAAGAGGGAAGTAGAAACATAAGATATCCCCCCCATGATGAAGAAGCTCCAATGCTAATGAAGAATGCTTGAAAACAAAAGATGACCCAATGTTTGCAAGCAACACATCTTCCCTTAGGAAGAAACAAATCCATAAGCTGATGAAGAAGCCACTCCATGTCCAATTGAAAGGAGGAAGCATGAATGCTCATGTATGCCTCTGAAAACTGATGAAGATCCTCCAAGCTTGAATGAGCCACAACAGAATCATGGTCAAACTAAACCAAGAAACATGACAAATCAAGTAATGGAGGAGACTCATGAATGTCAATCTCCAAAGACAAAGTAGATGGGATAACAGTTGTACTGCTGTCATCAAAGAGGAGAGAAATCCCCTCAAGAGTGTCCTCCAAATCTGTAGTATGAGACTCTATGAACAAGTTAGAAATTCCTGTCAAATACTCATCCCACAAAGCAAGATCTGAAAAACTATGATCATCCTGCTGAAGAGAAACATCAATGGCTGAAGGAGCAGGATGTGGAGGAGTAGGAAGCTCAGCACTGGTCTCTAGAATACCAAGGTGTAGTTGACCAAACTTCTCCTCACTAACATGGTTCACACTCAATGGAGTGTGTGATGCAGTCAAAGGAACATTATCATCTTCTGAAGCAAAATGTGAAAAGGAATATACTCGAGATGAATGATCAACCATCCCAATAGCAACAATATCCCTAGTCTCCAAGTCCCTTATGTACACCCTATCTGGAGTGAACTCAACTGTTTTACCTTGACCCCCATGAGTAATTTGGTAAATAGAAAGGAGATTAGTGGACAAGGAAGGAACACAAAGTACATCATTGAAGCTCCCTTCCCCCATATCAATAGAACCGTTCCCACTTACCTTCATATATGTATTGTTACCCATCAATACATGAGGTGAATTACAAGGCTCAAAAGAAGAGAACATATCCATAGAAGATGCCATATGATGAGATGCCCCTAAATCAAGAGGCCATCTATGAGATTCAAGACTTGTAGAGGCCAAGAGTGCTTGTCCTTTCGTCTTGTGTAGCCCAAAAGTAGATCTTATGTCCTGTGACTGAGTTGATGATGATGGGGCTGTTGATTGAGATGCAGAAGAAGAAGTAGCAGACACTGATGAGGGCAGCTTAATGTTATTCTTTTGAAGAAGGTGTGTCAGTTCATCAATCTTCTTATTATAACATCTATGCTCATCATGTCCTAACCTTTTGCAATATGCACATTTTGACTTCTTCTTTTTAGATGATTCCTCTTTAGAAGAGGATGTGGACTCATGAGTGCTATGGGAAGGAGAATCTTTACCTTGCTCATTAGACTTGGGTGCCTTGTTCGGCTTCTTACCTTTGCCACTTGAATCCTTTGTCTCCTTGGCAACAAGAGCATGAGATCTAGAAGACTTCAATGTGCCCATGTGTACCAACTTTGCTTGTTCCCTTGTGAGTTGAGCTATAAATTCATCAAGAGAAGGCATTTTGTATGCATTGCCAAGAGCATCCATTGTAGCATAGAAAGTAGAAACAAACAATGAATAATCAGGACCAAGCTTAGCAAGAATAGAAAGTATCAATTATTCATCCTCTCTAGTCACCCCACAATTAGATAACTGCAATCTAAGAGAATTGGGCTTAGAGAAAAAGTCTTGGACATTATCAAAATCTTAAGGATTAAGACCCATAAGTTCATTCTCCAACTTAAATTTCCTCATCTTATCTGGCTTACCAAAGAGACTCTCTAAAGTATTCCAAGCTTCATTAGGATGAGTGCAAGATGCAACATGATATCTAATATCTGGAGAAATGGACAACTTCAAAGTACCAAGAGCTTCATCCCTTCTATCAAGCCATTTTATTTTCTCTTTTGCTCCTGCAGGTTCTGGATCTTGACCAAATGTTATTCTTTGCAACTTCGATTTTAACAATAATAATTCCATTTGAGATTTCCACTCATGATAGTTATATGGAGTTAGAAGTACAACTTTTGTCAAATCCATGATACAATGAGATATTACAAGAGAAGAACAACAATTTTCCCTCACAATACAAGATATCAATCCCTTTGTCCCAACAAGATTTGCACTTTTTTGCAAATTTACAAGGAATCCCAAACTATCAAATCAGCTACAAACTGAAAATATGAAAATTTGGAAACAAATATGCAAAAAATGCATGATTAGATCTGAAGTGCTTTGCAATACCTTTCTGATGCCACAAATTTGGTGAAAATCGGAGATCGGAGCACAAAGATATGAGCTTGGAAGTAGAAAACGATGATCGAGCTTCAACCTGGAAAAAGAGGCACAAAACTGCAAAATCTATGCAAAATATATGCACCACTGAAAAATTCAGACTTCCAGCTTTCCGTCGATATTTCGTTTCAAAAAATTCGCCTCCGTTAGCCAAAGTTATGAAAAATTGAAAAAAAGTCCTATAAATAGGCACTTGAGGGAAAAATCGCTACATTGGCAGACTAAGTAGGAGCAATTTTTGGCCACCTGGGGCTAATACACGGTCATCCATATGACCACCAGAAAAAAATATTGCAAAAAAAATTATACCGCCGGGCTTAAACGATACATAGTCGGCATAAAAAAAACTTTGATACAAAGTTTAATATAGAAATACAGCCAACTAAATATGATTCATACCATCGGATATAGCCCAGTACAATGAAACTCAGGGAATAAATGCCCGATTCGGACTGTGAGGTGATGGTCGGTACTTGCCTATGGAGATTTGTGAACATGAACGACTGATTTAATAAGCCTGTGATAAATGTTGAACCCGTACCTCAGGATATGAACCGATGACAGCCTCAGATCTGACAGAATAACCAGCGTGTAAGAAGTTGGTGAGCTGGATGAGGCCGTGGACAGAGGATGGCGCAGGGGGTACCTCCCGTGCCCTGATTCGCAGGTGCAATCAATAGATAAAACACCGATTGTTGCAATGTTGACTACTCGTACCGGTGATTGAGGACTAGCAGCGACCAAGTGGAATACACTGCTCCGGAAGCAATATGACCAGCTGATGGATAGGACATCGACACAGGGAAGGACGCCGATTTGATGGGTATACAGCCGATGACCGACGAATGAATGCAGACCCGTCAATTTCACAAGTATCCACTGGGCAGAAAAAAAAAGGTTGATCGATACTGGTGACGGAATCAAAATCGTACCCTGCAAGTATCGATGGAACAGTCACCAATACATACGATTTGACCGAGGCCGATGAGGATATGACAAGACTGCGGACAGACCATTAAGGAGGATGATGCTGACTGACACCCGTCCTGCATAGCAAAATAATATTCTTGCCGATCCGCAGAGATTTAATATACCCAAAATAATATAAAATGCGCAATATATTCAAAAATTTGCCCCAAATTTTAAATACAAAATACTGCAGAAAATATTTCACTGAAATTTTTTTTTGCGAAATTATGAAAAATCGTACCGCTTGGGATGTTGTTCCAGCGAAAAAAATTTGCCTCAAAAACAACTTTACCCAATATAGGCGAATTTACAATCAAAATTCGTCTGCGGAGCCTTCTGATCTCAATCGTGAGGTTATTGAAACCCCAATCTGCACCCAGCAAAATTTCAAGCCAAAATATCACCCTCAAATTTGGGAAGGAATCTGCAACACCTTGAGAGCTCTGATACCATGTGGGAGTTAATGGTGACTCCTCAACACCCCCAAGATCAGTTGTGACCAAAACCACTTCCACAAGAGAGAGAATGGCAACAAAACTTGCTTCACAATGGAAGATTGATTGATTGCTTGATATTAGCTTGAATACAAATGTACATGAGATGCCTTGCTTATATGGGCAAGGTTGAGAGATAGGAATGAATATGATGTTGACAAATGTCATGATCCTATGACATGAGACAACCAACAACCTAATCACCTAGGAAATGATGCGTCCTAGCTAGATAAGATAAGTTCTAGATAAGGCAACTAAACCTTCTAGAAAGAATCTTTTACCTAAGTAAACTTAACCATGTGAATATGTCCCTTAATTACCTAGTGAATGAATAAGCTAGGTACAAGACAATTATTCACACCAACAGATAAGACCCAAAAAGGTGAAGTAGATATGCTAGTTGGTATGTACTCACAAACACATAGGTTGCTATGGGGAAATTCATGCCACTGAATGGCATTCCCGCTTAACCATATTAAAGTTATACCTCCTGATAACTTTAACAAGGTGCCACAAAAGAAAATGTTAGTTCATGCTTCAGGAGACAAGAAAAGCTTCGTATGCTTAGAACTCATGAACAAAGAGAAAGGTACCACGAGCATGCAAGTTGCGTTATGCAAGGTGGAAAAAATGTAAAATGCAATAATGTAACATGTAAAAGATGTTCAGAGTCTTGTTAAGTTCATGTAAGGTTAATCACTTAGGGAACATTATGTCTAATGTCTCCAAGAGAGGACCAATCTAAGAATAAAATATTCACAACTTAGGGGATGCAATGCGTCGCATCAGGCCACCAAAAAGAATGTAAAATGCTAAGATAGATCACACTTATGAAAGACATCACACCCAATGTCATCTACAAAGTGACAAACACATCATATGAAGTGACAAGGCTACACTAAGAACCAAGAATGCAAATGAAATTAATGGTAATGTATGCCCCCCACTTTAAAGGAATTGCCACACACCGTTCTGTGAACAATTCCTTTAAAATAGCGAAGGAAAAATGCAAAAGAAAATAAAACATGAGAGCCAACTTGGAAAGCCCTATGCCAAGTCATATGTTTCTAAGTTAGGCTGCTTCATGTAAACAAAAGAAAGGGAGTTTCCCCCCAGAAAGGTACACACCAAACACATAAGAGATCTATGGACTTGGGGTCAATATGTTCGTTGCTGTAATGTTTTGATTAAAGAGCTCGAAACTGTCATCATTCCCCAAAGCACATAGAACTAAAAGAATGACACAAAGAAAGCAAAAAAATAAGAAAAGCAAATTCTATTTTGGGTCAACATGGAAGAGACATTGTGGTATCAATGCTTTGTTGGATCAAATGTCCCCAAGCACATCTCAACTCTAGATTCTTTTTGTCTGGCTTATCCTTCGTATAGTGTTTCCTAAAATTCAATGATAATGGAGATTAGCCAACATAAAAAAAATTGTTAGAGAAGGTACAATTTTTCTAAAGAAAATAGAAGATATGTAGCCGGGAAGGTTTCGATACATTAGATTCCCACTGCCAAAATGACTATAAAATGGGGCTACTCCAGAGAGGAATTGTGCATGTCAATCTATGCAGTTTTAGATATTGGTCAACTAGTCTGCCTTCAATGGCTGGAAGAGCTTCTGTAGTTTGCAAATCGCATGTTTTTTATCTCTCGTCATTATTGTTTGCACTGTTATCTTTTGGTGCCGAAGTAAAGGTGCATTTTCACAAATGGAAAGCAAACTACCAAACATGGGCTCCTAACTGCATGTACGTGAATATTATCTCTATAAATGGATAATACCTAGGGCCGACCATCAGAGAAAGAGAGGGGGATACCGTTGTTGTCCAGTTAGAAAACTTGATGCCCACTGAAAACATTGTGCTTTAGTGGCATGGTATGGCATTCACCAGGTAAATGATCCATTTTTCTTCTCATTTTGCACCTTAAATATATTAATATTAATGGTTGTCACTGGTACAATGGAATAATCAATGTGTTTTGTTTGATTTGGGAGTTTTGGGTCTTTAAGTATATGTAAAATCTTGAGCTTTCTCTTTTCAATTTAAATTTCATCTTTGCAAGATATATCATTAAGATCTAATTTGGATTTTAATATTTTTTTATTAAAAATTGATGGATAAGCTTCAACATAAGAAAGGTACAACTCTTATTTGCGTTAGAGTTCTATGTTAACTAGATAATTCAAGTACGATTAAGTCACCTCATCTTATTATTTTTCAATAAAAGACAACTAAACATAATCAAGACACCAAAGAATACTATTCTTGAGGACATAAAAATTATTTGGTTCCAAACAATAATCAAGACATTTCCATTGATGTAATAGTTTTGTTAGTTTCCCAATAAGTAGATTCTAAAAATATACTAAATTACTCTCATTATGCTAGCCATTAGCAAGGGACAAATATTTGTCATTCTCAAATACATCCGATAAAATATGTTCAAACAATGCTCCAGTGACATATCTAATGCACATTTATTGTTTAAAGATGTTTGAATGCTGTCAATTGTGTTTGTATTAAAATTTATCATAAAGAGCAGCTATAAACTTGGTTGTACAACCATATCTTCTTCACAGTGTAGTAGAATACATTCACTTAGTATTAGTAATTTGCAACAAAAAAGATCTATAAAAATGGACAAAACACTTCAAAGAATTTATCAAAATTAAATTTATTTATTTATTAACCCATGTTAAAGAAACAAAATTATGACTACCATGACAATGCCAATTAAATTATAATCAAATAAATTACAAATCTTTTTTGAATGCATAAATACATTTTAATCTAAGGCTACAAGGTTTTAGGGATGAAGAAACACAAATTTAGATTTTGAGGTGGATATTGAAATAAAACAGAAAAATAAGTTTAAAAAATTTAAAGAAGCTACAATGTTGAACACTTAAAAAACAAAAGACACTATTTAGCTTTTGGATATTTCAATTCAATGTCTCAAATAGATTTGATAAGATATGTCTATATTCAAATTTATAACAAAATGTAAATATAATTTGAGGTGTAAAAACATTTTTATATCCTCTTCAAAATCAATAAACAAATACCATTAAGCTTAAATGTCAAGAAACCTAATATAAAAGTTTATAGATTTTAAATCTTAATAGAAATTTAAAAAGTAGATTAAATTTGTGTGAACTTCACTTGAAGTTCTAGTTTCAACATAGCTAAATGCTCGATTGCAACTTCCATTTCCACAATTTGTTGCTCCAATTTTTTTGCTTAAGCTTTTTAGCTTCCAAACTTTTTTTCCTTTTTTCTCTCTTTATCATATTTCTTCACTACTTTTACATTTTCATCTTTCTCAGGAGTAGTCTCCTCTTCTTCTTCTTTACCCCATATTTCTTTTGACAGTTTAGAAACTTTTTCCTCATGTTCACTCTTCAAAGTAAAATCTAGAATCTTAAACTTCTCCACAATTTTTAAAGAATTCATTCTAAACCCTTTCAACTTATTATATAACTCTTTATCAGTATATTGTCTATCTAATACACTTTTCACATGATTGTAAAAAGAAACATTATTGAACAATAATTTACCTTCTTTTGTGCATTTAGCAAGATCACCTAAAAAGGAAATTTTGTTCTCTTCGTTCCAAACAACCTTTTACTTTGACATCTTTTTCTCTTCTTCTTCCCTTCTTCTTCTCTTTCAATTTGCTTATGACTATTAAATTGTAAAGGATAAGAATGAAGCTCTCACACTTGAACTGATATGATGTTCTAGGGATGAATGTTTTAAGGGTGAAGGCTCTACTATCCTACAATGACACCCTTCTAATCAATTTCAAGAGAAAAAAGAAAGAGTTTTTCTTTGAATCTAATCAATTCAATGATTTAAGATATCACAGTTAATTTTCCAATGTAATGGCATTCTCTTCAAACCTCCGTATAATAAAAAATTAATATTACTATACAGCTAACCTTCAATTAAAATATCAGAGTGTTGGGTCAATAAAGCTGATTGTTTCTATTCAACTTTTGCATAGAAACATATGCTACATACATTCAAATCCTTTGCAACGTTCCTTTTTTGCATCTCTGCTATGTATTTATTCTTCCAAACCTACGTTCACCCTTACTCTCCTTCCACAATGCTCTGAAGCATTATAATACCTTTTGGTTGGCATTCAAAATTTTGTTTAAAACCCTAAAATTTTATGCCCGCCTTTTGTTTGTCTCGGTATCAGTGTTGTGGGTGTTATCTACATTAGCTGACCTTTTGTGTTGGTGTTGTGGGTGTGGGTTGTACCCTCCCTTAATGTCTACTACTGTTGTTAGTGGCAGTGCTTTTTTATCAATTTTTTTATAGTTAAAAAATTTATAAGTTGAATTTGAATAATATATATTCGCAATGCAAAATTTTCATCTTACCACTTAAATATATTAATTAAGTTTTTGTTTAGAAAGAAAATTACTAGTATTATTAATTATTTCTATTGCACCAAATAACTATATCAATCAATATTTTCTAATGCTTTTATTTAATCAATAATAAATATAACTTGTAAGTACTAATTTTTATGTTGCACTTACTTTTTAAAGTTCATAGGTTATCAATTATAAATAATTCGAATTTAATACCATTCTTCAAAAATTTTGATATAAAAAATAAAAGACAGTTTATCGTTAGTCAAGTTGTAGGAAAAGTGGAAAATCAAATATCCCCAAACACATCTCGACTCTAGATTTTTTTGGTCTGGCTTTTCTCCGTTTAGTGTTCCCAAATTATCCCGCTTCCCGATTCCCAATAATTCAATGAGAGGAGATTAGCCAACGTGAGAAACGTTGTTCGAGATGGTAAAATTTTTCTAAAGAAATTAGGAAGTTTCCGTTACATTGGATTCCCACTGCCAAAATGACTATAAAACGGGGCTTCTGGCAGAGAGGAATTGTGTAGGTCGATCTACGCGGTTTTAGATATTGATCAGCTAGACTGCCTTCAATGGCTGAGAGAGCTTCTGTAGTTTGTGAGTCGCGTGTTCTTTGTCTCTCGTTGTTATTGTTCGCACTGTTATCTTTTGGTGCTGAAGCGAAGGTGCATTTTCACAAATGGAAAGTAAACTACCAGACATGGGCTCCTGACTGCGTGCAGGTGAACATCATCTCTATAAATGGACAATACCCGGGGCCGACCATCAGAGCAAGAGAGGGGGATACCGTTGTTGTCCAGTTAGAAAACTTGATGCCCACTGAAAACGTTGTCATTCACTGGCATGGCATTCGCCAGGTAAATGGTCCGGTTTTCTTCTCATATTGCGCCTAGTTTAAATGTCACAGATGTTTGCAGGGCAGAAATTGTACCAACTGCGGAATAAATATAACAAGGAATCTATTTATTTGTAATGCTCTAATGTTTCTGGGTCTACAGATACTTTTAATGTTCTAATGTTTCTGGGTCTACAGTATATAGATTATCGTATTTGTAATATGTACATATCTTATCCTTACAAGATTTGAGATGTTATCCATAATCTCTTTCAAGAATATGTAGTGTTACATGTAATGAGATGTTATTAATAAAGTATAATACGGATAAAACTGTTTGTGATTTCAATATTTTAGTTATTTTATGGGGATTAGGTTCACCGACTGCAGAAATAACTCTCTCGGTGTTTTGCATTGTAGATTGGTACTCCCTGGGACGACGGGACGGCTTCCATGTCACAGTGCGCAATCTATTCAGGCGAGACATACGTCTATAAGTTTGTTGTGGACAGAGTAATCTCTTTCAATGTGAAATGTATACTTCACATAACTATAATGTTGATTATGAATATGTGAAATGCAGCCGGGGACCTACTTCTATCATGGTCATTATGGCCTACAGAGGTCAGCGGGGTTTTATGGGTCGCTCATAGTGGATGCCGCGGGCAAAGAACCCTTCACATACCATGGTGAACTGAGCATCGTGTTAAACGACTGGTGGCACAAGAGCACTTACGAACAGGCGGTGGGCCTGTCTTCCAATCCCTTGTTTGGGTTGGGGAGCCTCAGGTATATCATGGACATTCCATTTTGAAGGCTCGTCTTAAATTGTGGGCTTTAATAATTCATATATTTCGGTGAGATGATAAACATCAAGCATTTTTATAGTCAAATGGCTATACAATCAAACGTACATAACATTTAAACTGGCGCTTAACAATCTTTTGAATCTAAGGATGCCTTTTTTTGGTGTGCTGCTTCTTACCAGTCACTGCTTATAGAGGGCCGAGGGCAATATAACTGCTCAGCAACCAGCAAGTCGTGCAACGCTACAAACACGCAATGCTCGCCTTATGTCTTGCCGGTGCGACCTGGGAACACATACCGCCTCCGTATTGCAAGTGTGGCGTCTCTTTCGGCCCTCAACTTTGTGATCCAGGTCGGTCAGCTTATTCCAAAATCATTATTCACTAAATCGACTGATTGAAAAAGAATACCAGTCGATGCATCCGTTTGTTTACATATTTCTCGCATTTTGTTTGGACAGGGGCACAAGATGACGGTTGTAGAGGCAGACGGGCATTACGTGGAGCCAGTGGAAGTAGACAACTTGGACGTATACTCTGGCGAATCATATTCCGTTCTGATAACGGCGAAACATGACCCTTCTCAAAACTATTGGGCGGGTGTAAACGTAAGAGGCAGACAACCCAAGACGCCCACTGGACTGGCCGTCCTAAACTATCTTCCCAATCCCTCAACGAGCCTCCCCACAGCACCAGCCCCCACGAGCCCACTATGGAACGACTATGCCTACAGCAAAGCTCTGGCTAAGAAATTCGTGGCTCTGAAAGGGCACGAAGAGCTTCCCCCCCTTCAGTCCCACAGGCGGCTGATCCTTCTCAACACGCAGAACAAGATCAACGGATACACAAAGTGGGCGATCAACAACATTTCGCTGGTCCCTCCTCCAACTCCCTACTTGGCCGCCATGAAGTACAAAATCAAGGGCGCCTATGACACCACCCCACCTCCGGACGTTTACAGTCCCCGTGACTACAATATCACAATTCCTCCCCCAAATCCCAACGCCGTCGAAGGGAGCGGCGTGTACGTCTTCACATCGAACTCCGTTGTAGATGTGATTCTTCAGAATGCAAATACTCTCACAGCCAACAATTCAGAGATCCACCCATGGCATCTGCACGGCCATGATTTCTGGATTCTTGGATATGGAGAGGGCGTGTTTGACCCGGCAAAGGACCCTCTTAACTACAACACAGTCAATCCTCCGCTGCGCAATACAGTTGCTGTGTTTCCATATGGATGGACGGCCATTCGGTTTAAAGCCGATAATCCTGGAGTATGGGCTTTCCACTGCCATTTGGAGGCCCACTTTTTCATGGGAATGGGAGTGATGTTTGCAGAAGGGATAGAGAAAGTAGGAAAGTTGCCCAGCGCAGCGATGGGATGTGGCCTCACCAAGAATAAAATTCACATGCACCACTGATCTCTCTGCTCTAGGCACCGACTTTTGGAATCTAATGCTTTTATAAGAACTATGTAAAATGTACCATGTTTTTGGCATTTCAAGAATTGTATGCGACAAATGGGGTCGATGTTTTCTTCGTGATTTGAAAGAGCTTTGGAAACTAGCTATTTAAAGAAGCACTAAGTGTCCATCAGAAATTCGGGGTTTTCTACATGGTTTGACAAAGCTTTTTGTCAGATACAGTAAAATATACTAGCTATTTAATAAAGTAATCATATGTGTGAGTGTGAAAAAGGAATCTAACGTCAGGTGTCCTTTCTCTATGTTTGGAATTGAATGGTTCAAAAGTTTATTGAAGATTAATAATTTCTCAGAAATTAAGTTTTATAAAGTTCATAAATATCATTAGCTATTCTCCCTAAAAATGTATTTTTAATATCCACACCAGTGCATTATAACATGTCTATACATCACGGGATGCTATAAAAGTATAGAATTGCTTAAAGCTGTACAATTTTTTAAGGAGTTGTTATGGTTTCTGACGAGATTTCATCTTTAAATATTATGTTTTAGATAGAATTTGTTCCTTGCTAATGTGGCTTCATGTGTTATTTTAATAAAATAACATTGAACTTCAAATAGCTTTTAAGGGAAGATAAGATTTAAAGAATATGCTCACTATTTTTGAGCTATGAAATGCCATTTAGAATAATAAGCGTTAACTATTTAAATTAATGGTTGTAATTGGTACACGAATAACCAATGCATTTTGTTTGATTTAGGAGTTTTGGGTCTTAAAGGATATGTAAAATCTTGAGCTTTCTCTTTTCAAGTTAAAGTACACATTCACTTTCTTTGTAAGATATGTCATTAAGATCTAATTTGGATTTCAATATTTTTTTTATTAAAAAGTGATGGATAAGCGTCAACATAAGAAAGGCACAAATCTTATTTGTGTTAGAGTTCTATGTTACTAGATAATTCAAGTACACTCAAGTCACCTCATCTTACTTATTATTTGTCAATAAAAGACAACTTAACATAATCAAGACACCAAAGAATACTATTCTTGAGGACAAAAAAATCATTTGGTTCTAAAAAATAATCAAGATATTTCCATTGATGTAATAGTTTTGTTAGTTTCCCAATAGATAGATTCTAAAAATGTAATAACTTACTCTCATTGATCTAGTCATTAGCAAGGGACAAAGATTGGTCATTCTCTAGTTTAGACACATGAGAATCCCTAGATTAATTAGAATCCTTTTTATATTATAAAAATGAATGAAAATGGTTTTACATATGATTCAAAAGAAATGCTATCCTAGATAATTATTCAGAAGAATAGAAGAGTTCCACTAGTCACAAACAAAAACTAAAAAAATTAAAGTCTAGAAATATCTTACGGTTGCTTGGAAAGTGCTATATTATTCATTCTATTATTAATTGAAAAAATATTAATATCTATAGTGTGGAAGAAATCTCAACATTAGAATTTCCTATAATCATCCCTAACCTCTATAAAACAGATCTATGTCCCTAAAATATCTATGATTTAATGTAATATCTATGATCAATGATTTTGAAATTTATAAATGTAGTGGTAGAGTTAGTAGAGGGTGAATGTTTATAACTTTGTCACACTTTTTAAAGGAAATGACTAACACAAATATAGTTTTTCAACTTTGACTGTTTTAAATTGATTTTTATATTTTAAATTTGAAAATGATATAGGATAGTAAAATGTATTACTTTTAATATAGTTTATGTTTATAAGTTTTAAGCTTTCTAACTAGTTGAATATTCTTTTATAAATTTAAAATAAAATTATAATTGTTGATTTTTAAAAAAATGAGAAAATAATAGAAAATTTATTTTTTGATGAATATTTAATTTTTTAATCATTTTTAATTCAAACTGATTACAAATATATTAGCTTTGATGTAATTCATGTTGAATTTAAAAGAGCCAGATGAAGGAAGAAATTGTAAAAATATAAAACACAGGTTAAAGATAAAAGAACATAGACACAAGAAATTATAGTGGTTCACTCGAGATGGGCTACATCCACTCTTAATAGGGATAATACACTTTATTCATCTCTAGTATTACATTACATCACATCAATATGAGAAGCAACAAGCTCATTAATATTCTCCACATCATAACCTTCAAGCATCACCGATGAAAAACCAACAGACACCGGTTACAAAAGGAAATGTTACACCAGCATCAAGAAGATGTTGCAGTTACAGTATTCCAGGAAAGTGTAACTGCCAATGCTGGCAGTCGTTGGGATTCACCAGCCCAACAATTTCCCACTTGAAGCCCAATGAGTGCTACAATAAACCAAACAATCCCTGCAAAGCCTACTACATTCAATTTTTCAGAAGCCCGAGACAAGCTCTACAAAATTTGAACTTCTCTCTCAACACGACCTTCATCAAAGCATCTGCTGGGTTCACTTTGGTATCGGTTTTCTCCACCTATAGAGTACCCTCATAAAGGACATGTCTAATAAAATGATATCACCACTCAACATGCTTTGTGTGACTGTGAAAGGAAGAATTCTTGGCCAAATGAATAGCACTATTACTATCGCAAAATAAAGTAAAAATTGATTGCTTACAGCATAATTCGCATAACAACCACTGCACCCATATCATTTCCTTGGATCTGTAAGTTAGAGTAATATAATCAACCATGGTAGAAGAAAGTGCAACCACCTATTACAACCGTGAAACCCAACTAATCATTGCCCCAACAAAAGTAAACACATAACCTGTAGTAGACCTCCATTTATCCATGTCTCCAGCCATGTCCAAATCTAAAAATCCACACAGTTGAGTATCCTTTGTACCAAAACATAAAACATAATTTGAGGTACCCTTCAAATATCGAGAAATCCACTAAATTTTTTACCAATGTGATTTACTCTGATTACTCATAAATCTGCTCACAACTCCCACTACATGAGCAATATTTGGATTTTCTTGAGATTTTGGATCAGTTTAATATGAAGAATGCCAAGTTTATTTCCTAATTATATCCATGCCAAGAACCCTCTTTGCTGCCCCTAAATATTTCATGGCAAAATGGAGAGCTAAATGTTTCTTCAACTCACTAACAATCCTCACACTAGTTCTAGCAACCAACATATCATCAACATAGAGTAAAAGAATAACAAACTCACCATTAGCAAGCCTCTTATAATAAATAAACGGATCCGATTTGCAATGAATTTTTTTTTTTTGAGTCACGAAGCTATCAAATTTCAAGTACCACTACTTCAGGGCTTGCTTAAGCCCATATAAACTCCGCTTCAATCTACAACACAAATGCTCTTGACCCTGTTTCACAAAACCTTTAGGCTACTCCATGTATAGTTCCTCCTCAATATCACCATGAAGAAATGCTGCTTTGACATCGAGTTACTCAAGCTCTAAATCATAAACAACTGCCATGCCTAGAATAACATGAATTGTATGCATTTTTACAACTGGTGATTTTTTTTTATTAAAATCGATACCTTTTTGCTGAGCAAAACCTTTCACCACTAATCTGGCCCTATACCTATGATGTCCTCCATATTCCTCTTTCAAATGATAAACCCATTTGTTCTATAGAGGCTTTCGATTTGGTGGAAGAGGAACCAAATCCCAAGTATTATTTACTCTCAATGACTCCATTTTGCCAGTCATAGCTTCCATCCATTTGATAGAATTCTCATCCTTACAAGCTTGTTTAAATGTTGTAGGTTCAGATTGATCTGAAAGTAATAATTTGTAATCATCAAATTTTGATGGTCTCCTTCTCTCCCTAGTGGATTTTCGTAATTAAGAATCCTATTCTAGATACAAGTTTGTGTCCAAATGTAATCAATGTAAAATTTTTTGAACATCATCTATTTCAGACTGTAAGTTACGTTGTTGCAAACTCCACTGTCTTAGCACTCTACCTACAACACCTTGCCCCTGAACTCTAATGGACTATGGCAGTAAACTGTCTTGTTGTTGCACATGTCTCTGTTCTTGCACATTTGGCCAAGGAACATCCAAAAAGCCCTATTCATTATTAGTGTCGCCTCCTTCAAGAAATGTATGTCTTATTCTAGGTAGTAAATGGTCCCCTGGAGCTTGCACATTGGCATCAATAGGTTGCATGATAGGTTCAAAGGCCTGCGTAGAAGCATTAGAAGACTGCACACAAAAAGTGGTGGGAGTGCATGATTTAAAGAAGGCTTAGTAGGAGCTATTGAAGGAAACATAGGAAACAATGAGGGAAACGAATGAAGTGGCTATGTGGAAACATTATGAGGCTATGCTATATGCCCATTAGGCTATGAAGGAAATAAAAAACCCATTTCGGGTTGTGAAAAACTATGTAGGGGATGCGCATGAACATTGCAAGGCTGCTCAAACAATTGTGAGGGAAATGAAAAGGTGTGAGGCTGTGAATGAACAATTATTGAAGGCTTAGAAGAAATATTCAGAGGTAATGATGAAGCATTTGGAGGCACTAAACAAATAATTGAAGGCTGAGAGCTTATACTAGATGGCTACGAAGAAATAATTAGAGGTCAGGAAAAGAAAATAGAGGTTTTGCAAGCAATGCCATTATCAAACAAATCAACCTCAATACATTCATTTGGAGATGAGCTTTGTTTTTGCAAACCTAGAAATGCCTTCTCATTGAAAACAACATCGCGACTATGAACAATTTTCTTAGCAATCAGATCCTGGAACAAAAAATTGAACTAATCCTTAGCGTAACCAAGGAAAACACATCTCTTAGATTTGAAATCTAGCATTTTCCTCTGCTCCTTTGGAATATGGACAAATGATCCACAACCAAAAACATGCAAATGATTGTAGGAAATCCTTTTTCCAATCCCCCTATCCTTCAGAATGTAGAAGTCGAATCAAGATGAGGGTGCTTGATTGATCAAATATACTACAGTGTTACATGTCGCTGCCCAAAACTATTTTGTGAAACTAGCATTAGAGAGCATACACCGAGCTCTCTTTAAAATAGTTTGATTCAACCTGTCAATTGCACCATTCTCTTGAGGGTTGAATGAAACCACTTTGATTCTTCGAATGCCATTGTTTGCACAAAACGTGTCAAATTCTGAAGAGAAAAACTCGCCCCCATTATCAATTTTGAGACATTCTATTTTAGTTCCAATTTCATTTTCAACAATCTATCTTTTAAAGCTTCAAACTTTTCAAAACTTCTAATTTTTAATACAACATATAAATCCAATTTTTTTGAGGGCAATCATCAAGAAAAGTCAAAAACTAATTTGTACAACCAAATGATGTTACCTTAGTGGGACCAAAGACATCAAAATGCACAAGTTCCAATGGAGTGGTTTTAGTATCATGGCCCATTTTCAAAAATCTACTCCAGTTCTATTTTACATAAAGGCAATGTTCACATAAATCCAAATCAATGGATTTTAGGCTAGGAAGTTGTCCTCATTGCAACATAACTTCAAATCCTTTCTTGTTCATATGCTCAAGCCTCTTGTGCCAAATTTTAGAACCGCTGTCCATAACTATCTAAGATGCTCCCACTTCATCATTGCACTCTAAAACATACAAAATTTTCAATTTCTTTCACTTTGCAAGCACTGACACACCTTTTGTCACTTTCCAAAAATCTAAACCAAAATTAACATTGAACCCTTGAGTATACAACTAACCTACATAAATTAAATTTCTTTGGAGTGTAGGAACATGCCTTACATCCTTCAATAACCATTTATTACCATTTTTCAAGGACAATAATGCATCGCCCTTTCCTACAATATCACATTCCTTGTTATCACCCAAAAAAACTTGCCAAACATACCTTCTTGATAATTGATAAAAGCATTCTGACATGGAGTAGCATGAAATGAAGCGCCAGAGTCAAGTACCTATGAGTCTAGAGTCATGTCACCTGCCGATAGAACCAAAACACCATCATCAACAACATTAACTTCATTATTACTTACTTTATCTTGAGCCTTTTTATAGTTCCAACAATTTTTCTTTGTATGTCTTGGTTTCCCACAAAACCAACAAGCACTGTTGCATCCTCGAGATTTTGATCTTCTATGATCTTTATGTCTTCCTCAATCTTCACTTCTCCCTCTATTGTTAGTGCTTGTAGTAGTTAATTCATCACTAGAAGAAGGCTCTTGATTTTTCCTTCTTATATCTTCGCTGAGAAGATTGGATGCAACATCATCAAATTTTAACTTGCTTTTGGTAGCCACCGAAGTGCTCACTGCCATCACCACACCTTCCCAACTATTTGTTAAAGAACACAATAATAAAATAGCCTTGATCTCATCATCTAAGTTAATACCCACATAAATTAATTGGGTGACTAATGTATTGAATTTGTTCAAATGATTCAACATAAGTCCTCGCATTTTCAAGTTATACAATTTCTTCATAATAAATACCTTGTTGGAAGCTAATGCAATCTCATATAGGGAAGATAATTTGTCCCATAGCTCCTTTGTGGTCTTCTCAGCTGAGACATTGAAGAGCACATTGTTGGAAAATGATAAAAAAATAGTTCCCCAAGCTTTCATGTCCATCTTCTCCCAATCTTCATCTGATATTGAGCCCTTTCCTCTGGTTTTTCTGAGCAAAGTGAGTGATAGATCTTTCTTGATCAATAATGACTCTATATGGACTTTCCATAGTCCAAAGTTCCGACCTGCAAATTTCTCAATGTTCTATTTGTCTTCTTTGTCCATGGTTTTGAAAAATCTTCACCATTTTCTAAAACTAAATTTAGCATTGAGCTTCAACTCCCTACTTTGATACTAATTATTGAATTTAAAAGAGCATAATGAAGGAAGAAATTGCATAAATATAAAATAGAGATTAAAGATTAAAAAATACAGACACAAGAAAGTATAGTGGTTCACCTGAGATGGGCTATGTCCACTCTTAACAAAGATAATCCACTTTATTCATCTCTAGTATTACATTACATCACAACAATATGAGAAGCAACAAGCTCATTAATATTCTCCACATCATAACCTTCAAGCATCACCAATGAAAAAGCAATAGACACCGGTTACAAAAGGAAACATTACACTGGCATCGGGAAGATGTTGTGGTTACAATATTATGGGCAAGTGTAACTACCAATGCTCCAACCATTGGGATTCACTGACCCAACAATTCTAGCTATTGTCTATTTTCTTATAATCTAAACAAAATATTATACCCTCTTGAAAAATATTCTCTCTTTAAATGTGTCATATATTTTTTAATATTTCTTGATATATTTTAATATTTAATTAAAATAATTGATCGGCCTCATGTCTGTTTATAATAAATTACTTGTATTAATTTTAAAAAAATATAATAAAACTAATCAAAGTATACAAATTATCTATTTTTAGTTTCAAGATTTTGAGTGCCATGATAAGGTATTTTTAAATTATCATGAAAAACATTGGTTGAAGAAATATAGAGTTGAAGTTGATTTTCTTGTTGAATATAGTCCAAAAGAGGGGTTAAGTTGTCATAGGGACTACCACATAGACAATATTGTGTGAAATATTTTTTGTTAAAACTCTCTTTCCCGAATAAATTTTGGTCAAAACCTTACCGTTTAAATTGAAACTACTTTGAATTTTAAAATATAATGATATCAATTAATAATTCAAGAAAAAATAGTTTTAACTGAAACTCTTTGTGTCTTATAGATTCCAAGTAGTTTCAAGAGAATCTATTTCACTCAAAACTACTTTTCTAGCCTAAAATATGACAAATTTTCTAAACTTTCACTTTGAGAAACATATAATTTGCAAAAAAGTGTGGTTGGCTATTCTCAATTTTATTCACTTAGATATAAAAGGAAGCACAACAAATTTTAGTAGGATACAATTAAAAATAAAGCAATGGGCGGGTGCATGAAGCTGGGTACCAATTTTCTGGCCACTTTTGAATTTTTTTTTTCAAAACGCGCTCATGTTATTTCGCTTTAAAAACAAAGAAAAAAGTGAAATTATTTTCCTTGGAATACCAACCCAAAGGCTTGGAGGGCATTCCCAACAAGGCCATACACGTTTTTTTGTAAATTCTACAATTTTTGATATTATCGGGTTCGTGCTCACCATCATGATTGCATCTAGTTCAATATCGACAAAATTGAAAACATGTGTAATGTTAGGTTCTCTCTTAGCTATCCAAAAATGTAATTTTTTTCACTTTTTGACAATGTTAAGCCTTTCATCCATAATTTATTTTGTTTTTATGTCTGTTTTTTTCCCAAAAATAGTGTTTGGTGTTTTTTTTGTTATAAATTAACTGTTCATCAAAATTTCAACTAAATTACATTTTTAGAAACTAGACTCCATTCTACAAATTTTATAAAAAAAAGGAAAAAAAATTAATTATTTTCAAAAAAATTTAGGGGGAGTATGACCAAAATTCTGCTTTTTAGGAAGTGCCCACTTAGAAAATTAGTAAAAAATAAAATATTCATTAAAAATGTTAGAGTAATAAGTTATTATGCTTAATTAATTATATCATACTAGTTAATTAATTAAGTCACTTATTCCTTTAGTTGCTTAAGCTAAACTTAGGCACATTAATAATTGATTAATTATTAAGTATGCACACTAGGGTTTCATTTATGGTTTCCCTTTTAGGGTTTCTTGATCTCCTTCATAAGGATTGATGTCTTTGTAATAATTGATTCTCAATAATGGATTTTTACTTTGAGGTTTATAGAACATCTTCTTTGGTTCTGCATGTCTTTTGCATATGACAGGTGATTGCATGCAGGTGATCTTGGTTACTAACATGGTATCAGAGCTCCAAACCTGTAGCTGCTTGTTCGTGATCTAAAGATATGGCCTTTCACTGAGTTTCTAATGCAAGGGTTTCCACAGGAATCCTTTTTGAAAGATCTGGGGGTAGCCAATTTTTTGGGACACTTTGGGCTCAAATGGACACCACCATCGCATTTGCAAAGGCCAAAAACCCTAAGAATGCCTGTCATTTTGTCAATTTTGGAGCAGTTGACCTAGAAGGAAAAAATTTCTTGCCAGGGAAACCGTATGGCCTCCCCAGCATGCCTTTCGATGCACAAAAATTGAAAAAAAATGGACAAAATGTGACTTTTGGAAGTCCATGCCGGCGTGAAGTGCTGCATGAGGCCGCAGCCATCTAGGCTCGGCCTGCATGTGGTCTTTTGGTGGTTGCATGTGTAGTTGGGGGTCGGATTTGTTCTCTTCTTCTCTGAAGCTTCTTGGGGGTGGGTTTTTTTACGCTATTTGGGGGGAGGCTCTTTTCTTTTGCAGCAGGTGTGTATTCTGGGGTTGGGGGGTTGCGACCTTGGTGTCCAGTGGAGTGTGCCTTCTTCGAAGGGCTCTTGGTTTTATTTGGGCCTTGCTTGCTCATCTTGTGTTGTGTGCTCTTTGATGGATACTGGAGAATCTTCTAGGGTTTGTCCCAATATGGACTTTCGTTCTGCTTTTGGATCGAAACCCTCTCCACAGGGTTCGAAGATTTTTGATAATAATCTTTTCTCGGTGGAACCTGAGAAAGTCGAGATGGGCTCGGTAGGGGGGCCTAGAATTCCGAAGATTAATGGGTGCCTCGAACGGTGTAAAGAGAGGCCGAGTGTAGTCATTCCAATGGAGATGTTGGCTGAAGACATTGATTATTATGCACGACATTCTCTTTATTGCAAATTCTTAGGTTTGAAAATTTCTTTGCAATTCTTGGAGATGTGGGCTCAAAAGACATGGATGCCTGAGGGAGAGATGGAGATCCGCCTCCTGGCAAATAACTACTTCATGGTTACTTTTGATTGTTTGGCTGATCGGAATAGGATTTTTGAAGGGGGCCCGTATTTTTATAACCAGGTGGGCTTATTTATTAAGCCATGGCATGCTGGCTTCAACCCGGCAGAGGAACTTCCGAATCGGGTTCCGGTTTGGGTCCGTCTTCCAAGGCTCCCTGTGGAATGCTGGCGAGAGGATGTGTTGTGCCTATTAGCCTCGAAGCTGGGGAAACCTGTGGGTTCTTCTCAGCAAACACAATTCAAAAAGGTAATGACTTTTGCCCGGTTTTGTGTAGAAATTGATTTAAGTAAGCCATTGCCAGACTCGTTAGAAGTGAGTGCAGGAGATTATTCATGGGTGCAACAGCTGGATTATGAAACACTCCCCTTCCGTTGTCGTTTCTGTCATGAGTATGGTCACCTCCTGCGCAGATGTCCAAAGGCCAAGCCTTTGGAGGCTCATTCTTCTCAACCTTCAGCTAATCCACCTAGGGTGGATAAGGGCAAGGACCCCATTCAGGTTCTGGTGGTAGGGAAGATGGATTTATTCCCGTTAGAGGCCGAAACAGAAATAAAGGTCATAAAAGGACTTTGAAGGACAGGCAGGAGGAGGACACCTTCAACAGGTTTGAGGTGCTAGAGGATCTTAGTCAACAGGAGGTGAACCCAGGATTTTTGGATCTAGATCATGGGACTCTGGATATTGATCAGCATGGCCCTTTAGTTGAGGCAATGCTTACTCCCCAACAGGAGGGGGGTATGGGAGTGCCATGCTTAGATGAGGTTGGGAAAGATTCTAGTCAGGTTTTGCTCAACTCAGAGGGGATTATGGCTCCGCTTACTGATGGGACTTCGGCTCTAGGGACAGATCGTCAAATGGAGGTTCAGGTTGAGTTGGGTGGTAGTGCTGAGGTAGTGAAAGATAGTGTAGATAAGGTTCACCTCTTGCAAAAAGTTGGTCCAGAGGTGGGCAAGAAGAATATTAAGGCGTCCTCTCAGTTGGGTGTTATGCAAAAAGTTCTCAAGAAGGGGGGGCCGGAGAAAATTTCTAAGCTGGGAAGGAAGAAGGATGAGGAAAAGATTAAGATGATAGGGGAGACTTTGGTGGAGTCAGGGTCAGTCAAGACTCTGGATTCGCATTTTTCATGCCCCTCGAAATGATAGTTCTCTCTTGGAATGTTAGGGGCTTGAACAGTGGCCCTAGACAAAAAGCTGTTCGGGATTTGATTAGGTGTCATTCGCCTGATGTTCTTTTTTTGCAGGAGACTAAGCTCTCTGTGGAGGGTATGATGGATCTAGTTCCTAAGTTATGGGGGAATGGTGGATGCCAATGCATTGGTGCTCAAGGGTCTTCTGGCGGGGTGGCATGCTTATGGAACCCGCGTAAGATTTGCCCCCTTTGGTGGGTGTCTTTCAGGTCCTCCCTTTCCATGGTGGCCTCTTGTTTTATGTCAGGGGAAATTGCTCTCTTCTCCAATGTGTATGCGCCTGTGGAGTTGCAAGGAAAGCAACTTTTGTGGTCCAACATTCGTTTAGTTCGAGCTTATTTCCTTACCATCCTTGGATTATTGGAGGGTAGCTTACGAGGTGGTATTGCAAGGTTGGAGCTTCTGCATTATTGCTCCAGGACAATATCTCTGCTTTGAATCTTGTGGATATCAAACCTGGCAATGGTCTTTTTACTTGGAATAATAGGAGAATTGGCGATGCCTCTATTTCTGAAAGACTTGATAGATTTTTGGTGTCTAGTTTTTGGGTGGGGGATAGGTGGTTGATAAGCTCTGAAATTTTGGATGGTCGTGGTTCTGATCATTGGCCTATTAAGCTAGTGGTTGATGTGCCTCAACGGTGTGCTAGACAGACCTTTAAGTTCCAACTCATGTGGCTTAGGGATGAATCTCTTCATGTTTTTCTCCCTAGTTGGTGGGATCAGGGGAAGCCAGCATATGGCACTGCCATGTACTCTTTCTCAAAGAGGCTCCAGTATGTTAAATACAGATTGAAAAGATGGAATAGGCAGCATTTTGGTAACTTATTTCAGGAAAAGCAAAAGGCGCGAGATAATCTAGACCTAATTACTAGACAAATTCGAGATCAAGGCCTCTCAGAGGAGCTGAGTTTATTAGAGGTTGCTGCAACAAAAGAGCTTGAGGAATGGGAGTTAAGAGAAGAGATTTTTTGGAAACAAAAGTCTCGTATTGAATGGCTCCAGGCTGGGGATCGAAACACTGCTTTCTTCCATAACTCAGTTAAGGATCGGAGACAAGGTAATGCTATTTCTTCTATTCTGTTGCCTAATGGGGAATCTTTGTCCTCTTCAGCCTCTATTTCAGCTGAATGCATTCGATATTTCTCTACCCTTTTCTCTGAGGATTCGCCTCCTGCGGAGGAGGATGAAGCTAAAATTTTAGATTGTATCCCGAAGCTGGTGACTAATGAAATGAATGAATCATTGCTTGCTCCTATTACCTTGTCGGAGCTTGAGAAGGTTGTATTCCAGATGAAGAAAGGTAAAGCTCCTGGGCCTGATGGATTCCCCATTGAATTTTTTCAGGAGTTCTGGGAAGTGGTTAAATTGGACCTTTTAGAGGTTGTCCAAGAATCCTTTATGCATAAACAAATGTTGAAGTCCCTAAATGCTACATTTTTAGCTCTTATTCCTAAGAAGGTGGGAGCTAACTCCTTGGATTTGTTTAGGCCTATAGCTCTATGTAATGTTGTGTATAAAATTATTACTAAGTTGATCGCAGAAAGGCTGAAGCCTTGGCTTGATGACTTAATTTCTGAAGAGCAGGGGGGTTTTGTTGCTGGAAGACAGATCATGGATGGGGTAGTTATTGCTGCTGAGGCCATCCATTCTATGGAATCCTCAAAAGATAAATCTATGTTTATCAAGTTAGACATGGCTAAAGCTTATGATCGTGTTAAATGGAGTTTTCTATTTAAAATCCTTGGAGCTTTTGGCTTTGCTGAGGGTTGGATTGAATGGGTTAGGAGTTGTGTCACTTCCTCCTCCTTTTCGGTGCTTATCAATGGTGAGCCCACTTGTTTGTTTGGTGCTTCTAGAGGCCTTAGGCAAGGAGATCCCCTATCTCCTTACTTATTCATCCTCCTTGCGGAAGGCCTGGGAAGACTCATTCGTGCTCAGGTTGCTAGTGGATTGCTTCAGGGATGGAGTTGGGGAGATGGTATTCCCCCTCAGTCTCATCTGCAATTTGTAGATGATACTGCCTTGATGGGTAGGGCTAAGGTTGAGGAGGCTCTCAATTGGCGCAGTGTTTTGGACAGTTACTTGGCAGCTTCTGGGCAATGCATAAATGAGGGGAAGTCCTTCATATATTTCTTCCACACTCCTAAAGGTATTCAAAGGAGAATTGCTGGTATCCTTCGGTTTCAGATTGGTTCGCTTCCTTTTTCCTATCTTGGAATCCCTCTTGTTGTTCGCTCTCTCCCCAAAAGGTTTTGGCAAGAGACTCTTGATAAGTTTCGAGGATTGGTCAGTCATTGGACTTGCAGGTGGCTTTCTTCAGCAGGTAGAGTGACTCTTTTAAAGTCGGTGGTCCAGGCTCTTCCTATTTATAAATGCTTTGTTCTTTCTGCTCCTTCAAGTTTTATTAGAGATTTCAAGAAATTGTCTCGTCAGTTTCTGTGGGCTGGTAATCTTCTTCATAGAAAATGGAGTCTTGTGAAGTGGGATGTTGTTTGTAGGCCAAAGCAAGAGGGGGGTCTTGGTTTACGGCGGGCTGATTTGAATGGGCAGGCCTTGGCTGCTAAGTTGTATTGGCGCTGGTGCTCTCAACAGCATATGTGCTGGGCTAAAATTCTGACCTTCAAATATTTGGGGGCAGTAGAAAGTAGGGAGGTATCAAGGTTTAGTATGGAGGGGAAAGGCTCTGTGATCTGGAGTACCCTTAAACGTGGTGCCAAGTTGGTTAAACAGGGACTTTTTTGGATTTGTAATGGGGGTCGAGATGCTCTTTTCTGGTATGATTCTTGGGATGGATACCCACCCATTGTGTCATCTCATCCCCATCTCCAAGATTTGTGCCAGATTTTTGTGGAGGCGGGTTGGAGTCATGTGGCAGATTTTAAATCTCAACAATCTTTGGGTCAAATTTCTGTGTCTAGGTGGAAGAGCCCCTTGGATTGGCCTCCTGGTGGTGCAGTGGAGGATCGTCAAGAGCTTGCTAAGATTTTATCGAGTCGTGTCTGCAATTCTCTCCAAGGGGTTGATGTGCTTGCTTGGGGACCTGACTTGAAAGGAAAATTTTCGGTTGCCTCTGGTTATCAGGTTTTGGATAAACAGGTCTTTGGAAGCTCCCAGGTTTCTTGGTGGAAGCATGCTTGGAATAAATTTGCTTGGCCTAAGTGTAATTTTTTCTCTTGGCTCGTGGTTCAAGGTAAGTGTCTTACTTGGGATAATCTTTGCAAACGTGGGTTCCAGGGCCCCTCCATGTGCATTCTATGTGGTCAGCATGATGAATGCTTATCACATCTATTTTTTCAGTGCTCTTTTGTTAAGACTATCTGGCATCACTGGTGGAATCTTTGGAGCTTACCGTGTTGCCATGTCTCTTCTTTGGAGGATTTTTGGAAGAGACAGGGTTCTTCTCCTGCTACAACCTCTTTTCTTAAAATTGCTTGGAGCATTGGTCCTAGTTTGATTGTTTGGCAAATCTGGTTGGAACGTAACAGAAGAATATTCTTGGATAAAAAATTGCTCGTGGGGCAACTTTGGAGGCGAATTCTTGGGGCTTTGCTGGAGACTTTGACTGCAAAGTGTGACTTGTCTGTGCCGATTGCTCCTGGGGACTTGGGTGTTGTAAATTCCCTGGGTCTTGCCACAGGGGGGAAGTGTATTATGAGTAAAGTGCATCGTAGGCGTGGGCGTGAGAGGGTTGCTCGTGAGGGCTTTTGGTGCCCACCTGCTCTAGGGGAGTTGAAAATTAATACAGATGGGTCTTCTAGGGGTAACCCTGGGCATGCTGGGGTTGGTGGTATTGGTAGAGATAGCCTTGGAGTGGTGGTTTTCTTCTTTTCTATGTATCGTGGTTTGCAAACTAATAATCTTATGGAGGCTAGCGCTATTCTCTTGGCGGTTGAGCGTGCGGTTTCCCTTGGATGGCGGCGGATTGTTTGTGAAGCTGATTCTCAGGTGGTTATTGATATGTTGAATAATCAAAATTTGGAGGATGTGAATTGGCAGCTAGCTGTGGTTGTCAAACAGATTATTTCTCTGTGCTCTACCTTGGAGTCCATTGTTTTCCGTCATATTCCACGGGAGTGGAATAGGGTGGCTGATGGGCTGGCTAGATGGGCGTCGGAAAAGACTGATTCTTGGTCTGTGGATGATTGGAGCAATCTCCCTGTTGATATGGCCCCTATTCTTGAGGAGTGGGTTGCTGAGGATATGAGGTGCTTCTTGGGTGTGAATTAATTCTTGTTGTTTTTGGCCCCTTGTGGCTTCCTTCTTTGGACTTTGTAATGCTGTTATGATTCAATAAAGTTTTTACCCTCTTTTTTTAAAAAAAAAAAGTCCATGCCGGCGTGCCCAACTAGATGCTATTACCTAACTTCTAACCGTAGTGATTTTAAAAATGCTATAAAAAATTTCACTGTGCTCAAGTCGTACAAGAGTTGCTATGTTATGTTTTTTGATAAAAACAACACCAATTTGTGTACATACCTCTTTTAAACCCCTTAATCTCAACCATTTTCAAAATAAATTAGTAGTTTAGAAAGTAGACTCGGAGCACTTCAATCCTTGTTTTTGTTCCATCTCAAAATTTTGAGTGTAACTATCCTCAATTTCACGTCCAAGGTCAGCGTTTCCTAATTTCAAAAAAAAAGTGGCCACTTAAGCCCCCTTTTTGGGAACCATCTTGGTGCACTTACCCCAAAATATTTCAAGAGTAAAGAGATTGTACTAGACAAAAGACAAAAATACTCACTTTTTACTTATAATCAGGTATACTTAAAAATACCAAAAAGTGAAGAGGAAAAAAAGAGAGATAGGGTGATAGAGTAGAGCAGATAAGAATGATATAATTATAGATAAATATAGGGGATAGAGGAAGGTAATGATATAGGAAATAATTATATGTAAGTTAATATGTTCTAGAATATACGTAATATTTTCATTTATTTGATTTTAATTTACTCAAAATAAATTTCAATTTACCATATTTCATCTCCATTGAGAATAGAGAATTGCAATTTATTGATAAAATGATCATTAGACAAAACTTTGAATCTGAGAATACAATATATTAGGTATTGGATGGTTGTGGTACGTTTATGGGACACAAGATGCCATGTTATAGAATCTAAATAGAATTTTGATAAAGTGGGCTTTCAAAATCTACAAAGACATTGTGGGGTTTCACCAAGTAGAGGGATATATCTCAAAGTCCATCAAAAATCCATAATGAGGGTTTGTGAAAGGAATGCAGAGATTTATGGGCAGCTAGGATATGGTAGGAAAATGGCCAATGCATGGAATTTGTGGAGAGATTCGTGAGGTTTGGATGTAAAAAGGATGAATATCATACTTAAAATTATGCCCTTTTTGGATACATCATAATGGTTGATGAATCTCTACAACCAGTGAAGAGTTTGCTAATTGTGAAGGAATGAGTGAAATTGCAAAAATTTTGTGCATAAGGAATATTGTGGTATTATAAAGCATTCATGGATATATCTAACTGTGACAAAAATTCCATAATATGCACTTAGTAAAAATAACGAAATTCAATGGTATATGAAGGCAATCAAGAAGCCATAGAGATTTACCTAACAAATGGATATATCCTGGGTACCTTAAACTCCCATAACCATTCCACAAGCAAGATTTAATTATCATTTGAGTTGTCTACTAGACTAGTAGAAGTTCAATTTGAATGTGCCCTAACTATCTATGTTAGTGTGAAAAGAGATATTTTCAAACTAGTTAGCTATTAGCCTACTTAGTAGATTCCTATTCACACTACACTTAAGTTCACTTAGAGGACATCTAGAGGTTTTTCTCACCTCATGTGGTTGAGACAAGTGTTCTCACTTTGTGAGACACCTCTACACCTTTTGCATGATCACTTGCCACTCACTACAACACATGTCATGTGAGTTAACAATTGTTCAATCTATGAAGGGTTAACAAATCATTGTGTTTCACATGACCACCTTCATCTCCTTACCTATATAGGCAAGCTTTGTACTCATTATCTATAGGGTCAACTAAATATAGTCTATGTATTGTTCATGTGTGCTTGTCTTTTATCTCCTAGATCTTCCTAATTCTAATAATCTAAGGTTTTGAATGCTATGGATATCATCATTGACAACTTACTTCAAAAAAACTTAGGTCATGGTGGTCTTCTTTATTCACATTGCTTTAAATCCAACTACCATAATATTATAGTCTCAAGTTCATTAGAATATATAATATCACCCTTAGAAAGAAAAAAATCCTCTTAGGGCATGAGTTCAACAAGTATTCAGTAATAGGCCCTATCAGATTACACGCTAGGTTTGTAATTTTTTTTTATGGGGTATAAGAATTAATTTAGTTCAATTACTCACAAGGTCTTATACTATTAAAATGATATTGATCTAATATGAAATTCATGGTTTAAGGAGATGATGAGAGGACCCTTGGAAACCTTCAATCCTTGTCTCAAAAATCTAAGAGGAGCACAAGACATAGAAATTTGATTACACACTTGAATGCAAAATAAAAAGGCCATGAATGAGATAAAATGTCTAACAAAACTCAAATATTCACTATATACAATTCCATTAATGGTCACCACTGTCAGACAACATGGAGATCACCAAAACATATGCAAGAAGTCTAAGAATTGTGAGAATTTTGGTAGATAAGAGATATATCGCTATTAAGGTTGGATCTCCACAATTGATGAAGACCTCATGATTTATAAAGGTATTGAACAAAATTTCAAGGATTCATATGGGGATATAAGGTGTGAAGAGTTATATTCAAGTAGGCATAAAAAATCTACAACTCCCTTATATTGACTCCAAAACCAACCTCTAAACCTTTAACAATAAATTTTATCTCAACTACAAGAGCCAAAACTTTCAAACCTTCCATATGCAAAAAATCCATTAAAGAAAAAAGACTAGGAATAAGACTCAAACCAAACCAAAATTGAAAAACAAAGAAGGGGTCCTCATTTTCATCATGACGTGAATGCAAGACACAAGAAAACCTCTATTTTAAGGGTGATGAAAATTATGGATAAAGCACATGTTAGTCAATCCTCATAAACCAATTTCATCCCTAAAGAACTACAAAGATACTTATACATTTCTAGAGAAATAAATTAACTTATTATTTTCCTTAAAATATCAAGCTATCTATGGATCCTACTAGAAATTTCTTAAAAATGTGAATCTCAACATTACTTAAGTCTAAGGGTTTAGTTAGGTAACATAGTATAGGTTCAATTAAGAAACACTTTGTCTCTAAAATATTACATTTATCAAGTGTCACTTAACGAAATTAAAATAAAGTACTTAGTTATCAAGTTTCACTTGATTGATCTAGTAATAATATACTAACCAACTAATATTCTTCCAATAGCACCTTGCATTGATTTGTATTACTTGATCATCATGATAAATCTCATTGCACCGAGTACCACTTTATAAATATCACATACATAGGCTTCTATTGCTACAAAGCCCCCTTTGTGTTCATAAGGAATGTATTTTAGCCCCCATCAAAGACTATGCCCTAGATCCATCATGGAACAAGTCAATCTTTCCTCTTTACTAAGGTCAAATAGGGTTTTTTTTCCTAAAAGTATAATGGTTTTATCGACATTATGGTTTTTCATTTTTAAGTTATTTTTATGTTTTGAGTATATAGTTTAGCTAAATAGGTTAAATTTTTGAGTTTTAAGTTTTGGCAATGATTTTTCAACAAATAATTTTATTTTATTATATCTCTACCATTCTACTTCTAAAATAAAATATACAAGTAAAACTCAAATCTTAAAGTGCCTTTTATGGCTAGTTTTCACATATATTTTCTATACTCATACATGGTAAAGGGTAAACAAGCTTCTTGAATTATAATACATAAACATTCACTTCCACTAAATACTTATTATTTAATGTTATTTCAAATGAACCATTAACAAAATCCTTGCTTAACATTTCAAATCAGTTCCATAATAAGAGTAATAAATTCAAGATAGTTTAATTATCATATAGCAATCCAAACTCTCTTCTATAATATAAAATATTTCAAATCAAACCAATCCCTATTCACATCTATGTAAACACATTAAAGAAGAACTCCTTTATAACATGACCAATCATATATGTATTGCACAATATAATTGTCTCCTCCTTTAAATTAGCAGTGTTTATTTAAATATTATCTCAAGACTCCTTTTAAAAATATAAATCATAAGGATAATGACCTTCCCTAAATTATTTATTTATTTATTTATGAAGGATTCTATAGTAACACATTCCACATAAGACATTTAGCACAAGTTAAACCAAGTCATAAAGTCACCATGCATGTGGGATTAATCACCAACATTACTACCATTTTCAACAAATCCTTTGGATTGTGTCTGAAGGAGAAGGTTTATCTTGTTTATCTTTAATTGATGATAATAATGGAAGATCAAAAAACTCATGGTTCTCAGCAATGATAATTGAAATATTATAAGCATGCTGAAGAATTGCATGGCACTTGTCTATTGGGTAATTTTTGGTGGTTGGTCTAGGAAAACATGTTCCTAGTGACTACATTGGTGTAATGCATCCTAAAATAAGTGGGATGCTATGGGAATAAATTGAAGCCTCTAGTCACATTCATCCACAATTGCTAACATATTGGCATAGTCAATTCAATCTCATGATGTGCAAAAAAACAATTGTGCCTATTGATACCTTTACACTACTTTGAAATGATGCATTCATTGTTGGAAAGTTCAAGTGGTTTGGAGTTGAGAAAAAATGAGATAGGGTACTATAGAGGAACCTAACATCCACATCTAGGTGCAAATGAGATATTTATTAGGTGGCATGGTGTAGTGTAGAAAAATGTATCCCTTTACATTTTCATGCTTGTTTAGGCCCTCCTAATTAAAATACACTTAATATGTGTGGACACAGAAAAAGTAACCCTTTTATTTTTTCTTGTTTTGTACCTCCTTATGCTTATTTGTCCTGATTTTACCTTGATTTAATGTTGCAATGTGGCCCACACATTCACATTAGCTCTTCAATCTTTATGAATCATTAAGACTTTTTGATGTCTTGTAAAGGTGTTGTGAAGTGTTGTAAGACATTTTAACACTTTTCTAGACTCTTCTTATTATAATTCACCTACATTACCCCTTTTTATCACTTACCAAGTCTTATTTTAAAGTGTTGTAAAGTCTTGTAACAAAATTTCAAACTTTTCTAGGCTTGTCATCAACAAATACACCTTTCATATGCTTTATTTCACCCCTTTATGCACTTACATGCCTTAATTAAGTGTATTTTTTAGTTTGAACTCGAGAAACATCATTTAATACAATATACTTCCCAACACCCACTCACATGCCTTGAGTGGGACCCATTCACCACTAGGGCCGAATGAGTCCCTCTTGGCACAAAAATAAAAATAAGTTCTAATTACTTGCGGGTTTTTATTCCCAAAGACCTAACGTTGGCCTATGATGTATTTTTGGGAAATTAGGGTATAAGTGTGTATAAATACATGATTTTCTATTCATTTTAACCCCCATTCATTCATGCATTCAATCCATCTAAGCATTCATTCACTCAAGCATCATAGCATTATTCAATCAAGCATTCTAACATCTTGGAGCAACATATCTTCAAATTTCAACATCAAGGGTATGGTGAGTTTATGACATTTGCATGGTTTTTTTTCATCATTCCTTTCTTATTTCATTCAATTTCATAGGCTTTGATTACCAAATTTGGGTCTGACCAAGGTAAACCCCTATACTCTAACCCTTAACCCTTTTCCCCCTCTTTGCATGTGTGTTTGTAGGTCTTGTAGGTAGATTTTTCAAAGAGAAAGATGTCAAAAAGGTGGTACAAATTCATCAAGGTCATAAAAGTCAACATAAACCTATTTGAAGCTTGGAGACCATCTTCTTGTCAGATTTTCTAGATTCGGATCTCGCAAGCTGTTAGGTAGAAAAGTGTGAACCAAGACCCATAGAGTTGACCTTTGAATTTTCAAAAATTTGCAAGTGGACTGATTCTCCATCTGTGGAAAATGAGTCCCAATGTCAGGCCTAAAAAAGAGTTTTATGAATTTTTGTGTTCTCAGCATCCTGAAACTTGTTTCGATAGATTTTACCAGAAATAGGACTAATTCGCCATCTGTGGCGAATGAGTCCTAGTGGGCTTCAACATTGATCTCTGTAGCATTGTAGAACCCTTCAACAACTTTCATACTCTAGGTGCACCCCATTCAGTTTCATTACATTATGTTCTTGTTTGTTTATGTTTTTAGTTCATTTTTGCATACAACACTGTGTTTTCAAACACTTCATATTTCTTAGTTTTGCATACATAATCAATAGCTTTCATTAGTCATTTTCATTTATATAATCTCATAGAGGCACATTACACCCATATCACATCAATATTTGAATGTATATATTTCATTTTGGCCCATTCTTTATCCTTTGAGGTGAAAAACCCTAGAAGGACAACAAAGATCATGAGTGCCAAAATCTTTGTTTACATTTTGGTGATCCTATCTTTAGAAAAATTTTACTTCTTATTTGAATTGCATCTGTATCCTAGGTTTATCTTGCATCATTACATTAGGTTTTGCATTGTTTTGCATCCTAGGGTTTTCAAAACTGCATGAGTGAAACTATCATATAGCTTTCATTTTTGCATTTCTAATCATTTAAAAACACTGAAATTCTTCATCTGCATCATATATTTTCATAAGAAAATCTGAAAAACATCAAATTGCATTTAAAATTTCTAAAAAAATTCAAAAATATCCATCCCTGGACTCATTCTCCACCTTGGGCGAATTAGTCCAATTGCACATTTTGCACTACATTTTCTGCATTACAGTTTTTTGTTATTGCATTCTGTCATACCTTCCAAATTTTTTGTTTTATTCTCTTTCTTGTGTTTTGTTTATTTTCATTCATCTTCATCATGGCTTTTTGCTTTAATAAATTTTGGATGTCGTTAAAATCCTTAGTGGACATGTCAAATTGTGCATTTGGAGCTGATCCTAATGCCCTCGAGCTTCCTCATGCTCCTTCAACTCCTAATGAATGTCCTCCTCGTGCTATTGAAATCATTGGAGAAGATGATGATATCATGAATAAGTTCTTAAATGAATTCCTTGACAATCTTGAAACTAATGCATCCTTTTATCCATCCATGAAACAATTAAACCTTCCTATTGTATCACCTCCTAATATGTTTGGATATTTACATCCTGAAACAAATGAAGGACCTAAGTTCCCTCCAATAGCTAGACCTAGTTCTTCTATAAAACTAATTCCTCAACCATTCTATGATCACAAAGTCACTAGTACACCAATCAACCTTGAAAAAACTTACAGAAAAGGATTTACCATCTTAAGTTAAACCTTCCTATTGTATCACTTCCTAATATGTTTGGATATTTACATCCTGAAACAAATGAAGGACCTAAGTTCCCTCCAACAGGTAGACCTAGTTCTTCTATACAACTAATCCCTCAACCATTCTATGATCACAAAGTCACTAGTACACCAATCAACCTTGAAAAAACTTATGGAAAAGGATTTACCATCTTAAGAAAACAAGGATGTGACACAAAAACTGAACATAACATTCATTAAATTTTAGAATAAAATCCAAAAGATGAAAACAAAATAGGGTTAGGATATCTAGATCCCCCTCATGATAGCAAGCCTCCTTTCGAATATCGGAGACTTCATGATGATGCCATAGTGATCTTCGATTCCCCTCCCAATTTGAATATTCTCCTTCCACATGAACAACCCTTACATGATTCCAATGACAAGGATGATAGGATCCCAATGGGTCATCTTCCTCCTTCAATCCATGAAAAAGGTGAATCTAGTAAATTCAAATGATCTTACAAATTGAAAAAATTAAAGTTTCCTCTTCATCCACCACCTGAATGTGAAAGGAAACTGCAAATTATTTTAAATAGAGGTCTCATCCTATTACCACCTATGAATAGGCTGGTAATCTATCCTAAAGATTCCAATATACCTTATTGTAAATACCATCATGTTCTTGGACATGACACTGATGAGTGTCGGACATTGAAGGAAATATTGAGTAAGTACCACTTCAATGACACCGATTGCTATCCTATTATCCCATAGTAAACTTTCCAAAACCTCATCATGCAATAGTTGCATAATCTTCCATTCTCACTATTGCATGACCTTTCTCATCACCTATCTCAACTCATTGTCACCTTGCACTCAATGGGGGCAAGAAGTTGCTAGCCTTGTCCTAGTAATGCATTTGTCATTGTCCCCTACCTGCTTTATTCTCCTTCCACTTATATTGATTGAGATTGGGAGGTGGATTACTTTCTTGATGGTTGACTTGCATTTTCCTTACTAGTCTTTTGCACTTAATTTTATTTTTCTTCTATTTGCATGTGTGTATTGTGTTCCCCTGTGATGTAACATTTGATGTTCCCTCTCTTTGTGCAATTCCTCTATTTGTACCTTCATTCATCTATATGTTCTACATTGCTTTTTCTTTTCTTTTTCATTTTTCTTTTTAGTTTTCCTTTAGGGGATGACACAAAGCATTGAGATGCCCTATGTCTCTTCCATGTTGATCCAAAAAGTCCTTTTATCTTCTTTTTCACTTTTTTTTTGTGTTTTCCTTTTGGGGATGATACAAAGCATTGAGATGCCCTATGTCTCTTCCATGTTGACCCAAAGGTATTTTTATTTTATTTTCACTTTTTTTTTGTGTTTTCCTTTTGGGGATGACACAAGGCATTGAGACTGCAATGTCCCTCTCATGTTGACCCAAAAAAAATTTCATTTTCATTTTCATTTTCATTTGCTTTTGTTTTCCTTTTGGGGATGATAGAAGGAATTGAGACCACAATGTCTCTCTCATGTTGACCCAAAAGCTTTTTCATTTTCATTTTTTTGTGTTTTCCTTTTGAGGATGTTGCAAAGCATCGAGACACCCTATGTCTCTTCCATGTTGACCCAAAACAAACTTTATTTTTCTCTTGTTTTTTCTTTTTATGTCATTCTTCCAGTTCTATGAGTATTTGGGAAATGATGACTGTTTGAAGCTCTTTAACCAAAAAATTGCAACAACGAACATACTAACCCCAAATCCATATATCCCTTATGTGTTTGGTGTGTTCCTTTATTGGGGGAAACCACTCTTTCTTTTGTCCCTTTTCCTTTGCATGATGCAGCCTTACTCAGAAATATATGACTTGGCATAGGGGCTTACAAAGTTGGCTCTCATGTTTTGTTTATCTTTGGTTCTTAGTGCAGCCTTCTTGTTCTATACGATGTGTGTCACTTTGTGGATGACATTGGGTGTGATTTCCTTCATAAGCATGATCTATCTTAGCATATTACATTCCTCTTAGTGGCCTGATGTGATGCATTGTATCCCCTAAGTTATGAATATTCTATTCTTTGATTGGCACTCTCTTGGAGACATTAGCCATAATGTTCCTTAAGTTATAGACCTCACATGAACTAAGCAATACTCCTTTGAATATATTTTGCATGTTGCATTTTTCATTTACATGGCCACCTTGTTTAACATAGCTTGCATGCTTGTGGTGCCATTGCATTTTTTCATGAGTTCTAAGCATATGAAGCTTTGCTTGTATCATGAGGAATGAAACAACATTGTCCTTTGTGGCGCCTTATTAAAGTTATCAAGATGTATAACTTTAGTATGGTTGAATCGGAAGCCCATTCTAAGGAATTTATTTTCCCCATAGCCACCTTGTGGATTCCTCACCCCATGGAAAACTAGAATTTTGGTGGCCCCATAGTGAGTATGTTGTGGATTTCTTACCCTATGGACAACCAAAAGTTCTATGGCCCCAGAGTGAGTATGTTGTGGATTTCTCACTCCATAGATAACCAAAAGTTTCATGGCCCTAGAGTGAGTATACTTGGCCCTTCTCACTTGACAAACAACCTTGAGTTTCATCGCCCCAGAGTGAGTATGCATTTTCTTTCCAAACAAATAGCCTAGATCTAATCCACAATGAGCAGACAAATGATCAAAGCTTGATCCAACTTTCAACTTCTCTCTTTCATCACTTTCATGTGTGTTCCTTTGTGCTTATGATTGGTTTGCCATGGGATCTTGATCCTAGGGGCTTGATCATCCCTCTTGATTTTTTTGTCTCATCTTACCAAGCATTAGTGCATTTGGACCCCTCTTGAGATGCATTCCTCTACTTTAGTGTGAGTTTGAAGCAAATTCATCCTCTCACTAAAGTGGGGGCTAACTGTGGACATGTAAAAATTAACCCTTTTAATTTTTCTTGTTTTGTCCCTCCTTGTGCTTATTTGGCTTAATTTCACCTTGATTTAATGTTGCAATGTGGCCCAAACATTCACATTATGTATTGAATCTTTATGAATCATTAAGAATTTATGATGTCTTGTAAAGGTGTTGTGAAGTGTTGTAAGACATTTTCACACTTTTCTAGACTCTTCTTATTATAATTCACCTAAATACCCCATTTTTATAACTTACCAAGTCTTATTTTAAAGTGTTGTAAAGTCTTGTAACAAGCTGTCACACTTTTCTATGCTTTTCATCAACAAATACACCTAAGTTCTTATGCTTTACTTGGCCCCTTTATGCACTTATAGGCCTTAATTAATTGTCTTTTTTAGTACAAACCTAACAAAAATAATTTAATACAATATAATTCCTGACACCCATTCACATGTATTGAGTGGGATCCATCCGCCAGTAGGGGAAAATGAGTCCCTCTTGCCACAAAATTTTTAATAAGTTCAAATTATTGGGGATTTTTTATTCCAAAAGACCTAAGGTCAGCCTGTGATGTTGTATTTTTGGGAAATTAGGGAATAAGTGTGTATAAATACATGATTTTCTATTCATTTTAACCCCCATTCATTCATGCATTCAATCCATCTAAGCATTCAACAATATTGGAGAAAAATATCTTCAAATTTCAACATCAAGGGTTTCGTGAGTTTATGACATTTGCATGTTATTTGTTCATCATTCATTTCTTATTTCATTCCATTTCATACAGTTTGATTTCCAAATTGGGGTTTGACCAAGACAAACCCCTATACTCTAACCCTTAACCCTTTTCCCCCTCTTTGCATGTGTGTTTGTAGGTCTTGTAGGAAAATTTGTCAAAGAGAAAGGTGTCAAAAAGGTGTTGCAAGGTCACCAAAGTTATCAAAGTCAACATAACCCTATTTGAATCTTGGAGACCATCTTCTTGTTATATTTTTGAGATTCAGATCTAGCAAGCTGTCAAGTAGAAAAGTGTAGACCAGGACCAACATAGTTGACCTTTGAATTTTTAGAAATCTACATGTGGACTAATTTTCCATTTGTGGTGAATGAGTCCCACTAGCAGGCCTGAAAAAGAGTTTTCTTAAGTTTTTTGTTCCTGGCATCCTGAAACCTATTCTAACATATTTTACTAGAAACAAGACTAATTTCCCATCTGTTTACAATGAGTCCTAGTGGGTTTCAACATTGATCTTTGTAGCATTCCAAAACCTTTCCACAACAACTTTCAAGCTCTAGGTGCACCCCATTCAGTTTCATTACATTCTATTCTTTTTTGTTTATGTTTTTAGTTCATTTTTGCATACAACACTATGTTTCCAAACACTTTATATTTCTTAGTTTTGCATACGCAATCAATAGCTTTCATCATTCATTTGCATTTAGATCATCTCATCTAGGCACATTACACCCAAATCACATCAATATTTGAATGTATACATTGCATTTTGGCCCATTATTTATCACGTGAAAAATCCTTGAAGGACAACAAAGATCATGGGTGTCAAAAACTTTGTTTACAATATGCCTTAATTTAGTGTTGAAAAATGTATATCTTTACATTTTCTCACTTGTTTGGGCCCTCTTAATTAAATTAGACTTAATTATGCCTTAATAAGCCCATTTATTCACTTACGAGCCTAATAAATTACATTTTTCAAAGTGGAAACCCGACAGCAATTAATGCCAACACATAATTAAACACCTTGAGCAATGTGTGTTCTAGGAATAGGGACCTGGGACCCATTCACCCATGGGTGAATGGGTCCTCCATAGACCTTTGAACCCATTTTTAAAACATGTTTAGGTGATATTTTTATCATCCCAAATTCATGTTAGTGTATTTAAGTTTTCACTTAGGTTAATTATTCTCGAGCAGTTTTGTTTCCCATGTCTAGAAGTTCCATACATGTTTGTTATCTCATGGCTTTAAAAGCCTATACCATATGCAAATTTAATCATCTCATTTGCATTCTCTTTCTTCTGGTGAAGTAGTATAGTGCTCCTCTCTATCTCGTGAAGGTTTATTGGTAGATGTTTCTCCTAAGTTATTTGTTCTAACATGGTATTACAGCCACCCAATCTACAACTCCTTCCTTGAGATTTTTTGCTAGAGATTTGTCAAGTCATTTGTTTTGACATTTGAAATTTTTTAAATTTAAAAATTGCCCCATTTTTTTATTTCTTTATATTTGGAGGAAACATTCCAATCATTGGAGGTGTCTTTTTCTACAGCGTATTTGGAGAAGGTGTCATTTTCCTCTATGCCATTTTTGTCATTTTGGAGGCTGTGTTGGGAGGTGTTTCCTTGGTCCCTGTTGTGGTGCGCTATGGAACTACTCCTTGGTTTTAGTTAGTGTTGAACCACTCCTTGATTTTGGGTTGTGGCAATTTTCTTTTGAAGGCTAAGAATGCATATTGAAAGGCAACAAAGAGGAGACCCATTTCCCATGTTTGGCAATTATTTCAGGAAGGAAACATTTTATTTGCTATCAAAGAGGGAAATTTAACTATGATTTCATTGCTACCTGCATTCATCTTTTCCTAAAGGCATTTGAACTTTCCTCTGGAGACAAATTCATTCACAAGGGTGAATTGTAACATAGCCCATGATTTTTTCTAGAGGCATGTCTTTTGGCAACAACCTAATTTTCTCTAGAAGGTGGTGTAATTCCTCTGGTTGGAGACATGTTACTATTTAGGAGCGATCTAATTAAGGCATTTCAACCTTGCTATCATTTCATTCCATTGGCATAATTTTTCTGTGTGAGCAACATTTGAGCGGAGGTGTTTTATTTTGTGAAGGCTTCTACCTTTCTTGTGTAGGCAATATACATTTTTTTCAAACTTTATAAAATATAATGTTTTCCCCAAATATTTCAATTTAGGGCCTCTGTGAAGTGGAGTGGGCCCCAGTTTGAAGTTGATTTTGAGGGAAATTTTATCCCACTTTGGCTATGAAGGGAAGTTTCTTGCTCCTCAAATACCTTTGTAGTGTGTTTTCTTAGTGTGAGCAAGACTCACAGAGGCTTTTGGTGTTCCTTGAGTTGTGGAGACTTGTGCCAATATTTCGATTTGCAGTGGTTGGTGATTCTACAAAAAAACATTAAAGGGTATGTGCAGGATCATGATGGGCCAAAATGTGGCAATATGATGGGTATGTGGTTGATGACTTTTTTTACCCAAAATTGATGAAACGAAAAGGGTTTTTAAAGGAGATTCTCAGCTTTCCACCAATATAAATTCTGCTTTACTTTGAATTTAATAAGTAATTATTATTCATTTTCTATTCAAATTATGACTAAAGTTCTAATTGATAGATTGATTGAAAAACATCTATAGCTTTCAAATGGTATCACATTTTTTGAATCCAAAACATGCATTACATTCTATGCTTCGCATACTATAGGATTAAAAAAAGAAAAATTGAATTTCATGAAGTTTTGACCAAGTTAAGGTGGTCAGACATAAGAGTTTTTTATATTTTTTAAAGTTGTAATAAAAAATTCATAATTAATTATTTACTTGGGAAAAAATTTCAAAAAAATATGCATCACATCGAGACATGAGTCCTCTGATATCTAAAATCTTAGAAAAAAATATTATCATTATATTGTGGTTAGGGTGGTTAGACAAACACCTACTTCTTATTTTTACCACGAAATTTAAGTACTCTGCATTGAAATTTCAAATTTTTATATATATATATATATATATATATATATATATATATATATATATATATATATATATATATATATATATATATATATTTAAACAAACCTAGTATTTTAGAAACTACATTTAATTTCCTACAGATTCTATTCTTAAATATTTTTGAAATAATATAGATAACTTATTCAAATTTTTACGTCAAGTTGCCTAACTCTAATTTTTCTAATTTTTTTGCCACTTAAGGGCCTATTTTTTCCATGATGATCCTGCACATACCCCAAGGTTCCCTTATTTTGTTCTAATAATTTTAATTTCAAATGTCAGCTTGTAAGGTTTTATTTTTGAAAAATTAAGGATAAATGTGACCTGTAAATACAAGGTTATTTTATCAAATCAACTAGAGGTTTTCAAGAGAGCTTTCACAAGAGAACATATTATTGTCAAGATCATTCAAGAGTAGAATTATCAAGGATTTATTGTAGTATTCAAGATTTCAAGCATCATGTCAAAGTCTTCTTGCATCATGCATGTTTTCTGAGCTAACATTATGATGTAGGTTTTAAGATCTAATCCAAGCGTTCAAGTCAAGTACTCAAATCAAGATTCAAGCATGAAGATCCACATCCATTGAAGCAATTCATGCCACTCGATCCTTATCAAGATTTCAGGTTTCCAAAGGTTCATTCAAGGGTTTGGTGAGTTACAATATTGAGTTTTCATTCATCATTCCTTTCATGCTATTTTATTTAATTTTAAGGTTTAATTACCAAAATAGGGTTTGACCAAGATAAAACCCCATCTAGCCAAAGCAAACAATTTTCCCCCTCTTATGTATGTGCAGGTCCATAGGTTGAAGAAAAGTTGAAGATCTCAAAAGTGAAAAATTGTAAAGTTACATTTGTTGTCCCCTTTCTTGTCAAGCCAAAAAAAATTAGATCCCGAATTCATTTCCAATTGTCTAAATGTGAAACTTGGAGAATTTGGAAGTATAGACAAAGAAGAAGAGGACCCAAAAATAAATTTTGGAAAGCCCTACAAAGACCCATTCACCTATAGGTGAATTAGTCCCAAGACAACTTCTAGAAACAACATTTTCCCATTCTTAGAACTGCTAAAGGTTTGTTGTATCTAATAGTCATATGTTTCATCTACTAGATTCAACCTTTGCATGTCATGAATGATTGCATTTGGTATTTTTAATCTTTCTCCTAGAACCACTGTTCAGTCATTTTTGTCATTGTTTTTGTCTAAAGGACACTTTGCAAAAATTTTGATGGCATGTTTATAATAATTTATAATTCACAAATCTGAAGGGAAATTATGGATTATCTTCATGTTATGGTTTAAATTCAATATCCAACTGTTAAATTGCATAATTGGGATCAATAGCTATTTTTCATTTGTCTCCCAAGAGTGCATTTCAGTCATATTTACTTTTGCACCATAGAAAATGGATCATTAGACATTTTCATGGTCATTTAGGTCTTTTTCCTGTGATGCTTGACCTATTTGTCTTATATTTAATGTTGTAATGTAACTTATACATTCACCTTAGGTCTTGAATAGTCAAATTATTAAGACTGTATGATGTCTTGTGAAGGTGTTGTGAAGTGTTGTAACACATTTCTACACTTTTCTATACTATTCTTATTATAATTCATCTAAATATTCCCTTTTTATCCCTTATGAAGTCTTATTTTAAAGTCTTGTAAAGTCTTGTAACAATATTTCACACTTTTCTAGGCTTGTCACCACTAATTACACCTTTCTTATGCTTTATTTTCCCCCTTTATGTATTTATAGGCCTTAATTAAGTGTGTTTTTAAATAAAAACTCGACAAACATCACTAAATACAACTTAATGCCTGAAAAGTGCCTTGAGTGGGACCCATTCACCATGGGTGGTGAATGAGTCCCTCTTGGCATAAAATTCAAAATAAATTCAAATTTCTTTTAGGTTTTTATTCATTAAGATCTTAGCTTGGCCTCCGACGTTGGATTTTCAAGAAATTAGGGAATAAGTGTGTACAAATACTTTTTTTTCTCTATCCATTTTAAGCCCCAATCACCTAGTTCACTAATTCACTCATTCATCCATTCAATCATCTCATTCTAGCATTCAATCATTTTAGCATCATTGAATCAAGCATCTTGAAGCAGCCATTGACATATCTTCAGACTTCAGCAACAAGGGTTTGGTGAGTTTACGACACTTGCATGTTGTTTTTTCATCATTCATTTCTTATTTCATTTCATTTCTTTATCAAGGGTTTGATTACCAAAGTGGGATTTGACCAAGACAAATCCCTATACTCTAACCCTTAACCATTTTCCCCCTCTTTCCATGTGTGTTTGTAGGTCTTGTAGGAATATTTTTTAAATAAATAGGTTTTGAAAAGTGGTCAAAAAGTCATCAAAGCTATTCAATTCAAAAGAGACTAAATTCAAGCTTGGAGACATCATTCAACCCATTTTCTACAAATTTAGATCCGTCAAACCGAAAAGAAGACAAGTACAGATCTAGACCCACAAAGTTGACTTAAGAATTTTTAGATTTTTGTAGGATAACTAATTCACCATTAGTATCGAATGAGTTCCACTTCCAAGCTGGAAAAAAGGTGTTTTGTTTAGTTTTCAGTTCTCGACAGTCCAAAACCTGTTTCAACAAAGTTTACAAAAAATAGGACTAATTTGACATGTGTGGAAAATCAATCCCACTGGTCATCAACAGTGATTTTTGAAACATTCCAGAACCTTCCAACATCAAAATTTTATCTCCAAGTCCATTCTATTCAGTTTCATTAAGTTCTGATTTCATTTGTGCATGTTTCTAGTTCATTTTTGCATATCACACCGTGTTTTCAAACACTACATATTTCTTAGGTTTTGCATATATAATCAATCAATTTTATTAGTTTTTTGCATCTAGATCATTTAATTTAGGCATATTATTATTACACTTGCATTAGTTTGAGTCAACTACCTAGAATTTGGTGTGGGATCTATATCTTTCCCTTTAGGTGAAAAACCCTAATTGAGCAAAAGAGTCAAAGCATCCTAAACCACCTAAAATCAATGGTTCATTTTGGTGAACTTCCATATTGAAAATTATATTTTTGATTTACATTTGTATTTACATCCTAGTACTGAATTACATTAAATTTTGCATTGTTTTGCATTCTAGGGTTTACACAATTGCATTAGTGAGTATCTCACATAGATCTCATTTTTGCACTCCAAAACATTACAAAAACTAAAATTCTACATTTGCATCCTAGTTTTGCATCAGAAAAAGCATCAGAATACTTTTAAATTTTCTAAAAAATCACAAAAATAATCATCCCTGGACTCATTCGCCACCCTAGGCGAATCAATCTAGTTGCACTTTCTACACAACAATTTTTGTCATTTTCATAGTAATTTATACATTTCAATTTTCTAGTATTGCATTCATGTTTTAGTTTACATAATTTATGTTATTTTCATTTTTTTATTCCTAGATTGCATTTCATTTGCATCCACCCCACCTTTTGTGGTATTTGTATGAGTGTTTGGTGCCCTATTGATAATACTTTAGTGAGAAGAAGTTCCCGACTCATGGAATCACATGATAACACACTCGTCGTGGACCTTGGATTGTCTTGAGCTACTACTCCTGGTATGGAAAATGGTGCATTAGGCATGGATACTACCACTAGTACACCTTTACCTTCACATACCATGCATGTTGACACACAAATTAATTCTCTTTCGCAAGAAAAAGTCATTAAAATTCATGCAAATTTAACACATTTGCAACAAAACTTGTGTCTTGAAAACATTTCAACCACTGTGATTCCTACTATAGACAACATCCATCAAATTCTTGAAAGTGATGAGGGATTAGATTTTATGAAACAAATTGTTGAGATATATCAAAAACATGCTTCTTCCACCTCTAGCACATCTCAATCAGCAAGCACTGTGGTTAGCCAAGTAGGATCTCACATTCCTCCTCCTTCAACCATCTCATCCATACCCACCTATACCACTACTCAAGTTACAAAAACCATGCAAAAAGTTAGTCATGTGACTCCTTTCACTATTCCAACTAGCATTCCTAGTTCTTTTGTGGCATCAAATGTTCCATCCTCCACCACCTTCACCGCTCTTAGTGTCCCCTTCACTTGTCCCAACATTACATACACTCCATCACCATTCTCTCTTCCACCTCATACCACTTACATTAACCTCTCATCACACAAATTCTTTCACACTATTTCTTCCATGCAACAACAAATATCCACCATAAACCAAAACCAAACTGCATCGCCGACATACTATGTCCGTAGTAGCCCATTATCTTTGGAAACCTTAAGAACGCCGATGCCATAAGAAATTGAGATTCCTAGGTTCGAGAAGTACGGAGGCAAAGGAGACCCTACTAATCATGTCAATGCCTATACTGCCTTATGCAGTGATTTTGTCCTTGATGATAAACTGTGAGATAAACTCTCTCCTAGGACTTTAAAGGATACTACCTTGGAGCACTTTTCCTCTTAAACCAATCATTTAATTCGATCATTTAATGAAATTTTTGATGCCTTTATAACTCATTTCCAAGTCCATATGACTCCCAAAAAGACAATGGTTGATTTAATGAGGTGTAAACAAAATGCAGATGAAGAAGTAATTGATTTCCTTTCATGCTATCAGTCATTGTATGCTCAAGTAGATGTCCAAGTTCCTGATTCACATCTCCAAAAGAAGTTTATTGAAAAATTATAAACTCACATTTAGGATAAATTGACCATGATGAAATTTCCTTCTTTCATTCATTTCTGCACAACCCTTTGTGACTATCACACCTCGGTTACTAATCATGATGCAAAATCCACTTCTAGCCGAGTTGAGAAGTCTGAACAAAAAAACCAAAACAACTCAAAAAAAATTAGAAAACCAAACAAAGGATTCTTATAGTTCAATAGCCCTCTTCCACAATCATCTCAACCTGTTCACAACCAAGTGTCAGCCGTTAAAGTAGTGGTGCCCTTTACCTATGGGGACCTGAAGAGACAATTTACCCCCTTACCCATTACTATCAATAACACAATGACTCAACTGCTACAACAATAGATGATCACTTTACCTATAGTGAAACCACTTGATCCTACCAAGCCTTTACCACCTACCTTTAAACCAAATTCTTATTGTCATTTTCATTGCCAAAATGGACATGACATAGAACATTGCAAGCATCTCAAACACATAGTGCAAGACCTCATTGATTCTGGCCATCAATCCATTTCAAATGTTAATGTCACACATAATAGGTTTGTTTCCCCCCAATTAGAATTTACAATTTTTTACCAACCGCATGCCTAAACACAATATATCATTTGTCAAAGCCAGTGAACCTTCAAACACTGATGTAATGAATGTTGATACAAATACTGAACATGTTCTTACTCCAAATGTTACCCATGTTAATCCTATGGATTAACTAGTGGGTACAATAGATGTTATCCCTTGTAAGGGCCCAAATAACAAATCTTTTGATATTACTTTTTCTTCTCATGATATATTGAAAAACTTCTTGATGGTCCTCTTTACATAGCTTCCTGATGGTCCTATTTACATAGCTTGCCGCATCTATGATAAGCCCACCAATGGGATATTAATAGATCCCACTTGTGGTAGAATGTGATCACAAAATAATTTTTAGTATTACATGTTCTTTATCAAGATGATTATGACAAACCAACCACATGGATTAAAACACATATTGGTTTTGTGTGCTCTATGATCAGATCGATCATACTCCATTTACAGATAAGACCTAAAACATTGGATGTAACATTTTCTATCATTCCAAAGTCCTGGATTAGTTTCGTCTATGGCTAGGTCATCCTTGGCTTCGCTTGATGAAAGTTGTCCCTTTAGTTGTTCACAAATGTTTGAAGTTTCTGCTTAACAATGAGATATTTACTATACACCATTGTGGCTTTAATCCATTGTCTTTTAATATTAATTTTTCCTCAGAAGCCTTTTGGCTTGAACCTATGGAATCCATCACAGGCTTGCGAAGACTTCTCTTTCATTTCCTATCAAAAGTTCAAAGCCAAATGAATAGTTGAATTGTCTCTTTTCCACATGTCCCTGTCAACTTCTGCTACTCCTATCCTAGATGAGACAATGCTTCAACCTAAATCTGAACCTGAAAAAAATGCAACCTTATGAGCAACCAACAATAAACACTTCAACTTCATCATCTAAACAACCAAGACATACTGACACCAACACCGTCATGCCTCCTCGCATTAAACAAGTTTATAAAGAAACAGAGAAAGTGACTAACCCATCTCCTTCAGTTCCTTCCGTTCCTCCTCCTCGGGAAGAAAAGGATACTATGGTGAATCAACCCGTTCTTACACCTACACAACTTCAAAATCAAATCAAATGAAATTGTGGTGCTAGGGAGGGTAGGCATCGACATCGTCTCCTTTCTTGTCATCTACAAACTGAAGAAAAAAAAGAAAATCAAACTCCACATTTGAAGGAAGCAATAGCTAACCACCCTACTCCTCCTAACCTACCACAAGAGAGTACATTACAACCATCACAACAAAATGATCCAATACAACAACCACAACTTCTGATACACCATTCATAGCAAATTACCATCCATCCTCTCATCATGATTTATCGGGATGATGATGAATACAAGGAGATCTCTAAAATAGATGAAGAGGTACATAATGATCTAAATTCTTTATTTTCCTCTTCCATGAGCTTAAATGACAATTCTCCTACACCAAGTGAATAACTTGGTACTTCCCCTAGTTCGTCAATTGCAATTCTCCCTTTCAATAGTCATCTGCCCTCACAATACACTAAACATGATTGGGAGGTAGATGACTTGTTAGATGGCTGACTTGCATTTTCCTTCACTAGTCTTTTTACATTTTCCTTTTTCTCTTTCTTTTATTTGGCATGATTTCATGTGCATATCGTGTTCCCCCGTAACGTAACATTTTATTTTCTCTTTGTCTATTTGTACCTCTATTCTTCTATATGTTGTACATCACTTTCAATTTTCACTTTTGTTTTGTGTTTTCCTTTTGGGGATGACACAAAGTGTTGAGATGCCCCATGTCTCTTCCATGTTGACCCAAATGGTCCCTTTTCCTTTTTACTTTTTCTTTTCTTGTGTTTTCCTTTTGGGTATGATGCAAGGTATTGAGACTGAAATGTCTCCTTCATGTTGACCCAAAAGCTTTTTCTTTTCTTTTGCCTTTTCATTTTTATTCACTTGTGTTTTTTCTTTTGGGGACGATGGAAAGCATTGAGATTGTAATGTCTCTTCCATGTTGACCCAAAATGAACTTTTCTCTTTCTTTTTTTTTCACTCTCTTTGTGCCATTCTTCCAGTTCTATGTATTTGGGGAATGATGATAGTTCCGAGATCTTTGCAAAAAATTGTAGCAATAAACATATTGACGAAAAATCCATAGATCCCTTATGTGTTTGGTTTGTTCCTTTTTGGGGGTATCCACTCTTTCCTTTACATGGCGTAGCCTTGGAAATGAATGACTTGGAATAGGGGATTTCTAAGTTGGATCCCATGTCTTCTTTCTTCTTTTCATCTTTCATTTGTTACTTTAAAGCAATTGCTCATAGAACAAGTGTGTAGCAATTCCTTTAAAGTGGGGAATACATTGGAATTATTCATTTGTATTTTTCTTGGTTCTTAGTGCAGCCTTGTCACTTCATAAGATGCATTTTTCACTTTGTGGATGACATTGGGTATAGTTTCCTTCATAAGTGTGACCTAGCTTAGCATATTACATTCCTCTTGGTGGCTTAAGGCGACACACTACATCCCCTAAGTTGTGAATATTCTATTCTTTGATTGGTCCTCTCTTGGAGACATTAGGCATGTTCCTTAAGTGATAGACCTCACATGAACTAAACAAGACTCCTTTGAACATCTTTCACCTTTTAAATTTTACATTTTACATTCATATGACCACCTTGCATAACACAACTTGCATGACTGTGGTGCCATCCTACTTGTTCATGAGTTCTAAGAATATGAAGCTTTGCTTGTATCATGAAGCATGAATTGACATTTTCCTTTGTGGTTCCTTATTAAAGTTATCAGGAGGTATAACTTTGATATGGTTGAGAGGGAAGCCCATTTTGAGGCATGACTTTCCCCATAGCCACCTATGTGTTTGTGAGTACATACCAGCTGAGCGTATGTTTCTTACCTTTTGGGACTTCTCACCTTGAAGATAGCCATGGTTTCTGTCACCCTAGAGTGAGCATGCATTTTATTTTTCAAACAAACAACCTAGATCTGATCCACAACTAGTTGGACAAACAATCAAAGCTTGATCTGACCTTTCCTTTTTCTATTCCTTTTCTCTTTCTCTTTCATATGTGTGTTCCTTTGTTCTTATGTTTATTTTTCTATGGGATCTTCATCTTAGGGGCTTGATCATCCCTCTTGATCATTGTCATATCATCTTGCTAGCATAAGCGCATTTGGATCCCTCTTGATATGCATGGCTAATTTAGTGTGATTTTGAGGCATGTTCATCCTCTCACTAAAGTGGGGGCTAAATGTACCATAAAAAGATGGATCTTCAAAAAATTTCATGATCATTTAGGTCTTTTTCCTATGATGCTTGACCTATTTTGCTTAGATTTAATGTTGTAATGTAACTTATACATTCACCTTAGGTCTTGAATATTCAAATTATTAAGACTGTATGATATCTTGTAAAGGTGTTGTGAAGTGTTGTAACACATTTCTACACTTTTCTATACTCTTCTTATTATATTCATCTAAATATTCCCTTTTTATCCCTTATGAAGTCTTATTTTAAAGTCTTGTAAATTCTTGTAACAAACTTTCACACTTTTCTAGGCTTGTCACCACTAATTACACCTTTCTTATGCTCTATTTTCCCCCTTTATGTACTTATAGGCCTTAATTAAGTGTGTTTTTGAATACAAACTTGACAAACATCATTAAATACAACTTAATCCCTGACACCCACTTACATGCCTTGAGTGGGACCCATTCGCCATGGGTGGTGAAAGAGTCCCTCTTGGCACAAAATTCAAAATAAATTCAAATTTCTTTTAGGTTTTTATTCATTAAGACCTTGCAAGGTCAGCCTGTGATGTATTTTCAAGAAATTAGGGCATAATTCTATATAAATAAGTGTTTTCCTGTCCATTTTAACCCCCAATCACCTAGTTCACTAATTCACTCATTCATCCACTCAATCATCTCATTCTAGCATTCAAACATCTTACCATCCTTGAATCAAGCATTCTGGAGCAGCCATTAACATATCTTCAGACATAAAAATAAGGGTTTGGTGAATTTATGACACTTGCATGTTTTTTCATCATTCCTCTCTTATTTCATTTAATTTCTTTATCAAGGGTTTTATTACCAAAGTGGGATTTGACAAGGAAAATCCCTATACTCTAACCCTTAACCATTTCCCCGCTCTTTGCATGTTTGTTAGCAGGTCTTGTAGGAGAATTTCTCAAAGAAATGGGTATTGAAAAGTGGTCAACAAGTCATCAAAGATATTCAAGTCAACAAAGACCTAATTCAAGCTTGGAGACATCATTCAATGTGTTTTCTATAGATTTGAATCCGTTAACTCAACAAGAAGAAAAGTATAGATTTGGACCCACAGAGTTAACTTCAAAATTTGTAGATTTTTGTAGGAGAACTAATTCTCCATCAGTGGTGAATGAGTCCCATTTCCAGGCTGAAAAAGGTGTTTTGTTTAGTTTTCAGTTCCTGACACTCTAAAACTTGTTTCAACAAAGTTTTCCAAAAATGAGACTAATTCGCCATCTATGGCGAATGAGTCCCACTGGTCATCAACAATGATTTTTGAAACATTCCAGAACCTTCTAGCATTAACATTCTATCTTCAGGTGCACTCTATTTAGTTTCACTAAATTCTGACTTCATTTGTACATGTTTGTAATTTATTTCTACATATCACACTTTGTTTTCAAACACTCCATATTTCTTAGGTTTTTCTTATATAATAAATCAATTTTATTAGTTTTTTGCATCTAGATCATTACATTTAGGCATATTATCATTACACTTGCATTAGTTTGAGTGAACCACCTCGATTTTGGTGTGGGATCTATCTCTTCCCCTTTACGTGAAAAACCCTAATTGAGCAAAAGAGTCATAGCATCCTAAACCACCTAAATCTATGGTTCAAATTCATCCACACACAAAGAAAAATTTCTAGATCTTCCACAGAATTGACTCACCTAAGGGCTGAAACTAAATTCTATGTTGGAGTATCTCATTTGCTGAATGAAATAGAAAATAGGTGGGTTCATTACACTCTAGTTTTCCCTTTCTATTTATAGTAAGTTTGGTGAAACAATCCAAATTTAATATAAAACCCCATATATTTGGTGAACCTACTCTATTTTTCTATTTATGGTGAACGTAAGTTTTGAACATTCTAATTTCTGATTTAGAGTGCATTCAAACCCTAGATGTAGGATTTGAATTAATTCATTGCATTTAGGGTTTCTAAATTTGGCATAAAGTTGCCTTGCATTTTATGTGTAAACTTGCATTTTTCATTCATTTTAAATTTGAAAAATCAACAAAAATTGCATAATGTTAGATTGATTTTGTATAGTATTTATATAATAGCATACTTTCAGTCACTTAAATTGGAGAATTCGATCAAAATTGCATTTAAAATAGGTCATTTTGGTTGTCATTTAACATCATTTTACACTTGCATTCAACTATGATTTTCCAGATTTCTGAAACTGTCAATACCAATTTGCAACCTTGAACAAAAGAACACATAAAACAACTTAAAAATTACATTTTTCATTTTATAAAAACCCTTCATAGAGACCCATTCTCCATGGTCGAATGAGTCCTTTAGGGCCTCACAAAACAATATTTTCTAAGCTCTTTTGAGGTTTTCTGTACTTCCTAGATTTGTTGGTAACCCCCTATTTTAGTTTGGTAATTTTCACAAATTTATGTTTTAATCATCTAGGTCTAATCATCTATTTAGTGTAGGAATTTTAAATCATTTCAAAATTATTTCACCTTAGTGAAAGTCATCAAATTTGTAGGACAATTATTTATATTTTTGAAGCATTGCATAAGTTGGAAAGATAAATTTTCACGTTAGCATGTTTCCTTTTTAAATATGTGGTTTTGACATGCTTAAGAATGGATTATATAAGTACAAAATTTCCTCTTATGAATAAAATTTATAGAAAATAAACGAGGTCAATAAGAAACATGTTATCCATCCTCTCACTATCTTTCCTAGTTACGAGAACATCTTAGAGAAAGAGAACCAAACCATATATATATTTCTTAATATCACCTTGCCTATCCCTCACTCAAACCCTACTATCTCTCCCATTTGTGAGGATGGTATTATGTAAGAGGATACAAGCATGGATAATCATGAAAACCATATTTTTTCTTCTGTTAATACCTCTCCTACTAGTGATGATGATATCTTGGTGAAAGAACATACAACCACTAAGAATCATGAAAGTATTGTTTGTCCCTCTCCATCTACTTCTCCCACTTGGGAAGATATTATGACATAAGAAGATGAGATCATTGAAACATTTATTAGCATTACTTTACCTAGTTCTCCATTCATCTCCCACAACCTCTCCTACATGCGAGAATACTTTAGTGAAAGAGGATGCATTCATGGACAATCATGATAATCACATTTGTTCTTCTACCAAAATCTCTCCTATTTGTGAAGAGGATATTTCAATGTTAGGAGATCCAATGATTGAGAGACATGACAATCTTATTTATTTCTCTTCCCCTATCTCTCCTACTTCGAAGACATTATAGGACAAGGGGATGTAATCATAGACAACCATGACAATCACATTTGTTCTTCACCTAATATCTCTCCTTTTTGCAAAGAAGATATTTTGGTGTTAGAAGATCCACTCATTGAGAGTTATGAGAATCTTGTTTCTCCCTCTTCAAATGCTTCTCCTACTTGGGTATATATAATTGAAAAAAAGGATCCAATCATTGATAATCAAGAAAATCATAGTTTTTCTTCTCTTGATTCCTACCCTACTTGTGATGAATTTAACTTACAAAATCTAACTATGGAATGTGATCCACATCTTGTTTGTTCCTGTCCTAAAATATCTCTTACTAGAGAAGATATCATGGTGCGAGAAAATGACAATATTGGTGCATGTATTCCAAACAATAGTAAGGTGGATTCATTAGATGAGGATGACATTAGACTCCTCTTTGCTAAATGATCATCACAATGAGAATAAGTCTTTTGAGGTTATGAACATTAGTTATCCCTTTAGTCCTCCTACAAGTGCTCTAACTCCTAGACCTCCCAAGCCATCTCCTAAGCCACTTCTTATCCTTTAACCACTCTCACATAAACCTCAAGTTCAAAATAAACCCATGCCTATCTTAGAACCACCTGAAAAGAAACCATTACCTCTAGGAGCTATCTTGAACTTTATAAAGCAACTTGATACTAACAACGTTTCACAACAACCAATTTACAATACCATTGTTCACACATATATACAAGGAACAATAGGCAACCAAAAACCACTCTCACTTCATTACCATCGCCCCAACCTATCTTGCCTAGTGCTTCTCATTTGTCTTTACATCTAGTGGAAAGGAGTATGATCTTGTTGAACAACTTAAAAAAACTCCTGCTAAGATATCCTTATGGGATCTTATTCAAGCCTCACCTAATTATCATAATATTCATCAAATTTCTTTATGAAAATTTCCTATCCTTCCTAATATGAAATCAAATGATATATCAACCCTAATTCAAAGAATTGGTTTAGACATTGTTTTCCACCAAAGTGAGCTACCTTCTTTGGAAGTGCAAAAAAAAATGAAGCTTTCATGATAATAGCTCTTATTAATAGGAATGGGATAAAGAGAACCCTTGTTGAAAATGGTTCAACCATTATTGTGTGTAGATTAAACCATTTGGATAGACGTGGAGTAGATAAGAGCAAGATTGAACTTGATTTTTTATCTATTCATGGGATTGATAACATAGGAAAACACTCACTTGGTCTGATCAAAATACTTATTATGTTAGTGTAATTAATTATTAATTAAACTAGCATAAGTTTACTTAGGTATTTAATTAATTTAGTCCTAGGTTGCATAAATTAGAAAATCATAAATAATGGGGTCATCCCCCTTTCTATGTTTGTAGGAGATAATATTCCTTCTAGAAGATTCAAGTTGTCCTTCTAGAACTTATCTCAATATTTTATCATTCCCTAGGTATGTTGTTAGGATCTTCACATTTTGTCACATGTTATATCATGACACATGGCAACATCATATTGCATCTTGCATCTCTCTCATGCCTATATATTCAGGGCATTTGTACATTTGTAATTATATAATATTATAGATCAATATCAATCTCCATTTCCATGCCCTTACTTGCAACACTTTCTGTGTGGTTGAATTTCTCTTGGAAAGATCCTTCGAAGTGTGTGCAGCTTCATTGGATGATTCAACATCCATTATTTCAACATGGTATCAAATCCATTCCATTGAGAGTTTATCCCAGGATCAAGAAAGTTGGGCTAGTGAGATTCATTGCGGGCTTAAAGGTTTTCCATTGTAGGTTACTTGACTCCACCTGGGGACCAAGCTAATTTTTGGAGCAGATAGACTCAGATCCAAGCTCGCCATTGTCTTCAGAAGGCCTTGAAACCCTAGGATTGCTTGTCCAATCATCAAAATTGGATTCATCAACCTGGGATCCATCAGAGGTATTTTTGGGTTTGCAAAATCAATAGTACAATCCATACAATTTTTAGTAAAAAATCGCCCTGGTTAGTTGTCCTCTGAGGAAAAAATTGTTTAGTCGTAGGCCATTTTCTTTTTTTAGAAAAAATTAGGGCTTTTTCTTGCAATATTTTGGAAAAAAATTCTATTTGAGTATTTTTCTATCTAGTTGCAAAAAAATAATTTGGATCGACTACAATTATTAATCTCCAATTGGCATGCAATATTTCTATTGGCATATTATTGGGGTTTATTTTTAGATAGCATACAAATATTTTTTTTTTCAGATATATTGATCAACTTTCATTTTTTGAATTTCTTATAGCATTATTCAAAATATATATATATAAATATTGGGGGTCATTTAATTTTAGGTGTCTGCAGCTGTATTTAAACCCTATAGGTGAGGATACTACGGTTGGGGCCCATCACATCACTCAGGCCTGTTTGATGAAAGAATCTCCACCCACCCCCAGCTGGTGTGTTTTCTCCTGTCGCCAATGCCCACGCCCTATTCTCTAGCCGACATCACTGATAGCAGGTTGTTTGACACTATCGGTGACCAGAGGCTTTGCTCCACCAGCGCGCTACTGAGCACATCCACTCCGCCTCACCGCCTCCTTATCTGGGGGTCCCTTTTTTTCCAATTTAACATAGTTGCATAGTCATAGCACACAACGAATCCCTAGCACCCGAGGGGCTAATTTTTTTGCCCCTAATTAGTCTACAAAGTGCCTCATCTAGGCCTTTTTTTCATTTTTTCATAACATTTCACCAGGGTATCAAAAATTGAACAAGATATCGTTGAAAAGAGGACTTGGTCTAATTTATAGTGGTGACATCCATTTTCCTAAATTTTGTTGGTATCAAAATTTCAAGTCAACTGAAGTTAACCCTTCATTCTGGACATAAAGGTTCACATCTCATTAGATTGTCACATTTTGGTGATTCCAGCGGCATCAAGAAGGTAATTTAGAGATTTTTTCATCAGTCCATTCACTTTGGTTAGGTTCAGCTCTAGGTACTCTTGCATTAGATTTTTTCAATTTGGTGTATTTTTCAATAACTTGGATATCCTGAAGCTTGGGAAAAGGATTTTTTAATTCAGGTGGCATCACTTCAGTTGTACATATATTTGGAAGTCACTATTTGTTGTTGAAGGTCATTATCTTTGTATTTTGGATAAATTTGATAGTACATTATGGGGCTTCCATATACTTCTTCTTTGGTTATGTTTCACAAGGGTAACTATAAATAATGGTGGGATGGGATCATCCACCATCTCCGATCACTTAATTTATTGCTACATCTCTATGGTATAGTTCCCCATCTAAGTGAAGGAATTCAGGAATTTTCTTGGAGTTGCAACAAATATACTATCTTGGAGATCATTTCAATGCAAGTTGATTGTAATGTTTTGAGTAATATTGATCATTGTGAATTTCCTCACATCCTTTGGACTAAGATTTGGGAGGTATATGGAGATTCTGACACTCCACTATTCCTTGATGGTCATGATTTAGAATTTCATTCCTTAGATCAAATACCCCATGGTGATATTGTTTTGTAGGAGGGTGATTGCCTTGAATCTTCTGAAGAGGTTGACAAAGTTTCTTCAAATGTTCCTTCTTCTCCATCAGAGACAGTTGGTATCCCTTCACATTCAATGATTCCTTATCTAGAGTCATTTATTGAGGCTTCCATCATCATCCATTAGGACACATTTATTTTTCCATAATTGACATCAAAGGATGGCTTCGTTTTAGGTCTTGCAGCCTTGGTTATCTCTATAGGTTTGGAGAACATTCTTGAGGGGATATCACTTCTCTATTCTGATCCCAATTTGGAGATTTTTCTTGAGTCTCCACATCCCATTGTCTCAACCTTGATTGGGGATCCTGAGACTACCTTGGAGGCACTTGAACATTTTCTCTTCAGAGATTTCACGTATGAGACTTCTTCCCTCTCATTCCATTCAGGAGTTGGAGTTTCTTCAACATCTACCATTGGATTTTCTTCCTAGCGGGAGACATGTGGTTTGGAAACCTTTGTTGCTTAAAACTTCATTCAGTGGTTTTGAGGAAACTTCATTGTGGGGGGGAAATCTAGTCTCCATCACATTCATTGTATTACAGTCTTTGGATCTTGTTCAACACCAGTTTCCACATCATCCTGATTTGTCACCTTCTTCATTGATTGTGGCATCTTCATCTTCATCAGGAAATGAGATATTTGAACAGTGTTCAAAGACATCATCATCCATATTCATCCTTCTTTCAATTCCTATCTAGAATGGGAAGCATCCCTACACTTGCACTTTGTTTTATTTCTTCCAAAAGGGAGACAAGTTGTTTGTCGACAATAGATCATGTTTTTTCTTCAAATACTTACCATTTTTGTAGGTGATCATATGTTATGAGGGGGCTTCGTAGTATCTCTATTTCCCTCCTATGGGGGGGCCATTGAATATATTTTATCCATGTGACAAATGGTGTAATTGGGGGGTATTTGGGAATCCTCCATCCTTCCCATCCTCTCTCACTTCTTTGCATTTCATCTCCTTTTTTGATAGGGGTTTTCTTCCCACTGGGTTTTCCCCTTTTTTCTATTTGTGGGAGATTTGTTGCATCTTCATTTTCATCTGTAAATGGGTACCTAATATGTCCATCATGTAGCTGGGACCCATCATCTATCATCATCATTGCATAATCATTGCATTTCATCCCTAAGTTTCACTTATGGTGGGTGTTAGTGTAATTAATTATTTATTACACTAGCATAAGTTTACTTAGGTCTTTAATTAATTTACTCCTAGGCTACATAAATTAGAAAATCATAAATAATGGTGCCATCCCCCTTTCCATGTTTGTAGGAGATAAGATTCCTTCTAGAAGATGAGTTGTCCTTCTAGAACTTATCTCAATATTTTATCATTCCCTAGGTAGGTTGTTAGATCATGACACATGACAACAGGGTATGTGCGGGATCGTCATGGAAAAAACAAACCTTAAGTGGCAAAAAATTCAAAAAAATCAGAGTTAGGAAACTTGACATAAAAATTTGAATAAGTTATCTATATTATTTCAAAAATATGTAAGAATAGAATCTATAGCAAATTGAATGTAGTTTCTAAACTACTAGGTTTATTTAAAAAAAAATCTCTTTGGTGAAAATTTGAAATTTCAATGCAGAGTACTTAAATTTTAGGGAAAAAATAAGTAGGTGTCGACAACCCTAACCACAATAAACAAATATTTTTTTCTCATAATATTTTAGATATAAGTAGCGAACTCATGCCTGAATGTGATGCATATTTTTTTGTAATTTTTTTCCACGTAAATAATTAATTATGAATTTTTTATTACAAATTTTAAAAATTATTAAAAACTTGTATGTCTGACCACCTTAACTTAGTGAAAACTTCATGAAATTCAGTTTTTCTTTTTAATCCTATAGTATGCGAAGCATAAAATGTGACAAATGTTTTTGATTCGAAAAATGTGATACTGTTTGAAAGCTATAGATTTTTTTCAATCAACCTATGAATCAAGACTTTAGTCATAATTTAAATAGAAAATGAATAATAATTATTTATTAAATTCAAAGTAAAATATAATTAATATTGGTGGAAATATGAGAATCTCCTTTAAGAACCCTTTTCGTTTAATCAATTTTGGGTAAAACAAAAATTGTTAGCCACATACCTACACATACCCATCATATAGCCACTTTTTGGCCCATCATGATCCTAGACATACCCAACATCATATTGCATATTTCATCTCTCTCATGCCTATATCTTTAGGGCATTAATACATTTGTAATTATCTAACATTCTAGATCAATATCAATCTCCATTTGTATGCCCTTAGTTGCAACACTTTCTACACATGGTTGAATTTCTCTTGGCAAGATCCTTTGAAGTGTGCACAACTTCATTGGATGATTCAACATCCATTATTTCAACATATTATAGATGGAGAGGCCACATTACAAACTCCTATAATTCATGTCATGCCAAAAATATTTCATATAATATTCTTTTGGGAAGAACATGGATTCATGAGATGCATGTAGTGCCTTTGACTCTTCATCATTTAATGAAATATGTTTATAACAACCAAGTGTACACAATGAAGGCCGACCCTGAACCAAAATTTTTTGCACAATAAGAAATACAAGGAAAGTGTTAGGGTTAAAAGAAATATTTCAATTAGTTAAATGTAGATTCAATGATCAATAAAACAAATAAATAAAACACACAAAAATTTTGGACAACAAAAGAAGATCACAAAGGTTTAACACGCTTCACCCACCAACAAGAGGGTCCAAAATATATTAATCTCCCAGTAAACAACCTTTACAATGACATGCAAAGAAATGAAAGTACATGCAACAATATTTTTTTCATGTTTTTCACTTTTTGGTTTTACATAGCCATCGCTACAGGTACCCATAGCTTCTCATGTGTTTTTCTAGCCACTACTCTACAATTTTTTGCTAACATTTTCCATGATCTGATACCCCCAAAACTCATCACCAAGTGTTCTAATATGCTCCCACATATGTTTCATTAATTACCAATGAAGGGTGGCCATTGGTTGTGCCTCATGCACCTAATTGGAATGAATGAAAATGGGGGAATAATAGATGAATGATGTATTATGTATTCACACCAAATTTCAAAGAGGCTCCACTCAAGGATAACCCTAGAGATCTCAATGCAAAGGAGATTGAAATATAGCAATAGGGCTATCCTAGGGATGAAATTCTATCTAGGGGTTCACCACCAAGTGTAAACTTGGAAAATAAAATGAATTGTAAAGCACAGTGTGAAATTAAGATGAATGCAAAATGACCTAGAAGATGTTGTAAAATAGTGTGATATGCAAAGTAACTCTATATGACCTAAGAAAGTGAACAAAATGCAGTAAAAAGTTATGAAATTGGAAATGTGCACCTAAAAGATTGAAGAAGACAAAATGGAGGTCTGGATCACTAAAAATCTTATGTTGATTCTTACTAGGACTCATTCGCCAAGCTGGGTGGATGAGTCCAACTTCCAAGAAAATATGCAGGAATAGGTTTTAGCCAAAAGGGTATTCAAATCTACAAAAATCTCTATCAGGTTTGTATGATGGGACTCATTTTCCAATAGTGGTGAATCAGTCCACTTCTAATTTTCTAGAAGTTCTGAATTGGATTATGTGCCCCTCAGTCTACTCTACTCTTTTGACTAGTTTTTGGATCCAAAATTGCAAAATGCCACCTAAACACCTTCTTCAAGCTTCTCCAAGGCTTGATGATAAATTTGAAAACTTTTAGGGACTTGAAAAGTTTTCTCCAACTTTGCTTCTTGGAAAATCTACAACCTATCTCTGAAAATCACACACAAGAAGAGGGGAAAATGTTGTGGGGGTTAGGGAATAGGGGTTTTCCTTGGTCAAACCCCTTGTTGGTAATTAAACATTGAAGTGAAAGAAAATATGAACCTTGGAGAATGAAGAATGAACAAAAGACAATGTTGCAACTCACCAAACCATTGCAATTAAGTGCTGCAATTATACTTGAAATGGCTATAATAGATGTGTTTCTTGACTCTAGATTGAATGAGATGAATCTTGCTTGAAACACACAAACATGAAGAATGCAATCTTTGAAACGATGAATGGAACTTGAAGAATACTCTAATAATGCTTGATAATCTTCCATTGAAATGCCTTGAATTCTCTTGTGAAATCTTGAATTTTGGATTTTGAAGACTTGAATTCTTAGGATGAAAATGAGTGAAATAACCTTGTATTTATACTTAACTATGCAAGAATTCCCGAAAATACAACACTACAAGCTGACATCAGATCTAGGAGAATAAAATCCCACCAAAAATTTGAATGAAATTTTAATTTTGGTCACATGGGACTCATTCTCCCAAGGTGGCAAAGGAGTCCCATCACACATAATGTATGGGACCAAAAATGAAAAGTGTCTAGAAATGTGTGAAACCTGCATCGGGGCCAAAAATACCTAGGTGGGACTCATTTTCCCAAGGTAGAAAATGAGTCCTAAAAATTAAATTTGGGCCACACAAGCCAAGAACACCTAAATTATGATTGGTATCAGGATTATCCTCGAAAAGATGCAATAAATGAGGCTTGTGGATGCAAAATAGGGCCAATTAAAGCATAAGATAGCCCAATTATTAATGGAAATCCTAGAGGAACGTGAAATTGTTTTAAAAAAATTACAACACTCCAAATAAGGAAAGATTAAGTTTGATTATGATTAAAATTACATTTATTATGTTTAGTTAATTGATGAAATCCTTGAAAAGTGTGAAAGTGTGTTGCGACACTTCACAACACTTTTGCAAGGAACCATTAAAATCCCATTAGTTCACAAGGGCCCAAGACCTAATATGAATGTGTTATCCACATTACAACACTAAATCAAGAAAAAATTAAGCCAAAATCATAAGGAGGGCCCAAATAAGTCAGAAAAAGTAGAAGGGTTACTTTTTTGGTGACTCCACAAATAAAACTCTTTGTTTAGGAGGTTACATTTAATATTTCCAGCTATCCATAGACTTTATATTAAAAATATTATAACTAATTACATCCAAAATTTAACCTTTGTTTGTAACCATCCTTTTATATACAAGTGTAACATAAATATTTAATAAATGCAACAATTATTTAATGAAAATCAATATGAAGATTTTGTTTAAGTCTATCTGGTCTCCATAACACAATAGTCTCCCACTTGGAGACTGATTAGACTCCACTCCATACCATCTCCTACTTGGAGACTGATCATAACACCACTACCCCTACAACTCCCACTGAAAGCACCTTGGACCTGGTTGTGCTATTTTTCTTGAATTCAACCTTGAAGGCCAACTGAAGCTGAAGAGGAGCTCAACTTCTCCCTTGTCACTACATTCATAAAAATATCCAATATATTTTCATCTATATGTATCTTTTCCAACTTTACTTGTCCATTCTCCAATACCCACTGAATGAAATGATATCTTGGCTTTAGGCTTGTGTTTTTTTAAGAGTGCAAGGCATAATTTTTTGCAAGAAGTATAACACTCTAACTTTTCGTAAACAAGTAACTTTTAGTGTGCTATTTTCCCAACTCTTCCATGAAAATTTGCAGCCATATCATCTTCTTTTCCACCTCTATTACAACTACATACTATGCCTCTGTGGTGGATAAAGAAACCACTTTTTGTAACTGAAAAATCGAACTCATTGCTGTCCCACCAACTATAAATACATAACCTGTGGTACTCTGCTTGGTATCTATATACCTTATAAAATTTGAGTCAACATATCCTTTTAAATCAGTATTAGAGACACCAAGACAAACATTTATTGTATGTACTTCTCAAATACTCGAGAATCTATTTTACTACATTCCAATGCTCAACTACGGGATGACTCATATACCTTCTAACAACTCCTATGACATGTTCAATATCCAATCTCGTGCATACCATGACATACATTAAACTTCATATAGTTGAAGCATGTGGTACCTTGGACATTTTTTCTTCCTCCTCTTGTGTCTTAGGACACATATCTTTAGTCATTTTGACATGACTAGAAAAATTTGAGCTAACATCTTTTGCATTCTCCATATGTAATATCTGCAACACCTTTTCATCATAATCATCCTAACATACAAACAATTTTCTATTTTTCCTATCTCTTGTAATATTCATACCAAGGATTTGTTGTGTTGCCCACAAATCTTTCATAGAAAATGAATTTGCTAACTGCTATTTTAACTCCCTTTTCTGATCCATGTTAGACCTCGCTACAAGCATATCATCAACATATAAGAATAAAATAATGTAGCTATAATCATCTAAATTATTAAAGTAAACACAATGGTCTAAATTACACCGGCTATAGCCTTGCTCAACCATAAAACTATCAAATTTAATATACCATTGCCGAGGTACTTGCTTAAAGCCATATAAACTTTTCTTCAATCTACACACTAGTTTCTACTTACCTTTGACACCAAATCCTTGTGGTTTTTCCATATATATTTACTCTTCCAAATTGCAATGGAGAAAGTCTATTTTAACATCAAGCCGTTCTAAATTCAAATCTTCAATAGCCACAATACTTAAAACAATACAAATAGAAGTCATTTTAACAATTGGAGAAAAGATTTCATCAAAATCAATACCTTTTTTCTGTGAAAATCCCTTTACAACTAACCTAGCTTTAAATATTTTCTTACCTCCCTTTTCCTCTTTCAACTTATAAACCCATTTTTTTGGTAAATCTTTTTTACATGCAGGCAACTGACATAAGTACCAAGTCTGATTTTTTAGCAAGGAGTCCATTTCTTCTTCCATTCCATGCTTGCACTGAACCTTGTCATCCACCTACATAACTTCATCATAACGTTCTTATTCACCAACATCAGCCAATAAAACAAAATACAAAGTGGGAGAAAACATTTTTTGAGGTGTACTTATCCTATAAGATCATCAAACATTCACTGGAGTTTGTGTCATTTGTTGTTGCTGTTGTTGTGGAGCATGAGGAACCATTGGAACCTCTATGTTTGGAGTATCACCCAACACTACATAATCATTTTATTTCTTATCATGCTCCTACAATTGATCATTGTACAACACTTTCTCATTGAATATGACATCCCTGCTTTTCATAATTTTCTAATTTTCAAAATCCCAAAGCCTATAACCAAATTCGTCAATTCCATATCTAACAAATATATATTTATTTAATTTTTCATCAAGCTTGTTTTTATTTTATGAATCTACATGTGTAAATTCTTCACAAATGAAGGTTTTTAAGAAAAGAATAACTCACCTTCTTACCTATCCATGCTTCCTCTGGAACATCACAACCCAAAGGATTAGAGGAACCTCTATTAGTTAAAAAAATAGTAGTGTTTACAACCTCTACCCACATGTTTAAAGGTAGCCCAGTATGCAACCTCATAGTTCGTGCATGCTCCATTATTGTTATATCCATTCACTCAACAACTCCATTTTCCTATGGAGTCCTTGGAACCATTTTGTTCCTATGAATACCATTAGAGGAAAAATAATCTTCAAACTCTTTGCTGCAATACTCACTTGTACAATTATCAGATCTGAGATATTTTAACTTTTCACTTGTCTCATTCTCAACCAAACTTCTCCATTTTTTAAAAGTTTTAGGGTATGTGTAGGATCATGATGGGCCAAAAAGTGGCGATATGATGCGTATTTGTAGGTTATGTGGCCGATGGCTTTTTTTTAACCCAAAATTGATGAAATGAAAAGGGTTTTTAAAGGAGATTCTCAACTTTCCAGCAATATAAATTATGTTTTACTTTGAATTTAATAAATAATTATTATTCATTTTCTATTTGAATTATGACTAAAGTCCTAATTGATAGGCTGATTGAAAAACATTTGTAGCTTTCAAATGGTATCACATTTTGGAATCCAAAACATGCATCACATTCTATGCTTTGGATAGTATAGGATTAAAAAAATAAAAATTGAATTTCATGAAGTTTTGAACAAGTTAAGGTGGTCAGACTTACGAGTTTTTCTATTTTTTAAAATTTGTAATAAAAATTCATTTAATTGATTATTTACTTGGAAAAAAATTACAAAAAAAAATGCATCACATCTAGACATGAGTCCTCTTATGTCTAAAATATATTATAAAAAAATATTATCATTTTATTATGGTTAGGGTGGTTAGACAGACACCTACTTCTTATTTTTTCCCTGAAATTTAAGTACTACTGCATTGAAATTTCAAATTTTCACCAAATAGATTTTTAAAAAAATAAATAAACCTAGTATTTTAGAAGCTGCATTCAATTTGCTACAAATTTTATCATTACATATTTTTCAAATAATATAGATAATTTATTCAAATTTTTACGTGAAGTTGCCTAACTCTGATTTTTTTGAATTTTTTGCCACTTAAGGGCCTACTTTTTCTAGGATGATCCTGCACATACCCTTCAAATACATCATATTTATACCTAAGGAAATAATCCATACATTCCTTATTACATTATCAATAAAAGTGACATAATACTGAGAGCCACTAAGAGAAGATACTTGAGGTGGTCCCCATACATCTACATGCACAAGCTCCAATTTCTCATCTTTGTTTTGCTTCCTATCATTGAGAAAACTAGCTCTCTTTTATTTTCCATACACACAAATTTCACAATAATCCATATTAACACATTTCAGACCTCATAAAACATTCTTTGAAAGAAGTACTTTCATACGTTTGCACTCATATTCCCAAGTCTATTATGCCATAATGTTGATTTAGAACCCAAAACAATTGTTTTATTTTTTTCCTATTGAATTGTAGCAATTGTTCTTGAACACTAATTTTTATCTACAATAGCTAAAGTAGAAGGAATAGTATGACATGTACAAAGATATAAAGTTCTTACTTTCACACCTTTTGTAACCTTCCATTTTTTATCACTAAATATAACAACACAACCTCCATCATATAGTTGCCTTGCTCAAATTAAATATTTGCTTAACCTTGGAATGTGCCTTACCTCATGTAGTAGCTTAATCTTATTTCTTCCCTTTCTAAAAATCTAACAGGGTTTGTTATCTCCCAAATAAACCAACCCAAAATCTCCTTGGACATAATCAAGAAAATAACTTCTATGGGGCATACAATGAAATGAAGCCCCTGAATCTGGGTATGTGCAGGAACATCATGGAAAAACCAGGCCCTTAAGTGGCAAAAAAATTAGAAAAATTAGAGTTAGGCAACTTGATGTAAAAATTTGAATAAATTATCTATATTATTTCAAAAATATGTAAGAATAGAATTTGTAGCAAATTGAATGTAGTTTCTAAACTACTAGGTTTATTTTTGAAAGAAAATCTATTTGGTGAAAATTTGAAATTTCAATGGAGTACTTAAATTTCAGGGAAAAAAAGAAGTAGGTGTTCGACCACCCTAACCATAGTAAAAGATAATATTTTTTATAATATTTTAGATATAAGTAGAGAACTCATGTTCCAATGTGAAGCATATTTTTTGTAATTTTTTCCAAGTAAATAATTAGTTATGAATTTTTTTATTACAAATTTTAAAAAATATAAAAACTTGTATGTCTAACCACCTTAACTTGGTCAAAACTTCATGAATTTCAATTTTTTATTGTTTTAATCCTATAGTATACGAAGCATAGAATGTGACGCATGTTTTAGATTCAAAAAATGTGACACTGTTTGAAAGCTATAGATGTTTTTCAATCAACCTTTCAATCAGGACTTTAGTCATAATTCAAATAGAAAATGAATAATAATTATTTATTAAATTCAAAGTAAAGCATAATTTATATTGGTGGAAAGATGAGAATATCCTTTAAAAACCCTTTTTCGTTTCATTAATTTTTGTTAAAAAAAAGTCATCAGCCACATACCCTACAAATACCCATCATATCGCCACTTTTTGGCCCATCATGATCCTATACATACCCATCTAACACCCAAGAATAATCAAAATTATCAAGGGAAAGAATCAAAAAGTCCTCATCAGATTTATTAAGTACCATATTTTCCTCTTTATTTCCTTCCTTTTTGTCTCCTTTATTTTTTTGAGACCAACAATCTTTCTTTAAATGACCTGGCTTACTACAGTACCAGTAATCCTTCTTTTCTCTAGATTGGGACCTCTTGTTCTTTATTTTTCCTTGTGAATTACCAATACCTCCAAAATTATTTCCTCTCTCCTTTGTTTTGCCCCTAATTTTTGCATTCAAAACACTTCTTGATGTGGATGTAGCACCTGAGTTTTTCCTACAAATTTCCTCCCTCAAAATAACACCAATAACATCATCAAATTTCAATGTCTTTGAACCAAAAATAGAATTACTAGCTGTCATTACCAGGCTATTCCAACTTTTAGGAAAATAAAACAAAATAAAAAAAGACCTAACTTCTTCATCAAAGTTTACATTAACATAAGTCAATTGACTGGTAACTATGTTAAACTCATTTAAATGATCAACAACTAACCTACCTTCCACCATTTTCATATTAAATAAAAATTCATAAGAAATACCTTATTCCAAGCAGAAGTATTTTCATATAACTTTGCCAAGGTCTTCATGACATATTTAGTTGTCTTTTTCTTTTGAAATATTAAAAACCACCAATTGTGCCAAGCATATAAGAATACCGCCAAGTGACTTTCTATCTAGAATATCCCAATTCTCATCAGACATAGCTAGGGGTTTCTTGGCCTTCCCTTCCAATGGCCACCATAAATCCTTATGATAAAGATATACCTCCATCTGCATCTTCCATAATTGAAAGTTCTTCCCATTGATTTTGTCTACCTTCAACTTACCCTCATCTATTATAACTCCCTCTCAACCATAAGACTTTCTTGCAAAGGATAACTAAAAACAACCCGCTTTGATACCATTTGTTAGGGTTAGAAGGTAGATTTCAATCAATTAAATGCAGATTTGGTCAATAAAACAAATAAATTATAAAATACACATAAATTTTAGACAACAAAAGAACACAAAGATTTAATGTGGTTTACCTAAATTTAGGTTACATCCACCAACAAGAGGGTCCAAAATATATTAATCTCCCAACAAATAAGATTTACAATGACATGCAAAGACATGCAATGACATGCAACAACATGAAACAACAAATTTTTCACATTTTCACTTGCTAGTTTTACACAACCATGGCTACGGGTACCAACAACTTCTACATTTTTCCAGCCACTACTTTGTGATTTTCTATTAAAAATTTTCATGACCTACTACCCCCAAAACTGATCACTGAGAGTTCTAATATGCTCCCACACATGTACTATTAATTACCAATGAAGTGTGGCCATTGGTTGTGACTCATGCACCCAATAAAGTGCTTTCTTTGGGCAGTTACATTTAATATTTTTCACTGTCCATACACTTTATATTAAAAATATTGTAACTAATCACTTCTAGAATTTAAAATTTGTTTTAACTATCCTTTTTATATACAAGTGTAGCATAAACATTTAATAAGTGTGGCAAATTATTTAATGAAAATTAGTATGAATATTTTATCCAAGTCCGATTGTTCTCCATAACACAACAAAAAGTCCCTTGAAAACATTCACACCAACTACACATGTGGAACCTATGCAAGAGAAAGAAAAGAGAACAATATTGAAAAAGTCATAAAGTTATTGGATGATGATTGGGGTTCCTTATATTTTACACCTACATTCATGGGAGAATACAAGATCATCACAAAAGACTATGTAAACCAAAAAGAACAAATGGTAATGTCAACACAAAATTTGGAAGAAACTTCAAAAGCATCCACTTCAACCACTTTAAAAGAAGAAATAAATTACACAACAAACTTTGATGAAGCTGATTATGAACCACCAAACCTAAAAGAAATGAAAAATCTTTATGGAAGAGGTTACAAATTTTTGAAACAACTTTGTTATAGTGGAAAAGGATGTGGGGCTAGAGAACAAGGTATCCATGTCCCTATAGGTCCTAACACATAAGAAACCACTAGTGGTATTGGTTATTGTCCTTCCAAAAAAACAAAAGCATCAAAAAAGTCTTCAATCAATACCAACACTATTACAAAAGATTCTTCTAAGTCAACTTTAACCTTGGTGCATCCTGAACTGATAGAAACAAATAGTGGTCTTGGTTATTGTCCCTTGAAAGAAACAAAAGAATCAAATAAATCTTTGATTAATATAAATTTAATCACACAAAAATATTCAAACACATGTCTTAGTAATGATTGGGGTTCACTAGATTTTACACCCTCCTTTAAGGGAGAATTCAAAATCTTACAATCTAAAGAGTCTTGTATATGTATGAAACCTTGTACTAAGAAAGAGATATCTTTGAAGCAAAGGAAAATAATATTTTTAACTATTTATCAAGAGAGTATCTTGTCAATACTTTTCCAAGAACATGAAAGAAATTTTATAAGAGCTCATTGTCATTCTACTAATGAATGTAAGGTTTTGAGTGATAAAATTCATCTTAAGTATTTTGGTTCTCTTCCTTGTCTTGATGCACCTATTTCCTTTAATTTATATTGATTTTCATCCTATCACATTGATATTTGGCATTAGTAGCTTTATGTGTCTTGCTCATTGTCATTCATGGTGGTACAATTTGAGGTGCAACCATATCTATCTAGGTAGAAATATGATAGTTATTGGTGGTTATATTTGTCTCTATAATTGGGGGGCAAGGATAACTAATTTTTTGAGGTGTGAATTATTTTCAAGGATCACCTCTTCCTCTCTTTCTACTTAAAATACCAACATAGAAAGTATGTGGTCATTTTAAGTGGGGGACATATTGTCCCTTGTTCATTGTTTGCATGTTCCCTTTTTAGTGATGATAGCATACATCTCCTAGGAAGTATGAAATTTTAATTCAAAGTGTGGTCTTATTACTTCACATAATGTGTCTTCTTGGTGGTGATATTATGCTTTATATATGTTGTGTGGTCTCACAAAACACCCCATTTTTTTTTCCCCTTGGAAGAATGTGGACCCCCTCTTTTTCCTTTCCTCTGTTCCTTCTTGTTTTTTATTTGCTTTGGCATCATTCTATGGCTTGGTTGGTTGTTGATCTCACTTTCAATTTCACTTGGCCTTTTTCTTTATCCTTTTATTTCCTGGATTCAGTGTTTCGGTCTTTTCATAAAGTTTAATATATTATTAGAAATCATAATTTGAGAGTCTTGCATTTGCATTAAGGTGAATTGTATCTTCTTTTGGTCATGGCTCTGGCCCATATTTCATTAACCATAGTCCTCAATCCCGGTAGTATCTTTTTTACTAGAGTCCGGTATTTTATTATTTCCTTTTGTTTTTCTTATTCACAAGTTAGAAACTAGAGACTTTTCTTTAAAAAATTTCAATCTCTTGAACCTAATTCTCGATATTTTCTTTCACTTTTCTTCTCTTTTGAAATTAGAGGTAAATTCCCAGACCCCGATGTTTCTTCTTAAAGTCAATACTAGAAATTCTCAATCATGGTGATTATGAATTGATCATGTATCTTTAATTACCTATAGATTACAGGGAATCAATGTGACATATGATTGCCACGTATAATCATCCCACCATCTTTCTCCTCTAGTAGTGAGCTCGCACAAAAATATAGGTGTTCGTGATTTGGACCCTAATATGTTATGATTGCACCTTTATTTGAGGAATTAATGCAAAAAAAAAGGTAATTGATGAAGGTGGTGAATTACCTATGTACTTGGAACCACCTCAAGTATGCAGTTGCTTTTGTAACACTCCACTTTAAGTCATGCTACAAATTTGCAAAGGACATTGAAAGAACGAAATGACACTGGTATGCAAGGATAGGTAAGTTTTGAGAAATCAAGAAACATAGCTACCAAGGGTTTTGAAGTTACATTTTAAAAGATCATCATTGACTAAAACTAGGTATATTTTAGATAACTAACACTCTGTTAGTGATTTTCAAGCTGAAAGATCTCAAAAATGGTATTTCTCTTTAGAAATTGAAACGTTGATTATTCTCTAATTTTCTAAATTTAATCGAAAATGAACTAAATTTTTTATAAACTATAAATTTTGGTTAAATTTAACCATAACTCGCACACAAGTCACACATTTTGAAAATGAAAAACACACGAGAAAAAATGAGTACTTCTGACGCAAGGCCAGAAGAAAAATTCAAATATTGTAATTCACAAGCCATTCCAATCAATGTGGTGGTTACAGACACTCATATTGGATAGTCTTCTAATATTCATATCCATTCGAGGTTATTACAAGAAAATGCTTCTCAATGTATAAAGAATGCTATTGCAAATGGGTTACTTTCTGTAGGAGGGTTTCTGCCAGCAATGGAGGCCCCTTAATTAGTTATGCAATGTATGAATTACTACAAGCTAGCCAAAAGGGTCGTTGAGAAAGAAGGGAGAATTTATGTAGACCTCTCACATAAAGGAATCATATATACATTTGGTCTCCCTATTTATACACAAATGTACAATGTTGATATGAAAACAAAGGGCAAGACTTATCAGAATGCTAAAGAACGAAATAGAGAAATTATGAGTACCCAATGGTGCCAAGAGTCGATTACACCATAGACCAAAGTAATTCGTAGGTCTATGTTCAACCAAGAAGTGCAAGATATTATAACTTTGAAGAGAAGGATAGTTGGTTTAATGGTTGCAAGCAAATTTGAACCCTGGATGTTTGTAATAATATCCAGCCTGATGGAAAGTCCCATGCAATTACATTGGGGAAAGCTTATAAGTGACAAATTATATGAATAGATAACAACATTTCCCAAAACCAGGTGCTTTTATATGTCTTCATATGTTATTTACTCCTATGTTGTGAGAGCTAGTAAGCAAGGGTTGAAAAAAATTGGTACTCTGGGCACAAAAGTGGGAAACAATTTGATATATGCACATTTACCCCAAATCACCATCCATGGATATAAAGATAATTACATGAAATTGGTTAGAACTATGGAAGGTGATAAATCCAAAAGATTATCCCTGGAAGCACAAAGTGTCATTCGACCAAAGGAAGGATAGTGCATTCAGTTCCCTACTTACTCCTACATTAGGGTGGAGGGATTTGAGGGACATCCATTGATACTGCCTAGGTACCCAACATACAAAATTATTTTGTTAGAATTGGTGAGACAGTTGAAACCATCTCAGGGTCTTTATAGCCATGCTCGCAAGAAGGCCTCTTTTAAATTCACCATTGTGATAGGAAATTATAAGTGTATTGGAATCAAGGTGACTGGCTAGTGTGTAGAAGAATTAAGGACATAATTTTGAAGAGTTCCCCTCTAGAGAATATATTATGATACTGAAGGGAATATTTACAAGGCCATAGTTGGATTTCATGCTCATGTACCACACTTGGAAGATTATTGGCTTAATTGTGAAGAAAAACACGTAGTAAGAAGAATTAAATATGAAAGAGGTTGAAATCACAATACTATGTCTCACTTTTTCCCAAGATGGACATTCGCATCAATATTTTTAACTGAATCTTGATCTTTTGAGACCTATAGCAGCCAAACCATTAAGAATTTGAAGATGATGAAAAATAGAGATTTGCAAAAATTTGTGTGTGGATTATAAATATATTTTTTTTAGAATTTTCCAAAATAAATCATTACTCTTTTAGCATCTCCTTTAATAACTAGTTTTAAATAGAAAACAACATTTTCAAAAAGTAACATTTGTGTCATACAACATAACTTTTTTTCTATAAAGGATAAAATTATAATTTTTGAAATATAGATTCTTAACATCAATATATAGGGAAAGGATATTTTTCCATAATTATTTGTTACATATATATATTTTAATTAATTTATGAAGCCATAGTAACTATAATTTTGAGATACATGTGTGTCGTACAACCTAACTTGTGTATATATTGAAATCCATTTTTTATTATTTTGGTGAGATAAGGACATCAATACCTAGGGAAAGGATATTTTTTGAATTTTTTTTACAATGGTTTACTATTTTTCCACCTCTACAAAATGAAGAGCTTGATGTTCGAACACAAACCTATGTTTAGTAAAAATTGAAAATTAAATACATGATAAAATTAAAACATATCAAAACTATACTTGTTGGAAAGCTCATTTCAAGGGCTGAATTATTGTAAAATATAATTTCTAAATAAGATTATTTAATCCCTCAAAATTTTAAGAAAAAGTGTTTTTTTGCTAGCATTTTGATAGGTGTGAAGGAGACTCCATTGTAGGTATGATTTAATAATAGATGGGTTCTATCCAAGGGGGTTTGATCTAAGGGGGTATTATCTATCCATATTCAATTAAAAAACTTTACATGGAACCTCTCAAGGCTTAAATCATTAATTTTTGTAAATAGAGTGGTTTCAGGAAAAAATCAACATGTCCCAAAAGTGAGACACACTATTGTGGGAGCACCCAAGATTGTCTTTATAATTTTCCTGGATTCTCAAGGTTCATGACATCCCATATCAATTAGAAGAGGATGATGTCCAAGTGTTGAATAAAGCTTATAATGAAGACATGGTATATGATGGACCCATCGTAGAACCAGGTTTTGATGATGAAGATATGACATCAATTGATGAGTTCTCAAGACCAGTCTTAGTGTATACTCAACACTGGATTGATGATTTTTGTAAATATTTGAGAGAAAGAGGAATCATGCCCACATTCTCAGAAGATAAAAGAATGAATCAAAAAGATGAAACAAAATTTGAGAGTGGAGAGACTACTAAGAAGAGAAGGAAAACTAGTAAGGCGACTCCTAGTATAATAATTGAAGAATGAACCCCTAAAGTTTGAAGACAAGAAGTTCCCATGAAACCATCTAATAAGCAGAAAGATGCAGAAATAGGTAAAGATAGATCAAAAGTAAGACCGATAGGTGCATCTTCCTCTACAGCAAAACCAAGAACTAAACTGGTTATTGATGAAGAAGCAGGAATAATAGAAAATGTTGGTACACAAACTAGGTGTGCATCTCAAAGGGCTGCAACTATTTTTACTTCTCCTCCTTCTGTTAACATGGCTAGTATGAAACAAGCATTGCATGAAACTCTTGTGGCTTAGGAGGAAATTTTTGAAGAAGATGAAGCCAAAATTAAAGAACAAATGGACAAATGGGTGGTATGTGGGAGAAAGTGAAAGAAAAGAAGTCTAAAGGAAAACCCATTGTAAATCTGGTTAAAGAAGAGATGGAGGATGTAGGTTCTAATCCAATAAATGTTGAAGAAGAATATTTTATACAACGAACACTCACCTTAGAGGTAGGAAACCCTAATTTCCTTGAGATTGAAACAGGGGAGACTGTAGAGCAGGATCCTATTGATGAAAGATTTTTTGAAGATACTTTTGACTCCCAACCTTCACTCGGGAATTTTCCAAATGTTAATGAACAGTCATAGGTCTATTAAGAACCAGAAGAAGGTCGTGTTGAAACTGAAGTTGAAACTAAGAAAGAGGAAGCTACAAAAAATTTTAGGTGATGGAATTGAAAATGAAGAAAATCCTTATGTAGCAGTGAATAAAGAGGGCAATGTCTAGAGAGATGACATTGAACATCTAGATAGACATGAAAATATAATTCTTCAAACAGAGGAGACAGTTCCAAACCCTACTAATCCTTAATCTATGCCAAAAATTATTGAGGAAACCCCCATTTCAGATGATGTGATGGGTCAAAGAAAAGAAGTTCTTGAATCAAGTGGAAAATGGGAATAAAGAAATGTTATAGAGGTAGAGCAAGATGAAAATACACCTAGGCACATAGCAAAAGAAAAACGTGTCATACAAAGAAATGTAGATGGTAACGGAACCATCAATATAGCTACTCCAACAAGTGATAAAGACATACATGAAATAGTATTTAAGGAGTACAAGATAACGAGTATTAATCTTGGAGACTCATCCTGGAAGCAAGAGTTAGAAGAAATAAAAGTGAATTTGAATGCTATTGTTGTTAGAGTGTAGAAATATAAATAGAAGAAAAGAGAATTGAAAGAATGGGTTTCTACCTTTAATAATTTTATAAATTCATTAACTTTATCTAGTCAAGCACAAGATGAACTGCCCCAACATCTAGTATTGATGTCACAAGAATAGGTGGATGCGATTGCAACAGTTTGCCATAAAATGAATATATTCAAAGAATGGATTGAGTACTGGGTAAAGAAGGGAGAAGAGTTCATTACAGATGAAATAGGGAAGCACAAGGAAGCATACCACCAGTTAGAGAAATCACAAGGATTTGAAAATTAATGCAGACTTCATTAGGAGCAAGTTATTGAAGAAAGGCGAAACATTGAAATTCTCATGCAAGTAAATATCCAATAGTTAATACAAGGAAATGTAATCTCAGAACAAGAACTTCCATTTCTAGAAAAATTGAAGAAACAATTGAAATGGGAAGGTGAAATGCTAATACAATGCATTGAAGGATTCAAAAATGTCACTGTTGAATGTAGAAAATTGATTGATAAAGATCAAAAATTTATTGAAATGCTAGCACATCAAGGTTACAATCCGCAGACATTAGGACAGGAGGGAAAACAAGCTAAAGACTTCAAGGAATGGATTGAAAGAATAAATAAAGATCTTTTTCCGTTGCTAACGAGGGAGGTCATTGATGAAATTATACAGTGTAGGAACACTATAGCTAAATATGAAGCAGATAAAGTGCAAAGGAATGGTGTTATACTCTAGGTATCTAAAGAATATACTGGGCTCAAACTCACTTGGAGTGTAGTACAAGGAATTTCTAGAGAACATATGCATAAAATATTAAATTCTTTCCAAGAGTCCCAGATGAAGAAAGGATGAGAAAGAATCTCAAAGCCTGAGTCTTGAGTGAGGAGATAAAGAACTAGATACCAGACACCAGAAGTATGATGGGTTTTGTTTTGTTCCCAATTTTTGGTTTTTAGGTTGAACCCGGTCTTCGTAGATGTTACTCATTTCGGTATTTTGAAAGAAGTTGATAGCCTCGACATATGTGAAGTGCTTTGTGTTGGAGTATGAAGTGAAAGTGTGCTGCTGATGAAGTCAAACCTTTGACTTGGTCTAGAATATTCTGATGACAGTTGGCGAATGCCACATGCTACATTTTAATTTATTGTTTATGATTCTCTAGATGGACTTTATGTTGAACCTTGAGGCCTTTTTCCTATAAAAGGCCATTTCCTACTTTTATTTTTACTTTAAGTTCAAAATTTGTGGATGTTGGAGGAGCATAAACTTTTCCAAGTTTTGTTTTTTTTTTCCTATTTTTATAACCATTCCAATTTCTAAAACTTTGTATGCACTTAGAAATTGATTAATACCAGAGCTTATTAGATAGCTACCTATCTTAATATCTTTTGTACCTGGTTTTGTTAGTTCAGCTGAACAAGACTGTATGTTGCACCATTTAAGGGTGCATATAGAACCTACTCGGTGTCCAAAAATGAAACCACTCTCTTTAAAAAGTTGCACCATTTTATATGTAGTTGTGGAGTAATTTGGTGAAGTATAAAGTGGTTTTCTTTGTTTTAATTGATTCTTTGGGGCATGCACAGAGAATAACTAGGAGAAACTTTTAATTTTTAGTATTTTTATGCTTTATTTTAGAGTAGATGTTTAAATTCTTGAAAATTTTCCAAACTTTGAATGAATGGATGGAATTTTATTGAAAATATTTTGTTTTCCATGAATTATGTTGAATGCTTAATGCTAAATCTACTTAAGTGATAGCAAAGTGTAGACACCTAAAAATGACCTAGGCCTGTAAGCTTCATTTTTACCACTTTCATCCTAGCATAATTGTGACATTTAATTATGTCCTTGGTCCACATTCGACTATTCATTAAACAATTCATAATTATTTAATTAATTCATCTCCTTTTATTCTTCATGATTATTAAATAAATAAATTCTATTTATTTATTAACTACGTCATTAATTGTCTAAGTCTCCCCTTAATTAAATAAATTTCTTAATTTATTTAATTTCCTTCTATTCACTTTATTCCTTATTGATTACTAAATAAATAAGTTTCTAAAATTGATCTTTAGTCTAATCCTTATCTTCCTCATTTTTGAAAATCTTTATTTTTGAAAATATTTCTCATTTATTCTCCACCGTCGATCTGATTCTCTGAGATATTATCTTGACTGTTCAATTAATGAATTTTCCCTAACCCTAATTAGGGATTCTCATATTTAATTTGGACCTTTCATTTTAGGTTTTTGTCATGAATTAATCTCACCTGTCCATTCAAAATGGTATTTTCTATAAAATGCCATTTTCCTCTCACTTGTCGATTACACGCATTCACTTTATACAATTTTGGACTTGCACTCCTAGGCTTTCCATAGCATTTATTATCTTTATTTGATCAAGTCTTAGCATGTTTAGGCATTGTCAATCATAGTCATTTAGGCATAGGCATTTGGACATTTATGCAAATCCTTCAAGGCTTGGTGTAGGACACAGACATCTATTTGCAGATTGCTCGCACGACGAATCTGAGGGCAAAGTATCATCCAACAAACAAGAAGGTACTTTGGAGGTAATCATGGAAGTTTTGAGAAATAGGTATAACTATTTTACTATTTAATTTCCTTTGTACTCGATAGGTCTTTGTGTTTCTATTGTCTTCATTGATTTATTGCTAACACTCCTAATCTAATCCAAAAAATTTACCCCTAGTTACATTGGTGAACCTGACATATTTTAACACATTTTGAGAAATCTTAGAGTTGGATTCTTTTGTTGTAGGTTTTGTTTGTTTTTTGTTGGAGGTTTGGCATCATTTTGGATAAAGCCCTAGTTCCCAAAGATTCAACCATAACTTTCAAACAGCTACATATTTCCTCCCAAATTATTTTCTACAGCTTAGGGACAACATCATGCACTTTCATTCCAAAAATCATAATTTTTGGATCTTTTTTTGATTTTTTATAATTTGTTTTCTTTTTTTCATAAAAAATTAATTTTGAGAGAAACTTATCGAATTTTTTAGATATTTTTAGATTTATGGAGAGCTCTCTAAATTTTAATAGGGGTCTATTCATTATATTTTAAATTTGGATGGAAAATCATTAGTCAAAAAATAGATCTTTTAAAATTGGGGTTTAAACATTATTTGCATATATCTCACTCACAGTTGTATATCTACTCACAAATTTTGTTTTTCAGATTTGGGATGATATAAAATGACCCCAGTCCAAATATCAAAATTTTTTGAGCTGTTTTGTATTTTTTATAAATTTTTTTATGATTTTTCATAAAAAAATAATTTCAGGTGCAAAACAACAATTTTTTCTAATTTACTTACATTTTTGGAAACCTCTTGAGATTTTAGATAGAATTTATTCTCTATATTTTTAAGTTTACTTTCAAAATGTTTTCTAAAAATAAGATTTGTTGTGACTAGATAACCCTCTAACAGTAGTGATGAAGTATCTTGTTAGGGTTTGATGTTGGTTTTGTGCATGTGCAGAAAATAAACACTTCAAAGGACACATTGGATCAAGTGGAAAAAAATGATGCATCTAACTATTTTTGCAGATCGATAGTCGAAGATCATTATCAAACTACTAATGTGTGGTCTTGCAGGTTCGAACGTCAAAGACTAAACATCAAAACAATGTGCTTGTCTTTTTCTTAGTATAATACACATTTCCTTTTGGTGCAATTAAAACGAACTTGTCTTTCTTCTATGTATAAGTGTGTTTACAAAATGGTAGGTGAGTATGCTCTCACCTTGTGAAAACTCAGTGATCAGAAAACTAGACCTATTTTTATATGTTATTAACCCCATGACTTAGTATATCAGAGTATCCTCTTGCCTTGCGCTTTCAGGCGATCTTGGGTGTAATAGAAATGGTTACTAACTCTAGAAATTGGGCCTGCTTGGGGATTTCATCACCCCAATGCGACTCAAACTGGGAACGAAGCTAAGGCCAAGCTACCCCCAACCGGTATATAAATATGAATCTTAAGGGAAAACCTAAGATTATGAGTGCAGATGTGTCATACGGACAGAGTAGTACTCCCTTAAACCCTATTGAGCTTAACCTCTTTAGGTTGGAGTGCCACCTAATTGGTGATTAATCTCTTGCCCCATGTATGGCCACTCGAACAGGGGTCCTGAATTAAAAAACACCTTTGTGTAGTAAGCCAAAAATCTTCTATTTGCTAGCGCAACACCGGTTGATGTGAAGGCATCCAAACTTTTGCAATCTTTAGTAGAGGTGATCAATCTACCATGGGAGTTTCATGGGGGTTGGAAGCTTGGTTGGCCTGAGAAGAGAGTGCACTGTAAGGGGGAGCCCGTGCAGCCAAGCTTCTAAATTCACATGCTATAGATATGCAGTTGGGGAAAGCCACGTGGAATCTAGCAAATATTGTCCTGGCCTAACCATAGGATTGTACTTGTCTCATGTGTGCTTGCTTACAGTCAAAATATCATGCTTGCAAGTGTTTTCTAGATACTGAAACAAACCAAACAATGGTCAAACATCTAGAAACAACCAAGTCAAACATTGGACCTTTTTTGACCCATTTCACATCATGAACATGCAATCTTCCATGAACATGCCATCTTCATCACAAAAAAAAATTGAGCCATTAATAAAAAGAGACCAGAATGGACGAGTATATGTAAAAGACTTAGAAGTTGCAGCGCAAAACCCTGATATAGCCTCCTTTGTAGAAAAATTAGTCTTACAAGACCCTCAAAGGTATCTAGCCATGCTTTTGGACCAAGGGGCTAAGCTACCACAAGGATTTGACATAAATACTTTGCCACCTCCATCCGTCTACGCTCACCATCAACAGTCCCTTGACATAAATCCTACCAATAATTCACAACAAACATCCACTTATCACCCTTATCCTAACCTTGACAAGGGAAGCCAAATGTCCACTAGTCCATTCCAAGTCTCCATGCCATATGCTAGTCCTTCACCTATCAATCCTATCAACGTCTACATGCCCTATCAACCATCTATCAACTCATGTCAAGTCCCCACATCATACAATATCGATCCAGTCCAAGTCTCCATGTCCTATTTAAATCAACCTTACACCAATCTCTGTCAAAGTCTCCATGTCATATCCTTGTCCTTCAACAATTAATCCAGTCCAAGACTCCATGTCCTATCCTTGTCCCTCACATGCTAGTCTAGTCCAAGTCCCCATGTCATATCCTAGTCCTTCACATACTAGTCTAGTCCAAGTCCCCACGTCCTATCCTAGTCCATCATTCATTAATCCTTTTCAAGTCATCCCCTCATAAGCCACATCTAGTCATGAAAGTTCTATCATTACTCAAAGTCACATCCCATCGTCTACACTTGAGGATACATGTCAAAACGAAAGTCCAAAGCATGACCTTATAATGTCACCCTCATGTCAAGAACAAGGTAGTCCATCCCATGACCCTATCTTAAACTCCTTTCAAGGACTCCTTCAAGACAATCATGACATCTAAAGTACACCTACCATTGACCAAGAATTCCAAATCCATGACAACCCCATCTTCAACCAAGACCATACCATTGACCAAGAAGTCCAAAATGATCCACTCCTTGACCTTTACACCATTCATGATCAAACACTTTCCAACCTTATAAAGGCCTTGACTATTGACACTTCCCACGATGAGACACTTTCCTTCATGGGACACAGATGATATTCCTCCAGAACAAGAATCTTCCACTAGGGACATGCTAGCATATGATCAAGTTATAGCTAAAATCATTGGACTCTATGACACTAAACATAATGATGGATTTGACATTTCCTTGGAAGCACCAACAGAATCATCTGAACTTGACGTGTCACATGATCAGACCAAAAATATCAGTCATGAATATGTCCAACATGACAATGAAGTTAAGACACTTTATTACCTAGGGTCATCTATCTTTGTCAGAGCATGCTTTCTTGCAGACGAAAATATTACAAGTGACAGTGTCCATAGACATCATGATGGTTTAGCATCTTGCTTTCAAAACAATAAATACCCCATCACAAATAGAATCTTTCAAAGCATGCAATGTCAAGGCAAAGGACTAGGCATACACAAGCAAGGCATTCTAGAACCAATATAGCTTCAAGAAAATTATAGACATCAAGGTGTTGGCTATTCCTCAGACAACAAATCAAACGATGTTAGTGGTACATCGTCGATACTGGGGGAAACTTTGTCAAATACAAACATCAAAATGGAGTCCATGAGAAATCCTTGTCATAAGATTGTTGCCAACACCTCACCCACCCACACCATAAACCATCATTCTATCATGAATCAACCTCCCCTTTGGGACCAACAAAAACAAAAGTCTTACAAGTCAAAAGATCAAAATAAAAATGTCAAAGGCCATTGAATCAAACAAAAGGACAAGTGGACAAATGAAATTAAAATGGATCCCAAAGGAAGATGGATCAAACAAAGACACCAAGTCAAATAGAAAAGTCAATCACAATGGAGAACCACAAGACAAGAGGACTCCCACATATAACACATGTCCACCTCCTTCAAAAAGGTCATCAATCAAGGCATATAAAAGTGTTGGTTCCAAACACCATCCCTCCAAAATCCGTCATCCACCATCTCAAGTTTGGAAAATAAAAATTCATTCATCCAAACGTCCAAAAAATCTTTCCACGTCTACCATCATTCGTCATAACCCTACATCTCATCTAAATTCTAATGATCCCACATCACAAATCCATCACATCTTGGCAGCAACTCTTTACTGCAAGGACTCTCATGGCACTCTATTGTGATGTGTGTATTCTGATAAGGCCAACTCTAGTATCAGAAATGACCATAATGACATTGATCAGTTGTATACAAGCGCTAAAATCCTAACAAGACAACTACTTCAGACAGGACATTATTGGAATATCATGGAACTAGTCTCTACATCGGCATCATTACTGAATTCAGAATAGGCAGTGGTCATCTAAAGCATCCAGACTATCCACAAAATTAGAAATACAAAAAAAAATGAAAAATTTAAAAATTGTCATCCTAGTGAAAACCTGGCAAACAGGCATCATGGTGACACCAAAAAAAATTTCAAAAAGTCAAGAAAATAGTAAAGAGAAAAATTTCATCCAATGGTGAAAACCTGGCAAACAGGTGCCCTGGATAAGTACCATGATGAAAACCTGGCAAATAGGCGTCATGTGTAAAATAAATCCTCTATGTGGAATTTTATACTTGGGGGCAAGTCGTCTCATTTTCCCATGCCTTCCTCATGACATTGGCGTTCATCTAAGCCCTATCATTTCCACACATTTTTCCCACTTACTTTAGTCTTGACTTAAAACTGGCACACATAAATCATGCTTTGGGAAAACTCTTGACATGTCTATCCTTTGGTCATACACGATTCACGAAACATCATGTCATTGACCGTCATAGTCTTATTGTCCTTATACGACATAGTCCTTGAAAGTCATATGACAATTCCATTAGTCTCATGTCTCTCATCTTTTACCAAGGCCACCCCCTATTCTTTCATGCCTGTCACCTATCTTGGCTTTCCCTTGTCAAATGGTCTAAGGATAATCATCATCCCATCTAGTCCTAACCAAGTCATTCCAAATGCAATGAGTCTAATCCATACAAACAAATTATCCAAAATGTTACTTGACTGCATTCTTGGCCCGGCTATAGACCTCCATACTTTCGCCACATTATCATCATCGTCCTCATGTTGTCTCAGGATGTATCCTTCCCACGTCAAACAATGTTGTCATCACTTGTCAATTGGTATTCAGCTTGACTAGGGGCACAATCATGTTTGTCCTTGGATTCTCATGTGTAGGAATTAGTCACATGCATTTGTCGTGATCCTCTTAAACCATTCAAAAAGACCAAAAACATCATAAAATGTCCTAAACAAAGACAAAAAAATTATAAAAAGTCTTGAAGAAAGACCAAAAACATCATAAAATGTCCTGAAGAAAGACCTAAAAATCATAAAACATCTTGGAGAAAAACAAAAAAACATTCAAATCAATGTCAAAATCCTAAAAATGAAGACAAATTCAGTCATGTCAGTCAGTCAATGTCATAGTCGAACTATGTTGTCTCTGTGCATTTGCTACGTAGGCAAGGCCATCAGTCGATGAGTCCCTGAGACATTAGGTCAGTCCTTTTAGGTTGGTCCAAATAAAATCATGGCATTTGTCACAATCGTCACATCAGTCAAATAAGTCAGACGTAGTCAAACTTAGACACAAGACAGTCATTCGAAACGTCAATGTCAAAATTGGTCAAAATCAGACATGACAGTCCAATCAATCATACAATCAACATTAGTCAACTTGCCAAAACATATTAGTCAAAACAATGTCAGTCTCATCACTCTTTGGTCCTCTTCAAGATGTGTCCTCGGATTTGGACCTCATCAAAATTTCCTTTTCCTTTTTTAGGATGTGTCCTTCCTGACAATAGGCCCCATCAAACTGTCAACACCGTCAAATTGGAAAAACTCTTAAACTATCAAAACTATCAAATCGACAAGAAATCAATCTTTGGAAAATAAACATTGGCAAACAAAATAAAATGGTTGTTAATCTTTCTAGTTTATCTTGTCTTATCTTTTAACTATCTTGGCTATTTTGTCTTATCTTTTTACTGTCTTTTCTTTTTGGTCATGTTACTAGCTACCTCAAGGATGTCCCATGAAGGATTTAGAGGTGCGATGACGTCTCCTAGCCTATTTTATTTTCTTTGATTGGTGTTTGTCGATTGTCTTGACAAAAAGACTGGGGCAACATGACCCTTAGTATGAGTTAGGACATTCTTTGTCTGCGACTGTCTGTTTTTCAAGTGGATGACCGTGCACACCTTGGTCTACATCATATCATGGTGTTTTTTGTCCATTTGTGTCATTTTACCGCCCAATGATGATTAAGAGCAATAAATATTAAAGTCCTATGGCAATGTTTTGAAGGATTTGGTCTAGGAACTAACATGCATGATCTTCTTTAGTCTTGTCATCTTCTCTCACTTATCTCATATAGGCATTGCATCCATATCATCATCCATATCCTTTGCACTAACATTTCTTTGTCTCTTCATATTCTAGTCTTCTCATCAATTTTGAGAGCACACCCATGTTCTTGGAACCTATTTTTCCTCTCGAGGGGGCATACCATAACCCTCCTCGTCATTCTTCCTCATCTTCTTTTGCACTGGGGCATATCTTTGACTTATTTTCTTTGTCACATTGTGACATGTGACATTATGACAAAGAGGGGCAAAATGTAGACACCTAAAAATGACCTAGGCCTACAAGCTTCATTTTTACCACTTTCATCTTAGCATACTTATGAAATTTAAGTATTTCCTTGGTCCACATTCGACTATTGATTAAATAATTCATAATTATTTAATTAATTCATGTTCTTTATTCTTCATGATTATTAAATAAATAAATATTATTTATTTATTAAATACATCATCAATTGTCTAAGTCTTCCCTTAATTAAATAAATTTCTTAATTTATTTAATTAATTAATCTTATCTTCTAAATTAAATAATTAAATTTAATTATTTAATTGCCAAATTTGATATTCCTCTCATTTTAAATAAATTAAATTATTTAAAATGTCATCTTAGTCTTAACTGTCAGCTTGTTTTGGTAAATAATCTCAAAATTGATTATTTATGATTTCAATCAGTTCACATTTGGAATTAATTTAATTCCAAATTGGTAACTTTCCTCCACAAGTCAAGTGATCGGGCAGGTTCTTGGTCCTTCTAAAATTGATCTTTAGTCTAATCCTTATCTTCCACATTTTCGAAAATTTTTATTTTCAAAAATATTTCTCATTTATTCTCCATTGTCGATTCGATTCTCTAAGATATTATCTTGACCATTCAATTAATGAATTTTCTTTAACCCTAATTAGGGATTCTCATATTTAATCTAGACCTTTCATTTTAGGTTTTTGTCATGAATTAATCTCACCCGTCCATTCAAAATGGCATTTTCTATAAAATGCCATTTTCCTCTCACTTTTGATTACACGCATTCACTTTATACAATTTCCCACTTGCACTCCTAGGCTTTCCATAGCATTTATTATCTTTATTTGATCAAGTCTTAGCATGTTTAGGCATTGCCAATCATAGTCATTTAGGCATAGGAATTTGGACATTTATGCAAATCCTTCAAGGTTTGGTGTAGGACACAGACATCTATTTGCAGATTGCTCGCATGACAAATCTAAGGGAAAAGTATCATCCAACAAGTAAGAAGGTACTATGGAGGTAATCATGGATGTTTTGAGAAACAGGTATAGCTATTTTACTATTTAATTTCCTTTGTACTCGATAGGTCTTTGGGTTTCTATTGTCTTCATTGATTTATTGCTAACACTCCTAATCTAAACCTAAAAGAAACCCTCAGTTACACAAAGAATTTTTTATGTTCATGAAATATTGTTCTAAATCTTTCGATTTCATGATGTTATTTTATGAATGAAGTAAAAATTTAGAGTGAAATGTTTATGATTCTTAGAAAAACTAGAAATAATCGTAGTCCCTTTGAGATTAACAACAAATATCCCATCAGTACTCAAGAGTGACCCTAGTGCAATCATGACCTGGTTATCAAAGACTTGGGATTGAACTAAAGCCAATATTTTCCTATTAAAGCAAAATTCCCCTTTAGGTTGTCTTTTTTCCATATCTTTCAAGAAGGATAGGCTCTTTGTGGTCTTGACAATGAATAATTTATTCACCCTATTTGCTACGAGTAAAATCGCTGTCAATAGGAACTGGCAGTAGAAGGAGGGCTTGTTGTTGTCATATTTGGCTTTGTTAAATTTTAAACTAGATTTCCATAGAATCACTAGATCTCAATCTAGTGATCCTTGTGTGACTTTAGTCGAGCTTAGTGGTCAAACGTCATCTAGACCTCAAAATTCTGGAAGTTTAAGTGGAAGTTTGAAGAATCCAACTATTGTTGTACCACCACCCCCCATAGTGATGGCATTCTTTAACATGGAGTCACCGATTCAATTTTCTATGTACAACGATTTACCAAAAAATCTAGATAAATTGTGTCCTAAATATTATTTCCACAAAGATGTGGAAGAACATATTAGTATCTTCAAGGTTACATGCTTTAGAGTGAGAATTCAACATGAAGATGTCGTATGTAGGTTGTTCCTATACACCTTAAGCGATGAAATTTACCAATGGTATATCAACCTACCTTGTAATTCTATTAAATCCTAACATGACATGGAAACTCAATTTTTAGCCAGATTCAGAACACCGATTGACCCTGCTTTGTTATATCATCAATTTGCTCAAATTAAGAGGTTTGAAGGAGAACCTATAACTAATTTTAATGAAAGGTTTCAAAAGGAATATTCTAGATTGCAAGCACCTTACGTAGTGGATAATTTGTTTGCTATCATAGTTTATTATACAATAGTAGATCCTTTAACTGCTATGTTTGTGAAGCAAAGAGAAAATCCTCCAACTACTTTACCAGAAGGCTATGCTGAAGCTATGAGTGTGAATTTAGAAATGAAACATCTTGGAAATGGATCATCCAAAAATGTCAGAAACGGATTGAATGTTTACCCTGCCCTGAACATAAATGGATTTCTTGTAGGTCATCCTATAGCTTCTAACGTTTATCCTTTAGTGGTCTAGAATGGGACGTTTCCTCAAAATACTTTCTTTCAACTAGGAAATAGTCAAGCTACAGTCCCTCACCTTGGTCTAGCTATAATAGAGTTGTGTCCTAAAGGAAATTCTTTTTTCTTGCAAACTCAAGAAAATCAAAATATCAAAATTTCAGAAGAAAATGAAGACATGAAAGAAGTTAGAGCTCAACTCAAAATATTAACCAAAGAGGTTACACAATTAAGAAATCAAAATTTTTATGCTCAAAATAACAACCAAGACTCACAAAATTGGATGTACAATGCTCCTAGGCCACCTAGACCTTGGAATACATGACCTAATAATGGAGTATCAACACCTCTAGATAATGTTGATCCTAATAATAAAGGCCTACGTCGAAAGTGAATTTAGCTAATCTTGCGATGAATAATTGGTGTAGAATTCATAATACAAATCCTCATGCTAAAGTAGACTGTTCACAATTTAAAATTGCTTCAGACATTTTTCTAGCTGCTACACATTATAATGAAAATTGTGACTTTGATCCTCCTAAGGGAAATGAGCTAGTCCCAATAGGATATAATTTTGCTTTATTCATTGAAAGTTATGAATTTTTTAAACCACCTGATGTTATCACAAGTCATGCTCATGAATATGAAAGTGATAATTCAACTATGACCTTGGAAACATATACTTCTCCTTATCAAGATGAAAATGAGCCTCAAGAAGAAATTGATGAAATTCATGCCTTTCAACAATATCACAAAGGACACATCTATAACATGAGTAACAACACCAATAGTGGAGGTAAATTCAATGGGCCTTTAACAACATCTATCCCGCCTAATAATTTTAATACTCCACTCGATGATAAATCAAGCAATAATCTAGGTTTACCTAAGGTAACCTCTCACTAAAATTCATCAAATGCTTCAAAAGGTGAAAAGATAGATTTCACCGACCAAAACAATTTGACTAATTATTTAGTGGAAGAAATAAAAGAGGTAAAGATTAGCCTTTCTCTATCGGAATTTCTCAAAACACCTATGATAAAGAAAGATTTCTTAAATACTCTCGAAGATTTTCCTAGAGAAATAAAGTTCAAAGAAACTCAGGTGAAAGATGCTTAGGCTAAAATGAAAGAAAAAAACATTATTCCCATAGTAGATGTGCAAGTAGCCTTTCACAAAGGAAAACTAGAGTCTCCACCATTTTTACTCACTTTGAGAATATTCAGCAAGAATCTCCATAATTGCTTAGCAGAATTTGGAGCGTCTGCTATCGTGATGCCTTTATCCATATGTCAAACATTAGGGTTAACTCCAGCAGGTTCTTTAAAGGACACTCAACTTGATAAAAAATAAGTAAATGTAGTCAAAGAATTGACTAATATTCACATGCAATTGGCCTTTGACCCTAGAATCCAATATTACATTCACATTCAAGCCATGGAGATACTTGACACTTATGGTATGCTTTTGAGTAGAGATTGGTCTAAAACCTTGAATGGATACATGGCTACTAATTTCTCACATATGTGGTTACCATGGAAGGGAGTTCCTAACCAAATCAGGACCGAAAGAGAACCATGCATGAAATATATGATCACTAATTACAATGAGAGAAATTAAGTTCTATACATTGATGTAGAACTAGGAATTTAGAAAATAAGAAGTTCAGATGTTAAAATAGACGAATTCTTCACCTGTGATGCTAAGGAACCTAATCAATTGAATCCTAGAAGAAATGTTTTAATTGAATTAGATTGCGATTCTTTTGAAGAAGATAATAGTCCTTATGATAAATTTCAAAAAAATATTATTGCAAAAGCTTAGGAGAATGGTAAAATCAAAATTTCACTAAAGAGTTTGTTGTTGCAGGATTGGTGCAGGTTACATAATGTTGCACTCTCAAAAAACAATTGTATGATGTGTTTGGAGATAATTCATAGAATTGAAAACCAATATTCTTCAGAACATGATAAGATCAAGAGATCTGGATCAGGAATACATAAAGACAAAGTTTGAGACATACAAACTGAAGAGATTAATTCAATGATACTAAAGAATGGTAAAGTACAAGTTACAGATGATCAAGCCTAGATTCTTAAATTTGATGGATCTAAATCAAAACAAGGAATTGGAATTGGAGTCAAACTTATCAATCCACAAGGTAAGTCTTTTCTTTTTGCATATTGATTGAAATTTCAATGTACTGTTAATGTGCCAGAATATGAAGCCCTTATGCATGGCTTGATCCTCACAATCAAGAAGAAAGTCAAAATCCTTAAAGTGTTTAGTGATTCAGAATTGGTGGTTAGGCAAGTCCGTAAACAATATATTTTCTACTACAAGAAATTGTCCAATTATCAACACAGAATATGGGATTTAATAGAATATTTTGATGCATTCAGCATTACTCATATCCATAGAAGATTTAATAAAAGAGTCGATGCTTTGGCTACTATTGATAGTACTCTAGAACCTTTGGATGCTTCAGATTTGAAGAGATTTACAGTTGAACTAGTAAAGTTACCTTCAGTTCTTGATAATGTTACTAATTTGTAGGTATTCGAAGATGATTGACACATATTGGAGTTCATCACTAATTTTGGTGTTTTTGAAGTGTAAGTAATCGAAGAGATAGATTGTCCTGATGGTGAAATTCAAGATGAAGAATTAAATAAAGCCAGAGAGAATAATATTCTAAAAGGAATAATTGAATTAGAATGATTATTTGACATTGATAATATAGTTAGAAAGAAAGATTTCCTCAAATCGACAGAGGACTATTTGAATTATATAATTTGCATATTGAAGAAGATCTTAAGAATGTGCTCATAGGGAAATTTTGTACTGAAGAAGAAAAAAGAAATATTGCTTAGGCACTTAAAGATTATTGGAAAGTTATAGCTTGGGCATATGAATATTTGAAGACTTATGATACTTCCATCATTACTCATATGATACCATTAAAGCCTGATGTGAAGCCTTTTCAGCAGAAACAACGTCTAGTAAATGCACTCTTAGAGCCTTCAATTCAAAAGAAAGTTCAAAAACTTTTATAAGCTAAGATAATTTTACCTATTAGACATTCTACTTGGGCGGTGAACTTTGTTCCCATAAGAAAGAAAAATAGAGATATACGACTGTTTGTAGATTTCTTGAACCTCAATAAGGCATCTGAGAAAGACAATTATCCATTACCCTCACTTGAAGAAGTGCTACAAATAGTTAACGATTCACAAATGATGTCCTTCTTGGACGGATTCTCTGGATATAACCAAGTAATGGTAGCAAGGGAAGATCAGATGAAAACAACTTTCACTACAAAGTGGGGAACTTTTGGTTACATAAGGATGTCGTTCAGATTGATAAATGCTAGAGCTACATTCTAGAGAGCCATGCATTATTCTTTCTGTGAACTGATAGTATCATTATTTACATGGATGACCTTACAGTATTTTTAAAAGATAGAAGACATCATATTTGAGATCTCAAAGTGATATTACAGAAGTGTGAAACTTACAGAGTTTCATTAAATCCTAAAAAGTGCATCTTCGGGGTCATTGAAGGAAAGTTACTGGGACATATCATTTCTGAACAAGGTATTTCCATAGACCCAGATAGAGTGAGTGCACTACTCAAACTACAACCCCTAAGAAGTAGAAAAGAATTGAAGTCGTATTTCGGTAAGATTAATTTGTTTCAAATTTTATTACCGGATTCGCCAAAATAGTTAAACCACTCAATGATATGTTAAAGAAAAATACAAAAATAGAGTGGAAAAATGAAGCTTAGATCGCCTTTGAGACTATGAAGACTGCAATTACAAAAGTACCAATATTGGTAAGTTTGGATTATGTGAAACCCTTTTATATTTACTCTTTTCCTTCTTTTCACACTTGTGTAGTAGTATTAACACAAAAAGGTGAAGATAAAGGAGAAAAACCAATTGCTTTTATGAGTGCTCCATTCAAAGAAGCGAAGTTGAGATATACAGATATTGAGAAAAAAGCCTTTGCTTTGTTCAAAGCAACATGGAAGTTTAGACATTACATCCTTAGGAGTAAAGTTAAAGCTAGTGTTCCAGATTCTACTGTCAAAATGTTGTTAAAATAGAGTGAGCTCAAAGATAAAACAACCAAATGGGTCACAATCTTACAAGAATTTGATCTAGAAATCATACCCATGAGATTGGTTCGAGGAAAAGCTTTAGTAAAATCCATTGCAGAAATAGATCTGCAAATTTCAAGTCAACAATATACTTTGGATGTAGAAGACCAAGAAGACTGGTATTCAGATATATGGCATTATTTGGTTAGCCATACTTGCCCTGATCATATGCAAAGAAATCAAAGAAGATCCCTTAAGATAAAATCACAAAATTACATGATCAAAGGAGGATTTCTATTTAGAAGAAACCATGAAGGAATCTATTTAAGATGCTTAAATAGAAAAAAAGCAAATAAAGTGTTGTAGGAACTACATGATAAATTTGAAATAGCTCATGGAGCACCCTTAGCCACTACACACCTTATTCTAAGAGTTGGTTACTACTGGCCAACAATTTTCAAAGATACTTATGAACATGTTAAACACTGTTATACATGTCAAATTGCATTAGATAAAGGAAGATTCAATGCTCAACCACTCCAACTAGTGATGGCGATGCATCCCTTTTCACAATGGGGACTAGACTTTATTGGTACCATTAATCCTCCATCCTCTTTGGGCCATAGATTCATATTAATTGCTACAGATTACTACACCAGATGGGCAAAGGTGTGTCCTAACAAGAAATGCACTATGGAAGTGGTCATCAAATTATTGGAAGAGAATATCATTACTAGGTTTGGAACATTGTATGCATTGGTATGTGATAATGGCCCTGCCTTTGCTTCATTAAAATTTTCCAATTGGGCATTTGAATATGGCATAACACTAAAATTTTCATCTAACTATCATCCACAGGGAAATGGATTAGCTGAATCATCAAATAAAAATTTGCTAGATATAATTAGAAAATTGATTGGAAAAAAATCGTAGGGAATGGTATTATTTGCTAAAATTCACCCTTTAGGTAGATCATACTATGATGAAACCTGCATTAGGGAATTATCCTTATCACTTAGTCTATGGGGTTGATCCTATACTACTGATAAACTTAAAAATACCTACTTGGTAGTTTGCATAGGAATATATTGGATTAGATGACCAAAAAGAAGCCTGATTGTTGCAACTCATGCATTTAGATGAAAAACATACTCGAGCTATAGATAATTTTTCTAGGCATCAATTTGCGGTAAAAAGATGGTTTGATAAGAGAGCTAGATTTAAGACTTTTAGAATAGATGATTTGGTCTAATATTGGAATAATGCCCATGAACGAAAGGGTGAACATGGTAAGTTTGTAAAGTTATGAATAGGTCCATATCATATTTCTGAAATCTTGGGTGACACACTGTATAGGTTGAAGTCTTTGACTGGTGAAGATATCCCATTTCCTTTCAATGGGCAGTTCCTAAAGCATTATTTACAGTCATGAGTAAATATTTTCTTTTTGTAAATAGTTTTTTTTGTAAATATGTTTTGTTGTTGTTTTGTAAATAGTTGTTTGTTGCTTTTGTTTTTCTTTTTTTTGGTGTTGCATCATTTGACTTTACAGTGATTAGCAACTTTTGAAGGTGAACAATTTAATAGAATGTCAACTTTAGAAGTTTGATCTATGTCCTGACCAGAAATAGTCCTTTCTTTATAAATTGTTTGAGAATTATTCAATTCTTTATCCTCTGGTTAGCATGAATCATTCAGTTGATGTTGAGCTACAAACGAATAAATTTAAATCATTCTACTAAAATTTGGGATAGTAGTTATTTGCATTAATTGAAAAATCAAAGACTACCTTTGCTACCACTTTAATTCCCAACCTAATAATGAGCTTCATTGCTTGCAAGTTGATAAAAGAGCTATCATTGAAATACCAAAAGATAAAAATGAGCTATCATTGCTATATCTATACAAAAAAAAGAATCAACTCTTTAGGCTATCTAAATAACTCTATCGAGGCTATAGACGCCTAACCGGCAGTAGAGCTATGTTTGGCGGAATTACGGATATAACCTTGTTGGGGCTATGGACACTTGACTAGAAGCAAGGCTCTATCCTTGGTAGGCTTAAAACAAATTTTCATATTATGTAGGTTAATGCAAACAGTTTCTATTTCTAAGTTTATTATGGCATAAATAATCAATTGCACACACGTGATCTCAGTAATACTTAATCTTTCATGCTAGCCAAAGTGAAATGTGAATGTTGGAATAAGGATCCAATGATTCATAATTAGAAGACTAAAGAAAGTGGGTACATGGATGTTAGATCTGGAATTGACTTTCTATTATTTTGTTTAGTTTTATTGGCTGCTAGTTGTTGTATGGTTTCACAACATGCCCCACTTTTGTTCCCTTGGAAAAATGTGGAACCCCTTTTTTTCCTTTCCTCTATTCCTTTTTGTTTTTTGTTTGCTTTGGAGTTGTTATGCAGCTTGGTTGTTTTTATATCTCATTTTCAATTTCACTTGGCCTTTTGCTTTATCCTTTTATTTCCTGGATTAGGTGTTTCAGTCTTTTCATAAAGTTTAATATATTACCAGAAACTGGAATCCCAGAGTCTTGCATTTGTGTTAGGAAAAATTGTATCTTCTTTTGGTCCTAGCTCTACTCAGTATTTCATTAACCCAAGTCCTCAATCCTGGTAGTATCTTTTTTATCAGAGTCCAGTATTTTATTATTTCCTTTTATTTTTCTTATTTGAAAGTCAGAAACTGGATAATCTGCTTTGAAATTTATCAATCTCTCTTGAACCTAGTACCCAATCTTTTCTTTTGTTCTGGTTTTCACTTTTGAAATTAGAGATAAATTCTCGAATCCCAGTGTTTCATCTTAAATTCAATACTAAAAATTCTCAATCTAGGTGATTTTGAATTGATCACATATATTTAATTACCTATACCTTATAGTGATTCCACATGACATCTGATTGCCACTAATAATCATCATGCCCTCTTTCTCCTCTAGTAGTGAGCTTGTGCATAAATCTAGGTGTTCGTGATTTGGACCCTAATCCCTAATGATTGTACCTTTATTTGAGGAATTAATACGAAATGACATGTAATTAATGAAGTTGGCAAACTGCCTAAGTACTTGGCACCACCTCAAGAATGTAGTTGCTTTGTAACACTCCACTTCGCATCATGCTACAAATTCACATAGGACATTGAAAGAAAAAAATGACACTAGCACACAAGGAGAGGTAAATTTCGAGAAATCAAGCAACACAACTACCAAGGGTTTTGAAGTTACATTCTGAAAGTTCATCATTGACCAAAACTAGGTATGTTTTGGATAACTGACACTTTGTTAGTGATTTTCAAGCTGAAAGATCTTGAAAAATGGTATTTCCCTTTAGAAATTGAAATGTTGATTATTCTCTAATTTTTTGAATTTAATCGAAAATGAACTGAAAATTTAATAAACTGTAACTTTTGGTTAAATTTAACCCTAACTCGCACACAAGACACATTCTGAAAATTCAAAACACACCAGAGAAAATGAGTACTTTTGATGCAAGGACAAAAGATGAATCCAAATATTTTAATTCACAAGCCATACCAATCAATGTGGTGGTTATAGAAACTCATATGGGATGGTCTTTTGATATTGATATCTGTTTGAGGGTGTTACAAGAAAATGCTTCACAATGTAGCAAGAATGTTGCTGCAAATCGGTTACTTTCAGTGGGAGGGTTTCCGCCAGCAATGGAGGCCCCTGAATTAGTTATGTAATGTATGAATTACTATAATCTAGCCAAAAGGCTCTTTGAGAAAGAAGGAGTAATTTATGTAGACCTCTCATAGAAAGGAATCATATATACATTTGGTCTCCCTATTTCTACACAAATTTACAATGTTGATATGAAAAAAAAGGGCAAGACTTATTAGAATGTTGAACAACGCAATAGAGAAATTATGAGTACCTAATGGTGCCAAGAGCCAATTACTCCACAGACCAAATTAATTTAGATGTCTATGTATAACCAAGAAGTGCAAGATATTATAACTTTGTTGAGTAGGATAGCTTGTTTAAGGGATGCAATCAAATTTAAACCCTAGACTTTTGTAATAATATCAAGCCCGATGGAAAGTCCCATGCAATTGCATTCGAGAAAGCATATAAGTGATAGATTATATGAACAAATAACAGCATTTCCCAAAACCAAGTGCTTTTATACGTCATCATATGTTGTTTAATCCTGTGCCATGAGAACCAGTAAGCAAGGGTTGAAATAGATTGGTACTCTGGGCACAAAAGTGGGAAACAGTTTGATATATGCACATTTACCCCAGATCACCATCCATGTATATAAAGATAATTATAGGAAATTCGATGATCTATTCTCCATGAAAATGGTTAGAATGATGGATGGTGATAAATCCAAAAGATTGTCCCTGGAAGCACAAATTGTCATTTGACCAATGGAAGGCTGGTACATTAAGTTCCCTACTTACTCCTACATTAGGGTTGAGGGATTTGAGGGACATCCATTCATACTACCTAGGTACCCAACAGACAATTTTTTTTTGCTAGAATTGGTGAGATAGTTGAAACCATCTTAGGCTCTTTATAGACATGCTCGCAAAAAGGCTACTTTTAAATTCCCCATTGTGATACAAAATTATAAGTGAAATGCAATCAAGGTGACTGACTTGTGTCAAGAATAATTAAGGACATATAATTTTGAAGAGTTCCCACTCTAGAGAGTATATTATGATATTGGAGGCAATATTGCTAAGGCCATAGCTAGAATCTATGCTCATGTACCGCATTTGGAAGATTATTAGCTTAACTGTGAAGACAATCATGACATAGTAAGAAGAAGAAAATATGAAAGATTGTCTTTAGAATCTACCTAGATTCTCAAGCTTCATGACATCTTAGATTAGTTAGAAGAGGATGATGGCCAAGTGTTGAATAAATTTTATCATGAAGACAGGGTATATGATGAACCCATCCCAGACCTGGGTTTTGATGCAACACTAGATTGATATTTTTTGTAAAGCTTTTAGAGAAAGGGGAATTATTCCCACATTCTCAGAAGATAAAATAAGGAAGAAAAGAGATGAAACAACATTTGAGAGTGGAGATCCTACTAAGAAGAGAAGGAAAACTAGTAAGGTGACTCCTAGTATAAGAATTTAAGAAAGAACCCCTAAAGTTTCAAGACAAGAAGTTCCCATGAAACCATCTGATAAATAGAAAAATGTAGAAATAGGTAAAGATAAATCAAAAGTAAGACCCAAAGGTACATCTTCCTCTAGAGCGAAACCAAGAACTAAATTGGTTATTGATGAAGAAGCAGGAGTAACAAAAAATGTTGGTACACAAACCAGGTCTGCATCTCAAGTGCCTACAACAATTTTTACTTCTCCTCCTTTTGTTAACATGGCTAGTATGCAACAAGCATTTGGAGGAACTCCTGTGGTTTTGGAAATTTCTAAAGAAGATGAATCCAAAATTAAAGAACAAATGGACAAATGGGGTGCTATGTGGGAGAAAGTGAAAGAAAGGAAGTATATAGACAAACCCATGGTACATCCAGTGACAAAAGAGATTTAGGATGTAGGTTCTAATCCTATAAATGTTGAAGAAGAAGATTTTATACAATAAACACTTGCCTCAGAGGTGGGAAACCATAATGTCCTTGATATATAAATAGGGGAGACTGTAGAGTAGGATCCTATTGATGAAAGGATTGTTGAAGATACTTTTGAATCCCAACCTTCACTCGGGAATGTTCCAAATGTTAATGAATAGTCATAGGTCTTTGAAGAACCAGAAAAAGGCCATGTTGAAATTGAAGTTGAAACTGAGAAAGAGGAAGCTACACAATTTTCAAGTGATGGAATTGAAAATGAAGAAAATCTTGATGTAGTAGTGAATAAAGAAAGCAATGTCCAGAGAGATGATGTTGAACATTTGGATAGATAGGAAAATATAAGTCTTCAAATAGAGGAGACAATGCAAAACCCTACTAATCTCGAATCTATTATAGAAATTATTGAGGAAGGCCCCATTTCAGATGATGTGATAGGTCAAAGAGAAGAAGTTCCTGAATCAAGTGTAAAATAGGAACAAAGAAATGTTACATCTAGGTAGAGAAATATGATGATACACCTGATTGGTTGATTAGAGAATTGACTTCCCCAATGGAAGTAGAAGTATTTCCTCTAAATCTTAATAGTTTTATATAGGAGGTAGATAATCCTAGACCTAGGTGTAGAGCAAAATCAAAACATATCACACAAAGAAATGCAAATGGTAACAAAACCATCTATATAGCTACTCCAACAATTGATAAAGATAGACATGAAATAATGCCTAAGGAGTACAAGATAATGTGTATTAATCTTGGAGACTCATCCTGGAAGCAAGAGTTAGAAGAAATAAAAGTCAATTTGAATGCTATTATTGCCAGAGTGCAAAAATATAAATAGAAGAAAAGAGAATTGAAAGAATGGGTTGTTACCTTAGAGTGTTTTATAAAGTCCTTAACTTATTTTGGTCAAGCACAAGTTGAACTACCCCAACATACAATATTGATGTCACGAGAATGGATGGATGTGATTTTAGCAGCTCACCATAAAATGAATATATTCGAGCAATGGATTGAGTAATGAGTAAAGAAGAGAGAAGAGTTCATTACAAATGCAATAGGGAAGCACAAGGAAGCATACCACCTGTCAGATAAATCAAAAGGATTTGAAAATGAATGTAGATTTCACCAGGAGCAAGTTATTGAAGAAAGGTGAAACATTGAAATTCTCATGCAAGGAAATATCCAAGATTTAATACAGGGAAATTTTATCTTAGAACAAGAACTTCCATTTCCAGAAAAATGTAGGAAACAATTGAAATGGGAAGGTGACATGTTAATACAATGCATTAAAGGATTCAAAAAGGTCACCACAGAATGTAGAAAATTGACTGATGAAGATTTAGAGTTTATTGAAATGATTGCACGTCAAGGTTGTGATTCCCAGGCATTAGGACATGAAGGAAAAGAAGCTAAAGCCTTCAAGGAATGGATTGAAAGAATAAATAAAGATATTTTTTAGTTGCTAATGAGGGAGGTCATTGATGAAATTATACAGTGTAGGAACACTATAGGTAAATATGAAGCAGATAAAGTGCAAAGGAATGGTGTTATACTCTAGGTATCTAAAGAATATACTAGGCTCAAAATCACTTGGAGGGAAGTATAAAGAGTTTCTAAAGAACATATGCATCAAGTATTAAATGCTTTCTGAGAGTACTAGTTGAAGAAAGGAAGAAAATGATTCTCGGAGCCTAAGTCTTGAGTGAGGAGATGAAGAACCGGATACAAAACACCAGAAGTATGATGGGTTTTGTTTATTTTCAATTTTAGGTTTCCATGTTGATCCTAATCATGGTAGATGTTACTCATTCTGGTATTTTGAAAGAAGCTAATAGCCTCGACATATTTGAAGTGCTTTGCATTGGAGTATGAAGTGAAAGTGTTGCTGCTGATGAAGTCAAAGATTTGACTTTGTCTAGAATATTCTGATGACAGTTGGCGAATGCAATGTGCTACATTTTAATTTCTTGTTTATGATTCTCTGGATGGAATTTAAGTTGAACCGTGAGGCCATTTTCCTATAAAAGGTCGTTTTCTCCTTTATTTTTATTTTAAGTTCAAAATTTGTGGATGTCGGAGGAGCATAAACTTGTCCAATTTTTATTTATTTTTTCCTATTTTCGGAACCATTCCAACGTAAAACTTTGTATGCATGTAGACATTCATTAATATTAGAGCTTATTAGATAGCTACCTATCTCAGTATCTTTTGTACCTGGTTTTGTTAGTTTAGTTGAACAAGACTGTATGTTGCACCATTTAAGGGTGTATATAGAACCTACTCGATGTCCAGAAGTGAAACCCCTCTCTTTAAAATATTGCACTATTTTATATGTAGTTGTGAAGTAATCTGGTGAAGTATAAAGTAGCTTTCTATGATTTGATTGATTCTTTGGGGCATGCATGGAGAATAACTGGGAGAAACTTTTAAGTTTCAGTATTTTAATGCTTTATTTTAGAAAAGATGTTTAAATTATTGAAAATTTCCAAAATTTGAATGAATGGATGGAATTTTATTGAAAATATTTTGTTTTCCATGAAATTGCTGAATTCTTAATGCTAAATCTACTAAAGTGATAGCAAATAATTTGTGATGTTTATGAAACATTGTTGTAAATCTTTCGATTTCATGATGTTATTTTATTAATGAAGTGAAAATTTGGTGTGAAATGTTTATGATTCTTAACAAAACTAGAAATAACCATAGTCCCTTTGAGATTAATAGTAAATATCACATTAGTATCCAAGAGCGACCCTAGTGCAATCATGACGTGGTTATCGGAGACTTGGGATTGAACTAAAGCCAATATTTTATTATTAAAGAAAAATTCCCCTTTATGTTGTCTTTTTTGCATATCTTTCTGTTGGATTATTGTCTTGGTTTGCATGTTGATCTTTCTAGGCTTATCATGGTAGATGTTACTCATGTCATGGATTTTGCAAACATTCATGAAGCTAATAAGCAACGACATTCTTGGTGAAGTGATCTGTTGCTGGAGCTCTATGAAGTCATGTTGCTGCTGAATGAAGTAAATTCAAAGGCTTGCTGGGATAGCTGATTTTCTAGAATTTATTTCTGATTGACTTTTCGGCGAATGCAGGTAGTGGCTACATTTTACGAATGTATCTTCTCTGAAGATGGAGATGTTAAGTTGCTCCGTCAGTTGCCATTCAATTCCATATGTGGTCGGTATTTCTCCTTTATTTTTTACTTTTACAGTTCATAAATTTTCTCTGTCACACATCTAAAGCCTTGTCCTAATTGCATTTATTTGCAATAATCAACTATTTTCCCCCTCACGTATTAAAACATGTATGCAATGTAGTAATTCTAGGTTAGAGCTTATATCGAGAAATAGATCTGTTTCCTGCATTTTATATCTTGCTTGTACCTGGTTTTGTTAGTTTAGTCAGATGCACAAGATTTTCCATTTTGCATTTAAAGTGCAAATTTTTTTTTAAGGAAAATTTTTGTGTATCATATTTAGTTGACTACCTACTCGATCAAGAACCTCCAAACTTTGAAGTTGAAGACCCATCTTGCACTCTTAATGAAAAACTTTATTGCACTCACGGGTCTTAATTTCAGATATGTAGTCTAAGTGATTGCAGTAATCACTAAAGAGGATGACAGTACTTTCTAAAGTCAGTTTCTACTTTTTCTATGGATTGGAACTGATTGATTTGCAGCTCTTTGGGGCATTGAATGATCTCATGGAGAATAACTGTAAAGGACTCCTGAAACATCCTTTTAAAGAGGAATTTTCAAAAGCATATTTAAAAGATTATGATGAGCTTTATAATTTATGAACTCACACACCTTCTTCAAAAGATAAGTTTCATCAATTGCATCTCAATGAAATCATCTTTTTCCAAAATTTGAATGAATGGATGGAATTTTATTGAAAATCTTTTGTTTTCCATGAAATTGCTGAATTCTTAATGCTAAATCTACTAAAGTTGATAGCAAAGAATTTGTGATGTTTCATGAAACATTGTTGTAAATCTTTCGATTTCATGATATTATTTTATTAATGAAGTGAAAATTTGGTGTGAAATGTTTATGATTCTTAACAAAACTAGAAATAACCATAGTCCCTTTGAGATTAACAGTAAATATCACATTAGTATCCAAGAGTGACCCTAGTGCAATCATGACGTGGTTATCAGAGACTTGGGATTGAACTAAAGCCAATATTTTATTGTTAAAGAAAAATTCCCCTTTATGTTGTCTTTTTTGCATATCTTTCAAGAAGGATAGGCTCTTTGTAGTCTTGTTTATGAAGAATTTGTTGGTGTTCCAAATATCAACAAATCAATTAAATCCTAAGGACTTAGCCAATGTCTTATGCTTAGACTCAAATATTGATTTGGCCAACTGACAACATTCAGTCAAAGACTAAGATCTTCTGCACTTTTGGCTCTGCAGGACCAAGGTGGGTCAACTTATACAATGCCCAAAACCTCAACCAAACAACAAAGATTTTAAATGATTTTGAATTTAAAACATTTCTAAGAATGCATCAGGCTGAACAACAGATTAGTGACTAATTCTGGGCCATGGATCCAAACACATAAAGAGAATTCATCAATAAATAGACTTCAACCAGTGGATTCAAAATCTTAATGAATTACACCAACATATCATCTCCTGTTATCAATCAAACTCTGCTTATCAGATCTAAATTGCACAATTAAAATCACAATCACCTGCTCAAAGCAATTTAACCATTTCATTGAAACAGACCCATGAACAGATAAAACAATCTCATGAAATTTAAAATGACAAACTCAAAGATACTTTGTATTGCTGAATTCATATGACTAAATGTGTACAAATATGGAGACAATTTGAAGATATTGATGAATGTGGAAACACTTTGAAGACATTCATGATTTATTTGCGCAAACTAGCTGATATTTTCTCATGAAATCAGAATTTCTAGCTTATAGACTCAAATAATGACTCAAAACATAACATTTTCTATCTACTTAGCCCGATACAAGAATTCAAAACAATAGAATAATGAGAGAAGAAGAGAAGAAATAGAAGAATGGAATGTTCTAGAAGAAGATCTGTAGATGCCATCTAGTAGCTCCATTCTCGTTGAACAACAAAATGTAAAGCATCTCTCATCTCTCCTCAACAAACCTATTTTACCTCCAATTTTTGCCTTGCTGTAAGTTGCTTAACAACAAAAAATTTCTCCATGTTAGGAATTTCTCCATTTACCCAACAACTAAAAACAACTCTGCTTCCCTATGAAAAAATTGTTTCTTCTCATTTTATAATGCTGTTGCAGCACATTTTTCCCTAGCAAACATTTCATTTGTTTATAAAGTGCATATTCACTTCTCTCACATTCCTTTTACATTGCATCCCATTAAAATATTTTTCCTCGGCTTATAAAATATTTACCCACAACACATTTGACCTTCACGTGCCATTTAAATCTTTACTCCATCTCAGTGAATAACTATTTACTTTTGACAAACATACCCCTCGTGCCACTCACGCTCATTTTCTGAGTGAATATTTTTATTCACTTTGCTTATAATTTTTCACCTTTACATTTGCACCTTTCACCCATGCACTTTAAAGTATCACTCATTTAAAATATTTGCCCATACTATTTTATTTCACTTTAAAAGTGAAAGCATTTTAAGTTTTATTTCACTTTAAAAGTGAAAGCATTTTAAATTTTATTTCACTTTACAAAAGTGAAATAACCATCCTTTAAAAAAAACTTCATCGGGCAAATTAAATCTCACGTCCTAGGCCCACCTCATGCTTTCCTTCATATCTTTTTTTAAAAATATTTGCATTTTAAAGAAAATGAGGCATTAAAGCCACATCATTGGGTAAACAAATTTTACCTATAGCCTCTTAAATGTTGGCCCAACAACATTTAACTTTCACTCGAATATTTAAAAGCTTTTCTCATAAAATGAAAGCCTTTAAAAAACTCTTCAGGACCCACCACTCCATGTGTTTTGATCTAGCCAGCTTGCTGGGATTAAAAAGCGAGCACTTTCCAACCGCGAGCTAGTGGGGAACCAGCACGATTCGGCTGCATCGAAGATTTTAAAACAAAATCTCCTCGGGCACTTTAATCTTTTTAAAAAAACTTTATGTTTTTCCCTTTAAAAATGTCATCAGGCACTTTATAGCATTTAAATGTTTTGCTTTAAAGAAAATGAAAGCTCTTGAACAAACTTCATCCATTGATAAGTAGGAGGTATTTTTCCACAGCGTGTCAAATGGGGTAACAACTCAAGCCGGCTTAACCTTGGAGAAAAACTCCCTGGTTAAGCGTGCTTGAGCTGGAGCAGTACTGGGATGGGTGACCTCCCGGGACGGACCAGTGCTTCACCTCTGTGAGCATCACCTAGATGCAATGAGTGCTAAGCAGACCATTCAATATCATGAGAGATGGGTTCTTGTTGAACCACTACTCATGAAACATGGATCAATGAGTTTGACTCGAAAGTACACGGTCGAATCGTGATAGCAATATCATAAACTTCATCCATTCAATAAAGCCTTGCCCGGGCCAAACCTGCCACGTGGCTTATTTTCGCCATCTCGCGGGAGTTAAAGATTGCCCAACTTATTTGGGCGAGCTGGCGGGGAAGGTCCAGATTGTGTTGCATTTGCATTTTCACTCTGAGCCGGTGATCTTGACTTGCTCTCCATTTTATGCCCTAACTTTTCCATTTGCCGTATATTGCTTGTTCCTCTGTTTGCAACTCCATCTCGTGCAGTCATGGCGTTTCATCTACAACTGCATCCCTGCTGACATTCCTTCTTCAATCTCATTTTAACTGGGTGCCAAGCTTACTGTCAACGGTGCCCTTATAAACAGATCCATAGATCCTTCTTTCACACATCATGGCCGCGCCTCATGCACAAATCTGCTCGCCCTTTATTCTCAACATTTGCTTAAAAGTTTCAACTTGTTTGTGTATATGTTGCGCTGGGACTGAAACTTGCTTGAGGGTCTCTAAAGCCATTTCAACACTTCATTCCACCGTATTTAGCCATCATGGGACTTTCAACAATCCATTCGATGTACAGGCAGCGTGCCTCGAAACCCTCCATTCATCTTCCCTAATGCTTTGATGGAAGTCCATACCCTTGACTAGCGCCTTCTCCATCCATGGCGGCGTTCAAAAGCTTCTGAGGACCTTTCATCGAATACATTTTGTTATGTGCTGCACTCTCCAGGCGTTCCTCATATTACATTTGATGAATGTATTTTGCGCATAAGCTTTTAGACTTTTCAACAAATGCATTTTTGTTTCTTGCAACCAATGTTTTCCAGCGTGTGGTGGCCTCCTTTGGCCACATCTTACTCCCTGCCTTGAACCGTGCCCATCTCCAATTTCATTTGCTTGAAATTTTTTGAATACTTTTTAGCAAATATATTTTGTACCTATCCTGCCATAGTTGTGAACACTGAGGGTTTTATTTTATCTTTGAAGAGTCACAGGCCTTGTGTATGCTATTGCCTTATCCATTGCATGTAACACTAATTTGCTTGAATGTTTCAAAAGAATTCTGACCAAATCTATGTTGTGCATTCTGCTCCATGCACAGCTGCTCCCTTCATACTCTGGTGCTGTGTTTTATTTTCTTTTGCGCTATCAAATGGACCCTACTCAACTGTCAGTGGCACCAATTATGCACAAAGTTGTTAATAAAGTGTTTAATGAGTTCCTAATCACCCATGAGGCGTCTCTTTTGGTTTTCATGAAAACCAATCCAAGCTTTAGTCACGCCATTCATTGAAGTTAATCCTTTCCCATGCTACAAAATCAAATTGATCCATTCTTTATTAGCAATATGGTGCCCTCAAAATCTCTTGAAAGTAGATTGGTCTTTTCAACAAACTATTATGTGTATATGTTGCTTTATGTTCCCTCCATTCCTGCCCTCTATGTTTTTGATGTCAATGCAATGTTGAATCAATTCCCTCAAACAAGTTTGATCCTTTACATTACAAACACTGGCTACCAGTCCTTGCATAGTCATCTTCATCTATTTGATGGAAGAATATATATCCTGAGATGTTTGAGAATTCCACCCATCTGCAAAACTATATGGCTAGCCAAAAATCCTGATATTGCATTCATAAGCGATGAATCAATATTTAAAATACGTGGCCTTCTATTACACTCACATTGTTGAGTGCTATCCTCAAGAGTTTTCTTTGCATGATGCATTGCAAACTAGGAGTTATTTGAGTCATTGATGAATTCCTATACCCCATTCAACCCTTGCAACATTTACAACCTCATAAAAGTGCAAAGCATGTCTGGCTCCATGTGGGCCTGACTAAAAAAAATTCCTTTTCAAACAAATTTCAACTAGAATTGATCTATTACTACTTCTGAGGGCATCTGAAGTGAAAAGATGAATTGGGTTTTCATTAAAACTTGCTTTTAGGCACTTTTGCAAAATGGTGAAAATTGACCGAGTTAGCTTTGGAATCGACCTGGAAAACTAGTCAAACGACCTCCTCGAGCCATGAAAACTTGCAAGCAATGTCAGACCCGATAATTGAGTGTAAAAGATAGTTCGGAAAAATGGATCATGAGGTGAAAGATATTCGTTGTCAAAGTTGCTTAGTTGAACTTTCTACAACAATCAGCTGTTCTGAACTATTTAAAACTCATCAAATTGCCAATTCATAAAAATAACAAATCAACTCCTGGGAAGCCGCCACTGGACATAGTAGATCAATTTGGTATAGTGAGCACATGTACAAGATGAATTTTCTTGAATCATCTCCCATCAAAGAATATCAGTGGTCAAAGTTGACCTCCTAGAAAGGTTTCAAAAAATGCAGGTGCAAAACAAAATAAATTGTTTTAAGTTTTGACCTGCTAAAAATAGCAAATCAGCTCATGAGACTCTAAAACCTGACATGTGAGTTCATCTTGGTATAGAGAATTGGGGGAAACAATCAGTTTGAATTGACAATTGCCCAGTTGGAAAATGAAAACTCAAACGGGATACTACTTTCCAAAACTGAAAGTTTTCAAACATTAGAAAAGTGTCAAAACCCTCCAGCTTCACTTTTCAAAACCCTAACAAAACTTATTGTGGGAATCTGAAAATTGACATGCATGTTCACATAGGACACATGAGTGGGCCTGCAAATGAGTTTTGCACGAAAATGAACATGTACCAAAATATGACCCTCTAAAGTAGGTTGTTAAAAGCCAAGATGACCTGCATGCAATCACCTGTCACATGCAAAAAACATGAAGAACCAAAGAAGATGTTCTGTAAACCTCAAAGTAAAAATGCATTAAAGAGAATCAATTATTACAAAGAGATCAATCCTTATGAAGGAGATCAAGAAACCCTAAATGAAACCCTAGTGTGCACACTGAATAATTAATCAATTATTAATGTGCCTAAGTTTAGCTTAAGCAACTAAAGGAATAAGTGACTTAATTAATTAACCAGTATGATATAATTAATTAAGCATAATAACTTATTACTCTAACACCCCCCTTTAAGATGAACTTAGGAAGAAGCTAAAACACTAGAATAAGATGCATGAAAGCAAGGATGGGTCCCGGCTACTAGGCCTGATCAGGTACCCATTTAAAAATGCAAGAATGAGGTAGAGAAGGAAAAACTCAGTGGGACAAAACCCCCCTACAATGAGATGACATGCTGAAAAGAAGCATTGGAATAACTCTGTAGAGTTACACTGGAACCGAAATCTGGCAAGCAAGGAAATATTCTTTTGTCTACTACTGAAACCAGATGAGAGTCACTGATTGACTCAAGAAATCATGAAAAAAGCAACAACAGACCTGATGCCTCGGAACACTCGAAAACTCCAAATGAGAACAACCCTAGAATCTATGAAGCAGCAAGAAATTATTGAAAGATGTATTACTGAAAACGAAGTGCAAAGATGCAAGATGCACCCTCCCAACTACCAAAACATCCAAGTAATCTCCGGACAACCCATCGGGCCAAATTTGGACTAAGTGATCAACCTGGGATAGATACAAAAAGAGTACATGGACAGTAACATAGAGCTCTTTAATACCTTTCCAACGCCGCAAAGATAGCAAAAATTAGAGATTGTGGTAAAAAGTTATGAGCTCGGAAGTCCAAAATAAACATCTGACTTCAAACAGAAATAAATGTAAATAAACAAAAAAATACTGTAAAATAAATAGCACCATTGGAAAGTGCTCGGAACCAGCTTTCCAGTGATATCATGTTTGCCCGATTTTGATGCCGTATGCCCAAGTTATGACCAAAAGAAAAAAAATTGCTCCTTTAGGAAAAAACATGGCTAGGAAGGCAAAGAGGCCCAGCCGTACGCTAATGCCATGCTGACGTCATCAGTTCACGAGCATAAATTTGACGCCCATCTGGCTGTCAGGGCAAAAAAAAAACTCCCCCCTGCAAAAAAAATGACGGTCGTCGAAGGAGTGAGAATATTCGACAGAATCTTCAGGGGAATATTCCCTGTCACTTAGGTTTCGCCACCGACTATTTTTGTTTGCCATCAGATTCTGATGTGAGTGTTAGTGGTGGGTTGCATGGCTACTAGCGGTCAAGGATGGGCCAATGACGGTTGGAGAAAGCGGCCGGAGTAAGGAAGGCGTCACCGGTGGATGTTGAAGGCTTTCGGCGGATGGTGTGAAAAGAGCCATCGGTGTACCGTACGAGGCCCATAGGGCCTACCATAGGCAGGTACCCTGTGGTACCTTCATATTAAATGCTCCCCCAAAATAAAAAATCTGCCCTCCTTTTTACTTTGTGTTTTTTTTAAAAAGGATTTGATTTTTATAAAATTTCTATAAAATAATTTTTTTTCAAAAACAAAAAAAAATAGAACCTTGAAAAAAATTTCCTCAAATTGCATGCAGAGAGGTGGTATAGAGGCCATACAGCTAAAAAAAATTTGCCTCACAAATCACTGATGCCAAACATAGGCGTATTATATGTCATTTTCCATCTCTTGGATGCTCTGGATCTGATGGCGAGGTTCGATTTGCCTGAAAATGCACCAGAAGTTTCGCAACTCCCAGATCTTGCAAAAAAGATGCCTGTGGAAACCCTTGCATTAGAAACTCACTGAAAGGCCATATCTTTAGATCACGAATAGGTAGTTGCAGATCTGGAGCTCTGATACCATGTTAAAATCCAAGATCATGTGCATGCAATCACCTGTCACATGCAAAAGACATGAAGAACCAAAGAAGATGTTCTCTAAACCTCAAAGTAAAAATGCATTAAAGAGAATCAATTATTACAAAGAGATCAATCCTTATGAAGGAGATCAAGAAACCCTAAAAGGGAAACCCTAAATGAAACCCTAGTGTGCACACTTAATAATTAACCAATTATTAATGTTCCTAAGTTTAGCTTAAGCAACTAAAGGAATAAGTGACTTAATTAATTAACCAGTATGATATAATTAATTAAGCATAATAACTTATTACTCTAACATAGGTCACTTAGGCAGATTCTTCAGGTGCACTTCTGAGAGTGCAAAGGAATTTTTTTGAAATGGGCACTTCAAATTTGAAAATTTTGAGAGTGCCATCAGTGGCTTTGACTGGGGATGTATGCCTCCTATGGGCATAGCAAGATTCCAGATCTCTGGGGAGTAGACCAAATTCTAAGTCCATTAGGTATCCTCAAACTGCTCCTTTATTCATCTTTCTTTTTCAACTTCATCTGGTGCTACCAGGCCAACAAATGAAAAGGGGAGTCAGTACTTACCTCTATCAAACACAATTTTGTAAAAAGAGTTGATCTCCCTCAACTCATGTTTTCCTCTACCAAACCACAACAACATGAACAACTGCACCTGTGCAAACACAAGCATCACACTACCTTTGTGCAAGTGGAAACTTTCTCTTCATTCAACTTTGTCGTCAAGTGGCAACCAAATCATATAGGCCACATCACTGCCACTCTTCATTCTCTGATTTTGCATCAAGTGGCAATATTTGAAAATGGTGTTCAAGACCATATAAAAGCATAGCTCGATCACAGTCATTTGCCTGATTAAACATGTTGGTACCTCTTAATAGGGAATCATATTCAACATTATCAACATGTTCATAACCACAATGCATCTAAAAGTCAAGAATAATCTCAAAATGATGATTGTTATGTGGAAACAACTAATAATATCCATCATGTAAATCATTATGAAGCTAAAAATAACTATCTTCAGTATCTTGCACATTACCACATTTGGTGAAAACTTCTCTCAGCTGACAAAATTAGCACTCACATTCTTCCCCATGGTATCAACTATATGAAGATTGTCAAAATTCTGACACTTCTTGACAAGTTGTCTCAAAGTATCTATAGGTATGGCTATTTTATGATCCATGGATATTTGCAAATCAAGGCTCAACTAATTGTGCATAATCACAACCATGACCAAATGAAGGGTTACTATGACAATTACTGACATAATGATAACCTGGGCTTGAATCATATGACAATATAAATGGACCTAAGATATACAAATGCATTCTAACCATCTAGACAATCAAATACTTGAGCACTAGATAGAATCTTTCAATGGAACTACAATTACATTCAACATATCTAGCAAATGGAAGTGCACAAACTTAAATTTACTATTATTTCCCTTTACTGGTGCTAAATCACTAAATAGGGAACCAAAAAAAATTCTTAAGAAGTTCAAATGTGTGAAGAATACCTGGAAACGTTGTCGTTGCTGCAAATTGTTCTTCTAATTGGAAATATTTGTAGATCTGGAACTATATTCACCTCTTAAACAGGTTCTTCTGACAGAGTCACCACCTCTCTTCTTAGAGGACAAAAATTTAAATAGCAGGAAGTTCTTTCATAGATAAATTTATTTATGAGTTCCTTTCAGCAGTAGAGCACCACAAATAATGGAGTGAAAAAGAAAGTTCAGGAAAAGGGATCACCAGGTGAAAGATATTCACTGTCAAAGTTTCTCAGTTGAACTTTCTATAGCAATCAGTTGTTCTAAACCAATTAAAACTCATCAAATTGCCATTTCGTAAATATAGCAAATAAACTCCTAGGAAGTCACCACTGGATAGAGTAGATCACTTTGGTATAGTGAGCACGTGTGCAAGTGGAATTTTCTTGAATCATCTCCCATCAAAAGATATCAGTGGTCAAATTTGACCTCCTAGAAAGGTTTTAGAAAATGCAGGTGCAAAACTGAATAAATTGCAACTATTTTTTACTTGGTAAAAATAGCAAATCAGCTCATGAGACCCTGAAACCTGACATGTGAGTTCATCTTGGTATGGAGAATTGGGAGCAACAACTGGTTTGATTTGACAATCATCTAGTTGTAAAATGCAAACTCAAATGGGAGGCTACTTTGCAAAACTGAAAGTTTGCAAACAACAAAAAAGTGTCAACCCTCCAACTTCACTTTTTGAAACCCTGACAAAACTTATCGTGACAAGCTAAAAATTGACATGCACATTTACATAGGACACATGAGTGGTCCTACAAATGATTTTTGTACGAAAAATTAACAGGCACCAAAATATGACCCTCCAAAGTAGGTAACTTAGGCAGATTCTTCAGGTGCACTTCTGAGAGTGCAGGGGCAAAATTTTGAAATGGGCACTGTAAATTTGCAAAATTATAGAGTGCCATCAGAATTTATTCTCCCTATTTGTTGTGAGTAAAATTATCGTCAACAATATCCTTCAAGAGTGTGACTTTTTTGACCATATGATATTCCTCTTACTAGTAATGTTATGGATTGCATTCCCTAAGTTGTGAATCTTTTATCCTTGACTAGCCCTCTCTTGGAGACATTAAGCATGATGTTCCCTAATAGGATACCATACATGAACTAAGCAAAAACCCCTTGAACATGTCTTATCCTATTTTCATTTTTTTCATAAGTGTTTAGCATAATGTAGCTTGCTAAGCCTTATGAAGCTCAAAGTTCATATTGTGTGGTGCCTTATTGATGTTATCAGGAGGTATAAATTTGGTATGGTTATGAGAGCCTAATAATATTCTCTCATTTTCCACTTTTGGGGGATCACCTAGTAGACAACATATTTTACTAGCCTGTGTGAGAATACATGTTTGTTTGCATAGGGGATAGTGGGTTTCCTTAGGTTGAAGAAAAGTTGAAGACCTTAAAAGTGAAAAATTGTAAAGCTATATTTGTTGTCACCTTTGTTGTCAAGCCAGTGAAACTCAGATCCTAAATTCATTTCTGATTCTCCATCTGTGAAACTTGGAGAATATGGAACTACAAACACAGGAGCATAGGACCCAAAAATTAATTTTTTAAATCCCTACAAATACCCATTCTCCTATAGGTGAATGAGTCTCAAGACAACTTCTAAAAACAATATTTTGTAATGGGTGCACACCATTTTCCCCTTCTCAGATCTACCAAAGGTTTGTTGTTTTTGATAGTCCTATGTTTCATCTACCAAATTCAACCTTTGCATGTCATGAATGATTGCATTTGGTATTTTTAATATTTCTCCTAAAACCCTTATTTAGTCATTTTTGTCATTGTTTTTGTCAGAAGGAAATTTTGTAGCATTTTCTATGGCATGTTTATAATAATTTAGACAACACAAATATGAAGAGAAATTGTGGATTATCTTAATGTTATGTTTTAAATTGAAGATCCAAGTGGGTAAACCCACAAAAATGGTTTACAATTCTAGTGAGGAAGCAAAATTGTAAAAAATTCCCCCATGCCAAAAAAAATTCTTTTTGGGGGTTTGAACGAACATTTGGTTCAAGCAAACCCAAATGGGGTTTGCTAGAACCCCCCTTTGAGTGAACTCATTAAATTTTGGGTCCCACATTTCCTGAGAAAAAAAGGAAAGGAAAGGGTTGTGTAAAGGGGGTTCGCTCGAACCCTTATTTGAGTGAACCCTGGTTCGAGTGAACCTCAAAGGGGGGTTCGCTCAAACCCCCCTTTTCCCCCCTTATCCCCCTCTAGCACCAAAAAAATCCAAATTTTTTCCCTTCGAAGCTTGAGTTGAGGATAAAAATGGAGGATACTTCATAGACCCAACTCGATGATGGTAGTCCTTGGAATGAGCTATCCAACGAATATAATTTTAATATGTTTTGGTTTTATTATGTATTTTCTTTTTTAGTTTGATTGAACATAGGTTTTTGACCGAAAAATCAAGCTCTCCATTTTGCACATGTGGAAAAATAGAAAATTATCAATTTTTTTTTGAAAAATATCAGTGCACTAGTTATTGATGTCCTTTATCCAACAAAAAAAGTTATGTTGTATATGGTCCGCCTATGTATGAATTGTAATTGGCTTGACTTCGAAACTTGATTAAGGAAAAAATATTCAATAAAACACTATGAAACCAATCAGAAGCACTATCTATATCGTAGTTACAAATCTAAATTGGAACAAATTAGAATTTTATCCTTCACAGAAAAAAAAAAGTTATGTTGTATACAATGAGCATCACTCCTTAAAAATGGTGTTTAATGAAAAAAACTAGTTTTTGAAGGAGATGGAAAGAGAAGTGCAATCTGGTTCCAAAAATTTTGAAAAAAAAATTTAGAATCTATAGAAAAAATGTCACAAATCACTAGTTTGCATCATCTTCAAATTCCTCACGGTTTAGCCGCTATAGGTGCCCGAAAGTGAAGATTTACTTAGAAAAAATCAGCTCATTGTCTAGTTTGGCCAAACATTGTAAAATACTATTGTGGGATCACCCAAGTGTTACATTGCATAATTAGGATCATTAGGTGTTTTTCATTTGTCTCCCAAGAGTGCATTTCAGTCATATTTACCCCGTCCACACGCATAAAGGAAAATTGCTAGATCTTCCATAGAATTGACTCACCTAAGGGCTGAAAGTGAATTCTATCTTGGAGGATGTCATTTCTTGAATGGAATAGAAAATAGGTAGTTTCATTACACTCTATTGTGTCCTTTCTATTTCTAGTAAGTTTTGTGAAACATTCCAAATTTAGTATAAAACCCCATATATTTGGTGAACCTATGCTAATTTTCTATGTTTCAAATCGATTGAGATAATATGTAGGAAAAAGTTTAGAAAGTTTTTCTCTTCGAGTTCTAAAGAGATTACCTTAGTATAATATATCCTAGAAGGATTCAAAGATGCAAGGAATGAACTGAGGGGCCTATAGTATCATTTACCTTCCCCCTTCAATGTGTTGATGAATTGTCAATTTTTGGCTCTTTGGGACTTCTCTTGCTCTTCTAGGGTTTTTCACCTAAAAGGAGAGACCTGTAGGGCCAAAAATTCTAAGGGTTCATTGAAATTATGTTATGTGTGATGTTATTTAAGCTAAATGAAGTAAACCAAATGCAATCAAGTGATTTATATGACTGATTATGAATGTAAAACAAAGATTTAAGCTTTGTTTGAAAACATATTGTTGTTTGCAAAAAGCTTGAAAGAATAAACAAAAATGCAAATTAAACTAAAAAGAAGGCTATTTTTCAAAATGAGTGCACCTGGAAAATTGGAGAAGACTGGAAAGAAATCTGGAAAATTGATGAAACTTGAATTTGAGCTGATTGGGACTCATTCGCCACCCTAGGCAAATCAGTCCCAGGTTAGGACTTTTCTGATTGCTGGGAACCTAGATCTGCATCTGACTTAAATCTACACCTCAAGAGGGACTCATTCGCCATGCATGGCGAATCAGTCCACTTTCAAATTTTTGGAACTTCAAAGTTTTGTTTTGCACCTTGACACTTGCACAACAATTTTTGATGGAAACCCGACTCAGGATCTCAAAAAGTTCCTACAAAACAGCTTAAATTTTTTTGTCTAATGGGGGGTTTTCCTTGGTCAAACCCCTAGTTGGGTAATTAAACCTTGAATGGAGAAAAATCCGCATAAACCCTAGTCTTAGATGTGTTAAAGACTAGGAAAAGATGAAATATGACAAAGGTCCTATTCTATTGCTCTAGAATAGGAAATGTAAAGATGATTTATAGGATAAAAGATCTCAACCCTAGAAACCTTACAACACATGAAAAATAGGAATGAAATGACATGCAAATGGAAAACAAGCAAAATGCAAACCTTAATATGAAGATAGAGTGAAAATGGAAGATGGAATCATTATGAAACCAAGTCCTAGGTAAGGTGTAATTAAGTGGCTAGTTGCACCTCTTCACCGTATATTTATTCATGATTCACCATAGGCATCCATTTTCAACCCTTTGCAATGTCAAATCTTGACAAGAGAAGTTAGCTTCAAGACTTGCAAAAACCCTAGTTTGCTGCCCTAAAACTTCAACTTTTGCTAATGAGATTTGTGATAGCAGACTTGAATCTAGAAATTGCTCTTGAAAAATGACAAAAATATGTGTGAAATGAGTTAAAATGAGTATTTATAAGCAACAACACCTTATTTTCCCATTATTTATACCTAAGAGGCCAACATTCATTGGAAATTAAAGTTAAATTAATCCAATTCCTGCTCAAAATTGAATTTTCCCTCAAAGGGGACTCATTTTCCACCCTTGGTGAATGGGTCCCACCAGAGGGGACTCATTCACCCAAGGTGGTGAATGGATCTCACTACTGCTTTTGAAGGTGGGTTTTTGGGGTATGAGATAATTAAATGTTGTTTGTCGGATTTTATGTGATTTCTCTAGTAAAACGGGCCTCTAGATAAAAAATAATGGGTCTAAGGGACCTATAAATATTGTTTTGAAGGGTAAATGATGTTAAGGGACTCAAAAGTGGGTCCAATTATGCGTGAAATTGTCTCTTTTCTCAAGAGGGTCCAAATTTCTATGGCATAGTTGGAAAATTTAGTTTAGTCCTTAGATGTGTGAAACCAAAATTATGCATATTGACACATGTATACTACTCTCAAATGATTTATTTTGCAAGAATGCATTTTTTTTTGGCATGGTCAAATGGTTCTAAGTTTACCAAAATTGAGATAGGTTACTGTAGAGTGACTTTTCTTTCACCTGTAAGTCTAGAAAAAATATTCATAGGTTCCATTCATTGAGAGAACATGAAAGTAAAAGTTTGGAAAGTTTTTTCTCTTAAAGCTCTCAAGAGATACCCTATTGTAAAATAATTTGGAAGGATTTGGAAACTTGGGGAATGAATTGAGTCCTCTAGTATCATACAATTTCCCACCCTAACATGTTGATGTAGTCATGTTAGCCCCATAATGCACAAAACAAAAAATGTTTCTATTGGCATGATTATACTACTCTCAAATGATGCATTTTGTAAGAATTACAACAGTCCAATGGTGTCAAGTTGACAAAAAATAATAAAATGTACTATAGAGGGACCTAATGTCAATTTGTAGGTCCAAATAAAAAATTCAAGTGCCATGAACTCTAATAACTACTTTGTCATAGTTTTGTATTTTAGTGCTCTTGTGGCTATTAAGAGACTACCTTAATTCAATGTAGCCCAGAAGGATTCAGAGAACTATGAATCATTTTTTGATTTTTGACTTTTATATGTTTTTGGCTTCGAGATGAATCCATGCTCAAAGAAAAAGTGGTTCTAAAAGGCACAAAATGTGTGACATGGTGGCTGCACAAATTTTTGATTATTATCTTCCTTTCAAAAGAAAGTCGATACACATGTCAGCTTGATGAAGATTTTCATGAGGGAAATTCTCTTAAACCTGAGAATCCCCACCCACTTGACATGTCATCTCTTTGTTGGAGGCAGTTTGCACTTTTAGAAGCGATCTCTATTGGAGTTTTTCAAAGCATGTTGGGTTTTCTTTGTTTTCAGCCACTATTTTCTCTTATAAGAGATCTATTTTGAATGTATACTATAGTGTGAACCACTTCTTTGCAAAAAGTATCTATCAACTTGGCTTCACTCAACATTGCTCCAGCCATATCTTTAATTATTTTGCTTCTTCTCTCTACAACTCCATTTTTTTGTGGAGCTCTTGGTGTAGAGTATTGCCTCTTGATTCCATGATTTTCACAATACTTACTGAATTCACTTGATGTAAATTCTCCACCTCTATCTGATCTTAGGCACTTAATTCTTCTCTCGGTCTCCTTTTCCACCAACTTCCTAAAAATACTAAACTTCTCAAATGCCTCAACTTTCTACTTTAGGAAAGTTACCAATGCCATTATAGTATAATAATAAATTAGTAACATAAAATATCTCTCACTTTGCATTCCTATTGTCCTTGTGGGACCACATAGATCAGTATGAACTATTTGCAAGGGTTTTGTGGTTGAATAATAATTTTTTGGATACTTAAACCTTGTTTTCTTTCCTTTTTGGCATCCTTGGAAAATAGTATTTGCAGGCTTTGTTAACTTAGGAATGTTCCTAACCAGTCCCTTTGAGCTTATCTTTACCAAGTTGTCAAATTTTACATTCCCTAATCTTCTATTCCATGGCCAAGTTTCATCTACTTATCTTATTAGGAAATTTTGATCTTTTACCTCATAGAGATTGTAGAGATTACTATCAGTCCTTACTCCTTGTGCAATTGTCTTAACATTATTTCTTATCATGCATCCTTCAGAGTTAAATACAATTTTGTAACCATTGTCACACATCCGGTTAACACTTAGGAGGTTATGTTTCAAACCCTTAACATAAAGGACATCATTTGTCTTGTTCTTCTCATCTATGCTCAGGATTCCCTTACCATGAATTTTCACAGCAATATTGTCACCTGAACTGACTAATCCTTCTTTGCATTTCCTAAGCTCTATAAAATTTCTCTTGTCACTAGTCATGTGCTTGGAGCAGCCACTATCAATTACCCACAAAGTTTTTTTCTTTGCATACAATTTTGTTTGGGAAATCATAGATTGAGTGGAACTTTGCTCTTTCTCCTTCCACACCTTCTTAGGTTTCTTTTCAAATTTATTTTCCATCTTCTTAGAAACCCCAATTTTCTTTTCAAATTTATTTTCCTTCTTCTCAGACTAAGCATTTGGTCTTATAAATCTTGTTTACAATCTCTAGCTACATGACCAAAATTGTTGCAGTTGAGATAGACTATATTCATATCCATCAAGGGAGAAAAAGAGTTTTTTTCTCACAAAGTTCATACTCCTTTTAGGGACAACTCTACACTCTCTAGCCCTATGACCAAATTGATTACAAGCATAGAAATAACCATAGCAGTATGATGAATACTTAGTCCTAGCATTTCCTTGAGTTGGATGAGGTGATCTTCTTTGTCTTGGCCTCCTTCAATCATGCACTCTTGTAAATCCATCAACATCAATCCCTCTAAATTTTTTCCTTCTCTTCTGATCATTTGACATAGATTGGGTTTCCTTCTTGTTTGCAGTAGAGTTCTATTCTTCCTTGGTTTTCTCAACTTTTGTAGATTTCTCTTTGAGTTCACTTCCTTTGCAATCACTATCATTAACATATTTAAAATTTTCTCCTACCCTTAATCATTCATATAACTTTGTAGAACCACCAACAAAAGAGCTTTTCATATTCTCCAATCCTAAGCCTAATTTTTCTTGTTAGCTAGCTTTTGTACACTTAATAGTTCATTCAAAATTTCAAAACCATATTTCAGCTTCAAGCCTTTTTAAACATGCTCCTTAGCTTTCTGCAAGTCCTTTCTCAAGGAAACAATTTCTACATCAAGTTTCATGCATCTATCCATTTCATATTTTAATTTTGATTTCATCACTTCTTCCACTCTTTTGGCTTCCTCCACTTGAAGTTTCAAATTTACTACCATCTGGTTAGATTCCTCAAGATCTTTGGTTAGCTTTCCAGTCTCCTTTTGAGCACAATTTTCCAATTGTTTATTTTCCCTTTTAATATCATCAAACTTATCCCTTAGATCATCAAGATCTTCAAGAGCACTGATTAATTCACCCTTAAGATCAACAACTCCTTCCTATTCACTTTCTTCACATAAATATTCAAATTTTCCATCCTTCTGAACCTTAGTCTTTGGCCATGAACAAGAATTCTTCCTCTTCTTCCTTCATCAAAAGTGCATGATCTTGTTCATCATCTGAACTATCACTAGCTTCAAATGAGTAACATTCTTCTTAAATATACACTCTTATTTTTCTTTCCAAACTCCTTTCTCTTTGGATAATAGAATATCTTCTCTTTGCTATCTCATTCTTTCTCAAAGTTATCCTCCTTATTATAGGGGAACTTAGAAGAAAAATGAACTATTCTACCACAATTAAAGCACTTGAGGGGAAACTTATCTTTATACTTGTCGGAACCTCTCTTGAGTCTTCTTAAGAAGTTTTCTTCTTACTCATCAGTCTCTTCATGTTCTGATGCAATGACTGTAGCCTTTTCTTTCTTATCTTCTCCATCCTTTTTCTTTTTTACAACCTTGAATGTAACTTCTCTCCTAGAAGGCTCGACGTCTCCCATCTTCATTTCATATGAAGTAAATATGCCATGCATCTCATCAAGAGTGAGTTTTTCTACTTCTCTTCCTTCTTCAATTATAGAGATCCTGGGATCATATCTATTTGTCATTGACATTATAAATTCCATTACAATGAAATCTTCTTTTACTTCTTCTCCATATCCTCTAATAGAGTTTGCTATATCATCAACCCTCAGAAGATAGTCTACAATAATTTCCTCATCAATCATCTTCAGACCTTCAAATTTATCTCTCAACACTTGAATCTTTGTCAAGTTTACCTTGCTATCTCCTTCATATATATTCTTCAAAATTTTCCAAACATTGTATGCAGTCTAACAATGCATATAACCTTGCCATGCACATATATAGATAAGTTGTTCATAATGGAAAACCATGCTTTTTCATCATTCTCATAATCCTTCTTTCTTGTAGCATCAGTGGTAGGAGTAGGAGGAAGAATGTATTTGTTCTTGATTGACATCCAAACATCAAATCCTAGGGATCCCAAATATCCCTTCATCAAAGAGCTCCACATAGCATAATTTTTTCCATTGAATTGAGGAGGCTTGTTCAAGTGGAAGAAACTTCCTAATTTATCATCATGTTTACATTGGAAAAATCTACCAGAGTTGATTAAACTTCAACTAGGGAACCTATAGCTCTGGTACTAGTTGTTGGAACACAATAATCTACTGAGAGGGGGGTGAATCAGTAGTTTTCAAATTTTTATTTTAAGCACTTCATAAAGATTGAGAATTAACATGTAAATACAAAAATATGCACACACACAAGCATCACATAACACAGGATGTACGTGGAAAACCCAAGATGGGAAAAAATGTGATGAGAAATGTTGCTAGGAGCTACTATCCTAATCTAGCATCAGAAGCATGAATATCAGTTATGTTGGCTACCAGATTCGACACCTTGAGATATCACAATTCCACGTTCAAAAGGTACCAAAATGAACCAAACAACTCTGAATATTTAACCTTTAAACAAAGACAAATATCCTTTGAATTTTATCGAGGTACAGATCCCTCACAAGATTTTCAATGAATTTAATATCTAAAATCAAACATCATGTATGCTTTTAACCAGAAAATAATAGAGGCAAACCCAATATCAAGAAAATTCCTAAATATTAGATGCAAGATCTGGCAAGTAAGAAGAATTGGCACAAAGACCAATTTCAGTTAAACTATTCAAGAATTAAAACATACACCCAATACCATCTGAGAAATGAAATTGATTATAAAGAAAAATGCATCATTTACACAAAGATAATATATTTCATTAAGATGTTCTCAAACACAAATATTCAAGAACCCAAATCAACTTCATAAACTAAATGCACAAAGACAAATAGTAATTTCATTCACAACTAAAATATTGTATTGAGAAGTTTCAAAGTGTCTAGAGAGAGAGATCACATATGAAATTAGATGCAAATAAATAGGCAGGTGAGCAACTACCTCTTCGTTGTTGATAACCGACCAAAAATAAAAAAGGTAACAAATAAAATAAAAGCAACTGAGCCCTCATGATTTCGTCTCTTCATTTCCAACTTCTAGAGTCACCATGGGTCTTTTTGAAAGGCTTGAAAATTCTTGAGGACGTGTTATAGTTATTTATGTTGAGGAATGGTCACACTCGTCATTCATACCTTCCATGTCAGATGGTTTTCCTTATCTTTCTCAAGGAGATGTTCACAAAATTTCATGAGATCGATCACTTGGGATGTGACCAAATGTAATTCACTAAGATTCTTCAGATGCTCATCATTGAGCGAAGGTGAATCAAGCATTTCTTTAACTATTCCCTAGAAACTATATATCAAGCTCTTGATGTCTATGTCATTTCCAATCTCACCTTTAGTGTGTAGTAAATCAAGAGCCACCAAAGTACCTAGAGCTTCTTCTGAAACAACAATGCACTCATCAGTGATTTCTCTAATCTTTTGCAAACTCTTTTTAGCAATCTAGAACTTCCACTCCACTCCTTTGTTCCATACTAAGTAACAGGTGTCTGAAGAACTGGGTATAATTTTTTCTGCAACCAGCTTCTCCATATCCCAACTTAACATTAATTTCAATTTAGTTTGATAATTGTTCCATAACTTTTCTTCTTTTTCAATTGAAACAATATCTTCCCCCAAATTAGTCTTCAAAGAATTTTTCTCCTAGAAACACTTCATAGATTCAACAATAACAAAGCCTCCCTTTTTATTTAGACACTCACTCCATTCATTCATAGCCTTGCTTAGAGTTTGACTACTTTTTATTTTGGCCACGAATTCTTTTCCAATCATGGTTAATGATTCAACAGAGGAACTCACCTAAGATAGAGGTTGGGGGACGAGCTCAAAAACAAACCTTAGGCATTTAATTAAATCTCATACTTGAGCTTTTAGTTCATCCTTACTTTCCTTATCCTTTCTAGACCTTTCAACCAATTTGGCTGCAGACACTTGAAATATTTGAGCATCTCCCTCTCTGGTAGGGGGGCCAAGATCTATTCTACTAACCTTGAAGTCACCTCCTGTTACTTGAGTGGCATCCTTTTGTATTGAAGAAGGAACAATCTCAACTTGGAGTCTACATGATTCTGTGTCATCCACCAATCTTGTAGTAGTTTTCAATTTCTTCGTCTTTGGGATTGGGGTTCTCTGCAATAATTGTCCTACCATATCTTGTTTAGGTACACTGAGTTGTACAACTTTCCATTTCCTTGACAAGGTATCCTCCAACCAAGCTAGATTAACTGGGACATTGACTACTTTCAATGTTGAAGACCCAAACAAAGTTATTGCAACAGGAGGGGTGTCCACTATAGATGAAACATCATGTGAGTTTTATGGTACACTCACTTCCTTGATAGGTGATTCATCCTGAGAGGGAGAGGAGTTGATATTTAGGGTTTCCAAACCCTCTTCTTCCTCTTCTCCTTAATTTTATTTTTCCAAAATAAGGAGGTTAAGGATATCCTCCCCAAAAAAATTTGAAAACACATTTTTGTTTGGTGGATCCTCGTCACCATCTCCTTGAGATCCTGATGGTAATGACTAGGAGGTATCACCAGTTAATTGCCTACTTTTAGAAGGTTGGGAAGTGCCCTTAATAGGTCATGACTCCTTAGATATAGTGTGAGTATGAGATTGTTCTATTCTTTTCTTATTCATCCATTCTCATGTTCTATTCAATACATCGATAGTCCTTTCCTCAATAGTCTCTTACTCCCTACCACTCCAGTCCATGGAAAGGATAGACTAGTTTTCTATTAACTCAGTATAGACTGGGTCTACCATATCTGACCCATCCTCCACAATGCCTTGTAGATCCCATTTAAGGTCATAGATGATAATTTGTTCCATTGAAAACCTCATCCAACTCCTTTTCTTGACTTCATACTCATCAAAACAGTCAGCCCAAAAATCCTCAAGGCTAGGTTGATGAAAGAAAATAGGGATTAGTTTCAAATTATTCTTAATATAATCCTTTGAATCAAAAGGACCTTGTTCCTCATATGAAAAAATATTATACTTAGACACTTCCCTCTCAATATTTAGGGCATCAAACATGGATTGACAACTATAAGAACAAAAACCAAAAGGAAAGCAAATTGTTAATCTTTCTTGCCTTGGAACAACCTGTTTACATTAGCCAACTACCTGCTTACTTCAATGAGCACCCACTTATCCTCAAGGTACTTAGGCAATTTTTTTGGAGACCTAGCATATCCGCCAACCCTTATGTAAGAGAATCTCTAAAACTGAATGAAATGACTACCATAGAAGTCTACAAATTGCATTGCTTTAGGTGATAACTGCATTGCAGGACATCCCTATAATTCCTTGACCATCCTCATAGTGAAAGTATTAGTTACTCTCATGAAATATTGAAATCTCTTATGAAGCTGTAGCTTATAAAAATAATCATAAATGGGTACTTTCAATGGGGGTAGGTCACTTGGTCTTAATCTAGGCCAAGGTCTTATGTTGGTGATGGCATATATCAAATATGAAGACATGTAAAAGAACCTATTGAGGCTGAAGAAGGTCATCAACTCATGTAGGCGATCACTGATAATTTTTTCCCAATCTAGGAATTTCTCTCCAAATAACATGATTTGGATGAAGAAATACATCCATTCCTCAAATCCATGAACATCTTCATTCCCCCTTATCCTATGCAACAATACTACAATGTCAACCACTTCATCCACAAAATGGACTTTGTGCAACTTCTGAAGAAATTAAGACTTACCCATTTTAGGCTTGGCCAACCAATTTTTCACCATTTCATTCCTGTAGATCCCTTTCTTTGCAGAAAAATCAATTTGAGAGCTTTTAATATTCATGGGTGAATACTCATCTTTTTCTAGGATTCTTAGACAAGACACGAAGGTGGACCTCTAGATTTTCAGAAGTAGACGATTATATTCTATCTTAACCTCTCATGTTTTCAAATTATAATGCCTAATGCATTCTAAGATGAGTTTGAGGCATTGTACTGCTAAAGGAAATGTGGCAGCTTCAACTAACCCACTATCAAATATTTGCTCAGTGATGGGTGGTGGACTTGGTTTATTGAATTTACTTCTTATTTCATCCAAATTCACATGCCCTAGATGGGTATCTCCAATTTATGGTCCCTCACAAGTTATCTTGGACACATATTCATAACCCGCATACTTAACCCTTGCCATGAATGAGAATTTATAGCTCAAACAATAGAAAACCTTTTGAAATGTAGACAAAATATTTAGGAAAGCAAGCTAAAACAAGTGAATAATATAAATACCTTCAATTGTGAACCTTGCAGCTTGAATTTTCATGCCTTTCCCAACTCATCCTTGATAAACCTTGTCACGAGGAGAATTTTTTTCTAGCACTTAAAACTTTCTTAAAACTTCATAGAAAAACATGAGAGTAGATGAGCATTTAATATCCCACAATATGTGGTAGTTAGTACTTCATTGTTTTTATCATGAACATCTTTCCAAATTTGAAAGCAAACCTCTATAAGTAGCAAAGCGGAGAGTTCAACAAACTACATAAAAGTGTGCCAAAGTTTGAATATTATGTCAAAATGCCACTTCAATAGCAATTATCATGTAGGCAGGAAAAGGAAAAGTTCAAAGAAATATAAAAAGTGTCACCCCATTGAAGGAACAGAAAAACTTAAAAGAAAACAAGCTCAAGCAGCAAATTAGGGAGTTCGATGAACTACATAAAACACCACCCAAGTTCACATGACTAAACAAAACACCGCCTAGGTAAGGCTGAGCCATTTATAAGTCAATAGATAATTTTTCATGGAGCAAGGAAAAATTATAGGGTAACAAGTTACAATGCTTTAAGGGCACCAACCCTAAGGAGACACCAATCCCCTGGTTTTAGGAGCAACCACTCCAAGGAAGCACCCACTCCCTAATTTGAGCACCTACCTAGATAGTTGATGGCACCCGCCAATTAGATTTACAATAAGAAATATAGAAATGTTATTAAAATTATATTGTTGCAAATTTATTTGTCACTATTCAATCCTCTGATGTTGTCTCTACAACACTCTCTTCTGCACACACACCTCTAAATTGGATACTCACTTCTACTCCATGAATGCAAAAATATTAGAATTTTTTCTATATTATAGTCTAGGATACATGTGCATTCTCTGTTCTACTTTGTTGCACCTTGAATGTTAACCCTTAATCATATTAAATTCTTTCTTTTGGATTCTACTCATTCAGAATCTATGCATACTCTATCTTCTACACTCCATCCTCTCTTCACTCTACCTCTGCTGCACATTCAATAATACATGACTTTATTTAACAGACTCTTTTCCCCCTAGAGATTATTCTCTCTAAGCTCACATTCAGCAGATACAACACTTTTAAAAAATATTTTTTATCTTTTTTTTTCTTGAATCCATCATTCTACAATTTTTGCATTGAGATTCTCACACATGATTATATCATCTAGAATAATATGTTATGGTTTTCCACACTTGCTATCTTCACCAGCAAGATTCCTATTCATCAATATCCTTTCAACATTGTCTAGCTCATCATAGAAACATCTGATAAGGTTTACTAGATATCTTCTTGGACACACAACCTCTGCATCAAGCCTTACAACATCTAATTTTGATATGAGGAAATTGCTAAAAATAGCAATCTACAAAATCTTATGATCAAACATGCATTTAATTCATTTCTCTGTTTATCTGATATGATCTTCATTTTTCTTGACATGGGGATTTGTTCCACTAACCTACAAATCAAATCTTCATTCATATTGGTCATTGGAGCAATTGAATGAATTAACAATTGTTCACCATTTTAGTTACTAGATGAAACCCTCATTTATAGGATTAGTTGTTTGTGGTCTTCATCATTGAATTTGGGTCATCGATCTCAGTTCTTCACACCATGATCTAGCATTCCTCGCTCTTCTTTGTATGTTCAAAATATTACCATCAGATAAATGGTCTTTAAATCTCCATCATAGACCTTGTCCATCACATATCGCTCCAACTCTTGAGTGCCACCATTTACTCACGTGATACAAGATAGCTCAACAATGGTCATTAGATCATTGACTCTTCAAATATGCACCATTGATCGTCATTCATTGGGTATTGGTGTAACTGAAATGACTTCATATTCCATTCCCATGATGTGAATACATTTACTAATTACCATTGGATCAACCTCCAAACAATCTACACCATCCCCCGCTATATCGCTAGAAAAGGACATGGGACCACAAAATCTTAGTGGGCTAGCGGGCTTCTGCCACTTGTCCACCTTTGATGTCAATTTCATCTATTCATTGCTCATTGCCAGAACAATCATATCACTTCACTTTATAATAGAAATATGAAGTGATCGAACGGCCTATTGCCATGTGTCTAACTTGCATCTTCAAGACCCACTAGGTACTTTTTCCTCCTTCTGATCAAAACATTGTTTGATCTACACTGTTCCTTACTCCCCCATGTGGCATGGACGAGGTCCCACCATAGGTGTCACAGACTAACAGGTACAATTGATTTTCCTCAGTTTGATCATAGTCATTGATCAAAATCCATCACTCATCATTGAAGAAAATATCCTTTGACTCTCTTATCATATGTCATGGATCAAGGATACCTTATTCTTCATGCCAAACCAACAAACTTGTCTTCAAACTGTGAAGACTAAAAGATACATTAGATTTTTGGGTGTCAGCTTTCACACATAATTCATACACCATTCTCCATACTTTCCATTCAGTAAGGTTCAAGCCATACCTCCGACTCACGATGCCTGATAAAATCCTTTGCTAGTGTCTTTAATCATAACCCTATCAGATTTTGGGCTTTCATCCTTCACCATACTTCATAACCTATAAAGGCAATAACTTAAAATTGAGATGCTTGAATCCTCTTTAGGGTTCAAAGAACTTCCATAGACATTCCTTTGAACACAAAGGTAAGATGTATATGTGAATTCTGAAGTCCGAAATACACCAGACTTAGCAGTTCTTACTTCATCTTTCTAAGTGACTCGGTAAGAGGTATGTCTGAGGCTCGAGGCTTGATACCTTGTAGACTTAACTAACATTTGACTAAGTCTTTTTCAATGAATTTGGTAAGTGATAAGCTTAATGGATGATGCACAATTCTCTTCAAAGCTTCTAATTATTTTCCACACCATCTATATGATATTGTATAGATCTTCTTTTAACTTCAATGACACCATTAGATCAACAATCACCTTTCAGAATCAGGGCCAACTCATCTATGATCTATTTTTGACATCAATGACAGCCATATTCCAACAATATCTGAAAACACATGAGAGGGAACTTTTTTTTTTATTTTTGGTGAATGAGGGGTTGCCTTGGTCAAATCCCCTTTGGGTAATCAAACCTTGAAATGAAATGAAACATGAAAGAGGGAGAGAAGAATTAACAAATATATGTTACCACTCAAACAACCCTTAAATAAACCTTGGAATGTAAATATGAAAAATTGCATGAGATGGCTTCAATGGATGAGGATCTTGAACTTTGAATCTTTCTTGAAATAATGCTTTGAATGCTTGATTGGATAATGAGAGCTATATTGGAACCCATATTAGCTCCAAAAACATGTATGATATTAGAATACTTTGACATGACAATTGGATCTTGAGTGCCGCAGTAAAAATCTGATAATTATTCTCTTGAATTCCTTTGAAAGTGCTCTTCATTGTCAACTTTAGCTATCACAAAGTTAGATAAAAAATCTATCTTTAAAACTATCTAGGTGAAACTTAGAAAGTAACCTTGTATTTATAGATATGCATCTCAATTTCCAAAAATTCAAATATCACAAGTCAATATCTGAATACACACTTAGAGATATTAAAATCCCACAAAAAGTATAACTTAAATTTAGATCCTAAGGTCAAGGGAGGACCCATTCATTCATGGGAAAATGGGTCCCAGATCCATAAACCTAGGACACACATTGCTCAATAAGAAGTGTTATGTTAAGGAATTAATGAATATTGGGTTTCCTCTTCAGAAAATGTAATTAAATAGGCCTAGCAAATGAATTAAAGGGCCTATTAAGGAAAAATTAAGCTCGATTAATTAAAGGAGCCCTAAATAAGTGTGAAAGTATAAATAAATACATTTTATAACACTAAATTAAGGCACAATTAAGTCCATTTCAACTAGGAGGGCCCAAACAAATGAGAAAATGTAAAGGGATATATTTTCTATAATTACGAGTATGTAGCCCCTCCTAATTAAAATTTGCAAATCTTTACAAATCATATACAAAATCATAACATCCCCTTTGTCAAAGCTAGTGACACAAAGAATGATGTGATGAATTTTGTCACAAGTGATGATAATAGAAAAAACATGGACAATCTAAGTGGACTCGTTGAAGTTCAACCTTGCAAGGGCCTAATCAAAATGTCCCTTGATGTTGCTTTCTCAAAAAATGACATAATGAAACATGCACCCACTAGAAGAATCAATGACAAGACTACTAATGGGATATTAATTGATCCCATTTATGTAGAGAATGTGATCACTAAAGAATTCTTATTTGTGCATGAACTTTCTGAAGATACTTATGAAAAATTGAAAGCATAGATAAAAATACATAATGGTTTTTTTTTCCCTATGATAGGTTTGATAACTCTTTGCTGATGTGTATTTTTGCATTTCTCAACAAAGGTAGCACACAAGTGGACTACCTCTCTTGAAAGATAGTTTCATACAAGCAAGTTGCAAAAAATTATCCCAAGGTCTCTTGGGTGTCGGGTCATGACTTGCAAAAACAACCAAGTTGATTGATGTGATTTGCTAGTAATCATAAGGCACATGGAAAGTTTTCTAAGCTGGGAGGGAATTGGATCTTCAAATGGAGTTTATGAGATTTTAAAAGTGAGGTACATTCACTGCAAGTTCAAAACAATAGTCTAAAACTCCATATTTGACATCAGATTTGTCTTTATGATGATGTTGGAACTTTGGATTAACTACTATTTTCAAAGAAAATTCAAAAGTGAAAATGGATAGAAGAGTTCCTAGACCTACAACTAATGATGAATAGTGACAATGGATGATGCTACAGTGGACATCCTTCCTAAAATTGAGTTCCACTTAACCAAAATGTCTAACAGTCTCATGAAACTAGTGCTATCTTCTAAGGCCTGCATATTTTCAACTATTCATTCACCATAAAGCATGAATAAAAGATGAATTTTAGGTGAATCAATAATTTAATGTTCAAACTATCTTTACACTACTATTCATCATCAATAAACATAAAAAATAATGAACATGGAAGGCATCAACATAATAACATTCTTCACCATCAATGAATACCATGAACGAAATACTAAAAGCAACTTGAAACACTTGGAACAACCAACTAAATTCTAACTAGAGCTATCAATTTTGAGAAGATGAATCATGTAACATATGAAAAACAAAAGAATCCACCAAACAATGTAATTCTATTTATATTTATGTAGCATGTCCTTACACAACAACTCAACTCTCTCCTAAAAATGAGAGGAGACCCCCTATTTATAGTTTTCAAAAAGTGAAATGAATGGCCAGGATTTACTCTCGTTGTGTGGCCAAGATTCATTTCACATTAGGGTTTCACCTACCCCAAAATATATCATTATAAAATACATTTTGGTCTCATTCCTATTTTTTCTTCTAGTGGCTCTGACACTATAGCAATTTTGTCTTCTAGTGACTACTTTCTTTTTCCAGCTTATACTGTCAGAAACTCATCATCAATCACTAGTTTCCTTCAAATTTTTGAAGAGTGGTGTATTCCATGGATTTTCCAATCAGTGCCTGAATCTTGTCCCATTCCATGATGTCATATTGAAGGACTTGGAAGGTCATCCTCTTAAATCTACCAATGTTTTTCTCCCAATTCTTAGTGTATATCGGTGTGGCCTTGATTACCTGATTAGATTGTGTGAATGCTCTCGCACAAAAGTTCATGAAATCTGATGTTAATGCATTTTTTGCCCCTTGTTCCACCTTCTTATGGAAGAATGGCTTAATCTTCTCTAGATCTAGCTCCAAGATTGGCATGTCGTAATCATTCATCAGCTTGAGATAGTCTTTTCTATCTGTTCTGTGCTCTGTGACCCATTTGAGGTCAAGCTCAACCTCATACAACACTCTTTCTAGGATGTCCCTCCTATGATCTAGGCCAATTTTTAATGTCTCTACTAGCTAGTGATCATATTTGATGAGCACCAGTTCCTTCTCCCATGTTTTCTCAGAAATCTTGAGAATGGCCTCGAGCTTAGGATATGTGACCCTGTATATCTCAGTGAACCTATGACATGTTTTCTCCATGGCCTCTAGTTTCTTTTGAAAATATAAAAATTTATTGATCATTCGAGCTGCGTGGCCTATGCCCATATCACCATTGTAAAGCACTCATTAGAACCAATCCATAGTGGCCTTGGTCCAATTCTTCATCTTCTCCATCCTAGTAAGTTCTTGGGAGAGAAGCAGGGCTACAGATGATGTTGTCGGGTATTCTTCCTCCAAGGATGTCCATTGCTGAATATAGGTGGTGAGATCTGCCACATGTGCCTTTAGTTCCTCCTTAGAGGATTGGTTATTCTTCATTTGCTACATGATCGTCACTACGGACCCATGGAACTCATCAATTTTTTGTTCTCTTGTCATTGGACCTAAGTTGATTTTTGAGATAATGTAGTTGGGACCTTCACCTTTGTCCAGCACCGGGCTTGTGATCTATATTGTCTTGGGTCCTAAGGCATCAACCATCATGTGGCAATGTACCTTTGGCTTCTTTTCTTTCCTTGGCTTTGTCTGGGCTCTAGCCAATATTGCCTCAAGTTGGGCCTTTGGATTGACGACTCGAGAGGGGATTTCTTATGTAGCTATTTTTGCATCCAATTGGGTACCTGAGTTTCCCCTTTTGGTGATTTATGATCACCTTCGTCTCTTTGCTCATGCTGAGGTTTTTTTTCTTCATTACCCAGGGCTTTTTGTTCAGTTCTTTCCTCTTCTTTATCTGAGTCCTCAATATGTATATCCTTTTCCCTTTCTGACTCAATGATGGCTATGTTGGCAACTCAAGGACAAACAACTGAGAGGGGGGGTGAATCAGTTTTCACCAAATTTCAAACTTATTCAACTTATTACCATTATTCTTAGATCTAATCATTAATCATGAAAGCATAAATGAACAACACATCAAAAGCACACATAACACCAAGATTTTTTACGTGGAAACCCTATTAAGGGGAAAACCATGGTGGAGGTCAGTTCACAACATTATACCTTGGTAAAAGTATATCAGAATATGAATTGGGGAATGCACATGCATTCAAGCACACTACCTAGAGCTCACTGCTCAATTATAAATAGGCTTACTACCCAAAGGAAGACACACTATCTTATAGAAAGGTTATGATTAAATCCATTAGACTTTGAACTAAGAAAATAGCATATGCTAATGCCTGGTTATAGTTCTAGTTAAGCATATGAACACTTCTTCAATATTCTTCACTCTCTGCTCTGCCTTCGAATGATCTGAACAAAATTCACACACAGGACTCACACACTTCAAAATGATAAAAAAATTACTTATATATATCTGCAATAAGAGATTACATTGCTATAAGTTGGCTTCAACAAAATAATAAAATGAATACAAATAGTCAGCTCAGATCAATAAAAATTAATCATGCGAATCAACCAAGGTTGGCCACAACATAGTGAAGATAAAAAATAACATCCTCAAATAGGAACCACTTCAATTAATTACTCCTCAAAGATCCACAATACTCTTCAACACCTTGTCGACCAAGAACATGAAAAACATGAACACGCAAGAGAAAATCTTGGATCACGAACACAACGATCAATGTGGGTGCACAAAATAGATAGAGCACAAAATAGAAACATCCAAAAACATCATGAAACACCAAAGAAGAATCCACAACAACTGAACTTATTGAAATCACATGATCTTCATTTAATAACACAAACTGAAGTAACAAAAAAATTGTCAGAATACAAATCTTCATAACTTGATCAAATCTTCACACAAATCTCTAAAACTTGACATGGATAAACTAGATATACTCATCAAGAAACCCTTTAGTCCACATCCTCTGAACAACAATGTAGTAAACATACTAATAGAAAGAACTTCTCTTCACCTCTGACAACCTGTAGCACTTCTTATAACAATTTTCTCAATATCCTCGACATATAAAGCTTTTAGTGAAACAATTCTAATAGTGTTGAGATCAATGACAACCACATATCAGAAACACACCACAAAATCCAACAATCTCCCCCTTTGGCATTGATGGTAACACATGATGTGAAAAATACCATCAACACAACTACACTTACTCTTCCTTAGGTTTTGTTTCTTCTTTCCTCAACTTTTCTCCCCATAAAGATATTTCACATTACTCTTCTACCCCTTTGAAATCAATGGAAAAGATCTCTTCTATGCAAGATTTGAACCACATATCTGAACACCTAAACATTTGACTACTCCGGGCCTGAGTAGCAGGCACCACAACATCAATCTAGATCAAAATATTATCATGAAATGGACAAATTGATGCAAATCAATGCATCCTTAGTTCTGATTAGGAGGGGTAATCACCCCTAACTTCCCTCTAAGATACTCAAAAGTATCCTTAGACAACGACTTGGTAAATATGTCTGCAATTTGCTCCTTAGTAGGCACATACTCCATTCTAACTTCCTTTTCACTTTCTCTCTCAAAAAGTGAAACTTGATAGATATATGCTTGGTCTTGGAATGCAACACCGGATTCTTAGAAATTTTAATAACACTTGAGTTATCACAGAATATAACAATATGCTCATCATACACAACTCTAATATCCTTCAACATTTGCTTCATCCACCGTACTTGAGTACAATTATTAGTAGCAACAATGTATTATGCCTCTGTAGTAGATAAAGAAATAGTGTTATGCTTTTTTCTTAGCCATGAAATCAACTTCTTTCCCAAGAAAAATGCTCCACCACTAGTACTTTTCCTGTCATTCACATCTCCTACCCAATCAGAACTAGTAAAGGCACTCAAAGTAAGATCATTATTTTTAGGATGCCATAGACCAAAATCAATTGTCCCCTTCAAGTATTTGAAAATCCTCTTCATAGTAGTCACATGAGATTCTTTAGGATCAACTTGAAATATTGCAACAATACATATAGCATTCATGATATCAGGCTTAGTTTGAGTCAAATACAGTAATCCACCAATCATTGATCTATATCTAGTCTAATTTTCCTTTGGAGAATCATCATCATTTTTCAACTTGCATTTGATCACCATGGGTGTACCAACTTGCTTTGAATCTACCATACCAAATTTCTTCAGCAATTCTTTCACATACTTGGACTGAGATATAAAGATCCCTTTATCTTATTGAGTAATTTGCAATCCCAAGAAGAATTTCATCTCTCCAATCATTGACATCTCAAACTCATTATGCATCTCATTAACAAACTTCATGCACAAGCTATCATCTCCTCCAAATATGATACCATAAAAAAAAACTTCCACAATCAAATCTTTATTATCATTCTTGAAATATAGATTACTATCAGTAGTACCTTTGTTAAATCCAAGCTTCACCAAATACTTATTCAATCTGGCATACCATTCTCTAGGGGCTTGTTTGAGTCCATACAATGCTTTCTTCAATTGGAAAACCATATCTCCCCGATTTGTTAACTGGGATCCATCAAGTTGCTCAACATACACTTCTTCTTCCAACTCACCATTTAGAAAAGTTGACTTGACATCCATTTGATAAACTTTGTAGTCTTTGTAAGGAACATAAGCATGAAACAATCTCACAACTTCAATTCTAGCAACATGGGAAAAGGTTTAGTCAAAATCAATACCTTCCATCTGTGAATATCCCTTACATACCAATCTTGCTTTGTTTCTAACCACTTCACCTTGTTCATTTAGTTTGTTTCTGAAGACCCATTTAGTTCCAATTACATTCTTATCCTTAGGTCTAGGAACAAGAATCCATGTATCATTCTTTTCAATTTGTTGCATTTCCTCCTTCATTGCTTTAATCCAATGTTCATCTTTGCATGCTTCATTCACATTGTTAGGCTCGGTCTTTGAAATCAAACAATATTCTTTTGCAATCTTTCTCCTAGTCTAGACGCCTTTGTTTTTATCACCTATGATTTGATTCTCTAAATGATTCAATCTCATATACCTCAAATTATTCTTACAATGTTCTTCAACTTTAGGTTCTTCTGATCTCTCTTCTATTCTTTCACCAGTTTCTCCTTTCTCTTTATTTTCTTGATTCACCAGAATGATTTGAACTTTACTTGAGTTATATGAACCTAGATCCCACACCTGCAAGAACACAACAAACAACAAATTAATAAGGTCAATAGAAGTTATAATATAGATCCCTCAAGAAATCCATTTGAATGTGAGAGAAAAGGAATAACATGAAAAACACAACAAACTTAAAACTAAAGTATCAAATCCTATTCTAAAACAAAGCAAACTCTTGATCTCTTGAGGGAGTTGGTGCCAATTTGATGTGAAAATTGGCCCTTTCCCAACTCCAATGCTATCTTTGATGATTTGATGAAGATTGTGATCCACTTTGTTGAAGATTGATGAGTGCTCCAAAACAAAACTTGCATAACCTAGCTATAAAGCTTAGTAAGATGGATGAAGATTGCTATGAATTTGAGTATAGTAAGTTTACTCAAGTTGTGGATGATCAAATGAGGAATGAAGCCTATTATTTATAGAATGTCAAGTTGAGGAGATGTCCAAAATAGAGGAATGTGGGACTAAGAATCAACAAATAGCAAGATGCCACTTGTCAATATGTGAGTTGATGGAGGATGTGCAAGTTTTGAAGAATGTGTCAATAAATGCATATATTTGAATTTTGAAATTTTTGAAATAACATGTAAGAGGGAAAGAAGGTGCATTGAATGCTACTTGGCTCAAGGCAAAATGACTTTCTAGGTGGAGTAAATGCCTTGTTGGAAGGACAAAGTCCACTTGGATGTTTGAATTCAAATTTTAGGAATATTCCTTTATTATGCCTTTTGAGAGAAAATAGAGATTTAATAAATGAATTAAATCTATTTTCTTGTGTAAGTTGAAAAAGCTAGAGGATGGGACATGTGAAGAGATTAAATTAATCAAGGGGTATGTGTAGGATCATGATGGGCCAAAAAGTGGCAGTATGATGGGTATTTGTAGGGTATGTGGCTGATGACCTTTTTTTTACCCAAAATTGTTGAAATGAAAAGGGTTTTTAATCGAGATTCTCAAATTTCCACCAATATAAATTATGCTTTACTTTGAATTTAATAAATAATTATTATTCATTTTCTATTTGAATTACAACTAAAGTGTTGATTGATAGGTTGATTGAAAAAAATCTATAGCTTTCAAATGATATCACATTTTTTGAATCCAAAACATGCATAACATTCTATGCTTCACATACTATAGGATTAGAAAAAGAAAAATTGAATTTCATAAAGTTTTGACCAAGTTAAGCTGGTCAGACATATGAGTTTTTTACATTTTTTAAAAGTTGTAATAAAAAATTCATAATTAATTATTTACTTAAAAAAAATTACAAAAAAATATGCATCTCATTCTTACATGAGTCCTCTATTTATGTATAAAATATTATTAAAAAATATTATCATTTTATTGTGGTTAGGGTGGTCAGACATACACCTACTTGTTATTCTTTTCCCTAAAATTTAAGTACTACTGCATTGAAATTTCAAATTTTCACCAAATAGATTTTTTTAAAAATAAACCTAGTAGTTTAGAAACTACATTCAATTTTCTACATATCCTATTCTTACATATTTTTAAAATAATATAGACAACTTATTCAAATTTTTACGTCAATTTTCCTAACTCTGATTTTTTTGAATTTTTTGCCACTTAAGGGTCTACTTTTTCCATGATGATCCTACACATATCCAAAGGTTAATTAATTTAATGAGAGATTAGAATGATGTGACACATTGATTTAGATTTATGGATTGATTTAAATCAAACTATGAGAACATGATTTCAAGATTAATTAAATAAAGATTTTTATTTTATTTAACCAAGGAGATGAAGTTAGATTAAACTAAATAAGTTTTTAATTTATTTAATTTAATAAGATGACTTTAGGGATTTAATCAAATAAAATTAATTATTTAATTAAATAGGGATAATTAGATCAAATTAATTGATTTAATTAACAAGAAAGGATGAATTAATTAGATAAATAATTTATTCAATTAAGAGAGGAACATTTATGAATTTAATCAAATAAATGTATTTAATTAAATGGTTATAATGAGGGATGATTCACGATGAAGTGATGTGAGTGGTTAGGATCAGATGTGTAGTGTTAATTAGTACATTTTATGTGTCTACAAGTTCTGACATTTGATTGTAATGTCATTCTGATCATCAGAATCATATCCATAGGTTCTGGATAATGTAACAAAGTCTTCATCAACCTTAACATTTTCTCTTTCAATCATTTTCTTCAATATTTTATTGTAAGACCACCAGGCCTTACTTTTAGTAGCATAACCTCGAAAGATTCCTTCATCACTCCTAGCATCAAACTTTCCTATATCTCCATCTCTTTTGATATAAAACTTTCTTCCAAAGATCTTGAAATATCTAACAGTAGGCTTGTGACTAGTACATAGCTCAAAAGGAGTCTTACCAGTATCACCTTTGATTTGTACCAGGTTAAGTGTGTACACAACAGTACTCATAGCTTCTCTCCAGTAGATATGGGTTACATTTCCTTTCGACATCATAGTTCTGGTAGCATCTAGAACTGTTTTGTTCTTCCTTTTCACAACTGCATTTTGTTGAGGGCTCCTCGATGCATATAACTATCTCTTTATTCTATGCTCTTCACAAAAAGAATTAAACTCACTGGAAATGAATTCACCACCTCTATCTGATCTTAGACACTTAATCTTTAGACTTGTCTCTATCTCAGCCATAGCCTTAAAGATATTGAAATTTTCCAGAGCTTTAGATTTCTCCCTTAAGAAAGTAGCCCACATCATCCTTGAATAGTCATCAATAAGCAACATGAAGTATATGTATACTTTTAAACTTCTAGTTCTAGAAAGACCACACAAATCAGTATGTACAAGATCCAACAATCCATTTGAATTTTGTTGTTTACTCTAAAATGAAATTCTTGTTTTCTTTCCTAACTAACATTCCTTGCATATGGCATTAGTAGGTTTCATCAACTTAGGAAGATCTCTCATAGCGTTAGTCAAACTTATCTTTACAATATTATCAAAGTTAAGATGACACATTCTCCTATGCCACAACCAACTTTCATCAATTTGAGCAATCAAGAAACTTTTACTAGTAGCACTAAGGTGGAAAATATTACCTTTTGTTTTTGCACCTGACACAATCGTATTTCTAGAATTTCCCAATATTTTGCACTTACCATCCATGAACTAAAGATTGTATCCCTTATCAACCATTTTTCTAACACTTAAGAGATTATTCTTCAAACCTTCAACATACAAGACATCATCAGTATTATGCTTACCATCAAGAGAAATGCATCCTCTTCCAGAAATTACACCAGTTGTATTATCACCAAATCTCACATCACCATCATACTTTTCCAAACTCACAAACTTAATTTTATCTCCTGTCATATGATGAGAACAACCACTATTAATTACCCATTCATCTTCTCTTCAACTCGAGCAGCTAGGGATTTCTCCACATTTGTAGAACTAGGAGATTCAGTAGACATGGGATTATTTTCCCTGATATCAATAAACATAAATTCATCTTCACTTGAATTTCCTATGTCAGATTCATCATCTGTCACACCTTCATTAGAAGCATAGTAACACTTCTTTTGGAATTTAGGTTTGTTAAATCTTGACTTGGAAACTCTCTCAGGACACCTTGATGCAAAATGACCTATCTTATTGCAAGCAAAACAATTAATAGGAAACTTCCCCTTATACTTACCTTGTCCTTTGGCTTCTCTTTTCACAATCAATGCTTCAAGTTCTTCAAGCTCTATTTCTTCTTCATCGAGCTGTCTCATTTCATCCTCATATTTGAATGTCTTTCTTGATGAACTTTCACCTGGATCATATCTCTATTTATCGCTTCCATAAGTAGTGGCCTTGAATGTAGATTCAACCTTAGGAAGGGCATCACCAAATTCACTCAACTCAAAAGCAGTAAGCTTACCAATCAACATATCTTTGGTAACATTTTTCCCAGTTTGAAGCTCTTCAATAGCACTAGCCTTGACATTGTAAGAATCAGGCAAGGATCTAAGCAATTTAGCAACAATCTTTGATTCATCTATCTATCCATTAGCACATATGATACCACACACAAGTTCATTCACTCTTTGCATGAAAGTAGTAACATTTTCATCATCACCCATTTTCAGCTTTTCATATTTTCCTTTCAACAAAGCCTCCTTAGCCCTGATATTATACTCAACATAAGTACTATTTGATGGAATAACATATCTATTACTTGTAATACTCCAGTAGGGTTCATTAATGCATCTCAGATGGCACTACATTCGAGTCTTCCACAAATAATAATTTTTTCCATCAAATCTAGGACTATCCTTATAAGTCACCATCCCATATCACCTCAATTTTTTAAACTTCTTCCAAGGGAACCTACTCTGATACCAATTGTTGGAAACTCAAGGGCAGACAACTGAGAGGGGGGGTGAATCAATTGTCACCAAATTTCAAACTTATTCAACTTATTAACCTTATTCTCAGATTTGATCATTAATCATGAAAGCACAAAGGAACAACACATCAGAAGCACACATAACACCAAGATTTTTTATGTGGAAACCCTGTTAGGGGAAAAACCATGGTGGAGGTCAGTCCAAAAGATTATACCATGTTAAAAGTATAAGAGAATATGAATTGGGGAATGTACGTACATTTAGGCATACTTCCTAGAGTTCACTGCTCAATTACAAATAGGATTATTTCCCAAAGGAACACACACTATCTTATAGAAAGGTTATGATTAAATCCATCAGACTTTCAATTGAGAAAATAGCATCTGCTAATGCTTGGTTACAGTTCTAGTTAAGCACATGAACACTTCTTCACTCTTCTTCACTCTTCTTCACTCTCTACTCTGCCTTCGAATGATCTAAAAAATATTCACACATAGGACTCACACACTTCACACTTACACTCTTCAACACAATTCAAAATGATAAAACAATCACTTATATATATCTGCAACAAGAGATTACATCGCTATAAGTCAGCTTCAACAAAATAATAAAATGAATACAAATAATTGGCTCAGATCAATAAAGATTAATCATGTGAATCAACCAAGGTCAGCCACAACATAGTGAAGACCAAAAATAACATCCTCAAACATGAACCACTTCAATTAATTACTCCTTGAAGATCCACAACAGGCTTCAACACCTTGTCAACCAAGAAAATGAAAAACATGAACACGCAAGAGAGAATCTCGGATCACAAATGCAACAATCAATGTGAACCTGAAACATAGATAGAGAAAAAATAGAAACATCCAAAAAATCATGAAACCCTACATAAGCATCTGCAACAACTAAACTTATTGAAATCACATGATCTTCATTCAAGAACACAAACTAAAGTAACAGAAAAATTGTCAGAATACAAATCTTCATAACTTGATCAAATATTCATGCAGATCTCTGAAACTTGATGTGGATAAACTAGATATACTCAACAAGAAAATGTTTAGTTCACAACATTTTAATAGTAATGTATTTAACACACCGACATAAAAACTTATCTTCATCTCTAACAATTTGTAGCACTTCTTATAACAATTTTCTTAATATCGTCGACATATACAACTTCTAATACAACAATGCTTATAGTGTTGACATCAATGACAACCACATATCAACAAAACACCACAACATTCAACAAACTATGTGTCATTCAATGATCTCTTCTATTTGAGGCACTCTTTCTTCTTCTTGTTCAAGCTCTACATGATGCTTTGGCTTGAGGCTTTTCTTTGGTGTATCTTCTTCCTCTTTTTCGGGAGGTACTCCCTCTTCTTGAATGGGGCCTTTGTCTTTCTTGACTAGTGGAGGCTCTTTGAGTCTCTCCACATTGACATCAATGTCCTCTTTCTCTCTAGAGGGTTGCTTCTCAGATTCAACCTCTTCTCCTACATCCTTGAGCTACTGGGATAGATCCTCTTCAAGTTCCTAATCCAAGGTTTCTATGATGTACTTGGAATTGAGAGAATCATTTCCTTCCTCTGAAGAGTGTGATTTTTCCTCATATTATGCTACCTCATCCACATTTATGTTCAATATACCCTCTAGATGCTTGAAGTAATCATCCTTAAAGGTGTCCTTAGACTCCTTAATCATTCCTTTTGAAACCTCCATTTGGTGTTTCTCCATTTCTTCTGATATTTGCATGGTGGCCTCCATCTTTGGTGGCTCTATAAGTTGTGAAGGAACAGGAAAGCCAACAGCAATCTAGGCCATTAAAACTTGAACAATGGGATTCATTATCACCCCCAAAGAGCTCAGCAAGTATTCCTTTCATATACTTTGCAAAGGCCTCTGGAAGGGTGAGAGGAGGAATAATAGCAATGGCTATTGTAGGCATCGTGACTAAGAGAGTGGGCAATGGAGGAGGTAGTGAGGCTAACGATAGTGGGGATGTCATGGCCGAGGAAGAATCCAAAACCATTATTTGGGTCGTTGGTGAAGTGGAAGCAAGGCAGACTGAGATGTCCATGATGGGTGATGAGGAAACAAGTAGTGGTTGAGATGCAAGAGGTGGAGTGGTGATGGTAGCAATAACTGTGGAACCCAAGGTGGTAGGTGGTGACTTTGGTCACTCAACTTCTTCTTCTCCCTCATGCCAGGGATCCTCTTCAATGGTTCACATTTCACTCACCAATCCTCCTAATTTATTGGCTTTCTTCAAGGATTCTCCCTCTGTATCCTTCTGTGTATACACTTTGTGTTTGGGATGGCACTTGGGCACATCCTTCCTTTTTCTTGATCTTATTTCTGGAGGGGGTTTAGGTGTGCCCTCTCCTGGGGTAGTAGTTGCTTCATTGTCAGTTTCACTTTTGAGCTCACCTTCGAGCTCACCATATGTTAGTATTGCACCTTGCAATCTATAGTGGGAAATTTTGGCATCTACCCATTTCCTTGTTTTGTTTTCCACAGGTCGTGTTACTATATCAAGGTCATTGACCTCTTCTTCATCCCAGTCTATTAGTGGCAGTGAAAAGTTGGCCACAATATTGAATCTTTCATGAAGAATGGTATCCTCATCCTCCACAATTTGATCAAGCACCGGGAACAAGTTTATTGACCGCACAAATTGGGTTTTCATCTGCATATAGTGCCTCATTCTCACCTCCTTGTCATTCAAACAATTTTCCAAAATTCTTCAATCTAGGGCTGATGAGCATACTATCTCTTGACCATCATCTTCAATTTTCCATAGGGGTCCATTCTTGGTCAAGTTTTGTGGAGGTCCAAATTGTACTCCACTATCTCCTTTTCTGAATATTTTGCACACTGGGCAGCAGGAACAATATACATTCCTTGCCCAAAGGTTAGGGGATATGGAATCCTAGGTCTATGTTTATCACTTAGTAGAGCATGGGAATTTTGTAGTTGCCTAGAGACCTCCAATATGATCATCCAATTGTTTGGGTATCGGGGAAACTTGTAGGGTCTTTCAAAGAAGCCCTTTGTTCTTATGTAAGTGAACTTTGGGAATTGTATAAATAGGTACCCGAACCTCTAGATGAATGTTGTGGTGCTGTGTGAGACCCTTCTCTCGAAATCTCCCCTAAGGAGTCTGATGATATGCCCAATGAAAGTATCATTTACTCTCTAGTATTGTCTCTTGAAATATTGTGGCTAGGGGTAGTGGTCATATACTTTAAGTTCTCATCTCCCTGGATTTGGATTCAGTGCGACAAAGAGACCATTGTATGGTAACGCTTCTGCTAGTAGATAGACCAAATAGGAAGTCATCTAGAACTAGGAGGTTTTATTCACATTCATAAGCCACTTGTGCATTTTTTCACTAATGATCTTGGCCTAGTGGAACATTTATTTTCCATAGATGACGTCCTCAATGAAGTAGAACATCCATTCTTAGAAGGCATCAGTAGGGAGGCCCATCACTCTACTAAGCAGGGTCACCAAGTCATGGTACACCTCATATAAATCACTCCTAAAAATTTCTTGGGGTACTTTAGCAACACTACCCCTTTTTTCCTTCAACCAATGTTGGTTGATTAGCTTCTTACACCCTAGAGGGTCTAATTTTCACATGTTTTCAGCATATCCCTTCTCTGTTTCCTCCATGGCGTTTAATGTAAGAATATGAAATGTTTGGCCTATGGATCATGCTGACAGATCCACCAACATTATGTCATCATGATCAATAATATTTCTACATCTATGATAGCATTCTCTGCATACCATCACTAGTTTTGAAGATACAAGTCCAGGTGGGAAGTCAATTTCTTTGGCGAGTCCACTCTTTCTAATTTTATGGGCATTTTTGGATGTGGGGTTCATTATGAACCTTCATTTGAACTCATCTATATCTATATGCCCAAGGTTGGTGTCTGATACAGAATCCCAAGTGGAGGTGACTTTGTAGGTGCACTCCACCCCATGAAACTAGTACTTCATTTGATCTTTCTCCTCTTTCCCTTTCGGTGCTTTTGCAGGCCTCTTTCCTTTCTCTTTCTCTATAGACTTCCCTAATGGTCATGCAACACATTCCATAAATCCTACAAACAAAGATGTAGTAACCACATTCACATAAAAATTTGAGAAGCGTTAGTTGAATCCTACAAAACAAGGGTTAAATCCAACAATTCATTTTCAAAAGATCGTAAAATCCATTAGAATTCATCATTTAGGCTCATTTGGGTCAATGGCAAGAATGCAAGCCCAGGGATGTGAGTTTCCCTAGGCTGGTAGCCATCGGGAGTAGTCAGAAGTGAAACAACGCATGGGTCACAATGGTTCGTAGATGGCCATTTGCACTCCAAGTTTTGCATTAGGGATCTGGCGATTAGGGTTTTCAACAAGGAATTTGGAACACTAGGAAATCAACTATGAAGTCTTTGGAGGCATTCAATTGGTCATTTTTCTCATGTGGGTTTAAGGAGTGTGGAAGCCAATGGCATCATGAACATTTGCACCTTTGCTATTGAGAAATTGTGTTCACGAGGCATAAACCCGCAAGCGAAATCCCATAATGTGGGACCCTCAGGCAGCTAGGTTGGTTTGGACATTCTCCCCTTTGGTTTGGTTACTTTGAAGTATGCAGGTAGGGACCGACAAAAAGCTGTCAAGTGAAGGGAATTTAGGAATGGTGAAGAGGGGATGGTGGTCAGCATGAGGTGGTTCATAGGAGGCGGTCCACACTAGCGAGTCCACAAGACACCTTGGCTTTGGTCATTTTGCTTGAAGGAACTTGGTTGGCAGAGGAGAGCTCAGAATCCACAATGCGGGAGGATGTGAAGGCATCACCACTTGGAAACAAAAACTGGAAGACAATGGACCACAAGCGGTGACCCATGAGGAAAGGTCTGTAAATCATGTGAACTTGGTCATTTTCATGTTGGAGCCCCAGAGGGAAATCATGAGGGAGGAGTCCACAAGTCAGACCAATGGGGTCCCTTGGCTGCTTGAAACGGTGATGATGGTGGGGCGGTCTATAGGTGGGCCCGCAGAAATATTCTCCCATGTAGGGTTTAGACTTAGTATTTCTTTCGTATGTGAACTCGAACAGTGAGGAAGACTGCAAAGTCCATGCTGTAGGCAAGAAAAATGACCTAACCATTGTTAATAAGGTATTAAAGTGATAGAAACAGGTGGAAGCAGGTCCATAAGGAACTAGTCACAGGGAAGCCTTAACTTAGGTTTTTCTCGCATAGATGGCAGACAACAAGCAGGTCAGCGGGATCTGCGAGGCAGGGTCCAACCTTGGCTTAACCATTAAATACACACAATTCATGGAATGACAACGAAGAGTGGTCGACAACCCACAATAAAGGATCTACAAAAGGAGACTTAGGTTTTGGCATTTCATGGGATTGGACTCAATGGAACCCGCGATGCGAGATGGTGGAAAAGGTCGACAGTTTGGAACTGGCGGTAAGATGGGGGCCACCCGTATGTGGTAGCCCACAAAGGTAGACCTACAAGGGCTCCAATATGTTGAGTTTTTTGTATAAGTATTCCACCATTTGGGTTTTCAAGGGTGGCAATGGGATGACATCCGCCCACATGTAGAAGTCTGCAAGGGTAGACCAGCAAGGTCTCGAGGCTCAGGTTTTTTGTTTTCAGTGTTTTCACCTTTTTCATTTCGCTTGGGAGACAGTGACAAGGGGCTTGCTGGCTACAAGGGGTTTGAATGCTCTGTGAAGAACAGAAATGGGGAAGCCAGGTTCCACAAGGCCTTTAAAGGTTGTGCTTAACTAAATTTCGAAGGAATTTCAAAGTGGGTTTGCATAGAATTTGATGTTTAACCAACTGTCGAAAGGGATTTGAAGTTTCTTTTAAGCAATTTTCAATTATTTTAGAAAAAATTAATCCAAAGGATGCACTGCAAGCTGGAAAAGATGGACATACCTAGAAGGCAAGAAGAATGTGGTCGAGATTGTACTTCAGATCGCTCATGAGGTGGTGCGAGCGCACAAGTTACGACAGTTGTTTGGATTTGACAAATTTTGAATTTGGTTGATGAAAATGATAGGTCAAAAGGCTATTTATAGAAAAAAAAATTATTTATTACCTGCATTAAATGAGCGTACAACGATTGGCAGGGTAGTTGGGCACAAAGTTCAAAATATCAATGGCGGGAAAGACAGAGCCTGCAAGGCGGGAGGACATTGAGACTTCACCATTTGACGAGCAATGGAAAGGGGATGGCAAAGGATCTTGCGAGACCCACCATGTGGGAAGACATCCTGTGTTGGACACCAATGAAATGATGAAGGGAAGGAAATGCCACGCAAAGAGAGGTCCATAGCTATGGACCCTGAGGGGCTGAAGGATGGCAGTTTTGAAGACTAAGGGAAACCTGCCAATGAAATCCCGCAAAAGCCAAGGACTTGGAAATTTTTTGGGTGGTGAATTTGCTCAACTAAAGATGATGAATTTAGGGTGCCTTGACCACTTAGGCTCAAAATTTAGGGGCACGTGAAATGAGGTGAAGGAAAAAAGTGACCCAGTGAGGGTGAAAAGTCCAGAGGGTCCCTGTTCCAAATGAAGCACATGCATTATAGGCACAACAAATGGCGACTCTACTGGGAGAATGCTCCTGAGTGTTCTAAGGGTAAAAATTCATTCAAAACCCTGAATCTCTTGTTTCGCACACCCGAAGCTAGTTTCCACTAGTGAACTAGGTACTCGAAGGAGGATGAGATCCTTAGCTGAATCAAATTATGGGAATAGCTCAGAAGTGTGGGAAAAGTGAGTTCATTCCCTTTCTTCAAAAACCATAACAAATAGTTGTGAATTAGTTAAGGTAAGCTATGTAAGTTGTCTAACCCCAAAAGTAACCTAGACATTGCTTCGCTACCAATCAAGCATCCACAACGCCAATGGAGTTATTGCTGAGATCCAACGAACATTACTCTATTTCCAGCTAGGCTTCTATAGCCCTGATAGAGTTGCTCCCACACCCACATAGTTGCTTGTTTTATCATTTTCCTTTCTTTCTTTCTTTTTTCATGATATTTTCTTTTTGTACTCTTTCTTTTTATAAATTGCATAAGCATTGAAGCCTACCATGGGTTTGGGATCATAGTGGTCACTAGAATAGACTTGAGATTTTTCACTTATTGATAACTTGTAACAACTATTATATAGCTCTTCAGAAACTTTTAAAGTGTGCTTTGAGTGTGATCTGAGATAAGTGTGAAAATATTTAACCAAGGGTTTTGTCCTTAGTCAAGTTAGAGTTTAAATAAGGAAACCCGCTCCATGGAAGCAGTCAAGAATCAATAGTTACAGATGAAGATTTATCCAGAGAACAAATAGGAGAAGACATCAAAGTAATCCATCTGATAGGCCTAGCATGGCCACCACATCAAGAATAAAGGAACACCCAAGTCAACAAAAGAAAAGCAGTCGGGATGACAAGCAAAAAGCGAGACAACAATGGAAGCACAGTGGTAAAGTAAAAGGAACCTAAGCTAACGCTTATACAACTATATGCAAAGGATGAGCTTGAAAAGCTTAGGAAAGGAAATAATGTTTGAGGTGCTACCCATTGACATGCAATGGAACATCCTCTCCAGTGACAGTCTTGAGGTGAAATGCATTATCTCCTAGAATTTTTGATATCTAAAAGGGGCCAAGCTAGAGCTTGTCGAATTTGTCATGTCCCCCTTTCTTTTCATGGGCCTTGTCTGAACTGAAGACTAAATCAACAATCCTAAAGGCCTTTACCTTGGCTCGACGATCAAACCATCCTTTGACTACACCTTGATGTTTGGTGAAATTTTCAATTCCTCTATTATAGACTTCCTCTAGGTGCAATAACTCAGGTAAATAGGCTTCTTTGCGGTTTCCCTCCTCATAATATGTATTAATAAAATGGAGGGTGGGGATTTTGAGATGGAAAGGAAAGATGGGCTCTAAGCCATAAACTAGATGGAATGAGGAATCACCCAGAGCATTCTTGTGGCATGTACAATTTGTCCAAAGGGTACAACACAACTGGGTGTACCAATCTTTGGGATTCCTATTAAGGAGTTTTTTTTATCATAGTGATCAAGTTTTTGTTTGTTGATTTAGCTAAGGCCATTTCCTTAAGGGTAATAGTTGGATGAAAATTTCACCACAATGTCGTAATCAAATGCCCAACTAGAAGAATTAAGAGACGAGAAGGCGGGGCCATTATCATAGACAAGAGCGAATGGGCAACCAAAACAATTTAAAATAAAACTTTCTAAAAAGTTAACAACCACTTCAGTAGTGCATTGCCTACATGCTATTGCTTCTATCCATATAGTATAGTAATTGAAAGTGGTTAGAATGTACCTATGGCCTAGAGAGGATGGTGGGCTTATCGAACCAATAAAGTGGAGTCCCCACTGAGCGAATGGCCTTACCTTCAGGACTAGATGCAATGAGACAAAAACATTTATTTCTTTGGCAGTAGTAGTTTGGAAAACATGACAAGTTTTGACATGATTCTGTGCATCCTTAAACACTGTCTCCCAGTAGTACCCCGCCTGCAGAATTTGTTGAGCGGTTGATGGGCTGGATCCATGACCAATGCCAAATTTATCATGGAATTCATTGAGGACTCTAGCTACTTCCTCTTTTCCAAGACATCTAAGTTAAATTTTCTCATGATTTCTCTTGTATAATATAGATCCCTACAACATATAGTTGCTTCTCTTCAGTCTCAAAGCACACTTTTGTACTCCCTGCAGCTAGGACGGGGACTTATTGTTCAGTAGATAGTAGATGATGTCATCGTACCACTCTCTGCGAGAAATGTTTTCCAGCTGATACTGGTGCACAGTGATCTTGGGTCTTGTTTCTGCTATCATTTCAACTATCACTCGAGTGAGGGCTTGCCCTCAGACTAACTTCATGGGATGAATTTCCATGCCATATTCCTACTGTAAAGTAACCCATTTTTCTCTCCTTTGTCCCAATTCATTCTACATTAGGAAATTCTTGACAACTGGATCAAGAACAATTATGAACACCTTATTCTGCAAGATATAATGCCAAAATTTCTTAACTCCTCTGACTAAGGTGTATGCTTGATTTTCAACATTGTGATATCTTAACTCTACATCTTTCAATGGAGCACTCATGGAGGTGATAGGCTATTCACTTCCTTCATCATCTTTATGAGTCAACATGCTAGCACAAGAGTGATCTGAAGCGAAGGAGTAGATATAGAATGGCTTCAAATAGTCTAGGCTGACCAACACTGGTGCATCAAAAATTTTCTTCTTGATTTATTTGAAATCCTACTTGGTTTCTGATGTCCATTTGACTTTTGTGTCCTACTTTAGCATAGCATTCAGTGGCTTGACTATTTCAGCAAACCGTGTGATGAACTTTCTGAAGAAATTCATCTTTCCAAAGAAATATTTCAGCTCCTTCTTGCTTCCTAGAAGTTGATTTTTTAGAATAGCTTGAATGCATTCAAGGTCTATTGAGATACCTTTCTCTTAAATCACATGGCCGAGCAGCTTTCCTTCTATCACCCCAAAGATACACTTCTTCAAGTTTAAGGAAATTCCAAACTCCTTGCATTTCTGGAAGACCTTAAACAAATTGGAGACGTGATCTGCTCTTTTCTTTGAAAACATAGTAGGATCATCCATATAGATGATGATGCATTTTTCGGTTAGGTCTTTGAAGGTGATATCCATGGCATGTTGGAAGGTCACTTCAGTATTAATTAGTCCAAATGACATTCTTCTATATGTGAAGGTTCCCCACTTTGTGGTGAATGTTGTCTTGTGTCTATCCTTGTACTGTACCATCACCTAATTATATCTTGAGTAGCCATCGAAGAAGGAAATCATCTGGGATCCATTAACTATATGTAGTACCTCGTCCAATGAGGGGACTAGATAGTTGTCCTTTTCTGAGGCTCTATTCAAGTTCTAGAAATCTATGCATAATTTGATTTCTCCATTCTTTTTCTGGATTGGAACCAAGTTTTCCACCCACGTGGAGTGTCTGACTAGGAAAATGATTCTTTTGAACGACTACTTTTGGACTTCTTTATAAATTATAGGCTCTAGTAGTCCATTGATTGGGTGCTAATGATACCTAAAAGGTCTCACATCTAGCTTGAGAGGGATGGTATGGATGATGATCGAGGTATCATATGTCTTCAAATATTCATAGCTCCAGGAGATCACATCATGATACTTGCATAGGGCATCAATGATCCATTTCCTTTCTTTTGGTGTGCACACTTTTCCCATGAATACAATTCTAACTTCTTCAGGTAGTACCCAGGTTGTGAGCATCACACTGGTTGTCAATGGAATCCTTCTTTGTTGGCTAATCCTGATCCCTGATTTGATCTAAGCCAAATATTCACTCTAGATGAACCATACCTCATGGTATCGTTATTTTATTGAGGTTAATGACTCCTATGTCTAATTTAGCCTCTTCAAAATCTATTTAATCAATTATCTAAGTCACAAACACATCAAAACTAGAATTGAAATCCAGGATATGTTTGTCATCTTTGAACACTTGTAAGTTGGTGATATTTTCTAGCACTGATGGAGTGGAGGTAAGCTCAACATTGAACTTCTTTAGGCTTGCTAAGGAAAGGGGCTGAAGGGTACTAGTTGCTTGGGCCAAGGCTTCAATAGTATGATTCTTGGAACTAGGGATCAACTAAATGTTGAATGCATCTTATCCCTCTATGAGATCCCATACCCTATTCCTACAATCTTCTAGTCTTCTATCATGGAAGGAATACATCTTCCTAACTTGTTTTACTAATAGCTTTGAATCACCAAAGACTTGGAGCATCTTAACCTTCTTTCTTAGGGCCATCAAGAGACCATGGAATAATGCTTCATACTCCACTACATGGTTTGTGCAATAAAACTAAAGTCTGTGAGAAACAAAGTATGTCTTACTTGTGGGGTTGATGAGCTTGAAGCCGACTCTAGCTCTCTGCTTGGATTTCAACCCATCAAACTGGAGCATCCAAAACTTGGAGGAATCATCAACCTTGGAGTCAATTGAGCACACTCCCTTCCTTGGTTGTAGATGTGCTTCAACAAATTTAAGCGACTGCATGGATTCAACATAGTTTTCATTTGGCTTCTCTGCTTGGAGTCCCCTTTTTGGAGTGACTTATCCTCCAATGTGCTCAATTGCTATCTAGCAAAGGCAACATTCAAATTCTAAGTGAGTAGCATAGTGTACCTAGCACCAACTAGGTAACATAATTTCCTAAAAGTCCATTCTTGCTCCTAAGCTGAGCTGATCTTGCATACATTTCTCCATTAAATCTTGGAATCCATCCAACAATCCTAGATTACCATCCTCATAGAATTCTTCATTATCTGATTCGATTAACATCTCTATACTCTGAGGTGCACAGGTTAGGTTGGTAGGAGGACTACACAACACAAGAAGGACCTCTTCGGCCACCTCCTCTTCCTAAAACTCTTTTTCATCTTGATATGCCACAGGATAGTAGTTGCCTAATTCAGTTTCAGTAAACAACACCTCACTTGTGTTGTACTTTGTAATCATGAATTTAATGTGTGGCTCCCAGTCGATGTGGATCTGGTTTGGAAACCCCTTCCATGGAAGCCATAAGTGAGAACAATCCATCGCTGCATATTCATTAAAGGCCCGAGTGAAATCTCTCCCTAGTATTATGTCGTATGTGTCAGGGATGTCGGCCACTTGAATGTCAATCGCCTGCTGAACCCTTGGATCAACAACAATATGCATGGGTATCCTATTGATTTCTCCAAGAATGTTTAATTTTGTCTTGTCCAATTGAGTCACCTTCCATCAGGAGGGTGTTGGAGTTATTCCTAAAGCTTTACATTTTGCCAAAGGCATGACATTAGCGGAGGCCCCTAAATCAAGAAGAAAATTGTGCAGGTTCTTCCCAAATATTCTGATGGTGGTTAGGAAGGGAGGAGTCTCCAACTTCCCCTGGAATAGCCCTACAGATACATCATCTTGAGCTACTTGGGCTTTGTCTTTGTTATTGGTTTTATCCTAGGTTCATGCTTTATTTTGTTCCTTAACTATTTGTTTGTTGATTTGCTGATTTGAAGGCTAATCCACTTTCTTTCCTAAGATTTTTATAACTATAGGCTCATTTTGGGAGTCATCAAAGGAAACCCTTTTGGTAGGAACTTCTTGAGCTGATTTGGATTAAGCAGTCCCATTAAGCATCCTAAAGAAGGAATTTCTAACTATCGGGACTCTAAGTAACTCAAAGTCTGACAAGCTCAACTTGACCTTCTTGAATACTTCTGCCACATACTCACCCATTTGTTCTACTTCTTCCTCAAAAGACCTATTCTGAGAAGATATGGGAGGATGAATTTTGGTTTGGTTCTACTACCTATTCTTGTTGAAATACTCAATGGGCATGTAAGGGTAGCCATGGTTATTACCAGCATTGGGGTTAGGTGGAGTGATGAAGTTATTAGGATGGGTAGAGGTCGTGAAAGGACCACTGACCTATCTATTTTTTAAGTTATAAGGGGTTTCCCTTTGATATAGAATTTGGACCTCATACTCAAAGGGCTCTTCCTCATCTATGGGACCATTGTCTATTAAATCAAAGAGCTGGGATAAAGGGCTTTTTACTTACCTCTTTCACTTCTTCATCCTTTGGAGCAGTAATCTCCTTCTTAGGTACATTGCTTTTGCTACTCGGGAAAGGAGATTGATTAACCACTGACACAGAGGAGTTATATGGCTCAGATGGAACTATGTCTCAGCATCTCTCAACATTGACTACATTTTGAACTTCCACTTGGAATCTTTCTATGGCGGTTTGGAACTCTGGGCAGTCCAATTCAAAATTCCTATTTGTTTTGTGTATGTGACACCATCTGAATAAGGCTTCCTCTGCAAGATAGACTCCACTTGTTATCTTGTCAACATTTTTTGGTTGATCAAGGGGTGTGGGAATGCCTCTATTGTTTGACCTTATGTTCCATGTTCGATTCTGCCTCTGCGAAGGCCTTCTCTCAAATCCTTGACTTGAATTTCAACCTCTCTCATAAGTCTGTATGGAGGAGGTACCCGCATCATGGTTGTCATGGTTATCTCAATTGAGATTAGCCTGAATACTCCTTTGAGAAGCTTGCAGCTGATTATTTTGATTCCTCAAGTGTGTCATTTATGTGGACATCTTCTTGACCAATTCTATCAATTAATCGATCTGATCTTTTTCTATATTGTTCAGTTGTTGGGTTGAATTATGAAGGAAGATCAACTGCACTTTTAGTTGATTTTGTTGAGCAAGTGGGAACTCAGAGCTCTGCAGGTATGCAGGTACTTGAGGCTACTCAGGGTAAGTTTGTTGCTGCTATGGTTGTAGGTAATGAGGCATTGGATGTGCTTGGCTCAATGGCTATCCTGAATGGGGCACTATTAGCAGCTATGATACTTGATTCAACATCGATGTCTAATGGGACAAGGCATGGGTAAGCGCTTGGATTTACGTTGGATGGGTGGCTGGTCCCAATGATGGTAGTGGACTAGCAATATGTTGTCCTAAATTGATGCTTGTTGTGATTGCTTCAGCATAAGCATCCACCAACCTTGCAGGTGGCAGGTGCATCCTTTTCACCATTGCAGAAGTGAGACTATCCAAGGCATCACAGTAAACTAAGCGGGTTGGGGAATCATTAACCACATAGGGTGGTTGCAACTTCATGTATGATCACTGGAATTGGTCATTGCAGGAGTTGATTGGTTTGTTAACTTCCCTTCGAACGAACATGAACTAATGATACAATTTAGAAGGGTAATCAACATCTTAAATTTTTCCAGGAAGGAATCCTTTAGCTGGTCCCAAGTAGTGATGGATCTGGTCTACAAATGTATGTACCAATAAAAGGCCTCTTCCCCTAAGGAGTAAGGAAAGAGCTGGAAAGCTACATCTTTTTGTTCTATTTACATTTCCTTCAAGGCTATCTATAAGATTTTGATATTCTCCTCCACTGTTCTTTATGGATCACGAGGATGGAATCTAGTGAAAAATTCCCCTGGACTCTTTGACATGTCATGGTAATCATTGAAGGACAAAGGAGATAGGTTGTTACCCAGCCAAGCCATGATGGGAGGTGGAGGTTGCGCTAGTTGTACTATAGTTATCTAGGGCTGAAAAGGGGCAACAATGTTTGAGGCAACACCTTCGAAATGAAGGGCTAGGATAGGGGCACCAGCTTGGTTGTGGGAAGGGAAGAGGTGGAAGGCAGTTCGAAATGGCTAGGAAGAGGAAGGTACTCCCAGAGGTGAAGGACAAGAGTGGTGTGAATAGATGGAAGGATAAGGTGAGGATGGAGGTAAAGTGGGTTGAATATATGGAGCTAAGGTGGAGGCTTGCCCTCTCTTGGCTCTCTTAATCTTGGTAGGGGGTAGTAGCTCTTGAAATTCCCCTTTGATTGGTGTAGATCTTAACACTCTTTGGAACCTCTCAAGGGAAAAGGACCCAATTCTATCTAGCTTAGCAAAAGGAAGGCCCTCCTTCTAGCACTAGTTATGTTGATGCGTGTTTTTGCACTTCTCAACACAGGTAGCACACAAGCTCACTACCTCTCTTGAAATACAACTTCCTACAAGAAAGTTGCATAAAAATATCCCAAGGTCTCTCGAGTGTTAGGTCATGACTTGCAAAGAAAACTTAGTTGATTGATGTGATTTGCTAGTAATCACAAGGAACATGGATAGTTTGCTAAGTTGGGAGGGAATTGAATCTTCAAATGGAGTTTATGAGATTTTGAAAGTGAGGTACAATTGCTGCAAGTTCAAAACAATAGTCTAAAACTCCATATTTGACATCAGATTTGGCTTTATGATGATGTTGGAACTTTTCCTTAACTATTATTTTCGAAGAAAAGTAAAAAGGAAAAAGGAATAGAAGAGTTCTTATACCTGCAACTAATGATGAACAGTGAAAATGGAGGATGCTACAGTGGACAACCTTCCTAAATTTGAGTTCCACTTAACTAAAATGTCTAACAGTCTCATGAAACTAGTGATATCTTCTAAGGATTGTAGATTTTCAACTGTTCATTCACCATAAAGCATGAATAAAAGATGAATTTTAGGTGCAGCAATAAGTTAATGTTTAGACTAGCTTTACAATGTTGTTCATCATCAATCAATAACAAAAAGAATGAACAAGGAAGGCACCAACACAATAACATTCTTCACCATCAATGCACAACATGAACTAAATACTAAAAGCAACTTGAAAAACTTGGAACAACAAACTAAATTCTAACTAGAGCTATCAATTTTGAGAAGATGAATCATGCAACATGTGAGAAACACAAGAATCCATCAAATAATATAATTCTATTGAAATTTCTTCAGCATGTCCTTACACAACTCAACTCTATCTTGAAAATGAGAGGAGACCCCTATTTATAATTTTCAAAAAGTGAAATAAATGGCCAGGATTTACTCTCATTGTGTGGCCAAGATTAATTTTGCATTAGGGTTTCATGTACACCCAAAATATATCATTATAAAATAAAATTTGGTCTCATTCCTATTTTTTCTTCTAGTTAGTCTGACACTATAGTAGTTTTGTCTTCTAGTGACTACTTTCTTTTTCCAGCTTATATTGTTAGAAACTCATCACCAATCACTAGTTTTCCTTCAATTTTCTAAAGAGCGGCATATTCCATGAATTTTGCAATTAGTGCCTAAAGCTTGTCCCATTCCATGATGTTGGATTGAAGGACTTGGAAGGTCAACCTCTTAAATCTACTAGTGATTTGCTCCCAAGGCTTAGTGCATCTCAGTTGGGCCTTGATTACCTACTTAGACTGTGTGAATTCTCTCGCAACAAAGTTCATAAAATCTAATGTTAATGCATCTATTTCCCCTTGTCTCACCTTCATATGGAAGAATGGCTTAATCTTCTCTAGATCCAGCTCCAGGACATGCATGTCGTAATTAGTCATCAGCTTGAGATAGTCTTCGCTATCTGTTTTTTGCTCTGTGACCCATTCTAGGTCAAGCTCAACCTTATGTAGCACTCTTTCTAGGACATCCCTCTTGTGATTTGGGCCCATTTTCCATGTCTCTACTAGCCAGTCATCATCTTTGATGAGTACCAGTTCCTTCTCCCATGCTTTTTTTGGCATCTTGAGAATGGCCTCAAGCATAGGATATGTGATCTTGTATAGCTTGATGAACCTATGACATGTTTTCTCCATGGCCTCTAGTTGCTTTTGAAAATCTCAAAATTTATTGGTCATCCGAGCAGTGTGGCCGATGCCCAAATTTCAATTGTAAATCACTCATTGGAACCAATCTGCAGTGGCCTTGGTCCAATTCTTGATCTTCTCCATCCTGGTAAGTTATTCTTGGAAGAGAAGTGGGGGCACAAACGATGTTGTCGGAGCTTCTTCCTCCAAGGACGCCCATTTCTAAATATAGGTAGTGAGATCTATAACCTGTGCCTTTAGTTCCTCCTTAGAGGACTGATCCTTATTCATTTGTTGCATGATCGTCACTACGGACCCCTGGAACTCATCAATTTTTTGTTCTCTTATCACTGGACCTAAGTTGATTATTTAGATACTCTAGCTGGGTCCTTCACCTTTGTCTAGCACCAGGGTTACGATCAATATTTTCCTAGATCCTGAGGCATCAACCAATTGTGAGAACAAACCCTTGGCTTCTTTTCTTTCCTTGGCTTTTTCTAGGCTCTTGCTAGTATTTCCTTGAGTGAGGCCTTCAGATTGACGACCGCGGGAGGGGCTTTCTTATGTAGCTATTTTTCCATCCAATCGGGTACCTGAGTTCCCCCTTTTGGTGATTCATGATCACCTTCCTCTCCTTGCTCATGTTGAGTTTGTTTTTCTTCATGGCCCATGGATTCTTTTTCAGTTATTTCCTCTTCTTCATCTGAGTCCTCAATATGTATAGCCTTTTCCCTATCTAACTGAGCGATGGCTATGTTTCTTTCAGTGACCTCTTCTCTTTGAGGCACTCTTTCTTCTTGTTGTTCAAGCTCTGTATGATGCTCCAACTCAAGGATTTCCTTCAATGTATCTTCTTCCTTTTCTTTTCCTTCTTCCTCTTTTTCAGGAGGTACTCCCTCTTCTTGAATGGGGCCTTTTCCTTGCCCGACCAGTGGATGCTCTTCAAGTATTTCCACATTGATATGAGTGTCCTCTTTCTCTCCAAATTTTTTTTACTCAGATTCAACCTCTTCTCCTACATCCTTGAGCTACTAGGATAGCTCCTCTTCAAGTTCTTGATTTGAGGTTTCTATGATGTGGTTGGCATTGAGAGCATCATTGCCTTCCTCCAAAGAGTGTGAATTTTCCTCATCTGATGCTACCCTATCCACATTTATGTTCAATTTTCCCTCTAGAAGCTTGAAGTAATCATCCTTAAAGGGGTCCTACGACTCCTCAATCATTCCTTTTGCAACCTCACTTTGGTGTTTCTCCATTTCTTTCGATATCTATATGGTGGCATCGATCTTTAGTGGCTCTATAGGTGGTGGAGAAATAGGCAGGCGATCAACAATCTGGGCCATTATAGCTTGAACAGTGGGATTCATTATCACCCCAAATATTTTAGTGAGTATTCCTTGCATATACTTTGTGAAGGCCTCTATTAGGGTGAGAGGAGGAATATTAATAGTGGCTATTGTAGGCATCATGAATGAGAGAGTAGCCAATGGAGGAGGTAGTGAGGTAGACGACAGTGAGGATGTCATCGCTAAGGAAGATCCAACACCATTATTGGGGTTGTTGGGGAAGTGGAAGCAAGGTGGACTAAGATGTTGATGTAGAGGGTTAGGGAATTTCAAAGAAACACAAATATTTCAAGGATTAAAGGTTGCAATCTCAAGCTATCTCCCAAGCACCCTAATGGAGACAAGGCTTAATGATGCACTAATCGCTTGTATGCTCTCTTTATGGACCCAAACCCTTGGAATGCTCTTAATAGACACAATTACACTTGTCTTAAATGAAATCAAAGCCCCAAACCTCTGTTTTGAACAAAATCCACTTTTCCACCTTAACTAAGCCTTCTAGCCCAACTAGGCCTCTAGCGAAGGATTTTTTGACTCTTCTCTCAAACTTTCCAAAGGAACCTCCAAACTAATGATTGAACTAGATGTGGTTTTTGATGATACATAACATACTAGATTCTTGATGGTACTTGTTTTGGAGGACACCAATCAAAAATCTATTGTTTCCTCCAATTTAGGCCTAATTAGCCCTCTTTTTCAAAGCAACCCCTCTTTAAACTCAACCCCTAACCATGAAACTTTCAACAGTCCCTTAAAATGACTCAAAATGAAGGATTCCAAGTTTTTAGGCCTGTATGACACATCTAACATGCTCAAACACAAAACCCTCCTTAACTTGCCTCAAAAGTAGGGCTTCTTGAAAACTAACCTTCCATTCACTTCCAAAACTTTCTCATTGACTCTACACCATTAGGACAACATATTTAGTCAATCCCAACTCAAAAACATGCCCCTCATTAAGGCAGATCTTCTGCTGCTATACCCTAGCTTCCAACTCCAAGCACTTTTCACAGTCAAATCTTGGTGTACACCATAGTATTCATCTCTCCTACACATTATATTGTTAGTACAGTATGGTACATGTTAAATATGATCCATTTCACAAGATAAATTCATAAAATCCCATGAAATGGATCATTTATCCATGAAAAACCCTCAAACTAGTGTAAATTATGTGTTCTTTTTTAGGACAGTCAATATAAAATGCAAAGAAATTAATTATCACTGCTTTCAGAGCCTTCAATGGTGTTACAATATGTACAAAAAAACTTCTAAATAATCCTACTAGACATAACTTCAATACAAATCAAGTATTCATCAAAAGAACACACTAAAATGCAAGGAAACTATGTTTTTCACTATTTCCATAAAACAGTCTATACAGTACTTGCTCCAAATGCTCAACCTCTGTACAAATGATAATTTTGGGGTTATAGAACCATTCCCCAACTGATCCAACCATTTTGATTAAGTTGCATAATTACCTCTAAAACGCCTAAAACTCCTTTTCCCGCCTAAAGTGGATTATTGAAAATTTGAATTTCCAAACTCTTATTCTATTAATTCCTATTAACTAGAAACCATTCCAAACTATTAAATAATTATTATTCAATATTATTGACATGATTAAACTTTATAAACCTATCTAGACCCCCTGGGACACTATTGGTCCACTTACAAGGCTTTTTGGTCCTATGGTCCTTTCAGGACCCTTAGGACTTTTGATATTCCCATTACATCTATTCATCCCAAATGCCATTATAGGCTCCAAGATACCATAATTGATGTTTTGATTTGATGGAAAGGTCCTCCTGACTCCTGCACACTTCTAACCTTTGAAGAGCTCCTTGAAGGCCTTGGGTGCTCCTACACCATTCTCCATAAGAAAGAAAGAGTTCTTGCCCCAAGAAGCATCCAACTTGTTGCTGCCATAATACTCCTTGTTCCTATATGTTTGTACCTTCTAATTACGAAGCATGAAATCTCCCAAAGTTACCTTCTTCCTTTTCTTCCAACCTACATTCATGTTACTCAACATGTTAGTGTCAAAAATCTATTTTGTTTGTCCTTTTTGTTGCTTGATAACAACATGTCCTTGTACCTTGTTTTTGCCTTTATTCCACTCATTTCCTTGTGAAAGAACACCACTCCTATTACCCTCAACAATAGGGCATTCAATACTCCCAATATTAATACTGTCTAAGTCCCAAATATTCTGATTTTTAGGATTGTACTCTTCATATATCTGCTGCAACTCATCATTCCTCTTCCAACCAGTATCTTCCCCTGTCTTACCTATCTTACCCTGCTTATTCACCTGCAAATGTTTCTCAAAATAGATCATAAAACTTTCATTTGACTACTCCAAAGGAAAAGGCACTAATTTGTATCTAACATCTCCTTTGTGAACCAAATATGTGTTAAGAAATCCATCATGCAATGTCCTTCTAGCATACTGCCATGGTCTTCCCAAGATGATATGACCACAAGTCATTGGAATGACATCACAAAGCACCCTATCATGATATGATCCAATTGAGAAATCTACATAAGCCCTCTTACAAATCTCTACATGATGTCCTTGAGTTACCCAAGTGGCCTTGTAGGGAGTAGGATGATCAAATGTTTCAATCCCCAACTTGGTTATCATATCAAGTGAAACTAAATTGCTATGTGACCCTGAATCTATGAGCAATCTTCAGATCTTACCATGACTAAGAAAATTATTCTTAAAGATAGTTACCTTTGGATCTTGATGAAGTCTTTCTCCTTGCTTGACCATAAGAAACTCACCATCAGTCATAGGGTTTGCCATGAATTTTTTTGATTCCTCCTTCTTGTCTTCTTCTTCTTGTACCAAGTTAGCTCTCCTATCTCAGCCTTTATCAGATTGTTCCCATTTAGGACACTTGAAGGAAGGATGCCCTGGTTCATTGCAATTGAAACATCTACCTGTGAATGGTCCTCTACCTTGTCCAAATCTATCTCCTCCTCTAGGAGTGTATCCACCTCTTTGATCAGAAAATACCTCTTTGCCTTTGTCATTTCTGCCTTGTCCTTGTTCTCTATTACCTCTGCCCCTATTTGAACTACCTCCTCTTCCACCATTGCTTGATCTTTCTTGCTTCCTCTTCACCTTTTCTTCTACTCTAATGGCCAATTGAAAACATTCTCCCAATTTCCTTGGCAATTGCAAACCAATCTCATCTTGTAGATTGTACCTCAAGCCATTGATATACCTGGCTATTTTCTCATCCTCTTCTTCATAACCTCCTCTGATACTAAGCTTGTGAAATTTCTCAGTATAGGACATCACATCCATGTCCTTTTGCTTTAAATTTTGCCTCATCCTTTTCACATGAATGGTATAATCAGATGGTAGGAACTGCTCTTTGACCAAACTCTTCATCCTAGCCCATGTAGAGACTTTTTCCAATCCTCTAGCCATCCTATCATTCTGAAAACTAGTCCATGTCAATGTTGTGTCTCTCAACTTGGTTTTGCAAACTTAACCTTCCTCTCTTCATCCATCTCCTCAAACTCAAAGTAGTTTTCTAAGGCATCAAGCCATCCCAACACCTCTTCACTATCCATCTTCCCTTGATAGATAGGAAAATCTATGTGACTCTTTCCTCCATGACCTTGTACTGCCTTCAAAAATCTCACTAACCTCCTTTCCTCAGGGTCCTCTGTCTCATCTGCTTGTTGTTCCTGATTTACCCTCACATGCTCTTCATCTTCATCATTGTCTTCTTGGTCTTCTTGGTCTTCTTGGTCTTCTCTCCTCCTACTCCTCTCAAGGTTATTTATCCTTGCTTGCATGGTCTCTCTCTCCCTTCTCCATTGCTTTTCTTCTCTTGCTCTGGCCTGCTCTCTTGTTGCTTCTTGTTCCCTTCTTTCTCTTCTCTCCCTTTCCAAGATTTCCTTCAACTCTTCCAACTCTCTTGCCAATTGGTTTTTTGGTGCCATTGCTGATTCTTCAATCCCTAAAGGACCTACTCACTGCTCTGATACCACTCTGATGCAGAGGGTTAGGAACTTTGAAAGAAACACAAAGATTTCAAGGATTAAAGGTTGCAATCTCAAGCTATCTCCTAGGCACCCTAATGGAGACAAGGCTTAATGATGCACCAATCACTTGTATTCTCTCTTTATGGACCCAAACCCTTGGAATGCTCTTAATAGAAACAATTACACTTGTCCTAAATGAAATCAAAGCCCCAAACATCAGTTTTGAACAAAATCCACTATTCCACCTTAACTAAGCCTTCTAGCCCAACTAGGCCTCTAGCGAAGGATTTTTTGACTTTTCTCTCAAACTTTCCAAAGGAACATCCAAAATAATGATTGAACCAAATGTGGTTTGTGATGATACATAACATACTAGATTCTTGATGGCACTTGTTTTGGAGCACACGAATCAAAAATTTGTTGTTTCCTCCAATTTAGGCCTAATTAGCCCTCTTTTTCAAGTCAACCCCTCTTTAAACTCAACCCCTGACCATGAAACTTTCAACAATCCCTTAAAATGACTCAAAACCAAGGATTCCAAGTTTTTAGGCCTCTATGACACCTCTAAAATGCTCAAACACAAAACCCTCCTTAACTTGCCTCAAAAAGTAGGGCTTCTTGAAAACTAACCTTCCAATCACTTCCAGAACTTTCTCATTGAATATACACCATTAGGACAACATATTTAGTCAATCCCAACTCAAAAACATGCCCCTCATTATGGCAGATCTTCTGCTGCTATACCCTAGCCTCCAACTTCAAGCACTTTTCACAGTCAAATCTTGGTGTACACCATAGTATTCATCTCTCCTGCACATTATATTGTTAGTCCAGTATGGTAAATATTAAATATGATCCATTTCACATGATACAGTCATAAAATCCCATGAAATGGATCATTTATCCATGAAAAACCCTCAAACTAGTGTAAATTATGTGTTCTTTTTTAGGACAGTCAATATAAAATGCAAATAAATTAATTATCACTTCTTTCAAAGCCTTCAATGGTGTTAAAATATGTAAACAAAAACTTCTAAATCATCCTACTAGAAATAACTTCAATACAAATCAAGTATTCATCAAAAGAACACACTAAAATGCAAGAAAACTGTGTTTTTCACTATTTCCAGAAAATAGTTCGTACAGTACTTGCTCCAGACGCCCAACCTCCATACAAATGATAATTTTGGGGTTACAGAACCATTCCCCAACTGATCCAACCGTTTGGGATTGATTAAGTTGCATAATTACCTCTAAAACACCTAAAACTCGTTTTCCCACCTAAAGTGGATTTTTGAAAATTTGAATTTTCAAACTCTTATTCTATTAATTCCTATTAACTAGAAACCATTCCAAACTATTAAATAATTATTATTCAACCTTATTGACATGATTAAAATTTATAAACCTATCTAGACCTCCTGGTATACTATTGGTCCACTTACAAGGTTTTTTGGTCCTATGGTCCTTTCAAGACCCTTAGGACTTTTGATATTCCCATTACATCTATTCATCCCAAATGCCATTATAGGCTCTAAGATACCATAATTGATGTTTTTATTTGATGGAAAGGTCCTTCTAACCCCTGCACACTTCTGACCTTTGAAGAGCTCCTTGAAGGCCTTGGGTGCTCCTGCACCAGATGTCCACGATGGGTCGTGAGGAAATAGGTAGTGTCTGAGATGCAGAAGGTGGAGGAGTGATGATTGTAGAAGTAATAGTGGGAGCATAGGTGGGAGGTGGTGACTGTGGCCATTCAAATTGTTCTTCTCCCTCATGCTGGGGATCCTCTTCAATGGTTAGCATTTCACTCATAAATCCTCATGATTTTTTGGCTTTCTTCGAGGATTCTCCCTCTGTAGCCTTCTGTGTATACACTTTGTGTTTGGGATGGCGCTTGGTCACATCCTTCCCTTTTATTGATCTTGTTGCTCGAGGGGATTTAGGTGCCTCCTCTAGTGGGGCAGCAACTTCTCTGCTATCAGTTTCACTTTCAAGGTCATCTACGAGCTCACCATATGTCAGTACTGCACCTTGCAATTTAAGCTAGGCGATTTGGGAATATACCCATTGCCTTGTTCTATTTTCCATAGGTTGGGTTACTATATCAAGGTCAATTAACTCTTCTTCATCCCAGTCTATTAGTGGTAGTGGTAAGTTGGCCACAAGATCGAATCTTTCATCAAGAATGGTGTCCTCTTCCTCCACAATTTGATCGGGCACCGGGAACAAGTTTATTGACTGCACAAATTTGGTTGTCATCTGCATATAGTGCCTCATTCACACCTCCTTGTCATCCTAACAATTGGCCTAGAATTCTTTGATATGGGGCCAATGAGAATAATGTCTCTAGATGATCTTCTTCAATTTTCCATAGGGGTCCATTCTTGGTCAAGTTGTGTGGAGGTCTAAATTGTACTCCACTATCTCCTTTTCTAAATATTTCACACATTGGGTAGCAGGAACAACATACATTCCTTTCCTGAATGTTAGGGGATATGGAATCCCAAGAGTATGTGCATTTTGTAGTTGCTTGGAGACCTCCAATATGATCATCCGATCGTTGGGGTATCAGAGCAGCTTGTAGTGTCTTTCAGAGAAGCCCTCTATTCTGATGTAAATGAACTTTGGGAATTATATAAATAGGTACCCAAAACTTTGGATGAATGCTCTAGCACTGTGTGAGACCCTTCTCTCGAAATATCCTGCAAGGAGTCTGATGATATTCCCAATGAAGGAATCATTTACTCTGGTATTCTCTCTTGAAATTCCTGTATTGTAGCTAGGGGTAGTGGTCATATACTTTAAGTTCTCCTCTCCCTGGATTCAAATTCGGTACAACAAAGAAACCCTTGTATGGGAATGCTTCCACTAGTAGATATACCAAATAGGAAGTCATGTGGAATTGGGATGTTTTCTTCACAACCATAAGTTGCTTGTCCATGTTTTCACTAATGATCTTGGGCCAATGGAACTTTTTTTTTCCACCGATGATCTCCTTAATGAAGTAGAACATCCATTCTTGGAAGAAGGAAGCAGTAGGGAGGCCCATCACTCTACTAAGTAGGGTAACCAAGTCATGGTAATCCTCATAGAAATCACTCCTGAAAAGATCTCGGGGTACTTTAGTAGCACTACCCCTCTTTTCCTTCAACCAATGTTGGTTGAATAACTTCTTACACCCTAGAGGGTCTATTTTCTGCATTTTTTTGGCATATCCCTTCTCTATTTCCTTCATGGAGTCCAACATAGGAATATGAAATGTTTGGCCTATGGATCAGGCTGATAGATCCACCAACACTCTGCCATCGTGAGTAATAATATTTTTGTTGTGATGGTAGCATTCTCTACATACCTTCACTAGTTTTGGAGCTACAAGTGTAGGTGGGAAGCCGACTACTTTGGAAAGTCCACTCTTTATGATTTTTTAGGTGTTTTCTATTATGGGGTTGATTATGACCATTTTTCTGAACTCATCTATATCTATATTCCCAAGGTTGGTGTCTGATACTGAATCTTAGGTGGAGGTGACTTTGGAGGTGTACACCCCCATGGAGCTAGAACTTCATTTGATCTTTTTCCTCTTTCCCCCTCTGTGCTTTTGCAAGCCTCTTTCCTTTCTTTGTCTCTATAGACTTCCCCAATGGTCCTGTAGTAGATTCCACAAATCATACAAACAAAGATGAAGTAAGCACATTCACATAAAAAATCAGGGAAGCATTAGTTGAATCCTACAAAATGAGGGTTAAATCCAATAATTCATTTTCAAAAGATCATAAAATCCATTAGCAATCGTCATTCAGGCTCATTTGGGTCAATGAAAAGAATGAGGGCCCAGGGATGCAAGTTTCCCTAGGTCAACAACTGTCAAGAGTAGTCAAAAGTGGAACAACAGCCTGGTCATGGTGGCTCATAGATGGCCCCCCACACTCCAAGTTCCACATTGGGGATCTGGTGGTTAGGGTCTTCAACAAGGCATTTGGCATGCTAGGAAATCAACTATGAAGTCTTTAGAGGCATTCAATTGGTCATCTTTCATGTGCAGGTTCAAGGAGTGCAAAAGCTAGAGGCATCAAGGATGTTTGCAGCTCTGTCATTGAGAAACAACATTCATGAGGTAGAAACCTGCAAGTGAAATCATGCAATGCAGGACTCGCGGGTGGCTAGGACAGTTTAGATGTTATCCCCTTTTGTTTGGTTACTTTGAGGTATGTGAGTAGGGACCGATAGAAAGCTATCAAGCTAAGGCCCATTTAGGAATGGCGAAGATGGGACGATGGTCTACAGGAGGTGGTCCGCACTAGAGGGTTTGTAAGACACCCAGGCTTTGGTCATTTTTCTTGAAGGAAATTGGTCAGAGGAGGAGAGCTCAGACTTTGCAATGTAGGAGGATGGGAAGGCACCGCCACTTGGAAATGGAAACTAAAAGATGGTGGGCCACAAGCAGCAACCCATGAGGAAAGGTTTGCAAATCATGTGAACTTGGTCATTTTCATGTTGGAGCCTTAGAGGGAAATTGCGAGGGTGGAGTCCGCAAAGTAGATCAATGGTGTCTCTTGGCTACTTGAAAGGGAAATAATGGCGGGGCGGTCCATAGATGGACCCCTATAGATGTTCACCTGCACAGGGTTTATACTTAATATTTCTTTCATATGTGAACCTGAATAGTGAGGAAGATTACAGAGTCTGTGGTGTGGGCGGGAAAAATGATCCAGCCGCTGTTGATAAGGCACTAGAGTGATGGAAATAGGTCGATGAAGGTTTGCAAGGAAATACCCATAGGGAAGCTTTAACTTAGCTTTTTCTCACGCAGATGGCAAACAACAAGTGGGTCAGCAGGATCCACAGGGTCTGGGAAAGCCTTTCCTTCATTGTTAAAGACACGACATTCATGGAACGGTGGAAAAGAGTGGTCGATGACTTGCAAGAAAGGATCTGGAAAAGAAAACTTAGGTTTTAGTGTTTGACAGGATCGGACTCGGCGGAACCCACGATGCGGGATGCTAGAAATGGTCAGTCATTTCAAACTGGTGACAAGATGGGGGCCACTTGTATGTGGTTGCTTGCAAAGGTGGACCTACAAGGGCTTCAATATGTCGAGTTCTTTTTCTAAGTATTCCACCATTTGTGTTTTTAAGGGTGGCGATGGGATGGCGTCCGCCAGCATGTGAAAGTCTGCAAGGGTAGACTAGCAAGGTCTCGAGGCTCAAGTTTTTCGTTTGAAGCGTTTTCACCATTTTTGTTTCACTTGGGAGATGGTGATAAGGGACTTGTTGGTGATTTTTCCAGCAGAACCAAGCAGTTCTCTAAAAAGTAGCCAACTCTCATAGTGAAGAACTGCAGGGTTAGTGGCCAACACAATGAGTATAGGATTTTCTAGTCCTTACTCCTTCACTTTAGGCTCTGCGAAACCTAGGAGGGTGATCCCAATTTTATTTTTGATTAGTAACACATTTATACACATGTTGATTCCTATTTATTGCAAATAAAACCAATCTCAATGAAGATTTGGCAGATCTTTGGATGAATGACTATCTATTTGCTAGTAATCGGGAATATTCCTCACCCACACTATCCTTGAAAAGATTTCAAATGAAAATTATTCTTATTTTAATTCCATGGCCAAGTACACTATTTTATCATTTCATGTAAATATTTTCTAACAAACTTACCAATTTCTCATCAATTGGAGCAATAGAGTCAAGTATATAAGAACTAGTAATATATAAACTACTAAATTTAGAGATATGCAGACTATTTTCACACTGCTTTGCATTTATGAAAACTCACAATGCCTAAAACACTCACTTCTTATAAATCCTAAGCAATCCCTTACAAAGTTTATAACCCTAATCAAAAAATTTAATCAACTCCTTGAGATAAAGCTAAAACTAGAATAATACATTCAAATGGAACATTTGAAGATAAATGATAGCACCATTAGTATTTTTCATTCATAACTTGTAAGAAATATACATAGGAGAGTATTTATTTCTAGACTAATATTTGTTTTGATATTAGTAGTTTCTATAAAACTCATTTAAGACTATTACATACAAGATTTCATACCCAAGAAAAAATACTGGCATGTTTATCAGTATTCTATTCAAAGTGCCTTCCCTGAACTTAGCTTTCACCTAAACCCTATTGAGACTTAAAAATCTGACCACTGTAATAAGCCCTGAGATCCCTTTTATAGAATAAGGGAGCAACTAGCATCAGACTCAATTACATTTACATTTCATTTCATTTCACCATAATTTGATACATCCTTAGTTAGTTACATGCAATCATTAAGGAAAACAGAAGAGTAAAAGACCACATTCCATATTCCTTACATGAGGACATGCCAACTCCTCAAAAGGTAGAGTTTGTTGCAACAACATTGAATCCTCATCCTTGTTAACCAAAGAAGATTCTCCACTAGAAGTTCCATTACAAACTTGTATATCATTTGAAAACAACATACAAGCTGCCAAGGTCATTTAGTTTTGCACTTCTCCAATACACCAGCCCAAAAATTTTCCACATCAGCACTTGAAACAAGAAATTACATGAATGTTGAATAGGAAAATCCTGACAAAAGGGGCATTGTATCATCAAAAATAGAAATAGGGCATAGTCATCACTCTGGGTCATCAGCCTTAGAGGATACTCACCTATGTCTTGCTCATGGTGGGACTGGAGGAATCGTCACCACCTCCTCATCAGAATCCTTAGAAGGTACCAGGGAGAGGGGATAATAATCACCCTCTAGAGCAGTGTCACCCTCACTGTCTAAAGGGTTATTAGAAACCTTACTTGGAGAATTATGTCCTCCCAGATAGGCCTTAAGATACTTACCTTTTTTCTTTGCCTTCTTTTCATATTCAACCTTTTCCCTTTGAATTTGACCAATTCTTCTGAAATGATTCGGCCCTGTAGATGGAAATTACTCTTGACACCATACTTCTTCAATTTCTTGTGTCCCCTTCTACTCTTTGGCGTATTAGGAGCTCCCTGTATCTCAATTTCATTCTCATGAGCATTTTCCATAGACTCAAGCAAACTAAATCTCTTAGACTCTCAAACTATCATGGAAAACCCACTCATCCAGGACAAGAACGTTCACTTCTTCACTCAAGAATAATTAATACTCACACACTTCTTCACTAACCCATGCCTCACATTTACTGTAAACTGAAATATGATGAAAGTGAACAACAAGCAATCTACATTAAATAGATAATTTGGAGCATGCAAAATTAATGATTCAAGAACTCCTTGCCCGAGGGAGTTGATAAATTAACAACTTGGCTTTGAATCTAGTCATTGATATTAAAACAATTAAAACTTCATCTATTGTGACCATGAGCATCATTTTTTGGCCTATTGCAACTTGCTCCTAGAAAATAGTGATGCCAGCCCAAATGTTGCCATGTCTTCTCTTAACATTGATTAACCATATGTGATCTATCAATTAGCATGTATCACTAGCCTAATCCATGCTCCTTCATTAATATTGGTGAAGTACATTAGACCAGTGTTTTTTAGAGAGAATATTTCCTTATAAACTTCATTGCTCATCGCTGATCTTCCCCAGATTTTAGGGTGCAATCAGCGATGAAAGTATTATCATGATGAAGTTTTAGTCCATTAGATCATCTTGTTTTAAAACCATATCAATGGTTCTCCAGTCATCTCAATACTTTCCTTTAGATGATGTCCTTAGGATTTTGCCATATTGCCTATTTTAGCAATAGCCATCACCTATTGTAGATGCATCTCATCCTTCATCAGCCTCATCAGCGATGTCAACATCCCCACGATGAAATTTCAGCCCTTGGATCTATGGCTTGTATTTGATCACACTCATCCTTCCATCATGCATCACTAATTCAAACTTTGCACCTTGGCTCCTATCAGTGACGGGAGATGCAATGAAGAAATTAGAATTAGACACGTGCACCTACGTGAAAATCAATGGTACAAAAGACATTTCACATAATATCTTGTTACATTAATGAAAGAAACCTTCCAAAGAATCTTATCGTTCATCGTAGTTTTGAAACTTAGCCTTAGGAACGAATCTGCAATGAGCGATAAAATATAGAAACATCAGACCATCTATAACACCCAACTAGATCTATCGTTTTCAAATGTAACCAACTACCAGTTTCAACCAAAGAACAACTAACTTGTTTTCATTCTAGGGTTTCCAAATCATTTAAATGTTCATTTTAAATTTCCAACTAACTTCTAAGTTTTTAGTTTCAGCTAAATAGTAACATCTAACTGTTTCCAACAACTGTATCACGGAAGATCAAAACTAAATAGCTGTTAAACTAGGGTTCCCATTTAAGCAATTTATGAATTGAGGAAAATAAATAACTTCTCTTTATTCATTAACTAACTTCAAATCTTTCATTTCAGCTAAATGATTCAAGTAACTGTCTAACTAATTAATTGTAGATTCTTACAACGTACATTTAACATAAAAGAATATCATTCATTACATTAATGAAAGTAAGATTTAAATAGCATTGCATGTACCTGGATTTATGAGTGATGAAGAAATACATTTGACATCATCTTCATGTTGTTATAATTGGACTTCTTTATCAATGAGGGAAAGAAATTATCATCAGGAGCTTTACCGCCATACCAAGACCTACTGGTATCTCGAGTTTCTTCAACTGAAGAACCTACCCTTCATGAGGGTAATCAACATAGATAAAATTATCATCACACCTCTAAGCCTAGTTTCAAGGACCTATACCTCCTGATCAACCTTACTAAGGGTTCCTCCCAACTAGAAAGACCACTTTGATTAGTGGTTTATCTAGTACTTGATAGCTAACAAATGTTCTATCTAGCATCATACCTTGGCCAAGGATTTTAATATTTCTAGAACTCTTGTGCTGATATCTCTGGTACTCCTGTGATGATATCTTTGGCATTCCTGTGTTGATATCTCTAGAATTCCTATTCCATCAACACTCTCACCCTTTCTCAACATGACAACTCTCTGATCAAGTTATAATCTTAAATTAGTAGTTTATTTACCATTTATTCTCAGTTCGAAGTTATGTCTTAACCATCAATTTTCATACATAATAAAAGAGATTCATTGGAATAGAGTATTTTCAAGTCTCTCTTATTAAGGTTAAGCTAATATCATTAAGCATCTATTTTTTTTTGTCTCGACTCAACATCTATTAGTTCTTTTAAGACTAACTATATTCTCTACGAAAAGGTTGTTATCATTGAGGTCTTATATACTAAATGAATTATTCGATTAAAGGGTCTTTCAAATCTTACAAAACAACTACAGATTTTGATCTCAAGTAAGATTACAACATCTAGTTATTCCCTCTTAGTTCCAGGTTGTATCACAACCACAAGATTATGCATGAATCAAGAGATTAAAATGATGTGGAGTTTTAAAGACCACTTTTATATCCCATAAAGGTTCAGAAAACATAGAGAAGCCTAAGGTCAGCAACATATCAAACTGATCACGTGAATTTCCTTCCAGATGATAAACTCAAAAAATCTTCAAATACTAAAACAAGATTGTTCACAACATAGAAAATAAGAAGGAACCATAACCATTCACGTTCCTCATCAAAGGATCAAGGTCACAGTTTTAGGCCCACAAAATCAACAGAGGAAAAAATGAATATAATTGATTATTCTATGCAAAATCATAAGAGCTCCCAAGAGCACAAATAATAAGCCAGGTCAAGTTCGATAGGGAGATTGTCCAATTAATTATTTAACTTTCCAATATTTCACTATTTAAAACTAATTCCTATTATGACCCAACAGTCTCTTATATTGATTAAACTAGTCTTGACTCAAATTTGGGAAAAAGAATAGTCACAAAACCTCTTTAGATCACCTGACAAAGAGTTCTGATACCCAAAACCAGCCCGAAGCTTGACAAGGATAACTCAAATGTACAGACAAAGCTTGAGAGATTCCTTCCCATAAACTTATGTTTAATCCCTGACCATTTTACATCTTTAATTTATTTTCTTCAAGAATTTAAGGAAGAGTTTAATTTTGTATGTGTGTGATAGATCTAAACATTCAACTTTAGAGTTGGTCTAGAGAAGAAGAAGAGTTTAACCTTTTAAAGAGAAAGAATACTGTTGGGTCAAGGCTATGAAAGTTCCAATAAAACTAAGGGTGAATTATGCTAACAGTTCAAACTCTAAATTATTCTAAATAGATTGTAAATATCAATCTAGATTTTGGTAATAAATCAGGTACCTGGAAGAGCCTAATCCGGTTCCATATTTTCTAATTTATAGATACATAAAAATATTGTTATGCGTTGATAGAATGAATAAAACTCATCTTTATTCTATTTCCAAAGTTTGAAGGCATTCTTTATTAAGAATACATAGAACTAATCAATCAAACTATCACTAATTAAAAGACTCATATATGCGCTTGATAAATGTCTTGAACTTAGCGAATGTAGAGATCCCTTTTCTTCCTATCGGCTAGTAATTTGGCCACTATTAGCTTCGATGTTGATGGTATCAAGATGTTGCTCGCTTGCTGGAATATGACTTCAATAATCATCTCATGGATCAGTCAATCAATGGAGAGGCCCACACTTTACAATTATTTTCCAGTCCATGACAAGAATTCAAGTAATAGCAATGGCTATCAAAGAGAAGAGCTTAATCTTTATTTTTGAATTTGACAGAAGATGGAAAGAGAGACTCTTAGTTAATGTGGAAGATTGCAATGAAAGGTTTCCAAACAAGATTGTGAGATAAATGAGTGAAAAGAATCCAAAGTAGAGTAGTCTTGATAAGCAGAGAAAATTGGATAGGAAAAATGAACCAGAGTAGAGCTGATGTCGTGAGAAGAAGTCCATGAAAAGAAAAGCCTCCAAAAATAAAATGTGAATCCTTCCCAGTAACCTCTGTTCCAAGATTTCAAAAGCCCCAATGCCTTATTGGCTTCCTTCTTGGTCATTTCAACAAGAGGCTCGATGGGAAAATGACAAAAAAACCACCGCCAATGACTCAACTTTTAATTCATTTTCGATTTTTAAACCTTTGTTATATTTTCATATTTTAATCGATGGCATTATAATTTTATCCTTTATTATAATTTAATATAATTAGCCATTGCAAAAATATATTTATATATATCAAGAATTATTCCTCTCAACTCTTAAGAGGGTGTTATTATTTAATATTTTATTTATATCAATTATTTTAATTTAATATTTATAAACCTTTTGAAATCTCCTTAAAATGTGATTAATGATATTTATATATAAATATTTAAAATTGACTTACATAATGATAATTACATTTAATTACTTTTGACCAAGTTACTACTTTGATACTCTATCTTACACCGACTCAAGGTTTGATGATAAAATTGATCCATTGTTAACCATGTCCTCTCCCTGATGATATTTCCCTTTCTCTCGTGGTGTCAGCAATCCTGCATCCACTAACAAGGATTATGGTGAGATCATTCTCAATGGCTAAATGATATGCATTTAAATTTAATCTCATGATCTCATTCAACTTCACATGAACCATAAATTCACTTTCAAAATAAAGAGTTCGTTAACATTACAATTATGATATAAAGATCAACTATTGCATTCTCAATGTCATAATCACAAGAAAGTAGTTATTTGCAGCTAACATTGCATTTGAAATACATAACCAACATATAGTCTCAATGTAAGGGATGTGACATACTCTTTCCCTTAAGAATCATCATCCTCGATGATTGTTTATTCTAAATTTAAACATAACCATAAACATAAAGATAATGTTCTCAATTGTTCGACAAAAGATAAGAAAAATTTTGTAGGATTTGTTCATAATCCTCTAGGTGGCATTTACTTAGCTCTTCAATCCGTTAATAGTTCCCACCAATCTTACCTGATCAGTTCAATTTGTTTAACCATTTTAGACAACATTTTTGGACTAATGCTAATCTTGTCTTCTAGCTTACCCAACTTACAAGAATTCAACATCTTTTCTGTCCAATGTTTCAAATGGAATCGTCTTAATAAAAAAATTATAAAATTTGTTATAACACACCATAAAGATGAATACTCTTTATGAGTACAACAATCAGTTACTTTTAACACAGATTGACCAAGAGAATTTCACCAAAGGTTAATATCAACCTTCACTTTCTAGCTGAAAGGTTTTCATCAAGTACCAGTTTCATTTATCTAATGCATCATTAAAAAAATTTAATATTAAGTAATTACATGAGAAAAAGGTCATAATTTATGTCCAATTTACTTGTCCTCCAAGACTCAACATGCCACTGAAGAGAGGGATTTCCCCCCCAGTTGCAACCTGAGCTCTGGTGTGTATCCCCACTTAACCGACTTTGTCACACTACTAAGGATACCCTCCTACTAAGTACAACTTTGTTTAGCTAAGTGTCTCACCACTCTGCTCGACTTGGGAAGAATAATCAGTTGGGCTTACTGGACTACCTGTCTACCCACATACCATAACACAAGGTTTCTTTCTTTGTAAAGTTAAGAACATACTAGGTGCAATTTCTTAAAATTTACTTCCTTATAGGATCCATCAGAGACCCATCTAGGACATGATAGAGATTAACATTTCATCAAACATGGTGAACAACCAAAATATTCTTGGGTAACCCCCACAATACTTAGCTCTATATCAAATATAAACAACTTGAATTTCAGCAATAATCAAAAGAATGAGCTTATTTTCAGCACTTAATCAAATTTTGACCAACTGGTCATAAAATAAACAATCTTCAAAATTTTATGGTTAAACCTTTCCAAATTTAAAATAAAAAAATGACATTCCTTGCTAGTATACCACCACTTGAGAAAATTATAATACCATCATTGTCAACCGGGGTAAGAATAAGCATGAAAAACTTCCCCAATAAAGAATGAGCTCTATAAAACTATCTGACCAAAGTGTACTGTGTGGTGAAACATATGAGGGAACCAATGCATTATATACATAACCAAGATATGCGTGTTCCTATTCATAACATGTGTCAAAGATACCTGCTTAATGATAAACAACGATTTGAGCCAACTGAGAAACCAATCAAATATCATATGTATCAAGTATCCTCTAGTTAAAGAGTACCATATACCTGATGCTTTGTATGTCCCTTTTGCTACCATCCCTAAGAATACCTCTAGCAATGATGCTATAGTTAAATACATTAGAGTTATTATGCTATTTTTAGGAGTTACCAAGAAGATTTACAATAACCTTGTGCAAAAATAAGTTGTGTTGTATATTGAACTGCAACACTCTCATTCTTATTGGCTCATAACACTGTTCTTCTATTTCTTCTCAGGTAGATAACAATAACTAAGCATGTCTGAGTTACAAATTTTACTGAATCACATATAGACTTGGTTTATCAAACATAAATGTTTTATGAATTTACACATTCACACAAGTTGTCCGCTTAACTGCTCCATCACCATTGTACCATTCATCAATTGAATTTTAAAAAATATAAACCTATGTGATGAGAGGTCAATGAGGGTTTTGAACAATAAAATCTTACCATTTTACTTTGTGCCTTCACGACATGATCTGGTTGATACTCACCATCACCTTAATCATGTTGTTGTTGTCTCCATTAGCTCTGTTCACAAGGAAATGTCTCTATAGTGCCAATCATAGAAACTTGTCCAAGAGTTCTACTAGTGATGCTTGTCCAAGATTTGTATGAATATATCTGCACCATGAAATTTACTACCACTGGCCTAAACACAATCACTACTAAGAGGATGAAACAATTTCATCTAAAATTCTTGAATATTAATGGAAAAATAAATATATGAGATAACTATAATGCACCATATATGCCAATACTTCCTGATGTACCATAAAAATAAAAGTTCTTTCTTGACGATTGTTATGTAAATATGTTTTGAGACTTGATCAAAAAGGTTCATATGTAATTCATTAAGGAACACAGTGAATTCTCTACTTGTCTTATATATGTCACCATATAGTCAATGAACTTCTAACAAGTATTTTATCATTCCAATAACATTGCGGACCATGTTAGTAGATAACAAACTTGTAATATAAAGTTGTCCATCATCTTGTCATATTATATCTGCATTTCATGCTACTCATGACAAGAACTGCCTATCATAACAAATCAAATCCTGTAACTCCTGATTCATTAGTGTGACGAAGAACCAAAAGTGATATCCTCAAACAACTTAATTTTTGATCTCACATTATTATCAATATGAGGTAACTCCTCTTCCATGAAGTAAATAAACATCCTTTCATTTAATAACTCATTCTTCTAGACTCCAAAAAGGGATTAAAAGATAAAACACTAATCCGCTTCCCCTTTTCTCAAGCTATCTTTCATGCAACAAAATGTTGTCCTTGACTATTGTTTTTCTTATCATCTTGATCATTTAATTCCACTTGGCTCTCGTTGAACCATCTAGAAGTTAGACCCGAGTTCATCTTATCTATGAGTCTTGATATAATTTCAAGAAATTTCAACACTCAGATGCCCCTGCACCTAGTTGATTGCTTATGGATCTTCTCGTCCTTAAGTCCACAATTTCAAAATAAGCTATTATTTAGGTTTTGATCATAATATCAGTACCCTAGGCATACCTTGCTTTAACTTAGATAGAATGGTTTCATAATTACTTGATAACTCAAATTACTTCTAAGAGCATTTAATGGTTACAAGAAATTTGTTTTACAAAAATTATTATCACTTCCTATGATAGATTCAATTCCAATGGTTACAAAAGGCTATACTCCCTGTGATAGGCTCAGTACAAGATTTGTTTACAGGGTTTGCTATCACTTCCTGTGATAGACTCAATTACATATTTGTTCGCAACAACTATCACTTCTTGTGATAGATCCAATGCAAGGATGTTTACAAAAATATCAACTCTAGAACAAAGAACTCTTCTTTACCATGCATTCAACTCACCTTCAATGCCAAGCAACCTTCCAAACTTACAAACAAAAAGGCATAACTTTTCAAAGAAACCTCACACCCATGAACCCAAATTATTTTTGGATACCCATTATGGCCTATTCAAACATATCAGAATTTCTTAAACACTTGTTTCAGAAAGTATGAGAGTTCTATGACTGGCCTCTCTTGAACTAGGCCTAAATTGGTCCAATTTACAAACCAACTACCCTTCAATCATGCAATTTTCACTCAAAACATCAAAAAAGCAGATCAATATTTCATAAAACATCTAAATCAATGACCTCTTTAGTTAGTCATGCATTTTAAGACCCCAAAACTAGAAACCCTCATTTTTTCTTACAAATTAGGAGGGTTTAATGAAAATAATATCTCCACACCACACAAAACCTTGAAACCACTTGAAACAAATCCCATTAGACCTGCACATGCTCACAAAACCTTCACATGGGCAGTCATAACATCAATTGACAAAAACTCAACTTCTACACCTTCATTTGTATTGAAAATGCACAAAAATTCAACTAGGGCATCACCTTAAAAAGTCACAAATATCCACCTCTACATCCCAAAATCACACACATCTAATTTACATCATATTATACCATTCCACCAAGTTACAGTGGCATACAATGGATGGAATGGCCAAAAACTACATTTTAGACTTTCAAACCCTCCTTTAATGGCCGTGCACAGGCAATTTTAATCAAATGTCAATAAAACCCTCTAGACTTAATGAAAATACTTAAAAATGGATTCAAATAAAAGTAGAAACAATATACTAACCCTCCATAGTCATTTCATACCATGATAACCCTTGTATGGCTTGTACCAATGCAAGAAAATTCTAAAAATTGTGTAAAAATGTGAGAAACAACAGATTTCTTTCTTCAATTATTCAAATCTTACATCATTTTTCTCTTGAACGTGTGCAATGCCTTATTTAAAGACCAAAAAATCCCTTCCAATGACAAAACTTCCATAACTACCCCTTAAACTACCAAAGACCCTTCATATTCCATATGTTGCAATTTTTTCAATTTTTCAACATTTTGCATATTTTGACCCATTTACACAAAAGACTCAAACATTACATCAAAATGGTCTAATAGACCTTATTTATTATAAAAAAAACTCAAACACCCCAAAACTTATCTAGACTCACTCTATAGCCACGTTGATACACCAAATCAAAATTTTCATTTAAGGGTGTAGGTGCTCCTGCACCACTGTGACATATTTTTAATACAAAATAACTACCACTTACTATGATAGATTCAATGAAAAAGGTTTACCAGGTTCCCAATGTTGGTTTCAATTTTTTGAGTTGCATGATGAGCCCTGAGGTTCATTGTTGAACCTGGTAGCTCTGATACCATGTGTAACACCCAACTAGATCTATCATTTTCAAATGTAACCAACTATCAGTTTCAGCTGAAGAACAACTAGCTTGTTTTCATTCTAGGATTTCCAAACCATTCAACTGTTCATTTTAAATTTCCAACTAACTTCTAAGTTTTCAATTTTAGCTCTTTCATTTTAGTTGAATGATTCAAGTAACTATCTAACAAATTAACTATAGATTCTTACAATGTACATTTAACATAAAACAATATCATTCATTTCATTAATGAAAGTAAGCTTTAAATAGCATTGCATGTGCCTAGATTTATGAGTGAGGAAGAAATACATTTGACATCATCTTCATGTTGTTATACTTGGACTTCTTTATCAATGAGGGAAATATAATTATCATTAGGGGCTTTACCGCCCAACCAAGACCTACTGGTCTCTCGAGTTTCTTCAATTAAAGAACCCACCCTTCATGAGGGTAATCAACATGGATCAAATTCTCATCATGCCTCTAAGCCTGGTGTCAAGGACCTATACCTCCTGATCGACCTTACTAAGGGTTCCTTCCAACTAGAAAGGGCACTCTGATTAGTGGTATATCTGGTACTTGATAGCTGGCAGATGTTGAATCTAGCATCATACCTTGGCCAAGGATTTTAATATTTCTGGCACTCTTGTGCTGATATCTTTGGTACTCTTGTGCCGATATCTCTAACATTCATGTGTCGATATCTCTGGCACTCCTCTGTCATCAACAATCTCACCCTTGCTCAACATGACAACTCTCTGATCAAGTTATAATCTTAAACTAGCATTTTATTTACCATTTCTTCTCAGTTTTTAAGTTATGTCTTAACCATCAAGTTTCATACATGATAAAATAGATTCACTAGCATAGAGGATTTCCAAGTCTCTCTTATTAAGATAATATCATTAAGCATCTATTTTTTTTCATGAGAAAAGAGAGAGAGAGAGAGAGAGAGAGAGAGAGAGAGAGAGAGAGAGAGAGAGAAAGAGTCTCGACTCAACATATATCACTTCTTTTAAGACTAACTATCTTCTCTAAGCAAAAGTTTGTTACCATTGAGCTCTTATATACTAAATGACATATTCGATTAAAGGGTCTTTTAGATCTTACAAAACAACTACAAATTTTGACCTCAAGTAAGATTACAACATCTGGTTATTCCCTCTTAGTTGCAAGTTGTATCACAACCACAAGATTATGTCTGAATCAAGAGATTAAAACGATGTGGAGTTTTAAAGACCACTTTTATATCCCATCAAGGTTTGGAAAACATGGAAAAGCCCAAGGTCAGCAACATATCAAGTTGATCATGTGAATTTCCTTCTAGATGATAAACTAAAAAAATCTTCAAATACTAAAACAAGATTGTTCACAACGTAGAAAAGAAGGAACCATAACCATTCGTGTTCCTCATCAAAAGATCAAGGTCACAGTTTTAGGCCCACAAAATCAACAAAGGAAAACATGAATATAATTGATTATTCTATGCAAAATCATAAGAGCTCCTAAGAGAATGAACAATAACCCAAGTCAGGTTCAATAGGGAGATTTTCCAATTAATTATTTAACTTTCCAAGATTCCACGATTGAGAAATAATTCCTATTACGACCCAACAGTCTCTTATATTGATTAAACCAGTCTTGAATCAAATTTGGGAAAAAGAAAAGTCACAAAACCACTTCAGATCACCTGATAGAGAGTTCTGATATCCAAAACCAACCCAAAGCTTGACAAGGATAACTCAAATGTACAAACAAAGCTTGAGAGATTCCTTCCCATAAAATTATGTTTAATATCCCTGACCATTTTACATTTTTAATTTATTTTCTTCAAGAATTTAAGGAAGAGTTTAATTTTGTATGAGTGTGATAGATCTAAACATTCAACTTCAGAGTTGGTCTAGAGAAGAAGAAGAGTTTAACCTTTTACAAAGAAAGAATACAGCTGGGTCAAGGCTACGAAAGTTCCAATAAAATTGAGGGTGAATTATGCTAATAGTTCAAACTCTGAATTAATCTAAATAGATTGTAAATCTCAATCTAGATTTTGGTAATAAATCAGGTACCTAGAAGATCCTAATCCGGTTACAAATTTTCTAATTTATAGATAAATAAAAATACTGTTATCTGTTGACAGAATGAATAAAACTCATCTTTATTCTATTTTCATAGATTGAAGGCATTCTTTATTAAGAATACATAGAACTAATTGAGCAAACTATCACTAATTAAAAGACTCATATACGTGCCTGATAAACATGTGGAACTTAGTGAATGTGGAGATCCCTTTGCTTCCAGTCGGCTAGTAATTTGGCCACTATTAGCTTCGATGTTGATGGTATCAGGACGTTGCTCCCCTACTGGAATATGACTTCAATAATCATCTCATGGATTAGTCAATCAATGGAGAGGCCCACACTTTACAATTATTTTCCAGCCGATGACAAGAATTCAAGTAATAGCGATGGCTATTGAAGAGAAGAGCTTAAGGTTTATTTTTGAATTTGACAAAAGATGGAAAGAGAGACTCTTAGTTAATGCAGAAGATTGCAATGAAAGGGTTCCAAACAAGATTGCAAGAGAAATGAGTGAAAATAACCCAAAGTAGAGCAGTCATCATAAGCAGAGAAAATTATAGAGGAAAAACAAACCAGAGCAGAGTTGATGTCGTGAGAAGAAGTCCATGAAAAGAAAAGCCTCCAAAAATAAAATGTGAATCCTTCCCAGTAACCTCTGTTCCAAGATTTCAAAAACCCAGTGCCTTCTTGGCTTCCTTCTTCATCATTTCAACAAGAGGCTCGATGGGAAGTTGACAAAAAAACCACTGCCGACTCTCAACTTTTAATTCATTTTCAATTTTTAAACCTTTGTTATATTTTCATATTTTAATTGATGGCATTAGAATTTTATCCTTTATTATAATTTAATATAATTGGCCATTGCAAAAATATATTTATATATATCAAGAATTATTCCTCTCAACTCTTAAGAGGATATTATTATTTAATATTTTATTTATATCAATTATTTTAAGTTAATATTTATAAACCTTTTGAAATATCCTTGAAAGGTGATTAATGATATTTATATATAAATATTTAAAATTGACTTGCATAACGATAATTAAATTTAAGTACATTTGACCAAGTTACTACCTTGATACACTGTCTTACATGGACTCAAGGTTTGATGATAACATTGATCCATTGTTAACCATGTCCTCTTGCTGATGATATTTCCCTTTCTCTCATGGTGTTGGCAATCCTGCATCCACTGACAAGGATTATGGTGAGATCATTCTCAATGAGCTAATGATATGCGCTTAAATTTAATCTCATGATGTCTTTCAACTTCACGTGAACCATAAATTCACTTGTAAAATAAAGAGTTTGTTAACATTACCGTTACGATATAAAGATCAACTATTGCATTCTCAATATCATAATCACAAGAAAGCAGTTATTTACAACTAACATTGCATTCGAAACACATAACCAACATATAGTCTCAATGTAAGGGATGTGACACCATCACTCATTGCTAATTCTCCTCATATAGTTTGCAAGCAATTAGCGGTGAGTAGATTTAGATTGTGATGATGCATATTAGATATCACTAATGTAGAAATTAGCACTTAAAACATATCCATGATACACAATTCAAGGGAATTCCCTCATATCACTCATCATTAATCTTAAATTTATCATTTTATGACCATCCATGATGACCAATAAGAACATAAGGCTAAAGGACAATGCTTATCACTATTACAATGCTCAAGGTTCAAAAGCCATTAGCGATTAGCAATGCTTTAACAATACATGGGACATTGCTCATTGTTTATTGTTCCAAGAGCTCTAGCAACTATTCATGATGAGAGAAAACAAAGAAATGTCGCTCATAGCTCGTCACTGATTTGGGACATAAAATTTTAAAGAGATCACTGATGAGTGATAAAGTAAGATGGTCGTCAGGACCTAAGTGAAAAATTTAAGCATGTTCACTAAAGTTGTTCTGAGGAGGTACCCTTTAGGATGATGTGAGAGAAGAGACTCAAAAACTTCTAAGTCACAAAATGTAAAGGATGTAAAATCCAAAATGGAGCCCTCTACATAACCTTATAAAGAATAGGAAATTCAGACCTACATGTGAGGGACCAGTCACCTAATGACTGTGAATGACATAAAACAAAACTTAGGCAACCAAAGACCGAGATTACAAGTCACTATAATAATACAATGACCAAGGGTTTTTGGACACATAGGCCATTTCTACAGGCTTTTAATCAACATAAAACCCTTACACAGTGATAGGGACATGACCTAATATCATAAATGAGGGCGCAAGCCAAATTTTTCATAGATTTAAGGTGGAACCAAGAATTTTTTTGAGGGATTCCATTAGTGGCTCCTATTGGGGACACATGCCTCTTGCAGGCATGGTGAGATCCCATAATTTTGGGTGAAGCAAACTAGTGCAGGAGTACCTACACCTTGTAAAGTCTAAGTTGATACCTAGGTGTGTCTTTTGTTCATTTATGCTTAATAAGGTCTAAAGGACCAGTCATAATGTAATTTGAAAGGGTTTTGAATCATTTAGTTGAATTTGTCAGTTTGATTCATAATGCAAAAGCCATGTGAAAGCATGAGTTTTAAGGGATATGGGGAGTAGGGTCTTATTCCATGTTAAATAAGGTCTGAATGACCATTTTCAATGTATTGGAGGGCTTAATAAGTCAGTTAGGTGGTATTTGCAAGATCAAGTTGATCAAGTTGTAATGGGATAGTGATTAAGAGCAAAATTGGCAAAATTGTCATCTTAGAATCTAATTAAAGGGTGGTTATGGTAGTTGAACGCCCCAAGAGGTAGTTTTCAGGTGGTATCATTATATATTGTTGTAATATCTTGAAGGGGAGGCTGTTGAAGAAGTTTGGAATGAGTTTCTAATAAGAAGTTTGTTGTTTTCTGTGTTTTCCATTAAGAAATTGCTGATCCCATGCATTGTACGACCTGTACATATTGTTCCACACTCCAAGCCTATAATGGATGGATAGATAATTGAATAACCTTTCTTTTTCATTGGAATGGTGTTATTTCATTGAGAATCGAGTGAGATATCTACATTTTACTACCAGGTGGTCTCAAACCCCATGTTTTCCTATTTTCTTGAACTTTGCAAGCATTGTACGGATCTATACCACCACCATATGCTCTAAGCCTTATATCATCTTGTAGGGGAATGAAATAGCTTTCATTTTAATCCAATTAGAGGTTCTAATATTGAGTTTTGAGGGAGTTCTCTTCATTTTTCTAGGACTGCCTGTTTCTAACTAATTTGAGGGTTTGATTGGTGTAAAAGTGATGTTATAGTCATTCCACTTGCTGTCCAGCCCTGTAACTTAGTGGAATGACTTGTTTCATGGTATTTTATATGTACCAATGGTTTGGGAGGCAGGAAATGCAATTTTTATGGTTTTAGGGTGATGCCCTAGGGTGTTTTCATGGGTTTTCCATGTGAAATTGAGGAACTAAAGTAAGGTTTTGGAAAAATATGATTGGAACTATATATGTGATAGTTTTTTGAGTTTTTGAAGGTAATTTTATGAAGGTTTGAGGCACTATAATGTTATGATAAGTCTTAGAACCCATATTTTCATTAAACCCTCCTCAAATTAGCTTAAAATGAGGTTTTGTGGTTTGGCTAGTTGGAGCAAGTTTCCCTTGAGGAAAATTGTGTTTTTGGAAGTTTAAATACATTTTAATTTTATCTCCCCCCACCTCTGCATCATAGACCAAGCACAAGAACAAAAAAAAAAGAAACAACATATGTACAAGATTTTACACATGCTAAAAGACCTGGAAAGGGAGACCCAATCTCCACTCCACTTGAAAAATTCTCTTGAGGTTCAAATTTTAGTATGCACTGTACAATCCAACCATAATTTATTTCCTATTTGGTGGCACTAGGCCACAAAAACCTTAGGCTAATTCTTTCCTCTATCAAAAACCAGCATTTTGAAAGAACTAATATCCTTCCATCGACATTTACCCCTATCATACACCTACAACAAGTATAGTTCTCTCTTTATAATTATAAAAATATGGATATCCTTGGGGTCTATTTGATTACAAACACTACCACTGACATCCCTTGCAACTTTTCTGAATATATCATTTCTAGTGTAATCTCTATCATTCTTCATTCTATAATCAGGAATAAACTAAAAAATTTCATCATCATATGGCACATATGTGTTATATTGATTAGTCCAAATATGTTCATATTGAAAATAACATTCCTTGTTATTCATCTCATTTTCATGCCTCATCAGAATACCTTCCAACTAAACTAGAAATTGAAAGTATTCATACTCTCCAAGTAGTTGGCATCATGATACTCAACCTTGTCTACAACATTTGTATCAAATATAAAACATTCATTGGAAATGCCATCAAAGATCTCATCAATGTGTTCCTTTGTTTTCTTAAGGGCATATTATAACTCTGCATCAGATACATCATCAAAGCTTTCAACAAAATGTGGATTTCCTCTGCACCAATAAGGATCATCATTACTCATCTCTAGTGAAGACAAAGGCTTGTCAAATAATGGATTTTCCATCACACTCATTTTTGACATAAAAGCTTCAACTTCCTCAACATGAAGGTACAATTCCTTCAATTCATTATTACACTCTAAATCACTGTAATCACTAGAAGAGAAGATAGACATATTTTCAACTGCATTTCCTCCCTCAGATTGTTCAACACAGACATTGGGAATTTCTGCCATGTCCACATGACTTGATATATCATGGTCAGAAATCTCTTCAAACTTTATATCATTATTTACTAGAATTAGTGGCTTCAAATCCCCATCACAATACATAACATGATCACTTGAGAATGAACTTATATCATCAAAATGTTACATGCTAATGTTATCCTCATCTGATATAAAAATTTCCAACTCTACTCCATACAAGCTATTATGACTAGTAGAATAAAAATCAACATATTCAACCTCATGAGTTGAATGTGCATGAATAGGACCAATGAAACCAAGCTCACCATTGAAAAATATTTCAATCATGGCAATATTGAAATCGGGACTACATGGTTCTTGCATGCAGAATGATGAATACAGTAGCTCATTATCATTCTTATCTTCAAACAATTTACCAGATTCATTTGAACCACAAGAGTATAGATGAAACCTTTTTGTGACCTCATCATTGTTACATCAAGGTGTGATATGCCAAATATCTAAAGTTTCTTCCATATTTTTATCAACTGTATTATGTGGTGCATTTGAAAATTCATGAATGCAATCCATAGGTGCATACATTACACTATTTGGATGAGTATTGATCTTTTCTTTATTAATATGAGGACTAATCATAGCTTGGAATAAGTATTTTGTACTCACATCAATATTTAAATCATAGCTCTTAATAGGGCTAGTGGGATCAACATTGTGGAATGATGTATAAGCTGAAACAATAGGGGTGTAAGTGCTCTGATATCCATTTTTATTTTCTGACTTACACCTTTCATCAACATTTGGTGTCTCAAGGCAGCAAATACTTGTAGACAAATAACTCCTTTGCATTTTGTATTTCAAGTTGTTTTCAATGTTCATGGCTATCCCATATGCCTGATGTAGGGTTTTAGGATCCTCATCTCTTAGCATATAGCTCATTTCATTATAAAAACGCTCCCAAATAAACAACCAAACATACTGCATCACTTAGTCTCAAGAATGTAGGAACATCCCTCAATGTTTTAGCAAATCTTTGGTTAAATGTTAGAACCAACTCGTCCTCCTCTTTCTCAATGTTAATAAATTTATTGAGCATAGAACTAATATTGAATCTTTCACCAAACTGCTCCATAAACACTGCTTTAAACTCTTCCCAAGAACAAACACAGCATACTAGTAAATCAGAGAACCAATCTCTGGAATCTCCTTTCAAAGACTGAACAAATAACCACATAATCAAATCCTCATGATCTATCTCATAGTCATCCATTAAATTGTTGAATTCTTGTAGATGCTTTCTTGCTGATTCACTCTTTGTACCACTAAATTTTGGTATTTTACCTTTGACGTCAGATGGAATAACATTTGGGTAACCATTAATACCATTGAAATTTATGGATCTATGTCTTTCAATGTTAAAACTTCTTTTATTACATGACAAGGGTTGAGCACTATGCATTGTTACATTTGGGTCCACACAGGGATGCATAGGTTGATGATACATTTTCTTACATCTCTATAGCCTTTTCAGACTATGCAATTACACAGGGAAAATCAAACTTCTTTTACAACATGATCTTAAGCTTTTACAATACAAATTTCTACCTCAACTTGCTTAAGATCTTCTAAATGAGTTTCTTCAAAAACATTGAATACATCACTCATAATAGATACTACAATCTAGTAATATAGAAGTATGCAAGCCTATCACTACTATTTACCTTTCTTAGTGCTTAATTTAACTGAATAGGGAATCAATTTTTTACAAGAATTACAACAACAATTTTCATATATAGACTTATCTTTCTTGAAAACCAAAAACTGAAGAATACCTAGATATATGCATTTGCTGCAAATTCTTCTTCCTGACTGGAAATCTTTGTAGATTTGAAATGTCTTTAAGTCTTCATCAAGTTCATTTGACAGAGTCACCACCTCTCTTCATAGAGGACTGAACTTCAAGCAATATGAAGCTCCTTCAAAGATGAATTTCCTTCTGAGTTCTTTTCATCAGCAGAGCACCACAAATCATGCAACTTTCAAGTTCACTGAAACAACTTCTTTCTTTAGGTATGGATTCCTTCAATATTGAACAAAATTATCAGATCAACAAATAAAATGACTTTGTAATAGAACAGTCTGCAACTAGAGATTCAAATTTGTCCCCAGTAGAGTTGCCATTTCTGTTGGTGATTTTTCTAGCAGAACCAAGCAGTTCTCTAAAAAGTAGCCAACTCTCATAGTGAAGAACTATAGGATTAGTGGCCAACACAATAAGTATATGATTTTTTGGTCCTTACTCCTTCATTTCAAGCTCTGTGAAACCTAGGAGGGTGATCCCAATTGTATTTTTGATTAGTAACACATTTATACATAGATTGATTCCTATTTATTACAAATAAAACCCATCTCAATGAAGATTTGGTAGATCTTTGGATGAATGACTATCTATTTGCTAGGAATCAGGAATATTCCTAACCTACACTACCCTTGAAAATATTTCAAATGAATATTGTTGTTATTTTAATTCCATGGCTAGGTATGCTATTTTCTCATTTCATGCAATATTTTCTAACAAACTGACCAGTGTCTCATCAATTGGAGCAATGGAGTCAAGTATATAAGAATCAGTAAAATATAAACTACTCAATTTAGAGATAGGTGGACTATTTTCATACTGCTTTGCATTTATAAAACTCACAATGCCTGAAACACTCACTTCTTATAAATCCTAAGCAATCCCTTACAATGTTTAAAACCCTATTCAAGCATTTTAATCAAATCCTTGAGTTAAAGCTGAAAACATAATAATACATTCAAATGGAACATCTGAAGATAAATGATAAGACCATTAGTATTTTTCATTCATAACTTGTAAGAAATATACATAGGATAGTATTTGTTTCTAGACTAAGATTTGTTTCGATATCAGTAGTTTCTAATAAACTCATTTAAGACTATTACACACAAGATTTCATACCCAAGAAAAATAACTAGCCTATTTATCAGTATTCTATTCAAAGTTCCTTTCATAAACTTAGCTTTCACCTAAACCCTATTGAGACTTAAAAATCCAACCACTGTAATAAGCCCTAAAATCCCTTTTATAGAACAAGGGAGCAAGAAGCATCAGGATCAATTACATTTACATTTCATTTCATTTCACTAGAATTCAAGACATCCTCAGTTAGTTACATGCAATAATTAAGGAAAATGGAAGAATAAAAGACCACATTCCATATTCCTTGCATTAGGACATGTGAGCTCCTCAAAATGTAGAGTTTGTTGCAACAACATTGAATCCTCGTCCTTGTTGACCAAAGAGGATTCTCCACTAGCAGCTCCAACACAAATTTGTATATCATTTGGAAATAATGTACATTCCGCCAAGGTCATTTAGTCTGGCATTTCTCCAATACACCAGCCAAAAAATTTTCCACATCAGCCCTTGGAACAAGAAATCATATGAATTTTGAATAGGACAATGATCCTAAAAAAAGGGACATGGTATCATCAAAAACAAAAATAGGGCATAGTTATCACTCTGAGTCATCAGCCTCAGAGTTTACTCACCTGTATCTTGCTGGGAATGGAGGAACCATCACCACCTCCTCATCAAAATCCTCAGATGGTACCAGGGAGAGTGGATAATAATCACCCTCTAGATCAGTGTCACCCTCAATGTCTAAAGGGTTATCAAAAATCTTACTTGGACAATTACATCCTCCTAAATAGGCCTTAAGATACTTGCATTTTTTCTTTGCCTTCCTTTCATATTTAGTCTTTTCCCTTTGAATTGAACTAATTCTTCTAAAATGATTTGGCCCCGTAGATGGTAATTACTCTTGACACCATACTTCTTGAATTTTCTACATCCCCTTCTACTCTTTGGTGTATTAGGAGCTCCCTGTGTCTCAATTTGATCCTTAGGAGCATTTTCCTCAGACTCAAGGATACTAAGTCTCTTAGAATCTCAAACCGTCATGGAAAAGCCACTCATCCAAGGCAAGAACGTTCACTTCAAAAGTTAGGAATAATTAATACTTGCACACTTCTTCACTAACCCACGCCTCACATTTACTGCAAATTGAAATATGATGAAAGTGAACAACAAGCAATCTGCATTAAATAGACAATTAGGAGCATGCAAAATTAATGATTCAAGAAATCCTAACGCGAGAGAATTGATAACTTAACAGCTCAGCTTTGAATCTGGGCCATTGATCTTAAAACAATTAGAACTTCATCTATGGTGACCATGAGCATTGTTTTTTGACCTATAGCAACTTGTTCCTAGAAAATAGCAATGCTAGCTCAAATGTTGCCACATCTTCTCTTAACCTTGATTAATCATATGCAATCTATCAATTATCATGTATCGTCGGCCTAATCCATGCTCCTTCATTAATATTAGCAAAGTACATTAGATCGATGCTTTTTAGAGAGAATATTTCATTATACACTTCATCTCTCATCACTGATCTTGCCCAAATTTTAGGGTGCAATCAGAGGTGAAAGTATTATCACAATTAATTTTTAATCTGTTAGATCATCCTGTTTTAAAACCATATCAATGGTTCTCCAGTCATCTTGCTACTTTCCTTTATGCGATGTCCTTAGGATTCTACCACGTTGCCTATTTCAACAATAGCCATTGCCTATCATGGATACATCTCATCCTTCATCGGCCTTATCAGTGATGTCAACATCCCCATGATGAAATCTCAACCCTTGGTTCTGTGGCCCATCTTTGATCACGTTCATCCTTTCATCACACATCGCTAATTCAAACTTTGCACCTTGGCTCCTATCAGCGATGGGAGATGCAATGAAGAAATAAGATTTAGACATGTACACCTGCATGAAAATCAATGGTACGAAATACATCGCACTTAAGATCTTATTACATTCAGTAAAGAAAACTTTCAGAGAATCTCATCGTATATCGTAGTTTACAAACTTAGGCTAAGGAATGAATCTATGACGAGCGATAAAATATAGAAACATCAAACCATCACTCATTGCTAATTCTCCTCATACAGTTTGCAAGAAATTAGCGATGAGAGGATTTACATTGTGGATGTATATCGTGTATTGCTAATGTAGAACTTAGCACTTAAAACATATCCGCAATACGCGATGCAAGGGAATTCCATCATATCGCTCATCGCTAATCTTAAATTTATCATTTTATGACCATCTGCGATGAGTGATAAGAATGTAAGGCTGGAGGACATCACTTATCACTATTGCAATGCTCAAGGCTCAAAATCCATTAGCGATTTAAGTGATTCCTTAACAATACATGGGACATCGCTCATCATTGATTGTTCCAAGAGCTCCAACAGCTATTCACAATGAGAAAAAACAAAAAATGTCGCTTATCGCTCGTTGCTGATTTGGGACATACACTTTTAAAGAGATCAACGATGAGTGATAAAGTAAGATGGCCATCGGGACCTAAGTGAAAAATTTAAGCATGTGCACTTAAGTTATTTTGAGGGGACTCTCTAGGATGATGTGAGAGAAGGGGCTCAAAAACTTCTAAGTCACAAAATGTAAAGGATGTAAAAGCCAAAATGGGGCCATCTACTTAACCTTATAAAGAATAGGAAATTCAGACCTAGGCATGAGGGACCAGTCACCTGACGATTGTGAATTCAACATAAAACATAACTTAGGAAACTGAAGACCGGGAGTACAAGTCATTATAATAATACAATGACCAAAGGTTGTTGGACTCATAGGCCATTTCTGCAAAGTTTTAATCAACATAAAACCCTAACACAGTGATGGGGAGACAGCCTAATATCATAAACAAGGGCCCAAGTCAAATTTTTCATTGATTTAAGGTGGAACTAAGAATTTTTTTGAGGGTTTCCATCAGGACTTGCAGGCTGCAAGGGGTTTGAATGCTCTACAAAGAACATCAATGGGGAAGTGAGGTTTCACAAGGCCTTTAACAACCATGCTTGAATGAATTTAAAAGGAATTTCAAGGTGGGTTTGGACAGAAGTCGATGTTTAACCAACTATCAAAAGGGATTTGAAGTTTCTTTTAAGAAATTTTCAATTATTTTAGAAAAACTTAATCCAAAGGATGCACTACAAGCTAGCTAGATGGACATACCTAGAAGGGATGAAGAATTCAGTCAATATTGCACTTTAGATCGCTCATGAGGTGGTGTGGGTGGGCAAGCTATGATGACTGTTTGGCTCTGAATTTTTTTGAATTTGGTCAGTGAAAATGATAGATCAGAAGGTTATTTATAGGAAATGTTCATTTATTACCCACATTAAATGAGTGTATGGTAGCCAACAGGGTAGCTGTACACAGAGTTCAAAAAACTGGCAGCGCGAAAAGCAGAGCCTACAAGGTAGAAGGACCTCGAGACTTTGTCATTTGACGAGCGACGAAAAGAGGATGATAGAGGATCTTGCGGGGCTTGCCATGTGGGTGGATATCTCATGTTGGCCATTGATGAAATGGTGAAGGGAAGGCAGCATTGTGCAAAGACATGTCCACTGCCATAGACCCGCAGGGGCTGAAGGATGCTAGTTTTGAAGACTAAGGGAAACCTACCAAGGAAAGCCTGCAAAAGCCAAGGACTTGGAAATTTTTTGGGTGGTGAATTTGGTCAACTAAAGATGATGACTTTAGGGTCCCTTGCTCAAAATTTAGGGGCATGCAAAATGAGGCAAAGGTGAAAAGTGACTTGATGAGGGTGAAAAGGATAGAGGGTCCCCGTTCCAAATGGGGTGTGTGTGCTATAGGCACAACACTCTTCCTTTAAAATTTGTACCAAAAACATTAAGTGTCTCATTTTTTAGCATCCCATCATCAGACTAATTTCAAGTGAAGTTAGGCTACACATAGCTTCACTCCATGAAATTTGTCATGCTGGTTGTACATAAATGCTTAAAGTTTGCATTCAATAATGATATCTTTATAGTACACCATAGTTTCTTTAATCCTGTGTCTTCCCATGGGAATTTCTCATTGGATTTATTTTCGCCCAAAACTATGGAATGTATTAGGCATCATGAGGAATTATTTTTCAAATCCTATCAAAATTTAAAGGTGAATCACATAATAGAATTATCCATAAGCAATATGCCTCAACCCATGATTGAGTCTCCTATCCTGGATGAAATGATGATTGAACCAAAAACCGTTCAAAGTAACCAAGACCAAAACATGGTAAATCCTTTACCTATTTCCTATAAGAGACCACATGATAACCAAGTCCTTTTGTGCCTCCTAAAATCAAACAAGTTTAGGGTATGTGCAGGACCATCATGGAAAAAATAGGGCCTTAAGTGGCAAAAAATTTAGAAAAATCAAAGTTAGGAAACTTGACATAAAAATTTGAATAAGTTATCTATATTATTTCAAAAATATGTAAGAATAGAATCTGTAGCAAATTGAATGTAGTTTCTAAACTACTAGGTTTTTAAACAAAAAAAAAAAAGATGTATTTGGTGAAAATTTAAAATTTCAATGCAATAGTACTTAAATTTGGGAAAAATAAGTAGGTGTTTGTGACCACCTAACCACAATAAAATGATAATATTTTTTTAAGATTTTAGATATAAGTAGAGGACTCATGTCCCGATGTGATGCATATTTTTTTGTAATTTTTTTCCAAGTAAATAATTAATTACGATTTTTTTATTACAATTTTTAAAAAATATAAAAAATTTGTATGTCTGACCATCTTAACTTGGTCAAAACTTCATAAAATTTAATTTTTCTTTTTTTAATCCTATATTATGTGAAGCATAGAATGTGACACATGTTTTGGATTCAAAAAATGTGATACCGTTTGAAAGCTATAGATGTTTTTCAATCAATCTATCAATTGGGACTTTAGTCATAATTTTAATAGAAAATGAATAATAATTACTTATTAAATTCAAAATAAAGCATAATTTATATTGGTGGAAAGCTAAGAATCTCCTTTAAAAACCCTTTTCGTTTCATCAATTTTGGGTAGAAAAAAATTCGCCAGCCACATACCCATCATATTGCCACTTTTTGGCCCATCATGATCCTGCACATACCCTTTATAAAGCTAAAGAAAAGTGGTTGAACAACCTCCCATGTTTCATTTTGTTCCTTCCTTAAGGGAAGAAAAGAAACCTATGGTTGATAAACCTGCTCCTAGACAATCACAACATGAAAACCGAACAAAAAGAAACTAAAATGCTAGAGAGCGTAGGCGTAGATGTCATACTATTGCACATTTATTATAGGAAAAAGAAGAAAAGAAGAACATATAAAAAAAAAAATCCAAACTTACCTCAAGCAATGCATGATGATCCTCCACCCTCACTGCAAAAATAAAAACCTAAACCTTGACCACAACAAGAACAAGCATCTTCCATGAATATTATCATTAGACCTTCTATTGTGATTAACTTGGATGATGACAATGAAATTGAAAAGATTGATGAGGAAGTGCATAATGAGATAAATTTATTTTTCTCCTCTTTTGTGAGCTTAAATGATAACAATCATGATGAACTTGGTGATTGTCCTAGTTTGGCACTTGATGTTTTTCATTTGGCTAATTGTCTACCTTCCACATATGATGAACAAGATTGGGATGTGGATGACCAACTATAGGCTGAATCACATGTGCATTACTATTCTTGTCTTTATCTTTCTTTTCATGTTCTTTGTGTGATTGCATGTGTGTAATGTGATCCCTCGTATCATTCTATTTGATGTTTCTTCATGTTCATTCCTCTATTTCTATCTATATTCTTCTATATGTCGTAAACATTTATCTTTTCTTTTGTCTTGTGTTTTCATTTTGGGGATGACACAAGGTGTCGAGAAATTTAGGTCTCTTCCATGTTGACCCAAAGGCTTTTCATTTATTTTTCTCTCTATGTGTCATTCTTCAAGTTCTACGAGTATTTTTGGAATGATGACATTTTCGAGCTCTATAATAACATTTTAGAAAAGAAATATGCTGACTCTGAATCTGTGGATCCCTTGTGTGATTTTGGGATTTCATTTGGTGGCAACCTATTTTTCATGGTGTAGCTTCATTTGGAAACATATGCTTAACATAGGGCTTTCCAAATAAGCTCTCATGTCTTGTTTAGTATTTTTCATTTGCTACTTTAAAGTAATTTCTCATAGCATGGTGTTAGCAATTTCTTTAAAGTGGGGGCACACATTGGCATTATCATTTTGATTTTTTTTTACTATATCTTATGTTTCATAGTGTAGTCTTCTTACTTCACATGTTGTGTCTTCTTCTTACTAGTGTCAATGGGTTTTATGTCCTCCAAGAATGTGACCTTTCTTGGCATACAAAATTCCTCTAAGTGGTGATGCTATGCATTGCATTGCCTAAGTTGTGAATCTTTTATCCTAGACTTGTCCTATCTTGGAGACATTAAGCACAATGTTCCCTAAGAGGAGACCTTACATGAACTAAGAAAAACCCCTTTGAACATGTCTTATCCTATTTTAATTTTTTTCATAAGTTTTTAGCATAATGCATCTTGCTAACCTTGTGAAGCTTGTAGTTACAACCTTTTTCATGGCCACCAAGCATAACACACCTTGATTTCCTATGGAGTCTTGTTTGTTCATAAGTTTTTAGCATAATGTAGCTTGCTAAGCCTTATGAAGATCGAAGTTCATATTGTGTGGTACCTTACTAAAGTTCATCTTATGGGAGCCTAATAAGATTCTCTCATTTACCAAGTTCTTGGGGGCTCACCTAGTGGACAATAGATTTCACTAGCCCATGTGAGCATACATTGTTGTTTGCATAGTGGACAACCAGTTCCACTTGTAAATTTTTTTGGACAAGCAATTGAGTTTTAATCCACATCGAGTTGGAAAAATAGTTGAGGCTTGATCCACCAGTTTTCTTTTTTTCTTTTTCTTAGTCTTTGACATTGTATGATTGAGTATCTTGTCATTGTTGCATACATATATATGTTTAACATAAACATGTGTCTCCTTGTGCCTTTTTTGGCTTCACCATGAGATCTTATATCTCAGAGGCTTGATCATCCTCCTTGATATTTGTTTTCTTATCATTCCAATAGTTATATATTTAGACCTCTCTTGATTGTCTACTTTAGTGTGAGTTTGACACAGGGTCATCCTCTCACTAAAGTGGGGGATAAATGTAGTGTAGAAAAATGAATCCCTTTACATTTTCACACTTGTTTAGGACCTCCTAACTAAAATGGGATTAATAATGCCTTAATTTAGTGTTGACCTTTACATTTTCATACATGTTTGAGCCCTCTTAATTGAATTGGACTTAATTATGCCTTAATAATCCCTTTTATTCTTTTACGAGCCTAATTAATTACATTTTTCAAAAGAGAAACCCAACAATAATTGATGCCAATACATAACACTTTACCTTGAGCAATGTGTGTTTTAGGAATAGGGACCTAGGACCCATTCACCCATGGGTGAATGGGTAATTCCTAGGCCTTTGGACCTAGATTTAAAATATTTTTTTGGTGGTATTTTAATATCTCCAAATCCATATTTCAATTCTAACTTGTAATATTTGAATTTTTGGGAAATTAAGGATACATACCTATAAATACAAGGTTATTTCACTAAGTTTCACTTAGCATTTTTTATCTAAAAAATATAGATATTTCAAGAGAAATTTCACAAGAGAAAAGTTAATGATCAAGAGAATTCAAGAGAAGATATATTAGATATTTATTGGAGAAATCAAGATCTATTCATCATGTCAAAGTATTCTTGCATCATGCATGTTTTTGGAGCTAACATTGTGATGTAGGTTTCAAGATCAAGTTCAAGCATTCAAAGAATTATTTCAAGTATCAAAATCCACATCAATTGAATTCATTTCATGCAAGTTGCATAAATTCCAATATCTCCATTACAGAGGTTCATTCAAGGGTTGTTGAGTGGTAACATAACATTTCTCATTCTTCATTCCATCTTTCATGCATTATTTCAATTGAAGGTTTGATTACCAAAATGGGATTTGACCAAGGAAAACCCCCATTCACCAAAGACAAACAATTTTCCCTCTTATGTGTGTTGCAGATCTAGGTTGAAGAAGAATTGAAGACCTCTTGAAGCGCAAGATTGGAAAAGCTGTCAAAGTTGCAAACGTTGTCAATGTTGTCAAATCACAAAATCTAACCTACAAATCTGATTTTTGACTCTTCGACACTAAAACCTGGAAAAATTGGAAGCTACAAATCAGTATCAAAGGCTTTTGAAAGTTGCAAAAAATCCTTGACAAAAGGCCCATTCACCCATGTTCAAACGAGTCCTAGTTTTCCTTCTAAAACTGAATTTTGGTGACTGGTAAACACCTTTCAGCCCTTCTTATATTTGCAATCTATTTAATGGTTTTGATAATATTGAGTTTCATATTGTTGTTTCAAGTTTGAATTGGCATAATTAGGTTGATTTGATATATTTATTTTTTCTCCCAATAGTGTTATTTGACCTTAACCCCCATCCTCAAAGCATAAGGAAATTTAAATATTTTTACATTGAGTTGATTCACCTAAGGGTTGTTAGTCAATTATTTGTGGGGATCTCATTTCCTAATGAAATAATGAGAAATAGGTCTATCATAACCCTCTTGTTATCATCCCATATTGGTGGGAACCTTTTTTACACCTATACAAATGAAAAGGAGAAAGAAATGATAAATGAACAATGCTTGCTACAACTCACCTCCCTCCAATGGCTTCCCTTGGAGGACTAAAGTCAAACACATATCTCCAAGGAACTTGATCTTTATTTGCTTGATGGATTTGGATACTTGAAATTCTTGGATGCTTTAGGATCAACAATACATATTAGCCTTCACAAAATGACATGAATACACATATACTTGAACATGATGTTAGGATATTGATTGCTACAACAAATAACTAATAAATCTACTCTTGAATGCTCTTGACAATAATATTTGATCATAGGAAGTCTTGATAATATTAGATCATGCATGTTATTGCTAGTTCTTTTTAGATTTCAAATGATAAAAATACTTTGTATTTATAGGTGTCTATATAATTTCTCAAAAATTAGATTTACAAAATGAATTTGAATCATTAAAAGACCACCAAAACATATTTCAAAATGGGTCTTAGGACTTAATGGGGACCCATTCATCCATGGGAAAATGGGTCTTGGCCTATAAGTCCAAGACACTCATGATCCATGGAAATTAAAATATTCAATGTATTAAATGAAAAAAATAAGGATTTGGAATGCATAATTTAGAAAATTAGAAGCTTAATTAAGTCCACTAAGTTAAGGGACCCTAACATAGTGCAAAATTGTAAAGGTATACAATTTTGTACACTACAATATTTAATATAAAATTGCATTGGATGCAATTTACAAAATTATAGCACCAACTGATGTTAATTGAGTCACCAACATATTGAATGCTTCTAGGTGGTCTTTAATTCGTCCACCCTCTTTTATTCCCAAGAAATATAATTTCTTCCTCAAGAAAATATTGTTCACTAATGATTTGTCTTGAAACATCTCACCAAGTTTCTTTCATAGTTTCTGTGTAGAGGTCTCTTCATGGATATTAATTAAAACAAATTCTACCAAGAATAATCTGATTAGACCATTGGAATTATGGTTTGTAACATCATATTGAGTACTTAAAGTAGAATCTACATGCCTTGAAATTGTTAGGAAAAAATACTTCATAGCCACATTCTTTAACCCATTTCCTTCACAACCCTAGGAGATATAAAAATGCATACAAGTAACCCTAATACATATATCAAATATAAAATCCACAAGATAACACAAGATATACCCTAGGAAAACTATCAAGAGGGAAAAATCCAGCCTCCAAAAGCATCCATACTCCATCTATTATTTAACAATAAAAAAATACATTCACTTACAAGAGTTGTCATCAATACTTCTAAAGCATCAAGGCTCTCCAATGCATCCTCCACATGTCCAAGCATGAATCCACACATCCCATGCCATGATTCACATATGCACTCCTCAGAAAGACTCAAAGTGATAGCCCACTCACCTATCCAACCTTAGCCACTAAACATGTACTTGATTTTATATACTCAAGCTCACACAAACACAACTAGAGTGGTAAGATAAAACCATGCACCACAAAACCATGTGAATACAAAACTAATGACCCCTCATTTAATACTGGGTACTTTTTTTTTCACTTTATTAAATATTTCCCAAAATTAAGTTATTATCCCATGTATCCCACACATTAAATAATAATCTAGTGTTACAATACAACATAAAGTGGTCCCCAAATAATTACCTAGTGTGATTAACCACACCTCTCAGGTACATCACAACTAAATAATTATTTAATTACAACATTATAATATAACATTTTATGTAATGGTTTAAAATAGAATATCCAAACATGCTCACACTTCTTGTATACATTTCATAAGGGATCAATCAATTAAATACATCATCATAGCCATACATGAAACCACATGAATCTCCAACATGCTCTCATGCTGCATCAAGATACCTGAAATAAGAAAAAATTGACCACCATGTCAAACAATAACTCCTCTCATCCTCCAACATTGCACCTATAGAAGAAAATGAGTATGCCAAGGTGAAGATACACCAATCCAAGAACACATGAATCAAATCCAACTGATAACAAAGGCTACAAACAAGATGTTATCAAAGGTGAAAAACCCACATGATCAGAAATAACATCCACAACACATGCTAATAATGTTTTAATTATGAAGGTGTTGTCATTGATGTCAACCAGTTAACTAGTTCTCAACTAGTTGTTGTTTTCATTGATGTCATGGATAATGGTTATTGGTTGTATATGTTGAGGATATTGAGAAAATTGTAATGAAGAAAGGTTGCAAGTGTTCAGTATTTTCTTCGCAATGTGTTGCTATGCTAATGAGGATCTGAGGTATTGTTTAAGGTTGTTGGAAGATCCTATAGCAAGATTTTGGGGTTCTAGATCATTGAATAGTGGAGTTACGTTCACCAATTGTGAATTGTGTATCTGGTTGAGGTTTGAGAGAAATGTAGTTGCTCTAAATTTCTTCTTGTTTGAGTCTTATGACTTGTGATTCTCAAGATAAGCTATTGGGAATATTTTTAATTTAATTTTGTTATTTAGAAAAATTGGATCATGTTAAGGTTGTGTGTGCTTAAATTAATTATGTGTTTTACATTGGTTTGGTTGACCTTGTGTTTAACACTACTTTCGAAGCTTATAGAAGTGTGTTGAAGCATATGGTTGGGTCACCCTCATTCTAATTCCACCGTAGAATTTTTTGGCACTGACCTAATTTGAATTTGTAAATGAAAATGGTGTGTGGACAACTTTGGATGAGTTTCAAACTTTAAGATGGTATAAATACAAGTTGAAATTTTTGTGAAGATGCAAGAGAATGCAAGAAATATAGATGTGAGATAGATGTGAAACAACGTGTATGTGATACGAGTTTGGGATTATCAGTGTGAAATCTGATTGCTGAGTTTTTAGAAACAGTGAGTTGAACTTGTACTCTATAATTCATGCATGTCTGCAAGTGTGTGAGAAAATTGTGGTGGAAATATCTATTGCATTGAGATTGTATTCTCTTTGTAAAAAATCTCTTGTATCTTCTTTGTAACTCTGTGGCAGTGATCCCTCTGGGTGGTTAAGCCTTGTTGGACAGTGAGTCTTGATTCATACAATAAGTATTGTTTTGGTAGTGAGCCTTCTCTAGTAGTGAACCTTTGTAATCAGTTTTGATATTCTCTATATTGTGAGCTAATCTACACCATGGTTTTTCCCTTGTTGGGTTATCCACATAAATCTAGTGTTATTGTGTATGTGTGATGTTTTTTAGTTTCTACCTTTGCACTTAATGATTAATCATATTAGCATAGTAAAGGATTTGTGATGTAATTTCTAGTTAAAGTTTTAAAGGTTAAGTTTGTCAGAACTGATTCACCTTCCCCTCTCAGTTGTCTTGCACAACAATTTGTATCAGAGTTTGGTTCCTTGGAGAAGAGCTTAACTGCTTAAGGAAGGTCTGGGATGGCAAGAAAGATCACTTTTGAGTATCTTAGGTTCGATGGAACTAATTATGCTATCTAGAAAATAAATATGGAGGGATATTTGGAGTACTGTTGATATGATGTTGAGAAATCTTATAAGACTACTTAAACTCCTACTAATGGTCCAAGTACAACTAATGAAACCAAGGCACGTGAAGAAAATAAGAAGGTGAAGTTCATTTTGAATAATAGTCTTTCATTTTTTGAGCTAATTAAAGTTCAAAATCTGAAGACTGCTAAAGAAGTTTGGGATGCTTTGGAAAATATGTATGAAGGAGATGAAAAGGTCAAAGGAGAAAAATTTCAAAATTTTGAGGCATAATTTTAGATCCTACTTATGTCTGAAGATGAGAACATTAAATCCTATGTATAGAGAGTGGATGATGTAGTAGGTGGAATGTGAGGACTTGGTACTATAGTAGATGAATCCAGTATTGTGAAGATGATTCTTATAACTCTCCCTAATGCATACAATGAAAAGGTATCTGCTATTGAAGAATATGAAGATTAAAAAAATTATACTAAAGATCAGTAATTGGGAACTCTAACATCTTATGAGATGAGAAAAAATAAATTGAGAAATGGATCCAAATTAGAAACTACTTTCAAGGCTACAAGAGATGAAGATCCAGATGAAGAGAACCTCGATTAATTAGAAGATAACTTTGTGAGAAGGATGAAGAAAGGATCTAGTAAGTATGAAGGTAAGTTACCCTTTAAATGCTTTAGTTGTCGAGGAATAGGTCATTATGCTTTGAGATGTTTGGAAAGAGATAAGAAGAATAAACAAACATTTAGCAAAGAAAAATAAGGAAAGTCAATTAAGAGAGCATACTATGTGAATGAGGATGCTGGTATTTATGATGAATTATCTGATTATGGAGATTTTGATGACAATGAATGCTTGTTCTTTGCTTTAAAAGATGAATCTACTTTTGCTAATACTGAAAGACAAGTGAAGGAAAATGCTCCAGAAAAGAGTGAAGGTACAATGATTTCTACTCTTCATGCTAAACAATAAAAGAACTATTAGGTTGTTGAAAGTGGGTGTTCACATCACATGACTCGTGATAAGATTAAGTTTGTTAAACTTGAAAAATATGATGGAGGCTTAGTTATGTTTGGAGATGATACTGGTGCTAAAATTTGTGGGATAGGTTCAGTCAGTTTTGATGGAAAGCGTAATACTGATGATGTCTACTATGTTAAGGGATGAAGGTATAATCTCTTCAGTATTGGATAGATGTGTAGTAAAGGATATGATCTTGTATTTGAGGATGAGAGATGTGAAATCAACAAAGGATCTAGAACAGTGATTGTTACAAGAAAGAAGTCTAAAGGAAACATTTATTAACTTAAGGCTGTTGATGGGCAGTGCTTTATGAATCAGATTAATGATAGTTAGTTGTCACTGGAGAATGTGTCACATGAATTTTGATAATATGGCAAGAATCAGTGTAGTACAAGCCGTGAGATATTTACCAAGGATTACAATGCCTGTTAATTCTATTTACAAGAATTATCAATGTGGAAAGCAAACGAGAAATAAATTTAAATCAAAAGAACAATCTACTACTAGACTACTAGATTTGATTCATACAAATCTATGTGGTCCTAAAAGAGAGATAATTCTACAAGGTGAAAGGAAATTTATTCTTTTGATTAATGATTACTCTAGGTATACATGGGTTACTTTTCTTAGAGAGAAATCTGGTGCATTAGATAGATTCAAGGTATTTAAGGCTATGGTTGAGAATGAAGAAAATTTGAGAATAAAATGCTTGATTTCTGACAGTGGTGGTGAATTCACCTCCCATGAGTTTAATATATTTTGTGAAGTTCATGGAATAAAAAGATAGTTATCTTCTCTAACAACTCCTTAGTAGAATGGAGTTGTTGAAAGAAAGAATAGAACAATTCAAAAAGATGCTACATCAATGATTACTGAAGTTGGTCTACTAGAAGTTACTAGAGAGAAGCTATTCCCACTGCTATTTATGTGTTCAATCGAGTTCAAGCAAAAACTAATAGTAATAAGACCCCTTATGAGCTATGGTGTGGAAGAATTCCTATTATTAAGTATTTCAAGTTATTTGGAAGCAATTGTTATATCAGATAGGATGAAGAAAATTTAGGGAAATTTGATGCTAGATGTGATGAAGGTATCTTACTTGGATATTCTACTAGAAGCAAAGCTTACTAATGTTTCAATAAAAGACAGAGAAAGATTATAGAAAGAAAAAAATTCAAGGTTGATGAAGCAGTGAAAAATTCAATAGAAGTTTATGGATATGTATCTAATGAACCTGATTGTATAGATGTTGAAGAAGTTGTGGAAGAATAGGAAAAGAAGAGTGAAGAAGAAGAAGCTCTAGTGGTGTCCCAAAGACACCTAAATATGTGCAAAAGAATCATTCAGAAGATCAAATCATTGGAGACAAGAGGAAAGGAGTATTGACAAGAAACAAAGTTGTTGCTACTAGTGAGATAAATATGTGTTTACTTTTTGAGGCTGAACCGAAGACAATGAGTGAAGCGTGTAATGATGAAAATTGGATGAAAGCTATGGAAGAAGAACTTATGCAGATTGAGAAGAATCAAAATTGGGAATTGGTTCCTAGATTGACAGATAAAAACATAATTGGATTAAAATGGGTATTCAAAAATAAGTTGAATGAGAATGGAGACATAGTTAGAAGTAAAGAAAGCCTTGTGTGTAAGGGTTACTCACAAGTAGAAGGTATAAATTTTTAGGAAACTTTTTGTCTAGTGACAAGGATGGAAGCTATTAGAATATTTTTAGCTTTTTTTGCTCATAAAGATTTCAAGTTCTAATAGATGGATGTTAAGTCTGCATTCTTGAATGGTGAGTTAGAGGAAGAGGTCTATATAGAACAACCAAAAGGATTTCAGTTGTCAGATCAAGTGGATATGGTTTGCAGATTGAGAAGGTTTTATATGGATTGAAGCAAGCTCCTAGAGCTTGGTATGCAAGGTTAGATAGATATCTAATTCAACAAGGTTTCAACAAAGGTATGGTAGATAGTAATATGTATTTTAAAATTGAAAATGACAAGATCTTGATAATGGTTGTATATGTTGATGACATTATCTTTGGAGGAAATGAAACTATGTGGAAGATTTTTTCTAAAGAAATGAAAAAATAATTTGAGATTTCTATGTTTGGTGAGATGAATTTCTTTCTTGGGCTACAAATTAATCAAACGGATAAAGGGATCTTTATTTCATAGTCAAAGCATGTAAAAGAAATGTTGAAGAATTTTTGGATGGATGGTTCCAAACTAATATGCACTCCTATGGCGACTAGCTGCAAATTGAGTAAAGATGATGATTCACCTAAGGCTGATCAGAGTAAATACAAATCTATGATTGGTGTATTGTTGTATTTAACTGCTACTCGACCGGATATCATGTATGTAGTTTGTCTTGTGGCTAGATTTCAAGAAGATCCTAAAGAAACACATGTTACTACTTGTCACATCTCAGACATTGATGTTTCTTGCATTTACTTTATGTGGAATTGATATATGAATAATTGTGTGTGGTAGAATAAATGTTATGTTATGCTACTTGAAAGATGAAATAAGTGAATGTTTATACAAATTTAGAAAAGATGAAATGCGATGAATATGATTTTATTTTGAAATGATGCAATATAGAGAATGATATTATGGAATGATGAATTATATTGCTTCGATTTATTTTTGGACACTAATCTATCAATGGGTGTCTAAGTTTTCATAAGTTGTAGGTTGTCGAAGACCAAGGGTGTGGTTAAGGTAGAGGAGGCTAGTTACTTGGCAGGGTTAAGATGGAATGGTTGTACTCACACACACATACAGTTAGTAAACATATAGATGCATTTAGAATTTCATTTAGTTAATTATTTTATATTATTTCTTGCTTTATAGTTAGTTGTTTGATTAATTGGTGGTAAATTAAATGCACATAGAAATAAATGAAAAAGTTCTATTTTATTGTAATTATTGATTTCGTTTGAAGAATAAATTATTATTATTATTATTATTATTAATTGCTTTGAGGATAATTGTGATGCATGGAAAATAAATCATGTTTTCTTTTAAAAAATAGTTTTATTGGATAGATTTGAAATAAATCAAGGGAAAGAAAGAAAGATTTTTGAAAAAAAATTAGTGAGATAAAAAACATTAGAAAATTAGAAAAATTGAAAAAAAGAAGTTAAATTTAGAAAAACAAAGAAAAACAAAGATAGAAAAAGAGAAAGAAAATATTAAAAGATAATAATCTCTCATTCTTTCAACATGGGAAGATTCATTTGGAAACTAGATTCATTTTTCTCAAATTATTCTCTGCAAAACAAAAACAAAAAACATGAACAAATAGAGTTAGGAAATTGGGAAAAGTAGGAGAAGAACAGTGGAAAGGAGAGGAGAACAAGAAGTGTGCCCAACAGGATAGCGTCTTACCAAGTTTTTATTCGTTTTCCATTGTATTTAGTTCTAATTTGTGTGAATAAATGGATTTATATCCATTTATTTTGTGTGAAAGATTAAATTCTATAGTTGAGACCCAATTGTGTATATCCATTGTAATCATGCATTTAGGGTTTAAATATTTTATTTTCTGTAGGAAAATAAAGAATCATGGCTAAACAAGACTGTATTTTCTTATTCCTTTTAATATATATATATTATATTTACATTTATTGCTTCAAATCTTAGTATTGAATATTTTATGTACTCCATAAATTACAAACTACTTTTTAAATAATTTACTATACCAGAATATAATAATATTATACATTTATATATACTATACCATATATATATAAATATATAATACTATTATTTATATGTTTTGAAATGGATAAAATAATACACAAAAACTAAACATACAAATAGTAATGTATATCATTGTATTACTTGAATGGACGACTGTTTAAATGAAATAGTTGAAAGTATTTAAATGCAGCCATAAGGAAAGGCTATGATGTGGAGGCAGCAGCCCTTCCACAGGTCGTGGCATGTGGAATGGGCGTTACCATCCAGAAGAATCACTCTCATATGGTGGCTGCCACTCCCTCCTCAAGCCCCTATGCAATGTGATTTTCCCTATGGGAAAAATATTTGAAACCTTTGATAGAAATTGCTTTAAAATTTGCTTAAACTCAAATTTGGTTGTATGAAATTTCCCTAGAAAGTTCTTTTTCTGTGATTTTATATATAATGCAATGTTTTTTTTTTCATGAACTTCTAACTGCAGATAAACATACATATGTGAACTACGATTTCTTGTATGTTTTATTTTAATTGCATATACATATATATTTCTGAAATGTAATTATTTCTACTTGTAAAATGATAAATTTTTGAATATATAAGTGAATGAGCAAGAATTGCTTTTTGAAATGAATATATATTTGCATTTGATTTAGAAAGTGTTCATTATGAATATATGAATATAAATTTGTTTTATTTAGTAGAACCATTCAAACTAGTAATTGTTAATATAAGGATGAATTATTGGGATTTTATGTGCAAAATGGAAAGATATATATATATATATATATATATATATATATATATATATATATATATATATATATATATATATATATATATATATATATATATATTTGTTATTTACACTTAGAATGTAAGAAATCTGAATGAATTGAGAAAACTATTGTTTGAAGAATTTAGTATTAACTGCTTCATTAGAGAATGTTTGAAACTTAAAAAAATGTATGAGTTACTATGTTATATTTATTCTTTCTATGAAATCACTTCTAGGATAGGATGTCAAATGTGGGCTCCTGGAGACCGTAATTTACTTTTGCTAAATTATCATTTTATTTTGTTATTGTTTGGCCTTGAAGCTATCGTGTAATGCCCCACTATGGAACCCCAAAGGACAACACATCTAAGCTACAATAATGAAATATTTTTTTTATAAAATAAGGAATAACAGTGAACTGCATAACTTAACATAACATGTAAACTAAACTAAGTCCTCTAAGGTTTCATGAATACGGTACTAGAACACAATTATAACCATGAACATGACATCAGATAAACAACATTAAAGATCTTTATAAACAACTAAAAAATATATACAAGCTCCATTACATTGCTTACAATAATGCTTCCCTAGATACAACGGGAATAATACATCAAGATTACATTACATGATACATATGATATAAAGGTTCAATACATAACGTATGCAATTGTTTCTCAAACTGGTACAAGATCTGGAGTCTACCTCATAAGGTACATCCTTTACGCTCATGAACAACAACTAGGAAAACCAATGGAGGAAAAGGCACAATCCACTTTACCATGTGGAACCCTAAGGTCCACCCCCCATGCTAGGAGATAACAATAAGGTCCCATCAAAAAATATTCAAGAAGACAGAAGGCTTAACACAAAAGGAATAAACATGGCTCCAACATAACACATCAACAATGCGAACATCACATACAACACATATATTGTTTACAACATTGACTTCACTTCCAAAGGTGCACATACAATAGAAGGGGAACACAAATCTATGGAATACTAGACTGCAATAGGGAAGAGTGTCATCGCATGGTCTTAGCATGGGTTATTCTGACAGTATCTCACTAGACGTCGTCCCCCATCTATGGTTATCTAAACAGTCTCTCACTAGATGCAGGCCCCATAGGATGACACATGTAGACCCAACTTTTCTTTCATGAGGACAAGGAAGTTGATCTTTCCAACTAGGCCTTCTCAACCCATCCTTAGCCTAAATGAGCACTACAAGCATGGGTGATGCATCTGATTATCTTGATTAATGTGAAGATTACCCATACCCCCAATTCATTAATTAGGTTATCACTAAATTAAGAAACTCTCCAATGGGTTATCCTGGTAGTCTCTCACTAGACGTCAGCCCCCCTTGAGATCCACTCCCCCTACTTGCATCTTAAAGACCCTACACAACAAGCAAAGTAAAAACCATCTTACATACATACAAAATAACATGAATCCAACACAGAGCAAGACATTAAACATCACACTCACATATCATAGTCACAAGAATCTAAACATGGTACAAGGAATTGACCATCTTGCACATTTACCATAGCCACATGAAACCATACCAAGATAAAAGACACACCCTTAGGGTTTTCAACTTGCACAAAGCACATAACCCAAAACATTACCATCCACTTCCAATTAAAACCATCATTGGACAAATCACACATAAAACATTTCCAAACTTTCATCCAACGTGAAGCCAACAAAAGAACCTTACATACCAAAATATTCCCTCCCAGCCTCTGGAAACTGACCTTAACAAATTGCACAAATGACTCCCACTTCAGTAACAATTACAAAATCACACCAAATTTCCAATAATCAACACAATAAAACAAGAGATCACTCAAGTAGTGCAACTTAAAATACAATATTTTCACACTTCATTTTACTCATAGCTTAGCCACTAAATGCACTTAGTTCATAATTAACCACAATCACCTGTATTCTAAATAACTATCCATATAGAGAATTTACAAATCAACTATTAAATGAATATGAGAGGATTCATCATTTAAAAGATCATCTAATTCATTCATTTACCTAAACTCTTCATTTATCAAAATATAATTAATCAACTTTCCCCTATTAACCTTCCAATTACTTATCTAATTAATTACTAAGTAGAATATTAATTTTACTATAACCTTAATTCAACATATATTTCATACCATTGCTAACAAAATGCAAAACATACTCGCACTAGTCTAATTCTAAGTGTGCACATTCAAGTGAATAAGTAACCTTATCAATTTAGGTTAGGAAATCTTTTCTAGTCTATAACCAATTAATCAATTTAAATAAATTTAAGCATATTTTGATTAACTATTCAAAATAAAGAATATCTAAATAGAATAATGCAACAAAGGTAAATAATTTTCACTCACTAGTTCTATTTTTCATTTTTTCCTCTAATTGATAAATGACACTAACTAAGTCAATATTATTCTTCATATCATTCCATTTAAAAATCCATACAAAACTTGTAAAAATATTACATCTAGATCGCTCTATACCCAATTTGTTCATTTTAGGAATTTATTTCTTCTAATGTATATCAATATGGAATTGGTTGATCTAATAGGTTGATTAAATAAAATTAGTTTAGTAGCTCGAGCATCTAAAGGCTTCTAATCTTTACTATTACTTATAAGTGTGGTGTCTTATTCATGAACCTTTGTTTCCTTGTCTCCTATCTTATTTTTCCAGTAAGGATAATGACATAATAATTAGCTCGCAATGTGTGATATGAGTTAAATAGAAAATTCCAATCAAACTAACATGAATTTATTAATTCACATGCCCCAATTTAACTTAAAATAATTAACTCCCATTTTCCTTCATAAATTAGATTAGATTGATGTTATAAATCTCATTATTGTTTCACAACAATTAACAATGTTAGAATGTTCATGAATAAAGGCGACATAGAGTAAGGACAGTTTTAAAGGAAAAATAAACAACAACGGTGGCTTAAACAAAACATGGATAAAAACACTTTTAAGAAGTGATGGCTGGGTTCATTTTTAGAGGGACATCAAGTGGTCTCTTAGAAAATTTTAAAGCATCCCTTAAAGCATATAGGAAAGGGGAATCTCAATGGAAATTATAGCTATGAGTTCCTTCGTAATAATGTAAATTATGGAAGCATTTAGGCAGATGAACTTGTTTGATGGAATTCCTTGGTGTTGAGATGATCTCAAGAGGTAGCATGATTGCAAGTATATCTAACTATTAACACATAATTGCTTTTCACACTTAACTTATTTTCAAACATGAGGAGTAATCGAAATACATTTAACCAAAGTCTAGTTTGTTCCAGCTCTCTAATAGTAATATGATATGAATAGTTTTGATGAAAAGTATGCTAAAAGATCAAGGTGATATCAAGAATATAAAGGTAAATCCAATGTTATAGGGATGCTTGCAGCTACTGTGACTCGCCAAGATAAATCACATAGTAAGGGAGGGCGTGTGTTGACCACAAGGAAAATGAAATCAAATACGCTCAAGGCCGAATATGTTGGAAAATTGAATGCTCCTGAGCCTCCTGCTCTCACGTCAGCCCCCTTTTTCACCTACCCATCAAGAGCCCTCAATTTCAACAACAGTTTTTGGGATCTTCATCCCTGCAACTCCTAACAGAAACTGAAGTAAATGTGGTAGCTCATTTTGAATTCCTAATTAATGCTGGTAGGTTTCGAATTTGAGAGGGAATGTATGTTGAAGACAAAAATGAATGAAGGTAGTTTATTCTATCAATCTAGAAGAAGTTGAATTCCTGAGTAGCAGCAGAATGTGAAAAGGAATGTTCTTTGTTCTCTGTGTGATTCAAAGAATGTTTTTTGTGTGAGCTTCTGAAAGCTCCTTAACAACTATTTGTTTTGTGTGAGTAGTGATTAATCCTGAAGAGCTCTGCGTAGCTCCTACTAGTGAGCTCCTAGCAGCTCCTGAAGTTCGTTGTATGTCTAGTTGAGTAGCTCATAAATCTCCCAAAAGTTTTAAGTTTGTAGCTTAGATTTAGCTTTCAGTAGTTTATGTTTTATCTTCAATGTATTTCCATTTCCAGTTTAGTTAATATAAAAAATAAAATATTGCATGCCCAAATTTGTTGTCTCCTTGCATTCTCTTTATTCCATATTTGTGTATTCCCCTATTTGTTTTTGGGGAAATAGAGCAACAATTATGTGTCATTTATGTGCATTCAAAAACTCTAACATGGTATCAAATCCATAAGCCCCATTTCCTCGTGAGTTAGGGAATTTTTTTCTGGGTGTTGAGTTTATTATGTAGGAGACATGGCTGGAGATGAAGGAAAGAGCTGGTAGCAGCCACCGTCCTTTAATGGATAAAACTATGATGTTTGGGGGAAGAAGATGAAGACCATTATGTTTTCCAATGATTTGTGTGAGTTTATGGTTAGTGGTTTCAATGATGTAACTGACCCAACAACATATGTTGTGCTCACAAACAACCAGAAGACCCAGTTGAAGGAGTTAAGGAGGAAGCATACTAAGGCATTGAGTTTGATAGAAGCAGCCTTGACAGAGGCCATTTTTCCCAAAATAGTAGCAACTAACTATGCAAAGGAATCTTGGAAAATCCACCAAATGAACTACAAAGGAGCTAACAAGGTCAGATTGGTGAAGCTCCAGATGCTTCGAAGAGAGTTTAAGACTCTTGAAATGAAAGATAGTGAGTCCATCTCAGTTTTCCACACAAGAATCTTAGGTTTGATAAACTAGCTAAGAGTGAATGGAGAAGCCTTTGAAGACCAGAGGATTGTGGAGAAAATCCTTAGGAGCTTACCCACAAAGCTTGATGCAGTGGTGATTTCCATTGAAGAGGCAAAGGATCTCACAACGCTATCTGTTGATGAGCTGATGGGTTCTTTGCAAACCCATGAGTAGTGCCTAAATAGGTCTACTACTTCTTTCCAAGAGCAATCTTTTAAATCTCAGTCGAATGCAAGAGGAAGGGGGAGAGGAAAAAATGGTGGAAGAAGCTCAAGAGGGAGAGGTCATGGCAACTCTGTACAAGGAAATGTTGGAGGAGAAAGCTTGGTGTGAGAAAACAACCAAGAGGGAGCGAGCAGCTCTCATACTAGCTCCTGAAGAGGCAAGAAGAACAACAGTTCATATCAGAAGAATGATAAGAGCAATGTTGAATGCTACTACTGCCATAAGTTTGGGAACTATGTGAGTGAATGCTGGACCAAGCAAAGAGATCAGTCAAAGAAAACTACAAATGTGGCTGATTCGAATGTGGCTAAAGGAAACCAGTCCACAACCTTCATCATGTGCAACATTGGTGAAGAAGGTAGCCCCAAAGTCTAGTATTTGGACAACGGTTGCAGCAATCACATGAGTGGTAATGAAATTCTTTTTTCTTTCATTGATAAAAATGTTAAGTCTAAAATAATAATGGGGAACAATGGAGTAGTTTCAGTTGTTGGCAAATGATCTATTATGATCTGAAACAAGCAAGGTGAGAAGGAGATACAAAATGTATTTCTTGCTCCTGGGTTAAAGCACAACCTGATGAGTGTTGGAAAGCTGATCCAAAATGGATACAAAGTGCTAATGGAGAAGGTTCAATGCATCATTTATGACAAGAATGAGAGGAAAAAGTTGTTTGTAGTAGTTCAAATGAAAAAGAACCGGATGTTTCCTTTGAAGATTGAGATGTGTTTCTCATCTCATTCCGTTGTTGCACCTCTCATGAATGGAAAATGTATAGCAGTACATCATGTAGCACTCAAGAGCACCATTCAAGACCCCTCCAAGGTATGGAATCTCAGGTATAGACATTTAGGCTAGCTGGTTTCAGTCTTTTGTCCAAGAACAAAATGATTGATGGTTTTCCAAGAATAGTAGAGCCTAATGTTAGATGTGAGGCTTGCATTTTGGGCAAGCAACATAGATAGATCTTTCAATTGGGTAACTCTAAAGGGAAAGAGCACCATTGGAGTTGGTGCATACATATTTGGTAGGCCCTATGTGAATCATTTTTGTTGGTAAAAGTATATTTTTTATGACCTTCATTGATGATTACAACCATAAGACAGGGGTCTATTTTTTGCAACATAAATCTGAAGATTTTGATAAGTTTCTTTTGTCTAAGGTCCGGGCTGAAAAGGAGAGTGGAAACGTGCTTAAGGTCCTAAGGTTAGATCGTGGAGGAGAGTATACCTCTAACTTATTTGTGAATTTTTGCAAGAAAAATGGAATCAAGAAGGAGCTAACAGCTAGTTATACTCTGCAACAAAATGGAGTGGTTGAGAGAAAGAATAGGACCATCATGGACATGGCAAGGAGCATGATGAAAGTGAAGGGAATACCTATTGAATATTGGGGAGAGGTTGTAGCAACAGTTGTTTATTTGATTAATAAAAGTCCAAAAAAGGTGGTCTGTGACAAGATACCTCAAGAGGCATGGACAAGACACAAGTGGATAGTTGAGCACTTGAGAGTGTTCGGGTGTGTAGCATATGCACACATGCCTAAGGAAAAGAGGAAAAAATTGGATGACAAGGGAGAAAAATGTATTGTCACAGGCTATAGTGAAGAGTCCAAAGCCTATCAGCTATAGAATTTGGTCACCAAAAAGATAGTGATTAGTAGGGACATGGAGTTCCTAGAAGACAATTCATGGGATGGAGTGGTAGATTCTGAAAGATTAGAACAACTCCTGACAGCTCCTGAAGAAGCAAAAATTGAACTTGAAGTTCAACAAGAAGAGTCTGCAGATGCTCCTGAAAGCATCAGACGAGCTCCTGAAAGCTCTGAAAGAGCTCTTGAAAGCTCTTGACAGCTCCTAACGACTCCTAAAGATGGAAGATAGTCAACAAGATAGGCAGGGAGACAGTTATAGTAATCCAGAGGATTGGCTCCTACAGGTATTGGTTGAGCTCTTGAAAGCTCCCGACAACTTCTAAAAGCTCCTGAAGTAAGCAAACATAAAGGCAAGTAGCCAGAGATAGCCAGAAGATAGTCTTCCAAAAGTTTCATATGAGCTCCTGAAGAGCTCCTGAAAGCTCTGGAAGAGCTCCTTAGAGCTTCCGAGAGCTCCTTAACCTGCCTATTTAGCAGAACAACAACAGTAGTGAAAGTTTAGAACCACCTCTCACCTCCCTAATGCCAAAGAAGACTAAGAGTCTAAGGGAGATCTACCAGAATGAAAGGTATGATGAAGAATTTGATGAGAGTGTAAATTTTGCATTATTTTCTCATAGTGATCTAATTTATTTTGTGGATGTTGTGAAAGAGGAGAAATGGTGTGAGGCCATGGATGAGGAGATAGATGCAATAGAGAGGAACAACACATGGGAGTTAACTAATTTTCCTCCCAACAAGCAAGTTATTGGTGTGAAATGGGTCTATAAGACCAAATGCAATGCCGAAGGAAGGATTGAGCTGCACAAAGCATGATTAGTGGTCAAGGGATACAAACAGCAATTTGGGAGAGATTATAATGAGACATTTTCCCCTATTGCAAGGATGGAAACCGTGTGGGAAGTCATTGCAATCGTAGCCCAACACATGTGAAGGTATTTCAAATGGATGTGAAGTCTTCCTTCCTTAATGGAGAGTTAAAAGAAGAGGTCTATGTAGAGCAACCTTTCAGATATGAAGTTCCAGTTCAAGAACACAAGGTTTATAGGTTGAAGAAATCTCCTTATGGGCTGAAGCAAGCTCCATGAGCATGGTACAACAAGATTGACTCATATTTGATGAGCAATGGCTTTAGAAAAAGCAATGGTGCACCCACTCTTTACATCAAGGCAACAAATGGTAAGATTTTGATTGTTGTCTTGTATGTTGATGATCTAGTTCTCACTAGGGATGTTGTTTTCCTCATTGCTAATTTAAAAGAGGCCATGAAAAGAGAGTTTGAAATGATAGATTTAGGTCTCTTGAGATATTTTCTAGGCATAAAAGTAAAACGAATGTGCATGATGGTATATTTATCTCTCAAGAAAAATATGCAAATGAGATCTTGAAGAGATTTAGAATGCTTGAAAGCAAGCCTGCCCCAACACCAACATTCATAGGTCTAAAGTTGAGCAAGGAATATTGTAGCAGTAATGTAGATCTGACCATGTTTAAGAGTTTGGTTGGAAGCTTAATGTATTTAACAACAACTAGCCCTGACATAATGCACAGTGTGAGTCTTATTTCTAGGTTTATGGAGACTCCACAGGACACCCATTGGAAATAAGGTAAGAGAATCCAGAGGTATGTGAAAGGCACCAAAGGATATGGCATTTTGTACACAACAACAAATGAGTTTGGGCTGGCTAGATACACATATAGTGATTGGGAAGGAAGTTTGGATGATAGGAAGAGCACATCAGGCTATGTGTTTCATTTGGGTTTGGGAGTAATTTCATGGGCTTTTAAGAAACAACCCATAGTTTCCCTATCTACAGTTGATGTTGAGTATATAGCAGAAAATGCAGTAACATGTCAAGCTATTTGGCTTAGAAGAATCCTAGCAAATTTGAGAGAAGAACAAGTGGATGGAATAGTAATCTTTTGTGACAATGTTTCATCAATAGCCTTGACAAAAAATCTTGTGTTTCATGGAAGAAGCAAGGATATTGAAATTAGGTATCATTTTATTAGAGAATTGGTTGAGAAAGGTGAAATTAAAATTGTGTTTTGTAGTTTTGAGTAGCAGCTAGTAGACATATTCACCAAGCCTTTGAGCAAGGATAGTTTTGTGCATCTAAGAACCAGATTGGGCGTTGTTCTAGATTAGGATTGATCCTATTCGTCAGCTCAGGACCAAGGGGGAGTGTTGGAAAATGGAATGCTCCTGAGCCTCCTGATCTCACATCAACCCCCTATTTCACCTACCCGTCAGGAGCCCCCAATTTCAATGGCAGCTTTTGGGATGTTCATCCCTATCACTCCTGAAAACCACTAAAGTAAATGTGGTTGCTCATTTTGAATTCCCAATTATTGTTGGTAGGTAATTTCAAATTTGAGAGAGAATGTCTGTTGAAGACAAAAAGGAATGAAGGCATATTATTCTATCAATCTAGAAGAAGTTGAATTCTTGAGTAGTAGTAGACTGTGAAAAGGAATGTTCTTTATTCTCTATATGATTCAGAGAATGTTTTGTGTGAGCTTCTAAAAGCTCTTGAACAACAACAGCTGTTTGTTTTGTGTGAGCATTGATTGCTCCTGAAGAGCTCTCCTCTTAGTGAGCTCCTAGCAGCTCCTGAAGTTCATTGTATGTCTAGTTGAGTAGCTCATGAAGCTCCTAGAAGTTTGAAGTTTGTAGCTTAGAGTTAGCTTTCAGTAGTTTATGTTTGATCTCCAATGTATTTCCATTTCCAACTCAATTAATATAAAAAGGAAAATATTGCATGGCCATATTTGTTGTCTCCTTGCATTCTATTCATTCTACATTTGTGTATTCCCGTATTTTTTTTAGGGGGAAATAGAGCAGCAGCTCTGTGTGATTTTTGTGCATTCAGAAACTCTAACAGAATATATAATTTAGAGATTAAACCACCTTGTAAACATCAAATGCCCCATGTAATGCATGAAAACTAAATTCCAAACATATGAAAATTCACAGAAAAGGATTTGAAGTACACGCAACAAATAAGTCACAAAAAATAAAATGAAATTGCTGAAATCAACGATACCCATAAAGAAAGAAGAGGGTATTCGGCCTTCAAGAAACACCAAGGAGATGGTGATGGAAAACAAAGAGAAGGAGCTCGACGCGCAGTTGGTGTATGAGCCACTACTATGAAAACACATCACTAGCATCAATATTAATCATTAAGTATATCTATCTACAGATAATGATGAGTAAATTTATTTAATCCATAGGAATAAGTGAGAAAATATATCTGTTTTACTGCCTCCAAATAGACAATGATCATAAGGGCTCATGGACACATAGATAAAACAAAATAACCTATCCCTGGTGACCCAATTCAACAAATCCAAATGTGTAATCAAGTTTCCATTGAATGGAGTTTGTTAATCCTATCTACAGTAATAGCTTTCCATTGCCACATACGGGTTCATCCTTCCCAAACATCATTACATGGTAAGAAATCGGCCTTAGATTCTCTAGCTTCCAAGAATCAAGTGCTCCATAGTAATCTTGTAACATCACCTTAACCCATGCTAGAAATCTACTCATTGAATTCTATAATAATTCTATGAACTCTTGCTAAATCATATTACTTTTTTGGATGACCCATAGCAATCAGGAATAAAATCACACAATGGTGCATTTGTTGCATGGTTTATTAAATTTATGGTAATAATGAATCTTTTGTAATTATAAATGATAGTTGAAGGTCAGGTCAGTCATCATTAAGTTTTAAAAGCAACACAAATAATGGCAGAAAGCCTATCAGAATGTCTTACATGATGGGATTTTATCCATATAACATAAGATTAAGTTTAGATATGCAAAATACAATGCTTAATGCTCAGGGATTTAATGCATAAATCATACCTGGTATGTTCCATTACACCCTCACAATCTCATCCCAACCAATTTATCTTCTCCTGCACTTTTTTTCTGAGATGCCTCAATCTCCCTTACATGAGCAATGATAGAGAGGCGAATGCTTGTAGTTCCTCCTTACATTCTTGTCCTCTAGAATTTCCATGCCCTTTTTCCTTCTTCCACCATTTTTCCACTACTTTTTTCATCCCAGGAAGGCATTCACTAGATCTCTAAATCAAATAACCTGCCATAAAAGAGTTTTTAGAGCTTATCTACATTACAATAATACCCTCTGATGCTCTAAGGCAGCAAGGTCCAAAGGCATGCCAGATGCAACCATGCCCAAAGATCAGTAAAATTAGTTTTCCCTCGATTCTTCCCCCTGAGTAATCACCTCCCTCGCATTCTCCACACCAAAAGTTATTGAAGAGCCATCATACCATTCTTTCTCCTTCTCCCCCAAACTCTCTCAAGAAGATAATTATCCACCCAAAATGAGAGCTATTTTATTTTTTTAAAACAAAAAAATTCAAATAAAATCTCAAAAATCTACAATAAGACATCAAACTCCTTTTCGACAAATAGTTTGAGATTGTGCATGTGCACCAAGAACAATCTTTCTATCTTTTTTTAATATTTTAATTGTTTAATAACTACATCACAATATAATAATATTTTATTTTATATTATCATTTTTTCTCACACTTTTAATTTATTTTATTTCATTTAATATTATTTGCACTTTTAAATTTATCATTAACCATTAATAAACATATTTATATCTATCTATTAAATACTTTTATTTAATAATTTAATTCAATGAATCAATTTTCCGAGAACAACATTAATCGCAAAAATTAACTTAAACAGCCTAAAATAAATAGTAACTACCAAAACAACATTTATCGAACATCATGAAAGGGTGAATCATGGAGGGACACTACATATCTGACTAGTGAAATAGATGTTTTGAAAAGCCTAGATTATATATATATATATATATATATATATATATATATATATATATATATATATATATATATATATATATATATATATATATATATATATATATATATATGTCTCTACCACATCCTGTAGGTGAGTAATATTTTATTCTAGTTTAGGAATTGCATATAGGCATCAGGAATGCATTGAGAGATTCCCTCCTACTTATACTATTCCAGGTTGCTAGGCTCCTCGTGTAGGGTCGGTGCTTTCTTTGTGTTAGGAAGAAGCTCAGGGAAGTTCAATACTTCATGGTTGGGTAGAAAAAGCTCCTTTACCTCGCTCTTGGCCTTGGCTTGCAGAAGACCATCAAATTCATGATGGTTGAGGACAAAGATTCTTTTATTATATGGATATACTTCTTTGTGTTATGCTAGCATGGCTTGCTTAGCCAATCTAGAATTGTAAAATTATCTTCACGGATATATTTTTTGTATTGATGTAAAACTTACACTTGTAACATTGAAATAGATGTAAATGTGACACCCTACTAGTGTATGAGATTTGCACCTCATTATTCTAACTTTCCTTGGAGCATTTATAGATATTTTATTAAATATATGCATCACTTTCCTTATTTTGAATATGCATGCTTTTTAGAATACTATTTTTATTATGTGAGTTTTACGAGTTTTACATTTTGGTATTAGAGCACTAGGTTCAACGCTCAGACCTCGACTCTTCTATGCTATAGGTTGCAATGCGAACCTATTTGATGACCTAAAGTCCTAGGTGCATGAGTGATTTGGCACCCTATTTTGGGCTGAAGATTCCTTTGATGGGTTGGAATCTTGATGATTCTTAGATGGTTTAGATGGGAACTAAGAAGAATAATAGACATTGTATGACTGTATTAGTTGAGAGTACTCCTCAATTTAGTTGCATTTTCATAAGAATCCCCAGTAAGAATGATGTCATGGTTGAAACAAGGATTAGAGACTATTTTAAAAAAAAAAGTATGTTGAGATATTTTGATGTATATACCTAATCCAAGATGGCTAAGACATGGTGAAAACCCATGAAGTGGTCATGTAGTAATAGAGAAATATTTTGAGCAAAGATATCTCTCTGAGGACATAAAAGGTGAATGAGTTTATTACAAAAGGGATAAGTTACAAGATTGCTAGAGGCAAAATAAAAATATTATGACAAGTAGAAAAAAACAATCACCTATAGCTAATAATGGTTTAAACTTTAGATGGACATTTAATGGAGAAGAGAATCCAAGATGGATGTTTTAAGGGAAAGGATGACTGCAATGATAATGGTATTAGACAATGAGTAAGCTAATTTTCAAGAAATGCCTTTTCTTTTCCTAATCAGGATGTGAGTGTGAATCCATGTGATCTTTGGAGAATGCAAGTTAAGCTTCCTTAAGGATCTTTGTTATGGACCTAGGATAGATGTTTCTAGGATAAGTTGTCACGATTAGCCTTATTGACAAGGAAGGAGTTATTGATATTGAGGAACCTTATGAGTCCTATATACTAGATTTATATTAATGATATCTATAATTATACACCTTGTGAGAGTAATGCATTGTGTGAGTAATGCACTTATGGTTGAATTATATTTGGTACGAGTAATGCAATTATGATTGATTTATATTTGGCGCGAGTAACACACTTGAATAATTATTGTTTTCATATCTTATGTACATGTGTACTATGCTTAAGTAAATTATTGCATTCATGCGAGTGATGCACCTTGAGACGGTACTCATACTTTTTACAAATGTGAACTTTATGTAATTATTGTGTGAGTTTTGCATTAATGCATTATCCATATGAGTGGTGTATCCTTGTAAAGTGGGAATTGGTAATCACTCTTTGTTATGAGAGTGAGGTGTTTAGATAGCTTGGGTTGTGGATGTTTGCTAGTGTATGACTATGTGTTTCATTACATGTTGATTGTGAATTACCTTGAATGGGATGTGACTTTTGTTGGTTGGCATCTTTAGAGATGTTTTTTTGGTTAAGTAGAAAGGATCTCATGTTTTTTGTGATTGGAGTCTCAAATGACTCATCATTCCCATGATTGAATGTGTTCTCTTACTTACCTTGGATTTTGGAAATCCAAGTATAGTTTAGTATTGTACTCTCTCTCTTGTGACTAGAGTTAGTCATATATTTCATGTGTTATGTAACTTGTGAAATTTGATATTTTATTTTATTGACTTTGATTAATTTACTAATGTTGTCAAGGCCAACATTGAATTTTTTTATTTGTGTTTTTGAGTAAGTATAGCCACCAAATTTTTGATACTAATTTATCTTGTGAGCTTTATGGTCATGTGTGAATTATTATTGAAATTGCAGGTATTTTATGCCTTATTGTTTAAATTGAATTTTTATTTCCCTTTGTTTTGATTTACTTTCTTAATGGTGGCTATGCTTGAATGTTTTGAACTACTAGTCAAGTTTCATGTTATTTTCTCTATCATGTCCATGCTGGACCTCCAATAGACTGTATGAGGGAGTAAAATATGGAGAATGTACTAGATATTGGTGTGTATGCTACTAGAAATATGATAGATTGAAATTCCTCAATTCATTGTTAGATGCAAGTGATTATTGTGTGAAATATCAAGAAAATTTTGAAATAGCTGGTGTTGCTACATGGGTCAATTGTTTCCTAATTATATGTATGTCCATGAGATAGGAGAGAACTTGTTTTGGATATAATGAAATTGTGGGTTGGAGTATAAATAATGTTAGTTTGAGGAAGCGAAGCAGTTGAGTAGAAAAACTTAGTTAAAGATGGACAAGAAGAGAAATGAGGATAACAAATTCTAAAGGATAAACACAAGATAAGGAATAAGTGGTAGAAGATAAGATAACAAGATACAAAACTTAATGTGAGAATGGTAATTGGAAAAGAATTAGAATAGTTGTGATGAAGAATAAAAAAATGCTGATGTGTGGTAAGTCAAGATTGTTACAAGGTAGTTGAATTGAATTGTGGTGTTGTAATTAGAATGATAGTCAGGAAAGTATAAGAAAATGGATGCGGTAGGAAACGCAAATGTAAAAAATTAGAGAGACATTGTAGGTTGTAAAAAGGTAGAGTAAAGAAACACATTGGAAACATGTATTGCTAGATCAAAAGTAGATATTTTTGAATGGATTTAAGGACATAGGATGGAAAATTCCTCATAACTGTGTAAAAATAGGATGTGGAATGTTGTAGTAACATAGAGTTAGAATGGAAGAATGAAAGACTAAAATGAAAAGATAATAATATAGGAAGTTGAAGGTGAGAAGAAACCCTTGAAACAAGAAGATTTGTGTGGAAATGAGAGGAAAATATAAGATTGGAAGACTTGATTGAAGTTTGAAAAATAGAGTGTATTTCTAAAAATGGATAAGAAAAGTGTTGTAGAACTAAAATTGGATAACAAAGTTACTCGAAGGTGTTTTAAACTAGAATAAACCAATAGCTAGTAATGGAAGTAAAACTAGAAGATAGAGAAGGATTAATATAGATTGGTTAAGGAATATATAATAAAGTAAGATGGAAAAGATGAATCAAATGAAGTATAATTCAAAATAATATGAAGATATGATTCAAATTTGAATTGAGGAGCTAAAACACAAAGAAGAGATAGTTCAATAAATGATGATACAGATGTAGATAATGATAGAAATGAGATAAGTGAAAAGAAGGTACAAGTTAATATGCATGGTAAGTTCAAAATTAGAATTATCAAAGAAATGGATAGTGAGTGTCCTAGTCTCAGAAGAGTTGGTATGCACGATGGTTGGTTTGGACCTAGTTGGTGCACCATTGGAGATTTCTTTATTGTTTTGAAACCTCAACCTAGTGTTGGTTAGGAGGACTAATATTTTGAGAATATGTTGTGTTTTTCTTGAACTGTAGATTTTTGGCACCAATGCACTTCTCTAGCTCTTCTAGGGTTTTGCATCTAAAAGGAGAGAGGTAGGGCCAAAAATGCTAAAGGGTTCATTCAAATTATGTTATGTGTGATACTATCTAAGCTAAATGAAATGAATTAAATGTAATCAAGTAATCTAAAAGATTTATTATGAATGAAAAAATAAGATTTATGCTATGTTGGAAAGCACATTGTGATATGCAAATAATGAACTAAAAGATGAATAAATGCAAAATAAAAGGAGAAAGGTTGAATTAGAGTGCACCTGGGAAAGATTTGAGGAATATGGAATGGTCTGAATGCTATCTAAAATTACTAAAAATTATTAGTGAGACTCATTTGCCTAGGGTGGCGAATTAGTCCTGCTACTAGTGAAAAACTACTGGAAACAAGTTTCTAACTAATGGGATCCAAAATTTGACAAAACCTAGATTTTTCAGTCTTAAGGTGTGACTCATTCACCACTACTACCGAATCAGTCCTCTCCCAAAATTTTGAGAAATCAAGAGACAACTCTGCAACACTAGATCTGGAAATGTCTACTTGTTGGGTTGTCAAAGTCAATTCTACAGGAAACAGACATAAAACCTTCTCCAAGCTTGAAATATGATTGATTTGACTTGAAGCACCTAGTTGACTTATTGAATAATCTTCAATCACCTAAATGCTTGTTAAATCTGCATACAAAGGTCTGCAAACACACATGCAAGAGGGGAAAAATAGTTGAGGGTTAGCAAATAGGGGTTTTCCTTGGTCAAACCCCACTTTGGTAATCAAAGCCTTAATGAAATAATGAAATGAAAGAGAATGATAAACAAATAACATGCAAATTCTATCAACTTACCAAACCCTTGTTTATGAAAATCTAAAGTTGTATCAATGGATGCTCCACAATGCTTGAATAGTGCTTGATTTGATGTTCTAAGATGCTTGAATGCTTGAGTGGATAGGTGAATGAGTGAACTTGATGAATGGGAGTTGAACTAGATGTAAAAACACTTATTTATACAATCTTGTGTCTTAGTAACCCATTAATACCTCATCATAGGCCGACATCAAGTGATTTTGAATAAAAAACCAAAAGGAATTTTGAAATATTTTGAATTTGGAGCCAAGGGGGACTCATTCGCCACCCATGGCAAATGGGTACCACCTAGGACCTAAAAATGGGTGTTGGGAATTATCTTGCATTTAATGTTGCTTGTTAGGCTTACATTTAAAAATGCACTTAATTAAACCATATAAGGGCATAAAGGAGTCAAATAAAGCATAAGAAAGGTGTAAATAGTGCGGTTATGCCTAGAAAAGTGTGAAATCTTGTTACAAGACTTTACAACACTTCAAAATAGGACTTGATTAGTGATGAAAAGGTGATTTTTAGGTGAATTGCAATGAATAGAGTCTAGATGAGTGTATCCTCAAATGTTTTACAACAATTCACAACACCTTCACAACACATCATGCATAATTATGTGTGGTAGAATAAATGTTATGTTATATGTTATTTGAAAGATGAAATAAGTGAATGTTTATTCTATTTTAGAAAAGATGAAATGTGATGAATATTATTTTGTTTCAAAATGATGCAATATAGAGAATGATATTATGGAATGATGAATTATATTGCTTCGAATTATTTTTGGACACTAATCTCTTAATGGGTGCCCGAGTTTTCATGAGTTGTAGGTTGTCGAAGACCAAGGGTGTGGTTAAAGTAGAGAAGGCTAGCTACCTAGCAGGGTTAAGATGGAATGGTTTCTCTCGCACACATAGAAACTTAGTAAACATATAGATTCATTTAGAATTTCATTTAGTTAATCATTTTATATTGTTTCTTACTTTATACTTATTTAATTAATTGGTCGTAAAGTAAATGCACATAGAAATAAAAGAAATAGTGTTATTTTATTTTAATTATTGATTTCATTTGAAGATTAGATTATTATTATTATTAATTGTTTTGAAGATAATTGTGATGCATGACAAATAAATTATGTTTTAAAAAAAAAATAGTTTTATTGGATAGATTTGAAATAAATCAAGGAAAAGAAAGAAAGATTTTTGAAAAAAAATAAGTGAGATAGAAAACATTAGAATATTAGAAAAATTGAAAAAAAAGATAAAAAAAAGAGAAAGAAAATAATAAAAGATAATAATCTCTTATTCTTTCAACACGGGAGGATTAATTCAGAAACTAGATTCATTTTTCTCAACTTATTCTTTGCAAAAAAAAAACCAAAAACATGAACAATAGAGCTAGGGAAATTGGGAAAAGTAGAAGAACAGTGGAAAGGAAAGGAGAACAAGAAGTGTGCCCAACAGAATAGCGTCTTACCAGACTTTTATTCGTTTTCCATTGTATTTAATTCCAATTTGTGCGAATAAATGGATTTATCTCTGTTTGTTTTATGTGGAAGATTAAATTCTATAGTTGAGACCCAATTGTGTATATCCATTGTAATCATGCATTTGGGGTTTAAATTTTTTATTTTTTGTATGAAAATTAAGAATCATGGTTGAACAAGACTGTATTTTCTTCTTCCTTTATATATATATTATATTATATTATATTATATTTATTTACGTTTACTATTGCAAATCTTAGTATTGAATATTTTATGTACTTAACAAAAGTTACAAACTACTTTTTAAATAATTTACTGTACCAAAATATAATAATATTATATATAAATAAATATACTGTACTGTATATATATAAATATAAAATACTATTATTTATATGTTTTGAAATGGATAAAATAATACACATAAATTGGACAACATACAAATAGTAATTTGTAGCATTGTATTCCTTGAATGGATGACCATTTAAATGAAATAGTTGAAAGTATTTAAATGCAACCATATCGAAAGGTTGTGTTATGGAGGAAACAACCCTTCCACAGGTTGTGGCCTATGGAATGGGTGTTGTGATACATAGATAGTGCTACCATATGGTGGTTGTCGCCCCCTCCTCAAACCCCTTAATAATGTGATTTTCCTTATGAGGAAAAAAATTGAATCCCTTGATAGAAATTTCTTTAAAATTTTCTTAAACTCATATTTGGTTGTATGAAATTTCATTGGAAAGTCCTCTCTCTGTGATTTTATATATAATGCGATATATTTTTTTCATGAACTTCTAACTGCAGATAAATATACATATGTGGACTACAATTTCTTGTATTTTTTATTTTAATTGCACACACACACACACACATATATATACATACATGTGAAAGCTTTTGTATATTTAGGAAAGTAAACTGTTATTAAAATGATATATATACTTCTAAAAATGTAATTATTTTTACTTGTAAAATGATAAGTTTCTAAATATATATGTGAATGAGCAAGAGTTGTTTTCTGAAATGAATATATATTTACATATGATTTAGAAAGTGTTCATTATGAATATATGAATATAAATCTGTTTTATTTAGTTGAACTATTCAAATTGGTAATTGTTAATACAAGGATGAATTATTTGGATTTTGTGTGCAAAATGGAAAGATATGTATGTATGTATATATAGATATATTTGTTATTTACACTTAGAATGTAAGAAATATGATGAATTAAGAAAACTATTGTTTGGATAATTTAATATGAACTCCTTCATTAGAGATTGTTTGAAACATAAACAAACATATGAGTTATTGTGTTATATTTATTCTTTTTATGAAATAACTTCCGGAACAGGATGTCGAATGTGGGCTCCCAGAGACAGTCATTTTCCTTTTCTAAATTACCATTTAATCCTATTATTGCTTGGCCAAGCTATCGTACCAGTGAAATAGATGGTTTGAAAAGCCTAGATTCTATATATATGTCTCTACCACATCCTATATGTGAGTAATATGTTATTCTAGTTTAGGAATTGCATATACGCATGAGGCATGCATCAAGAGATTTCCTCCTTCTTATACCATTCTAGGTTGCTAGGCTCCTTGTGTATGGTCAGTGCTTTCTTCATGTTAGGAAGAATCCCGAGGAAGTTCACAACTTTGTGGTTGGGCAGAAAAAGCATCTTAACCTTGCTTTTTGCCTCAACATGTGGAAGACCATCAAAGTCGTGGCAGTTGAGGACAAAGATTCTTTTATTATATGGATATAATTCTTTGTATTATACTTGTATGGCTTGCTTAGCCAATCTAGAATTGTAAAATTATCTTCACGGATGTATTTGTTGTATTGATGTAAAACTTACACTTGTAACATTTAAACAAATCCAAATGTGACACCCTACTACTGTATGAGAATTTTACTTCATTATTATAACTTTCTGTAGAGAATTTATAGATATTTTATTAAATATATGTATCACTTTCCTTATTTGGAATATGCATGCTTTTTGGAATACTATTTTTAGTATGTGAGTTTTTTGAGATTTACACTACTATTAGGAGGATATTCAGATATTTGAATGACACTCTGGATTATGGCTTGTGGTATCCTAGGGATATTGATTTTATACTAAGTACTTATAAACAGATTGGGTAGGTTGTGTAGATGATAGGAAAAGTACAAGTGGTGGTGCATTATTTGTTGGTTGCAGATTAGAGGATTGGTTCAGTAAAAGGGAAGATTTAGTTTCCTTATCAACTATTGAAGCTGAGTATATTGCTGAAACATATTGTTGTACACAAGTTTTTTGGATGAGACAAACATTGAAAGATATAAGAGTAATGTATGATTATCCTATTTCTATCTTCTATGATAATACAAGTGCAATTAGAATTTTAAAGAATCTAGTGATGCACTCAAGGAAAAGCATATATCTATTAGGTATAACTTTTTGAGAGAGAAGGTTGTGGAGAATGAAGTAAATATTGAGTATGTACCTTCAGAGGATCAAGTTTTTGACATATTTATAAAGGCTCTTCCTAAAGATACTTTCAATTATCTCTAGGAGAAGTTAAGGGTTATTCACCCTCCTTTCTTGAACTAGATGCATATGAAGATACATCAGTCTAATGGGTCTATGGATCTATTTTTCTTTTGGAATGATGTTTTGGTGGCTTCCTCTTAGAGGGAGTAGGTACTGTCATGTGTTGTCATTGAAAGTGTATTTTATTCTCAATGTTAAAGGGGAAATCAATGTAAAATATATTTTACATTTTCCATTGATGTCAAGGGTGGAGAGAGAGAGAGAGAGAGAGAATCATGTGAAAATTTTATCTAATAAGGGAGAGAAGAAAAAAGAAAAATCATGGAAAATGTGGTGTTGTCTTTGATGGTTTTTTACATCATGTGTTTATTTCAGTGACAAAGGAGGATATTGTTGCAAGTATGAAGAAAGTATGAGGGTGTTTTCATTGATGTCAACAAGTTAACTAGTTCTCAAATGGTTGTTGTTGTCATTGATGTCATGGATAATGGTTATTGGATATATATGTCAAGGATATTGAGAAAATTGTAATGAAGAATGGTTGCAGGTGTTTAATGTTTGCTCTGAAATGTGCTGCTATACTGATGGGGATCTAGGGTATTGTTCATGGTTGTTGGAAGATATTATATCAAGATTTTGGGGTTTTGAATCATTGTACAGTGTGAGTCGTGTTCACCAGTTGTGAACTGTGCTTTTCTATGTATCTAGCTGAGGTTTGGGAGAAAATTATTTTGTTTGGATTTATTCTTGTTTGAGTCTTATGACTTGCAATTTTTAGGACAAGCTATTGGGAATTTTTTCAACTTAATTTTGTTATCTAGAAAGATTGGATCATGTTAAGTTTGTGTGTGATTAATTGATTTATGTGTTTTACACTAGTTTGGTTGACCTTGTTTTTAAGACTACTTTCGAAGCTTATGAAAGTGTGTTAAAGTGTGTGGATGGGTTTCCCTCATTCTAATTCCATCATAGAATGTTTTGGCACCGATCTAATTTGAATTTGTAAATGCAAATGGTGTGTGGCCGACTTTGGATGAGTTTGAAATTTGAATATGGTATAAATACAAGTCAAAATGTTTGTGAAGATGCAAGAGAATGCAAGCAAGATAGAGTTTAGATAGATACAAAATAGTGTGTATATGCTGCAATTTTTGGAAGATCAGTTCAAAATCAAATTTTTAAGTTTCTAGAAGTAGTGAGCTGAAGGTGTACTCCATCATTCATGCATGTCTACATTTGTGTGAGTGAATTGTGGAGGAAATCTCTATTACATTGAGATTGTCTTCTCTTTGTAACAAATCTCTTCTATATTCTTTGTAACTCTGTAGCAGTGAGCCCTCTGGGTGGTTAACCCTTATTAGACAGTGAGTCCTGATCTAGAGAGCAAGTCTTGTTTTGGTAGTGAGCCTTTATAATTGGTTTTGATATTCTCTATATTGTGAGCTAATCCTCATCGTGGTTTTTCCCTTATTGGGTTTTCCACGTAAATATAGTTTTATTGTGTATGTGTGATATTTTTCAGTCTCCACCTTTGCAATTAATGATTAATCATATTAGCAAAGTAAAGGATTTTTGATTGATCTAATTTCCAGTGAAAGTTTTAAAGGTTAATTTTTTTCACAACTTATTCACCCCCCTCTCAATTTTCTTGTTCAAAAAATACATCCAACCATTCATACCTCCTAGGTATCAATAAAATCAATAAACTCATGTCAAGAACATATGCAATCCATAAACCAAAATCACAATCTCCCTATATCAAACATGTCAATGAAGAACATACATATCCAAGAGCTCCCACTACATGGGTAATGTCAAAGCATGTCAAGTCTACCAACCAACACTATATCAAGGTGTGATAAATGATAAAAAATGAATAGGGAAAGAAAAACACAATTATGCACACATGTAACACCAACAATTGAATACACTCTCACAACACGTCACAACAATCCTCACATACCATATGAACTTGAACCTATAGGAGGGAACCATGTAATGAAAAAAGAAAACCTATAAACCATAACATGTAATTCTACCATCACCTCAAAGTGTAATGTTGTGTCAAGCATGATCTCCTTACAACCCAAAATGAAAAGCCTCAACAACACCCAACCACTCAATCTCATCGATCAAGTGCAACATATGAATCATGTAATAATGCCAACATGGATGTACGCCTCTCTAAGAAAGAAGATCAAACTCAAAATAACCATTCCCAAATAAAGAAATCAGCCCAATTAACCATCTCCTAAACTCCTTGTCAATGAATGATAATATAAACATAAATTCATAAGGAGATAACCATGCCAAACATCCCTCAAAATGAATCCTCTAGAACTAACTATCAATAGATCAAGATCTATAACAATGAAAGAAGATAGAAAAAAGAATGGAATAAGTGGAAAAAGGGCTAAGGAATAGAACCTAGAGGTTCTTGAACAAAACCAAAACAAAGGGAGTGAGCGCTCCATTAAGGGTGTTGTTGAGTGCACCAATGTGGAAATTTTCTGAGAAGAAGAAGAAGAGTGTGCCATAGAGGATGCTACCAGAGGATAAATGAAGAAGTTTCATAGTTAGGTTCTAACATAAATTGAGTAAATCAAATTATTCAAAAAATATAGTAAAAGAAATTGAGGATTATGAGAATTCCAAAAAGGAAATGGAATGAGTAGTAGGAATAATAATGACACCTCCTATAAATAAGATACCAATCGCACATCTAGAATGGAAACATACCCAAATAAAGATGATTGAATATTAGCCATTGCTAGAAAATTTGGTACAAAAAATTTGGAATATATCATTTAATGACAATTATCTAGATGAATTAGTAACTAGAAACTATGTATTAAAATCAAGGAGTGAAAATGCGGTAAAAAATAAAGAGAATTACATAAAGTTAACGCCCTATAATGAAACAAAACAATAAATTTATCAAATGACATTAAAAATAGATGCACACTTTAAGAATGAAAAAGGAAATTTTAACAGATGGAACCCTCAGACTAGGAATCACCTCTAGTGCTAATAAAATCAAAGAGGATTTCAACAAAAAAAATAGAAAAAAAATTAAGAGAACAAAGAATATGAGAGGAAAACAATATAGATACATCAAGTTAAAAAGAAATTGATATATAGGATACATAGATAGTAATTCAGAAGAAGATCCAATCATGAGTACTACTATGAAATTGCTAATGTTTGAATAGGATATAATAGAAGCAATTGAACATGTGTTCATCACAAATTCTTTATGGTAGGGAAAAAATCAAACTAGAAATGACATGGAATTATTCAACATTGTAGGATCAATTGATAGAGAGACCTTATAATGGTATATAAAAAAAATTCTAAACCAAACTAAACATTGGGCCATAGTCGAGTAGGACTTCCTCAAAAAAATTCCACTCCAGAATTTCCCATAGAGGGAGTATGTAAACTCCAAGAACTAATGCAGGATGAAGAAGAATCAATCAGAGACTTTGAAAAGAGATTCAAAGAGGTTATGAGATGTTTGGATGAACATATAAACCAAAAGTAAAATATCAAGTGGTTTATCTTTGTAGTCCTACTAGAAATAATAATCGCACTTAATTGCAGACAATTCAACATATATTTGAAATTGGTTACATTTTCCTCTAGGATTGAAAACCATTCATGGAACAAATAGGATAACGAAAAATAAAATAAAGAAATATAAAAAATTTGACTTGGTGTAGAAGAATTAAGACTTCAACATGATATTATGGCCAACAAAGACATGTATACACCTAGGCCTAATATATGGTGCACCTACTATGGAAATGAAGTTCACCTTAGAAATGAATGCCCCAAAGAACTAGGGGAAAAGAAATTGAATGTGTTCGAAGTAGACCTCTAGATAGTACCTAAGAAAGTAAATTTAATCTATTATGAAACAAGTGGATAATGGGATGACCAGATAATGAATAATTTCCATCACAGTTATTTTGAATAAGAGATTATTTCACTGTAGTCAATAATAAAGAATAGCACACACTGGCATATGTGAAAGGAATGGAAAAAAGTAAACTATATGCACTAGATACTAGATACAAAGTGCCACCATGGAAAAAAACTAAGGAAATGCAAATAATAGCCAAAACTCAAAGCATTACAATAACAATGGTTCATTCTGTGGAGGAAGAGGTCAAGGCCAAAGAAGAGGAAGGAGAGTAGATACTACATGTTTCAATTGTGGAAAAAAAGGAAAATTTTCAACTGAATGCTTGGGGAAAGAAGAAAAAAATGTGGATTATGCATCCAAGAAGATCATAATTCCTTCAATTGTTAGAAATGAACTCTATTATTATATGAGCACATCACCACAAAATTAAACTAATTAACCACAAAACTCTAATACAAACAAAGGAGCAAGAATTCTTCAGAAGATACCAAAGAATCTAAAAGAGGAAACAATGATATTCCAAAAGGGAGGAATGGATGAAGGATATACTATATAAGAAATTAACACCATAGATGAGTATTGTAAAGACCCTAGAACAATATAAAATTTAGGTAAAGTAGTAGTAGTCACTAGACAAAGTACAAATACTAGAAAACAACAAAGGCTATCGATAGAAGAAGAGAGATCAGAAGGGGAAGAAAATTTCTAGCCCACTAAGCAACAACATGACGAGATCCTAAAACAAGCTAGGAAAATCTTTGAGAAAGAACATGGAAAGGAAAGAGACCAAAATGGTTTTTTCTCAAAACAATAAGGATGCTAAAATAATTAGCATAGATGGTAGGTCAACATAACTTACTAATAAAATTAAAACAAATTACTAAATATTGGAATAATAATTCCATTCTACAAGGCAGGTGGTCGATTCCACAAAAGGATATAAAAGTCATGGAAAATCCTAACCTGGGAATTGGACATTCCAACAGGTGACTAACATCTTCTTATGGTCGTTCATTTACATTGTCAAACCAGGGAATGTATACCTGAAATGGAGTGGCACTGTATGTGCACTAAGAACCAGTTTCAGTCACAATTTACTAGAAATAAATGCTTGGAAGGAATTCTACTTATGCAATAGGAATGTAATGTAAAGTCTTCTTAACTTAAGCATAACTTAATCAAAGCAAAAATAATGACAACTATGACTAAGAAACAAACTATGAACTGGTCTTATGCTGCAGGAACAAACACAGGGATGGATTCCTAATGCTGCAGGAACAATATAAGACTAAGTTTGCACTGAAACCTTCAAGAATGAAATCTAACTTACAATCAACATGAGATAAATAACTAACTACAGATACTCACTAAGTGGGCCCCCTTAGCAAGCATCAACTAGTTTATGAAAGAATTGAACTCAAAACTTCATCAGCTTTTATTCATAAACTTGGAATCATATATATTGATTGTTCTGCTTGTAAGAAAACTAACACAAAACACCATTTCTCATTATAATACTAACTTTGACACACTCTGTTGCTCACTCATGTAGGAGGAAAACTTATTTATATTAGAAAAGCAACTAACTACCTAACTCTAATAGAGAAAGACGTGGACATAAATGCATCTTGAAACCAAGGAACAAACTTCTCATAAATGAAGGCATATATGTTCAACACGATTCAGAGAGAATTTAGTATTCTGCTCTTCCTAGATTAATGAACATTTAGATTTCCTCCCAACGATCTGGTCAGAGAATTTTTCCTGGAACAACTTCCTCAATGTCATGCTAGAAATGGACTTTACTGCAGGGCCAAGATCTATTGCGCTTTCACTCATTCATGCTTCCTTCAACAACCTGCGATGCACATGGCGACAAAAGCAAAAGAGAGCACACGTGGAAAATAACATGATACACATTCATTAATCACATATTAAATCCATTTCATTATCCAAAAACCACATGCATTATATTAGTTATTTGGGAGGTCAAACCAAGCAATTAATACAGACACATAGAGATGTTAAGCTGCAGGAATATAGGAATGTGTTGCTACAGGATACTACCTAATTTTAGATAAAAATCCTTTAATCAAAGAGTTAAAACAACCATCAGCAATAAGAGTAAGGGTATTAAAAGTACATCATAATATTCAAATTATGAGTATATTTCGATCTCATCATTTTCCCCTTACTTATCCTAATGATGGTCCTCTAGCATTAAGCTTTCTAGTTGTTTCTCTGAAATCAGTAGGAGTAGTATGGCCTTGTAATGAAGTTCCGAATTTATAGTAGAAACATCTAAAACTTTTCCATCTCTCACATCTGTGGATTTTTTCATCCTCATTAACATCTGTAGCCCAATAAGGGTAAAGTGGCCACATCAAAACTGGAGGTTGAAATGTTAATGGTAACCATAACTCAAACCTTCTATGGAGACCAAGCTGGATATACTTCTCTATCTTTCTGATGGCTGCCTGAAAGTTTAGAGGGCTATGAGGCTTAGATTTCCTTAGACCAACAATCAGTTTTTCCCATCTTGTTTCAAGTTTGGAAGATGAAAGCTTCCAAAATAGATATGTTTGGTCTTTGAACTCATCATACACCTACTTCCTGATATCAAATATTTGCCTTCTTTCTATTTGATCATTGAATCCATACACAACAGTAAGCCAAGTTCTTCGAATTGTGTAGGGATTTGAGCTTTCAGGTTGTAGTGGAATAGGTTCATTCCATTCAGCCTCTTCATAAGCCTCTAATTGTCTTCCATAGTTAGTTTCATTGTTTGCCAAAGACATGAGTGACCTCAGATGAATGTCACCAATGTAGAGAAGCAAATTCCACTCTGTTTTAGAGGGAATTAGCAAACCATGCAAATAAAACTCACATAAAGAATTTTTCATCCAACTGGATTCTACTTGATTTGCATCATAAAATTCCTTAGCGGTGTGAATGACAAGGTCTAAATTTCTTGAAATTCACATCAATTGGAACCAAAGAAATTACTCTTTAAGGAACATAGCATATACCCTAGGTGGTGGTCTATATTTCATAATTTTACCAGTTATCTTCACCATTTCATCCATTTTCTCTTTCATTTCTTGAATTTCCTATTTTTTGTCTTTCAATTTCCCTTTTCAATTTCTTCTTTTCTTCTTCCCAAAGACTTTGTTGAATTTCAGTTCTAGCTAAATGGCGAAAACTCAAAGTTTGAAATGTAACAGGCCTCCATGTAGTCCTAAGATATTCCAAATATTCAATCAACAATTTCCTTTTATAAATAACTAATGCTCGACAAGTTTCAGGGGGTAATGGGGTTTCATTGGAAACTTCAAATTGTTCAAGTTGTTCTTCCTCTTGTTGTAGGATGGACTCTTATTGCTGCTCAGGAGGAGATTGTGTTTCTTCTGAAACTTGCCTAACTGCTTCAGCCAAGTCATCAAGACTTGGCATCCCCCTTTCATTACCACTACCATATTGTGCTTCCTCAACTTCCACTATCTCAGTTTGCACTTCCCCAAGAATAACAGATGGACTTTGTGGAACATTCTCAGGTACATTATGAGAAACATCATGGCTGAATTCTTCAAATTCCTCAAGAATTACGATAATTTCAGGTTGAACAGAGGTTGAGGTAACTTTACACTATTTCCTTGATGAAACTCTTTTTGGCCATGTTTCTAAAGTAATAGCTAGAGGACACACTTTCGTGGCTTTCCTCTTTCTAACTTACCTAGAGGATTCAGACTCAGCAGGAGAAGATGATAGTGAAACTGTAGTGGCAACAGGTGGTGCTGCAGGAGAAACTACTACAGAGGAAGATGCTACAAGAAAGAGTGGAGTAGAATGTTTTTTCTTTTGAACATGATGGTTAGATTCTGGGGTTTGTTCTGCCCTAGATGATTCTCCTACCTTCGTTTTCCCTTTTTCTTTTCTACCAACAGACCTGGTTTGTACTTGGGTAGAGGGCTCTAGTGTGGAGGCTGTAGGACTAAGTGCTACAGGAGAAGATGATTCTTTCTTTGCTTCCCTACTTGTAGATTCTACTCTCTTTTTCTTTTTCTTGTGTTGTGCAGGGAGTGCTCTAGGAGGCTCTAGAGGCTATAGACCCTTCTAGGCAACAAATTCTTGCCAAGAAAGGGGTGATACATCCCTCAGGGAACGCTCGATCAAGAATTTAATGAGGGCATGATGGGAAATAGAGTTGTCCCTACCACTCTGGGTTTCATGGCCATAATGTTTCAAAAGGTTTAACAAAAAAAATTGGAACATTGACAGCTAAACCATGCCTCATATGACTCAATAGTTTAAAATGATAGGAATGCAAATAGGGAAAACATCCCTCACAAGTCAAGTACTAATTATGAAGGTGGCATATTCCGAGTATGGAAGAGGCAATGACACCCATTTGCATCCTTGTTTGGAAAACTCCAAGGGTCCTTCTATTGGTATTTTGAATTTTGCCCTAGCAGAGACAACATCTCTCCCTAAAGAAAAATTTTCTCCTACCGCCGGAAGCCCAGTTACTTCTGCAATCTGCTCTTCTGTAACGGCTACTATCAAACCCCACACTGTAGCTTCTCCCTCTGAAAGAGTTCTCAAAAACTCACCTGCCACCCATATTCACAAATTATCCCTATTGAGATTCTTGAAACTTAAACTTCTTCTACCCTGCTTCTTTCTACCTTGCTATCACTTTTCTTTATTTTTTGAAGAATGACACAAAGGATAATTGCATGAAATGATTGTTAAAAACTACTCAAATCAAGTAGTTAATTGTTGTTTAGGATGAAAGCACGTAGTTGTACTTGGTAAGTATAAGAAAATAAAAATTTCTTAATAGTTGTGATAGTGGCATAAGAAAAAGTTGAAATGAATTGTCCCTGCCCCTTACTAAAAATTTGGCATGTGTCCACACATGTGCAAAAGGATAGGTGAAGAACAGGAAATGATGATTGATATGTACATAACAATTGATGAATAGATGAAATAAATAAATGATGTGACAATAAAAGATATCATGTACCTTGTAATAAGTGCTCGTACGTGCTGGGAAAGATCTCATCTCAGCATGAAATGACTGTTGGAATTGAAACCATAAATGAGGGTGGTACGATATGATAGATGACATGGATGGGTGATGTGGAAGAAGAGGAAATGAATGGTGGTGATGGATGAAAAATGGAGAAAGTGGCTTCCTTAAAAAGGAAACCTTTATTATGGGCATGCAACATAGAATTTTAAAGAGATGCTACAGGAGAAAGGCCGAAGCCTTTTGCTACATGAAGATCAGTGGCCTCATCTGAAACAAACTGCTTCAGAAATTCTTCTTTGGACGTTGGCTTATGATACAACCTAAGATGGTGTCCATTAACCAGTAGCTTGAATCAGACATGATCTATTGTAGCTAACTGAACTGAACCATTATCAAACAAATTTTATATTTCATAAGGACCAAGCCATCTTATGGTGAGTTTACCTTGATTTTCCTTGTACCTAGAGTCATAGAGTAGTGCCCAATCACCGAAAGAGAATTGCTTGGTTCTAATATGGTGGTCATGCCATTTTTTTGCTGCTAGATAGTTGTAGTATGCTACAGGGTAGCTTTCCTTATCTCATCCAATGCATTTAGTTGCAGGAGGCATTCCTTTTGGGCTTCTAAAATATCAATGTTCAGCTGGAGAGCAGTCCTCAAGGTCTTATGCTCAAACTCTATTGGCAACATGGCAGTTTTTCCATAGAGTAACTCAAAATGAGTGAACCCTGTAGTTGTTTTACATGTTGTCCTATAGGCCCATACTACTTCAGGAAGGTGACTGCTTCAATCCTTCTTGTGTAATTGTACTGTCTTAGTATGGATTTCCTCAATTTCTCTGTTGGTAACCTCTACCTGACCATTGGCTTGAGGGTGATAGGGGCTAGACTTTTTGTGGCTGATCTTGTAATTATTCATCAATGCAGTGATTAAGTTTGATGTAAATTGAGCTCCTTGATCAGTAACAAGTTCCCTCAGGACTCCAAATTGAGTAAAAATCTGCTCATATAGGAACTCAACAACTTTATTGTCATGGGCATGTGTCATTACTTTCACTTCCACCCGCTTGGTTACATAATCAGTGCAAACCAAAATGTATGATTTCCCATTGGATGGAGGATCAATAGGACCAACAAAATCCATGCCCCACTTGTCAAAGGGATTGACTACCACTTGAGGATACATGGGAATTTCATCAGACCTTGTTGGTCTCCCCATGCTTTGACATCTGTCACATTTTCTGGTGTAGGCTGCAGCATCTTTGTGTAGTGTGGGCCAATAGTATCCTGTAGCAAGCACTTTCATAGATATTCTCTTGGCTACAAAGTCCCCACCACATGGCTAATCATGACATGCATGAAAAATGTCATAGGTCTCATCTTCCCTAACACACCTTCTCATGACTTGGTCAGGTTTTGTGTAAAATAAATAGTCTGCAATCCATGAAAAGTTAAAACTTTTCTCTACCAACAATTGCCTTTCCTTTGGTGAGAAGTGGGCTAGGATCTTGTTGGCTACTAAATAATTTGCAATATCTACATACCATGGAGTTTGAGTAGCAATAGAAAATACATGTTCATCAGGAAAGCTATCATCAATTACCTCAGGGGTGGCAGGTGTAGTTGTTTGAAGTCTTGACAAGAAATCAGCCACCACATTAGCCCAACCTGGCTTATCAATAATTGTGATATCAAATTCTTGCAACAATAGGAGCCATCTTGCTAATTTCCCAAATATGGTAGGCTTATTCATGAGGTACCTTATTGCTACATGATGTGTATGGAAAAATATTTGGTAACTAGTGACATAATGTCGAAACTTGTTCATGACATACACAACTGCTAGCAATTCTTTCTCTATGACAATATAGTTTAATTCAAGGCCTTGAAGGTTTTTGCTAATGAAATATATGACATGCTCTATGGAATTATCTTTCTGTCCTAAAACTACCCCTATGGCATAATCATAATTTGTGTGTATATGAAAGGGAAGACTCCACTTTGGTCCTTGAAGAATAGGTGCCTGAGTAAGTAAGTTCTTAAGCTACATGAAAGATTTGTCACAGGCCTCAGTCTAGTCAAATTCAGAATTCTTAGTCAATAAGGCATATAATGGACTGGCTATTTTGCTGAAATCTTTGATAAATCTTTTATAATATCCAACATGTCCTAGGAAGCTTCTAACATCCTTTTGTTTCATAGGTGTTTGCAAAGTTAGAATGACTTCTATTTTTGTAGGATCAACTTGAATTCCTACTTGAGAGATATGATGGCCTAAAACAATTCCCTCTTGCATCATCATAAAGTACTTCTGACTATTCAAAGACAAATTTTGCTCCTTACATATTTTCAACACTTTATCCAAATTTGTTAATGCTTCTTCATAAGTAACTCCATAAGTGGTGAATTTATCCATGTAGATCTCCATAGAATCATGAGAAATGTCAGCAAAAATATTGATCACTGCCCTTTGAAATGTTGCAGGTGCATTACACTAGCCAAAAGGTAAGATAGAGTAGGAAAAAGTACCCCATGGACTGGTAAAAGTTGTTTTGTCTTGATCCTCAAGGGCAATTCTAATTTGATTATACCCACTATATCCATCCAAAAAGGAGAAATATTTTTTACCAGACAATGAGTCTAGCACTTGGTCAACAAATGGCAGTGGAAAGTGATTCTTTTTAGTTGCTATGTTCATCTCCCTATAGTCTACACAAAATTTTCATTTTCCACCTTTTTTAGGAACAATCACCAATGGAGATACCCATTGGCTATCTGAAATAGGGTACATAAAACTAGTATCAAGCAATTTTTGGAGCTCTTTTTTAACTATTTCCCTAAGTGCTAGGTTTATCCTTCTTTGAGGCTGCCTAATAAGTGAATAGTCTTCCTTAATGTAGATCCTATGAGTATAGAGTTGAGGATCTATTCGCTTCATATCCCCATAGTCCCATGCAAAAGCTTTGTGTTGATCTTGCAGCATTGTGATTAGGGCAGTTTGTTGAGATTGAGGCAACTTATTATTGATGTTCAGACAGTGGCCTAGAGACACTTCTACTTGCTTAGTAAGATCATTCATGGAGGCTGGTGATAAAGGTGGTGTCTATATTTCATGTGGAAGCAAATTGTGATAAACTGTAAGAAATTTAGGTGGCAAGCTCTCAGCATTTTGTTGTTGTAAGAAATACTGTTGAAGACAACTATTTGGAACATATGGGCTACTCAGATTAGAGTTGGACTGCAAAATGTGTAAAAGAAGGCCATCCTCACTTTGAAGCTGGGAAAATAGATTAGTTTGCAGCATCATTAGCTGAGCCAATGAATTGACATCTTCAATTTCCTCTCCTAAATCTAGCCAAATTGGTTGAAACAAGTCTGGCTGAGGCTGGGTAGGTGGGTATAAAGCCAATTTCTTTCTTGACTGACCATCATAAATTTTCATGTCTCATGAATGACATCCTATAAAAGCATCAACTGTGGCTAACCATGGTCTACCTAGGATGATAGGATATCCTCCCAAAGTTGCCTTAGTGGACAATATGGTGAAATCTGCTGGGTATTCCCAAGACTCAAGGATGACAATGACATCTTCTACCACTCCATCAGGTGTTACTGTGGAACTATCAATAAGCTGTAGGATGGTAGGTGTAGACTGAATGGTTAGGATATTCAAATACTCTAGAGTATGCTTGGTCATTACATTGATGGCTGCACCAAGGTCAATCAAAACATTCTTTACTATCTGGTCATTAATATTTATTTTTACCACACGACTCTCAAGGTTAGTATATTTTGGAATGACTACCTTCCCTAACATAATATCTGCCAATTGTCCTAGAACATGGATAGTTTGGGGATCCTTTTTCTTTCTTCCTGGTTTCTTTAAACAAGCCTCCTTAATGACTTTTCCATAAATTGGGACATCTTTAATGGCTTGAAAAGGGGGAATTTGAATGTGTACATTCTTTAGCTGATCCAAAATATCAAAGGTAGGCTCTTCCATAGACTTGGATGTAGTAATTTGCAATCTTTGAGGAAAAGGTAGTTTGGCCTGATGCTATAGGACAAACTCCTTAGAGAGAGTATCTGATACAGGTATATGTTCTATAGGATTAGTAGGTTATTTAGAGGCAGAGTCTAGAATCTCTATAATTACAAGAAGTTGTGGAGTAGGGAGAGTGGTTCCAGACCTGAGATGGATATCATTAATATTCAGGGCATAAGCTAGATATTGATTGGCTTATGCAAAATACATAGGTTTTTGTTACTGCTACTACTTATTATTAGGATTTGGCAATGGTTGAGCAGGCATAGGCAATTGTTTTGGAGGGCCAGTATTTGTTGTAGGTTCTACAGGAGGTGGTATGAGGGCAGAAGGTCGTGGCTACTGAAGCTGTAGGGATTCAGGGGATTGATTCTTCCATTACTGAGAACCTCTCCATTGAGGATTCTACTGCCAATTACTTTGGGGTGGAGTCCATTGTCCTTGTGGCTGCTACCAACCTCCTTGAGGATATTGCCATTGAGGACTCTGATAGTTAGGTTAGTGTGGCTGAGAAGTATTCCAAGGTGGTGATGGGCCATATGTAAGTTTCTATTGGTTATTATAATTAGAATAAGGATTACCAAAATTCAAAGGTTCTTGAGGCATACCTTGTCTTTGATTCCATGGTCATCTTTGTACAACAAAGAATACTTGGTCATCATCACCCTCCACTATCTTAAAATCAGTAGGTAATTGCTTAGCCTCCAGGTTAGCCACCATCTTACATCTACAGTCACACTTCTTCTATCTGCAATGTGGACAGAACTCAGCCAAGATTGTTTCAACTTCCTCATGTTTCTTCCAAGCTTGCATAGTATCCAACTATGTAGCCATGTTGTTTATGATATCCTACTTGAAATCAGACAGCAAATGTGTGATCTCCATCTGTGAAACTCCATTAGTAGAAGACTTTCCCACTGTGGCTTGATGACCTCTACCCTTCTTAACAATTGCTCAAGAGTAGTTGTGACATATGTTCTTGATATCATCCCAAGGCACTTGGGTTATATATCCTCCTTCCATCAGATCCAGGACATCTATACAGGTGTCACTGATTCCCCTTAGAAAAAGTAGTTTCTAAGATTCTTCATTGAGAGTATGGTCTGAATTCTTTTTCAGGGAAAACAAGAATCTTGAAATATAGTCTTCTAGGCTTTCATCCTCCTTTTGTTGAATTCTGAATATATCATCACCCTTACTACCACTCTTACAATATTCCTTGTATTTCGCAAGAAATTTTGTTTGCATAGCTGCCCAACTATCAACAGCATCCCTTCCCAAACTCATAAACCATCTGAGAGCTCCCTCCTTCAAAGTAGCAGGAAACAACTTCAGCCTTTGAGCATCTAAAGTGTAATCATAGCTGCGATAGAGGATGTTAAACTCAAACAAGGAAGTGTCTGGGTCCTCTGTAACTAGTCCATAGAACTTGGGAAGCAATGAAGAAGGAATATTTTTAAGGCTATCATTATCTTGCTGAGCAATGATGGGGAATTCAAAAGTAGGAGGTTGATTAGGTAGATTACATGCCATATTTTCTTGATGGAATATCAAAGCAAATGGATTTTGTTGATGTTCTTTGTTAGCTGGGGAAAATGGCAATTCAACAAGTAGGTTTTCAACAAATGGATTGATATCTTAGTCTCCTCCTTCCTGAAATAGATTATAAGCTAGTTCAGAATTGTTATCAATGAATGAAAGGTTAGGGAGGAATCTTCCCAGAGCATCTCTTCTTCTATTCATGCAATAGAATTAACCATAAATTGAAGGAATTTGAAAATGCTTGAATAAACACATTAAACTACTGCTAACAACAACTATGACAGGTTCTTAGCTTGACACCATCCCCGACAACGGCGCCAAAAATGGTTGATTCCACAAAAAAGATATAAAAGTCATGGCAAATCCTAACCTGGGAATTGGACATTCTAGTAGGTGACTAACATCTTCTTATGGTCATTCATTTACATTATCAAACCAAGGAACATATACTTGAAATGGAGCGGCACTGTATGTGCACTAAGAACCAGTTTTAGTCACAATTTACCAAAAATAAATGCTTGGAAGGAATTCAACTTATGCTATAGGAATGTAATGTAAAGTCTTCTTAACTTAAGCATAACTTAATCAAAGTAGAAATCATGAAAACTATGACTAAGAAACAAACTATGAACTAGTCTTATGCTGTAGGAACAAACACAGGGATACATTCTCGATGCTGTAGGAACAATATAAGACTGAGTTTGCGCTGAAACCTTCAAGAATGAAATATAACTTATAATCAACAAGAGATAAATAACTAACTACATATACTCACTAAGTGGCCCCCCTTAGCAAGCATCAACCAATTTATGCAAGAATTGAGCTCAAAACTTCATCAACTTTTATTCATAAACTTAGAGTCATATACATAGAGTGTTCTTCTTGTAAAGAAACTAACACAAAACACCATTTCTCATTATACTACTAACTTTAACACACTCTATTGCTCACTCACATAGGAGGAACACTTATTTATATTAGAAAAGTAACTAACCACCTAACTCTAATAGAGAAAGACGTGGACATAAATGCATCCTGAAACCGAGGAACAAACTTCTCATAAATGAAGGCATATATGTTCAACACGATTCAAAGAGAATTTAGTATTCCACTCTTCCTAGATTAATGATCATTTAGATTTCCTCCCAACGATCTGGTCAGAGAGTCTTTGCTGGAACAACTTCCTCAATGTTGTGCTGGAAATGGACTTTACTGCAGGGCCGAGATCTATTGCGCTTTGACTCATTCATGCTTCCTTCAACAACCTGTGATGCACATGGCGACAAAATTGAAAGAAAGCATGCATGGAAAATAACACAATACACATTCATTAATCACATATTAAATCTATTTCATTATCCAAAAACCACATACATTATATCAGTCATTCGGGAGGTCAAACAGAGCAATTAATATAGACACATAGAGATGTTAAGCTACATGAATATAGGAATGTGTTTCTACAGGATACTACCCGATTTTAGATAAAAATCCTTTAATCAAAGAGTTAAAACAACCATCAACAATAAGAGTAAGGGTATTAAAAATACATCATAATATTCAAATTATGAGCATATTTCGAGCTCATCAGTAGGATAGTAGGGAAACACTAGAAAATAGGGTAATCATGATTAACCTCCAGATCTATAAGCAAAAGATATCTAGGGTAATGGCTTATTTAGGGGTAGACATCAATCTAATCCAAAAGAGGATATGAGAATATCTAGGAAGAACCACACTAGAACCTACCACATATAACATCAATTTGGTAGATGATTCTAGAATTAAAACCTTAGGTAATTGGAGACAAGTGGAAGTGGACGTTAAAGGAGTAAAACAAATTGTAAATTTTGAGGTAGTCATAATTAAAGAAAAATATGATTGCTTTAAAGCACTTTGGGGATTAAGATGGTTTGTAGACTCATGTTGAGTAATAGATGCAAGGAAGGAAGAAATTTCATTTGTAAATGATAGAAAGATAATACACATCCCCTTAGGGAATCATCAAGATGAAACCTACATAGAAGAGGTAAATAAGGGGGAATATGATGATGATGAAAAAGGATACACACCATAAGTAAGTTACATACAACTAAAATTTGGGAAGAACCCAATTCAAAAAGGAAATTGGAGATTGATGAAACTGATGTGAGCACAAATAATGAAACTAGACTAGAATCATGGCTACAAGATGAACTAGAAGCATATTCTTAAAAAATATTTGGCTCTAAGAGGATATTTATGGTAATAAAGACAACAATAGAAGAAACCTCCACAAAAAACATATCACATGATATTGGTGCAAATATAGAGAATGGTAAACAAGAAGGAAAATTATCTCATTCAGTTAACCACATCTCACATGAAATTTAAAACATTAAGCTACCTAAATATTCTAGAGTAGGAGACTTATTGGAACACCTAGTAAAAATAGAAAAAACCTTCCCAAATGAAACCCATGGACTTGATACCCTACTAAATTCCCTTACCTGCACTTCCACATGTTGGTATAACATGCACATAAGCACACCATTATCAAAGGGGAAACCTTTAAAACCTTGATAAAAGAAAAAATGCTATAGTAGTTATGGGAATATGAAGATATGCCCATATATGAGGGAGATATCCTACTGCAACATCATTTTTACATATGTATATACTTCTAGGAAGAAAGATATGAGTTATGATAGACTTTACATCCAATTTCTCTACTGGACACTTAACCTGTTGGCCAAAACTTGGCACATTGACTAGGATAGATGTGAAGAAACTAAAACATGGGATGAAGTAACAACAAATATTTTCCATACCTTTTCTTTTTCTAGTAAAAAACCTTAGATACGTATCACATTACTACGAATGAAGAATATCATATTAAATCCAAAAGAAGATAAAAAAATAGTAGTAGGGTTGATGCAAGAAGTTGGGTACACAAAGCTCAAAAAGTGGAAATGTTTTTACTATTTTTCAGAATTTGTCACACTTGGACTGAAAATTAGAGGCACTTCCACAATGAATCTTGAAAAAAGTTAGTAATATGAAATTTATAATTTTGAATCTAGTTTACAAATATGTAAATTATTAAAATACCCAGTTTATAGAAATTAAATTTTGATAAGGATCTATAAAAACCACTTTTTAAAAGTCCCTGTTTTTTTACCATACCAAGTAGGTGTATGGACAACATTTTTTGACCCAAATAAAATCATTTTGATAATTCATTTTAGGAAAAGAGAGCTAACAACATGAAGTTTGGGCTGGATTTTTTTTTGTAATTTTTGGTTGCATATTTTTTTTTTATTAATTTTTTATTGGCCTTAATTGATGTTTTTTCAAATCAACGTGTACAGACAATATAATTGGACCTAAAAAAAATATTTTTTGACTCTTTTTTTTTTCATTATGTAGAGAATTGTCTGAAGTTTGGTCCCATATGATTTTTTTTACAAGAAACTCAACCAATACAAAGTTATTAAAAAACTAAAAAAACTAGATATTTCAAGTTTAAGGCCTAGTTTTCTTAGAAATTAATTAAAAAATAGCAAACGTAATCCAATTTTAACAAAAATTATATATTTAGAAAGTAGAAATTGTGTTCTCTAATGGGTTTTAATTTTATAGACTCATTCAGAAAAAAAGTCCATCATCTATGTTGTCAAAGTTGGACATTCTTCTTCAATTTGCCTTAGTTTTTTAGTTGCAGGTCAAAAGCTAATGCTTGGATTACCAAGCCTTTCCCAAGCCTAAAACCAACACTAGATTTGGTATGGGAGTTCAACTTCTGAATAACGCGTATGCGTTATAGAAACACATACGCGTTATTTAAATAAAACACGTACGTGTTTCATAACACATACGTGTTAAGTTTTGTCCATTGGGAGACCGTAACACGCATTTCTATAATAGCCATTTTTCCTAATTTGGAAAATACTAGTAAAACACGATTTTCCTGCAACATTCATTTTCTGTAGTACGGTCCGAAAGTGTCATTTTCTGCGTTTTTTATTGCAAATTTGTCTTGTGCAGGGCATATTCTATTCAAATTGTTGGAAGAGAAAAAGTGCAAGTTAAATTTTCTGAAGTGGAATCAAGTACAAGAAATTTTTACAAGAAGATTTGGAAAAAGTGAATTTTTTGATGTACTCATGATGATTTTGTACTTCAGATTTTATAGAAAAAATATTTTTCATAGTACATAGTTTAATTTGAATATTTGAAGGAGGTGGCAATTTTAAAATAGGTTTCTTGAATTATTGTTTTTGTCATCAAAGAGGGTTTGGTAACCATGGGTGATAAGAAAAAATAAAGAAAAAGATGTAGAAAGGTAATGACACCCGAATAAATTCAAGCAAATAAAGATAAGGAGGCAAAAAGACAAAGGGAAAGGAGAGAAAGGATTCATCAAATGAAAGATTTGGAAGCATCTAGTTCCAAGAATGTTGAAGAGGAAGCCATGAATGATGAAATGAATGTAGATGATGCAAATGTGGAGATGGTGAATATGGAAGAAAATGCAATTATGGAGACAAACCCAACTGTGCCTTCAACTTCAACTTTGAATGATATGCGAACAACTTCGGGTGTGTCTTCAAATCCACCTCCCAGTGATATGGAAAATGCACCTATTCAAACAATCTATCTAGGTATGTGTTCAAACCCAAGTTTTTATAATATTGATATTGCTTGTTTAGATGAATGCTGGATACACAATTGATGAGATCAATAATACTAGGGTTGAAACAATACAGAAACAAGAAAATGATGAAATTATATCTTATGAGAATGTAAATGAGAATGAAATCCCTAATATTGATGAAAATGAGAATGAAATCCCTTTTACATTTGAAAATGAAAATGAAACCCCTTGTGTGAATGAAAATGAAACTCCATCTATGGATGAAGGTGAAAATGTTTTTTTACAATTGAAACAAATGTGCTAGATAACCTTCATGGTAAAGTTTCTTCAAGACAAATTAGAAATTATGGAAATAAAATATATAAAATGTTTTTTTATAGAAAGAAATTAGGATTCCAATGTCAACTCATGGTGCAATTGATGAGAATGTTTAAAATGAGAAAAGTGATGAAAAAATTAGGTGTTTTTGTAAAACCAAAAAAGAAAGATGATTCAGTAGAACAAGTCATATCTAGTGTTGCTAATTCTATTGATGTTATTGGTAAGAAAATTCGATCAAAAGATAAGAATGCGGCTCGCCGTGCAATAACAACTGCTCTAGTTGATAAAACAGCTTCAAATAAAAGAATGTTAAGTAAGATTAGTAAATGTATAAACTTAAATCCTAGAACTTTGATAAGAGCTGCTAAAAGAAGAGAAAGTATTGAAAATGATCCTATTAACCAATGTTGGAGTTTTAGTGGTAGACTCCCAAGATCAGACATGAAATTAACTAATGAAATTAAATCTTTAATTGAAATTTTTTGGTATGATAATACAAGAGTATCACCTAACATTAGAGATGTCTTAAAATTAAGTGTGGGTTCCAAAATTCGTGAACCTCATCCAAAACATCTCTTAGATATGACTCAAATTGAATTATATAAAAAAAAATTAGATGCTTCAATCTTACCATTGAATATTAGAATAAGTCAAAGATCATTCGAAAAGTGTAAACCTTGGTATGTTAGAATTAATAAGCAACGAATCTCTTGTTGTTGTAAGACTCATATACAATTTCATTATTATTATGATATATTTCAATATATACGATGCACTTTGCATGCTAACCAAATTATGCAGGACATTTGTGGTATTAATATGCCACCTGAAAGAATCAAAGATTTTATAGCAGGTTTGTTTTGTAATCCCTCTTTAAATGCAAACTCATTTTTTTTAAAAGGATGCATTTCTAGAGAATGCGATAGATGTGGTAAATTTTCATTATTAGGAGAATGTATGCATGAAAGTAGTTTAGATGAATTTGGAAAAAATTTAGTGGATGTAAAAAAATTTAAAAATATTGAGTATTCTTTAAAAGATGGAAAAATTGGGAAACGTGTTGAGCTAATTGTGGAAAAAGTTAGTGTGCATGCTTTTATTACTGAATTTAAAGATAAGTTTGTACCTAAATATGTTCAACACTCTCAGAATGCTCATTGGCTTGATAATCAATTTCGTTTATGTAAAAACACATTTCCAATTGGAACTATATTGTAATTGTTGATTTTGCTGAAAATTATACTCTTGCTCAACAAGAAGAAATTCAATCACAATATTATAATTCAGTGCAAGTAGCTATATTTGTTCACATTGTTTATAGACATGCTGAAGATAGTACAGAAGATAATAGAATTTTTTTGAGAGAGTACCATTTTTATGTAAGTGATAATCAATTACATTCATCTGAGTTTGTACAATATTGTTTTGATATATTTAATAAAAATTTAAAAGAGAGAGGAATTCAAATGCTAGAACATCTCATATGGTCAGATAATTGCACGGGTCAATTCAAAAATGCTAGAATGTTTTATTGGTTATGTAGAGTTCATAAGGAAAATAATATCCAACACATATGGAGTTTTTTTGAAGCTGGTCATGGTAAGGGAGAACACGATGGAGCAGGTGCATGTGTGAAAAGAGCTCTTGCTAGAGAGCAACTAAAATTTGAGGATGCTGCAAAATTTAAATGCATGTGCAATTGTAGATTGGTGCAATACCAAATTATCTACAAGAACAAGTGAGAAATAAATAATTCGACGCTTCTTTTGGTTAGTTGAAGAAAATGATATTTTTTCTCGACAGGATTGTGAAACAATTAATGGAAGTGCAAAATGGCATTCATTTAAGAGTTCGAATGCAAACACATGGATAATATGGACAAGGGATTTGGCATGCTATTGTCAATTTTGTATTGTAGGTGATTGGCAGGCATGTGAAAATATGGAATGGGTCGAACAATGGCAACAAAGAGCTTTAATGCCTACATCCACACATGTTCAACATGAAATGACAATTGAAGATAATCAATTGTTCGTATCAGATGATTATGATCATGTTTCAGATCTTGTACAAGAAGGTACATTATTTATTGAGTTGAATTTTGTATGTATGCATGTTTATATGAGTTAAATATAAGTCACTTTTTATTGAATTTTGTATTTATTTTTGCAGGACATGTGTATGTTGTTGTTGCACCTCAAGGGAATGAAGAGCAGACAGAGTACTAGTTGGCTAGATGTGTTGAGAGAAAACATAAGTTGGTACATACTAGAGTGGATGATGACAACTTTGAGTATCCAACTGGTTCAGTGGTTGTTGTTGGCACCTGGCTTCAAAAATATTTGATGACAAAGAATGGCTTGCCTGCATTTGAAGATTATGAAAGACACAAGAAGATTATGCATTATTCACATTTGATTTTGGTAACCAATATAAAACTAGTTAGATATCAAGGGAGGCCTACTAATAAAGTTTTATGGACACTTTCAATGGATGATCATGAGACAATCATAGATGCATTACAAAAGAGAGAGGATGCAGATGGTACAATAGAGTAAATAAATATTCGTAAGTATATCTAGTTGTATATATATTTAATTGTGATATATATATATATATATATATATATATATATATATATATATATATATATATATATAATATATATATATATATATATATATATATATATATAAATCATTTCCTAATTAAAGTTTTATATCATTTTTTGTTTTAGGTCTCCCAAAATTAGATGCTTTACAAAAAAGAGAGGAGATGCACATATATTACAATGGAATTTGAATCTAGAGATAGGTAACTATATATAGTTCTAGATACATTTAATTGATACTTTATAATTGATTTCATATCCCCTTAAGCCATTCTCTTAAAACCCCTTAAGTCATCCTCTTATGTACCATTAATCCATCCTTTTGCAGCCCCTTAAGTCATTCTATCAACTACCATTAATCCATCCTCTTAGGACCCCGTAATCCATACCCTCATATATCTACCCTTAATTTGTCCACTTGCATCCACTTAAGTCACTCTCTCAACACTCCTGAATTCATCCTCTTAGGACCCCACAATCAATATCCTCATATATATACCCTTAATCCATCCACTTTCATCCCCTTAAGTCACTCTCTCAACACCCCTTGGGGTTTAAATTCATTCTCTCAACTCCCCTTAATCCACCCTCTTACATCCCTTCAACTCATTCTATCAACTCCCCTTAATCCACCCTCTTACATCCCTTCAACTCATTCTCTCAACTCCCCTTAATCCACCCTCTTGCATCCCTTCAAGTCATTCTATCAACTCCCCTTAATCCACCCTCTTGCATCCCATTAATCCACCCTTTTACATCACTTTAACTCATTTTATCAACTCCCCTTAATCCACCCTCTTGCATCCCCTTAATCCACCCTCTTACATCCCTTCAACTCATTCTCTCAACTCCCCTTAATCTACCCTCTTGCATCACTTTAACTCATTTTATCAACTCCCCTTAATCCACCATCTTACATCCCTTCAACTCATTCTATCAGCTCCCCTTAATCTACCCTCTTGCATCCCCTTAATCCACTCTCTTACATCACTTTAACCCATTTTATCAACTCCCTTAATCCACCATCTTACATCCCTTCAACTCATTTTATCAGCTCCCCTTAATCTACCCTCTTGCATCCCCTTAATCCACTCTCTTACATCACTTTAACTCATTTTATCAACTCCCCTTAATCCACCCTCTTGCATCCCCTTAATCCACCCTCTTACATCACTTCAACTCATTTTATCAACTCCCCTTAATCCACCCTCTTACATCCCTTAAACTCATTCTATCAACTCCCCTTAATCCACCCTCTTGCATCCTTTCAAGTCCCCTTAACCAAATCCCCTTAATCCACCCTCTTGCATCCCCTTAATCCACCCTCTTACATCACTTTAACTCAATCTCTCAACTCCCCTTAATCCACCCTCTTACATCACTTTAACTCATTTTATCAACTCCCCTTAATACACCCTCTTGCATCCCCAAAATCCACCCTCTTACATCACTTTAACTCATTTTATCAACTCCCCTTAATCCACCCTCTGACATCCCTTCAAATCATTCTATCAACTCCCCTTAATCCACCCTCTTACATCCCTTCAACTCATTCTATCAACTCCCCTTAATCCACCCTCTTGCATCCCTTCAACTCATTCTATCAACTCCCCTTAATCCACCCTCTTACATCCCCTTAATCCATCAAACTTCAGACTTTATGGTTGCATCTTGTGATGATCAAGCGATGTAAAGGGTATGAGGGATCCCCGATCCCCGACCCCAAAAAAAGGGAAGCAATAAGGAGGTTTCACGAGTTAGTGATGAGGCTTGTTGTAATACTCCCATGTTTGCTGATTCATTAGATACGCTTGATACTTTTGATTTTTTGGATACTCTGTGATACTCTATGTGGTGGATTTATATTTGATCATGTGTGGTTTCTTAGTTAATTTTCTTACTGCTCTTTACATTATGTGTGACAGTTGATGATACATTATGCATTGATGATTTGATCCGTTGTGCAATGGTGTTCTTACATCACTTTAACTCATTCTATCAACTCCACTTAATCCACCCTCTTACATCCCTTCAACTCATTCTATCAACTCCAATCCACCCTCTTACATCCATTCAACTCATTCTCTCAAATCCCCTTAATCCACCCTCTTGCATCACTTTAACTCATTTTATCAACTCCCCTTAATCCACCCTCTTACATCCCTTCAACTCATTCTATTAGCTCCCCTTAATCTACCCTCTTGCATCCCCTTAATCCACTCTCTTACATCACTTTAACTCATTTTATCAACTCCCCTTAATCCACCCTCTTGCATCCCCTTAATCCACCCTCTTACATCACTTCAACTCATTTTATCAACTCCCCTTAATCCACCCTCTTACATCCCTTCAAATCATTCTATCAACTCCCCTTAATCCACCCTCTTGCATCCCCTTAAGTCATCCTCTTAAAGGACCGTTAAGTCATTCTATCAACTCCCCTTAATCCACCCTCTTGCATCCCCTTAATCCAACCTCTTACATCCCTTCAACTCATTCTATCAACTCCCCTTAATCCACCATCTTGCATTCCTTCAACTCATTCTATCAACTCCCCTTAATCCACCCTCTTGCATCCCCTTAATTTGTCCTCTTAAAGGACCCTTAAGTCATATCCTCTTACATCTCCTTAATCCTCTTAGGACCCGTTAAGCCATATCCTAGGGTTCATGAGATGCATCCTCTTAACTCCCCTTAAGGAATTCTCTTAAGACCCCCCCTTAAGCTATATATCCTCTTAGGTCCCCTTAATCCATCCTATGGCTAACATCATTTGAATTTGTATGGAATTTACTATATGCAGTTCTTTTCTTGCATGAATTTTTTACTTAAATGACTCGTAAAAATTGTAGTTACTTACATTAATTATTTTTGCAAGTTCTCATCAAGTCGGTCTACAATGTGATTGTTGAACTGAAAAACTATTTTATCTAGAGACTATGTAAATATCAATTTTTGGTATTCACCTAAAAGTTGATAAGCTTTAATTGTATCTACATGCACATATATGTTTCATCATGTTATATAGTTGTACATTAAACATCTTGATGTACATTATATATGTTTGTTCGATGTCACTTTTTAAATATCTTATTCAAATTTTATAGATTATACATATTTCATGTGTCTTCTATTTACCACATTTTATATAATTATTCAATTGTATAGATTATACATTAAATATACATACAAGGAGATGGTTTTTTTGTTTATTGATTCAAATATTTGCTATGTAATTGGAAAATAGTTAGAATTACTTGCCCTTAATTTATTATGAATATGATTTAAGAAACTATTTAAGGAATGTTTTAATTTGTCACCTAACCATGTGATAAGTTATATATATATGAAATTTGATTCTAGATAAGAATTATTATATAGTGCATGTATTACTTGAAAATTTGATAAAATATAAATATATAGATATGTATATAAATGCATATAATTATGAAAATGAACATAACATGATCTCATAATTGACTGCATATATAATCATCATATTAAAGTCAACTGATATAAATAAACACACATATATGATAATAACATGTTCAAAATAAAACTAGAGATCTAGATAGTCCATAAAATTTATATGTCAAGTCCAACACATATATTGAAATAAAACTAGAGATTTGTAGTCCATAAAATATAAAACCATCTAACTCTCAGGCTGATCGGTCAAATCAAGTCTCCTCTTTGTTCCACGTTGACTAGATGTACCTGCATCATGCTGTAAAAGAGTTCAAGAAACTCGAAATTAGATTTAAATTTATTTAGAAATTTTGATATAATTAAACATATTTAAAATTGAAAATATAAACTTTTAGATAAAAAAAAAACTAATTAAATATCGACTAAATATAGTAAAAATGATTTCTAGTATGCATAAATTACCATATGGTCATGTGAATCAACTGGCACATTTTCTTCAACAGGTAACATAACTGTCTGTTGAGAAGATGCAAATGCCTGATCCACTATATCCTGCATATTCATATAAAGCAAACAATATGTGAAAACCTTGAATATATATATATATATATATATATATATATATATATAAAATGTTCGTAAAAATTGTATAGGAGATTTAAAGTAAAGTTTACAACCTCGAATGATATGACCTCATGATCACGCACCTGAGATTGCCCATGAATAGATGTCAATGATGTCTCAGGTGCGCGGCCCGCCATGGTTATCTCATCAAATCCCTACATATAGATGTACAACAGTTCATATAGATCATTCACACATGTGTATGTAAATGAAAAAATTAAATTAGATCTATGATGTGTATTTAATTTAAACTTAACAAACTTTTGAAAGCACGCACCTGAGCTGATGATGTCTCAGGAGCGCTCACCACTGTAACTTGTGGCTGGTCAATACTAGGAATAGTATGACCTCCCTGCATCTAGATATAATATATCAATTCACACATGTGTACAAATTCAAATTAAATTATATATATATATATATGGACACAAATTATTTAATATATTTTGGTTCAAGTACCTGTCGAAAAGGTGAGCCCAAATCTACAGCACTCGACATATACACACGATGATGATATTGAGTTTCGGGCATCACGTCATCATGCGTCTATACACCAAACACAAAATTATTGAATTAATATTATATTATATATATAGTTTGATGTTATTATTTACATGAATTTTTTACATTTCAAACTTGAATTAAATTTAAGTTCAAAAGATGAACATACCTGTGTGGGACGATCCTCAGAATATAGTAAATTTAGGTATGATCCCCCCAGATGCATGTGCCTCACCTGAAGTGGATGTCTGAGTATCCCTATAGCCCGAGCCTCCATGCTCTGTATTGGCCACTTCAGTGGCCGCGTGTGTAGTCTGCTGAGTGAGATGTCCTGAAAGTGAACTCAATGCTCCTAGTGTAGATAACATGGTTTGCTGCTGAAATGCAGCGGGAATACCAGGAGAAGGAGGAGGAACAAGAGGAGCAACTGGAGCACGTCGCTGAGGATCGACACGTGCTCCTAGTCTATGTTGGGGCATGCCACGCCCAGCTCCCTGAAATGACCTCATATCAAAATAGTTGGGTTTTTTACCCAACTCAAACTCAGCCCATAACTTTCTCAAAAAATATAAGGGCACCTCACTGTTGCCATGTGGTGGAGTATCAAACACCATCCACCATCTCTCCCAAAAATTTGCAGCTATCTGCGGGTGCCTACACCATAAAATTGAAATTCTTTTTTTTGTGGGTGGTATTGGTTCGTTTGTTTGGGGGTTCACAAAATATTGGCACATAGCTTGTTTAGTGATTTTTAGGTCATTGATTTCTTTATATGACAGTCCATCTGCATAGAATTGTCTCCTCTCTTCTCTCCATTGATGGAACCTATCTAGGTCCACATCGATAGATCGAACAAAATCGACAATAGTTTGCATCGTAGATGCAAACCGTGCGAGATGTGGAGGGATTCTAGTCTCATTTTTTATGAGATCTATGTTTCCTTGAATGACAACTAAGTTGGCTCGAATATTCTCTCTTAGTTGATTTTGGTCAAATGGAGGAGGGGGTGGGGGGTTAGGTGGTGGAGAATGCGGAGGTGAGTTAGGCATATCCTCATGTGGTGGGGTGGGATGTGCACCAGGATCTATAGGGATTTCTGGATTAGGCATGAAATCCTCTAAAGTGAAAAGTGGATCCATCCGAGAAATGATATGGCAACTGCATGTTAAACAATTAAAAAATATATATCAACAAACTAATTAAATAATGCACACAATTTGAAAGTTATTTAAAAATCACATTGAACATGCACAAATTCAAAATATATTTCATTTGAAGACCATTCAATTTATAACATTAAAAAATCATAGCATTAAAAATTCATATTATAAATGAGAGTTGAATAGAAACCGATAGTCACTTAAGAACTATAAATGAGAGTTGAATAAAAACAGAAGGTTAGTAGAACAAGTGATGAAAAATATTGAAAATCATTGAAGACCTCTCTTGCACATTCTAGGAGACAACATAAATGGTAACCTCAACTACTAAGATGATCAAATAATTTTCAGATTCACTGCATGAGTTAGTATCCAAGAATTATATTGAAAGAATGATGAAAATAAAAAAAGATATTCAAAAATTCCAAGAATCTTGAGGTGGTTGATTTTGATGAACTACAAGGGAACTTAGAAGAATCTACATTTTCTTAGAGGATTAAGTTTAAGTATCAAAAGGGCCCTAGTATGAATGATTTAAATGAATTTATTAATATCTTTTCAAATAACTTTATAGACTCGAAGTATTTTAGGTACTAGTTTTACTTTGCGCATTCTTTATTCTTTTAAATAAATGTAATAAATCAACATAGATGTTGATAAATATTGAGATGGTGTGGGATTTCCCACTCATCTTGTAGTTCTCAGTTGGCTTTCAATTAATTTTCAATTAGTTTTCCAATTAGAGCAAGTCACCTAGGGTTAAGTTTCAACTAAACTCTTTCAGATCCTTAAATTTTGGGACACCTAGTTCCTATACATACATCTCTTTTTAAAAATTGTGTAAGGGTTAGAAATAATTTTTATCATAGAAAGCATCTACATTTTCTACGTCGAACTCTACTAAATAGTGTATTTTGATATTTTTGGATGAATCAAAGGATCATGCTTGTTGTCTTGCAAAGGATTATCTTATCTTGGTAATAAATAAAGGATTGTAATAAATGTAAATAAATGTACATTGAATAAATTGGTGAGATTTGTATTATTGAATTCTTCATAGGGTTATGTCTCACAAATGCACATGAATATGGTGGTATAACCAAATCTAGTGAATGTAGTGAAAATTATTGTTGTCAATTTTATTCAATTTTTATCTTCTCATCCCTATTGCTCTTATGATTTTTCTGTAAATTTATTGATAATAAACAAAACACTAGTTCCCATATGTACCCTACGTATTCATTGGTTTTCACTTAAATTTACTTAGATACCTAAGAATAATGTTCATCTACACTAACTTAATTACCTAGAAATAAGACTATGATTTAAATCATATAATTTAACTAAGAGTTAAGGTAGCCACAAACCAACTACTTATAACCTTATGCACACTATGGGGTTAAGGGTAGCAAAAATCACAAGAATCGATGAAGAGGCATAGAGGTAGACGAAATCTCAAGAAATTAAACATAGTAAAAATATTGAACAGGGAACAAAAAGTTTGGAGAACTTCTTGACAAGATACTTGGGTAAGGAAAAACTTGAAAACTGAAATATATAAAAGAACTTAGAGGAAACCTAAGAAAATGTGCAAATGGGGAATAATGGAGGAATAGTGTGTTAGCAAAGGAAAGTATAAAAAATCACCATAGGCTAAAAATAGGGTCAATCATACTCATACATATGAGTTTATTTGATTTGACAATTTAGGCATATGATGAAGACATGAGGGGAGGCAAAGCATGACTTGAATTTCACAAGTTAACCAAGAGACCCATTTTAGTAAATCTATGATCTCATAGAAATGATGGGTGCTTGAGGGAACCAAAGATATTAAAGGGGAAAATACTAGGCTATTACAAATTGCAGCTCTAATTTGAAAAAAAATAGGTTGAGTGGTTTTATCTTAGCTTGACTTATCATCCTAGTGTAAATAAAAATATTGATGTGATGAATAGGAATTTTGGGCTATTTACTAATATTTATAGTTGGTGACAAACCAAATTAGTCAGACTTAGTATATGCACATGGTAAATTTTCTTACAACAATTTAGTAAGTTAGAGCATAGTAAGACATTGTTTCAAGTTCTATATGAATGTAGCCTTGAATATTTTGCAAAGTTTAGTGAAGTGGTTGAAATACATACAAAGAGTGCATCTAGGTAGAATACTTGGCCAAGCATATTATATATGTGTATAAGTAGGTAGAGAGTATCAATGAAGAGGAACTATAAATGCAAGGAGTGTGTAGACTTAGGAAGAAGGAAAAGGGAATTTAAGGAAGGTTTCTAGTTTTAGCTCACCTAAGGGGAGAGAGGTTTCTAAGATAAAACTTAGAAAGATCTTCCCAATAAGATAAAAATTTATATATATTATAAAATTCAAGGGTTAGAGTATAAATATAACATTTACTAGCACTTCATTTGTTAGCACTTTATCACATAATCATGTGGGCTTTCAAAGTCGTTAGCTATACATTTTTTAATAAAATATTAAATATACTAAATTATTTGTTTCTTGTATATCAATGATAATCTTTAAATAATAATTTAATGGTAAGCATACATGTATGGTATACCTTCAACATTGAGACACACAAGTGGTAGTACTTGGTTTGTAAGTTTTACTATTTTTTTTATCAGTACTTATATATAAATAAAGATATGTAGATTTTGGTTAGATAACCTTATTCCTATTTTTGGTTGATGACATCAATTGTATTGAATCCACCTAATCATTGTGTATGAAAGGTGATGCTTATCATTGTAACTATTTTATATTTTATGAACCTCTTACATAGGTATAAGCTAGTATTGTAAATATTAGTTTAATTTTTTAATTTTATCTTTAATGTATTTTGGTTGTATAATGTATGGTGATAGTTTATCCTCTTCCCCAAGGTATTATTTAACTCCTACAAATTTCCCCATGTATAAAATCTAAAATGTAATTCTATCAGTGCATAAAGAGAAGATGTAGTAAGGTTGATCTATCAAAAAATTATCTATGCTAGTATGTCTTCACTTATTAGAGGAAATCAAGTGATACAAGTTGGATTGTTTAAGGGGAAGAACATACTTTATAAATTACATAAGGAATAATGCTTGAACAAGGATTTATCTATTTAATCAAATGTATTCACCTCAACCTTAATTATATTTCCCATTAGAGTAGGCACTAGTCTTGAAATATAAATTCGTGAGACACGGGTTTTCAAATAAGAACCTAACTGCCACTAAGTGAGGAATCAATTGATCAATGAACAATAAATTTAAATAAACTTAAAAAATAAACCTTTGGTTATAGTTCAATTCACTTGCATTTACAAATCATCATCTATCAAGTTTCCTTAAAAAAGTAATTTGAATTTTCCATTGAAATGTTTGTGCTACAAGTTATCTTTGATACACTAGTTTAGAGAATTCTAGACTTGTCTATTTTAGGTTTACGTTTTAGGGTAAATGGGGTTTTAGGTTTACGTTTTAGGGTTTAGGACCAACGATTAACCTGTGTAAATTAGTTTTTAGAGACCTATGTAAATTTTGTAACCTATGGTTTTGATTTCTAAGTTAAATGTGTCCAATTTAGGTTTAGATTTTATGATTTTCAATTTATAATTTAACGTTATTTATTTTGTTGACGTTTTTTATTTTCGAAATGCAATTTAAAACTATAAAAAATTGAACTAAAACACATTAAAGAAACAAAACTTAAATAATAATTGAAAAACAGAAAAACAAGATACAAAGCAAAAAATGGCAGAATTCAACCAACCTGGAGGTCACAGAGGTCAGGTGTGTTGACGGGAGGAGGTGGCAATCGAAATTTCCCCCAAGCAGAAGCTTACAAACGCATACATGGTCTGGATTGTCCTCTCTGCCGCGGCTAAAAACAGTGGATAAAATGAAAAGCCAGCAGTTTATTTAAGAAATTAAATACCTTTCTGAAATGCGTACGCATTTTAGGTTTGTGTACCCATGGCTGAGTGCGTACGTGTTCGGCTTTCGGTCCGGGTACCCGTTCTGTAATGCATACACATTTTTTAAAGACGCGTACGCATTTCTTGCTAAGTTTTTTTTGTTGCCCGAAATTTCCCCTCTTCGTGTACTCAACTTCTTGCTTTTACCCTGGATTTATATAGAACTACGAAGAGGATGGAGGTGGAAAACCAACTAATAGGAAGTAACCACCAATATTAAATAAAGTGATTAAAATAGTAAATGCTCCACCATTTTAGGATGGTGACACCTCATCACCTTATCTCCTAGTTATTAAATAATAAAATCACTTTATTATCCTAAGAAAGATTAATAAAAGTGTAGGAAATATAAATTAACCCACTAGAAAAATAAAAACATACACTAACACTTTAGGCCTCACTTTGTATATTGTGTTGTTACCCACTATGTGATGCTTGTATATGTTGTCATATTGACAACCATAATATTTTTTCTTTCATAACAACACAACCATCTTCATCTTTGTTTTTCTCATCTATATTTTTGGGGGCATAGACAACTCATTCTACTTGCACATATCCTTCCTAAGGATCCCCTCTCTTCTTCCATCCCCTTAACATTACCTTAAAATATTTGCATATCATACATACAAATATTTCAAGGGGGTCATGCATTCCAATCACATGTGCATCCACACATTACACATAGACACACATTGTTGGTATGCTCCCTACAATATTAGTGACATATGAGCCACCTATTAACAATGCATGCAAGCCTATGCACTGCATATGACCTACATTTATACTTTTTATGAATCTCCTAGTAACAAAGAACAATAGTTTGAGTAATCCATCTTACCAATTGATTTTCATAACTCTTAGTCATAGAGTAAGGTAGACCTTGAGTCATGCCATTCTTATTAACAATTTTCATCTCTTCCTTCTCTTTCCATGATCCCTAGCAATAGATCAAGCTAGATTCTAATTCATGTATTCTCTTTCATATTGATCGATTCCCTTTCTCTTTGTATGCATTAGTCTATTCTCTCTTTAAATCAATCAATTGGTTTATTACATTCTTATCACCATATAAGAATTCCTCTATTTGTCATCTCTTTTGTTTTCATTATATTTTATGGACAATGCAAAGTATTAAGAAACCCTTCTCATCTAGGTCTCTTTCATTTTGACCCAAAAAAATTATTTGTTTGTTTGATATGTGTCATCTTCCTTTGTGCATGTGTTGTTTGTGTACTAGGTTATTTCTAACATTTGTGATGTAGGTTTTATATTTTTCTATTGTTTGTTGTTCATGCTTCCTTATACATGTTTGTGATGCTTTGACACAATGGTTTTGTAGGTTATTGATTTCTAACATTGATATCTTGAATTTTTATTTATTTAACATATTTACTATGGATCCTAGGGGCATAGTTCCTTCACTAGAAGAAATTTCTACATCCTATATAGTATCCTTTTTGAAGTATTATTTTATGATATTGTTTACTTCCCGTTGTCACTAAAGTTTGCAACATTGTTGAGCTGATAAAATCACTCAACCACCTTGTGAAACATGGAATGATCTCCCTAATTGCGGGCTTAAATGATAGAGATCAACCTCCATAGAGGGTTGGTTTCCTTTGAAACTTCTGATAAAATCACTCAGCCACCTTGTGAAACAAGGAATGATATCCCTAAGTGTGGGCTTAGATGACAGAGATCAACCTCCATAGAGGGTCGGTTCCCTTTGAAACTTCACCTAATTAACCTATCACACTGCTGCATGTTGAGAAAGGGGGGAAAAGAAACATAAAAATGAAACCTAGGACTAATAAGGTGATGCACCAAACTAATTTCAAAAGCCTATACTATTGTTTGAAAACACAAAATGATCAACAATTTAAACACAACACATACACAACTCAATATTTTGTATGTCTTTGCAAAAGTGTTTCATAACAAGATTTAGTTTGTCAAAGATAGTGTTCAGAAGGAGCTATGAGTGCTATCACAACTTAAACTCTATTCTTAACTAGTTAACACAAGTTATGACCTGCAAAAATGCATACTTTCTACACAAAGGCAATGAGAATAGGACATAAATCAAAGATAAAATATATCACCACAAGATTACATCAACTATCTTAAATGGTTTGCACAATGAAAAAAAATGAGAAAGTAAAATAACCTATCATTATTGATAAAAAAATATTGCATACTATCGTACATGCTTGAAAATGGAGTTGCAAAGCTGCTCCAGCTTGAAAGAACTTTGAAAACTAGTTACATTACAAAGCTAAGAGAGAAATAACTAGAGAAAAATTTCCCTTCGGCTTACTTGTAAGCTACTCAACAACTTGCTAAATGATAGGAACATGTGTTGACAAAAGAATGATAAGTGATTGCTTTAGTTGGCTCAGGGCTACTCAACAACTTGCTAAATGATAGGAACATGTGTTGACAAAAGAATGATAAGTGATTGCTTTAGTTGGCTTAGGGGTTAAACTTCCTTGGGTGTCCAAAATAGTTACCCCTACTTTGCAACCCATTAAAATGCTCCAAAAAGGTGTTTGAATCAGGAAAAATTATTTCCTTGACCTTATCAAGACTCCTTGATGAGCTCCTAGATGCTTGGAGATGCTTCAAACTAAGTTAAAACAACCCTATATTCCCTCCAATAGCTTCATAACTCCTCAACAATTGTTATAAACACAGTTGCATGCTTTTAGGCAAATGTGAAAAGAGGTTTGAAAGTAGATAAATTCCCTAGGGGTGTGGGAGATCTTCAAGGGAAACTTTATACCACTTGGCATCATCACAAATTCTTCCTTTCCCTTTCATTTTTATCCTATACCAATATACTTGTCCATCATCCATCATTTTTACACTATATCTTGTTATTACAACTGGAATGTTACCCTTTTTTGGTCTATATAATTGTCTTCTATTAATGTTCTCATCACCAAATCTATAGGCTGGCCTCTTGAGTGATTATCACTATACCTTGCCTAGACTTCTCACCTGTGCATTGTATCACAATCTCTCTTTTCTTCCCACTACTATTGGTGATTGTATCTTCTGAGTTTAGAATTGTGATATTACCTCACCAATTCTATATTCTTCTTTTCTTGGGGGAACAACTCATTCCAATGGTTATGGCTAATCAAAATATGTAATACTCTTAATTCTGAATAGAAAGACCTATCCATCTTCTCCTGTTTTCCCTCTACTATCATCTTGGATGGTGACCCCCCTTGTTTTCCAAGGGGATTTGCAACAACCCAAATTGTTTTCCTGTGAATTCTCTTGCTTTCTTGAGAAGGGGAATCAATTGCTTCCACTTTGGAGAGAATATAACTATCATAGAGATATCCATTTCTTTCTCCCAATGAAATAGATCCATTTCAACAATCACTAGAGGAAACACTACTCCTATACCCTTCCAAATAACACTGACATTGTTGTCTTCTTAAAATTGTTCTCTTCACTTTGTCAAAATGAATATGGTTGTTTGTGCATATGATTTTCTAGTAGAGTTCATTTCATTGGGTATTAACTATCCTTTTTTAACTATGAGGCCTAATTTTCCTTCTTAGCTATCACTTTCCATACCCTGAGACTATCATATAGACATTATCTTTTATCTCCTCTTACAGTTACCTCTATTAACTATTGTGCAAACTACCTTTACTATGATAAATTGTCATCAAACTCCTTGTGACATTGTCTTTTAGTCTTCTCTTTCATAGCTACTCCATGGATTTTTCATCTAGGGTTTGATATATATCAAACTATCTATACCCCTTGATATATAGTTTTAACATTTTATTGGAAATGATACACAAGTAGGAGATAGAGATACATACCATTAGTTAAATAAAACCACAACTTTTGTCTCTATCTCATATTTAGATGAAACCCTTGAGGCTATAATTTATTCTTCATGTTGTTATTTTCCATTGTCACATGCTACTCATGACTTTATCTCTGTTATATGATTATGTCCCCAAACTCCTAGGGACACCCATACTCTTCATTGTGTATTGTATATATTATCTTTTAATGACTCATGATAGTCTTCTAGGAAAACTATTTCTATTATGTAGTATTTAGCTCATCATCATCTACAAAATTGCATGAAGAATGTGCTTGTGGATGGGCATCAAAGATGAGCAATACTCTTACATAAGCTCCTGTCAACTATTGCAAGTGCACCCCTCAACCATTTCCACTCCAAGTTGTCATAATGAGAAAGTTTTGAATGTATGTGTTGCAGATATGTGATCAAAACAAGAAATGCATTAACAAACAAAAGTGGGATTCAATAAATCTTGACCACCCAAAGCAAGCCAAAAATTGAAACCAACAGACATAGAGAATAAGCTACACCCAACACACCAATGTCACTTAACATATATCAGTGATTTCTTTTTGTTACTATAAATTGGACCATATAGATCGCAGTGAAAGGAAAAAAAAAGGATATTTTCTTCATTTTGTCTTCTTACTATAGTCATTGGAGTGTGTCTTGGATTATGCCTCCAACTCCTTTTAAGACCCTCACACTATCCATTGTTCATTGTGACTATTAATTCATGACAATGGACCACAAACCCTACCCACTATATCACAGTCCCTACAGATAGTTTCAACACACTTGACATCCTTGTCCAACATGCACTGTGTTCTTTCTAACTATGTAAAGCTTCTCTTGTCTTCATGATTGATTAGTGACATGACAGGGATCATGTCTTAACAAACTATTGATTGCTAGCATTCCTTGATGGACAGGGTTTTCCTTATAACTTCTCACAAGGATCTAAAAGTTTATAGTAACAAAAATCTCAATATGGTAGAGATATTCTTCCTCTAAGGCATTATCTACAACAATCATTACTAGCTTTGCATAAAACAGTGGTGAGTTCCCCTTTGTCTTGTTAACCATGCTTTGTCTATTGTCATGACCACTCTGTACTTTTCTTTCCATGGTCTTTAAGATATAAGACCTACTACTTTCATGGCTTTATCATTCTTAGATTCTCCAACTAAATTTTCATTACTTTTAGGGGAGTGTCACTTTGTGTCTCAATGTGTTCTCATGAGTCATAGTTCATTATGACTTTGTATCACCTGCAAATTACATTTTTTGGTATTCCTTATATACCTTTCCCTTCATCATGATCTTGTCATTGATCTTTGTGAATTTAGATCTTCATTTACAATATTTTATCGTTGCCATTGTGAGCTTTGCAACTACCATACTCATCTTTTGATATACTATGTATTTTTTTATCTTTACTCAACATTAATGCTAGCAGTCCTAAGTATCCTAAACAATAGGACAAAAGACATGGTTTTCTTGACTAAAATAACACTCAAGACTCCCTAAAGACCCTAACATTCTAAATACTTTTGAATGGAAGTTCATTGAAGAGCATACTCTTGTTAAGGATCTCATGACAAGGTTTATAATGTGGCTTATCACAAGGATTCAAGTGCTTATAGTCAGAAAAATTCCTGGTAGGGTTTTGATAGTTTTTATATTCATGGACATCATAACTTCATGAAAACTTTCATTGATGTATTTCCCAACACAACATAAGAAAAAAATCATCCAAACAACATTCTTCATGGAAATCTCCTATAACATTGATAATGCAAGGGTTTTTAATAAAAGAATAGACTTTACTTCTACAAAAATAAAACTCTCATACCTACCCTATTTTTTATACAAAAGCTCTTATGGTTCATTTCTATGTGGGGGACAATAGACAAGGGCTTAACAAAGCTCCCTTACATACACGGCTCCTTAATCTGTAACCTTAAAATTTGTTCATGGTTGTCACTACATTATATCATGACTGTGTTTTATAATTTTGCACTTGTATGATTATCTTTGCCATACATTCTCTCAATAGACTGAAATTGATCAATTGATATAGGTGTCTAAAACTTTAGATGTCTGGGACATGGGTTTGGTACAATACACTAGGCAATAATTCCTTGCATTGTGTTGCTTTATGATTGCAATATGCCCCTCATGCCTTTATTAGTATTGATTTTCCATCATCAAAACTCCGCCCTTGTATGACTATCCCTTCTTATGATTGATTGTGAAAAAAGTGGCTAATTTTATTTTATTTACCCTTCTCCTAAAATTTGTCCCCTTTTTATGGCACTATGCATCTTGGATTGCCATTTCACCCTAAGTTATCTTCTTGGCACTGTCTTCATATGAAATCTTCTATCTATTGCATCATATGTTGTCATACAAACCTATGATACCATTACAAAACTAATAAAAGGAGGAATAGGCTTTTTTTCAAACACCACCAAACCCATGTAAACAACCAATGGGCCTAATGATATAAAAGTTGAATGATAAAGGCAATCTCAAATTATACTCCATTGTGGGTAATACAGATGTAATTGGCAAATTGTTAATCTCAAAGACAATAGTTGATACCTGCAACAATAGTGTCTATGATAAAATTGTGCACTTGAAAGGCCTTCCATTTTGGAAGCACATCTTGAACCATTCATGACTCAACTCAATGTAGGGGTGCCAATTTTTTTTAATTCTACCCCAAATCCCAACACGGGAATTGATTTCTATTTGAGAAATGAGAAAAAGGAGAAGTTGGATTATTGAATTTATAAAATCCATGTTTTTTTAAGAAAAAACAATCTTCATTATATAATAACATCAACTTTTTTAACGAAGACAAGGAGTAATAATAGAAATCTATGATTGCTATAGATAATAACCAAAAACTAGTGATGTAAATAAAGATTTCTTTAATCCATTTTTGAAGAGTGGTCAATTGAAAACCTAATAAGAGGCTCCTCTCAATGATGTAGAACCAAATATGAGTTAAATGATTTTATTCTTCTTTCTCAAGCTCTTTTAATTTAGCTTTCCATTGTATTTTTCTAGGTTTCTCGGTTCTTGTAATCATAGCCAAAAATTGAGTTGTGGAGACTCTAGCATGGTACCCTTCAATGCATTGAGAGCATTTTGAGAGTATTTATTACACATTGGTGTTGTTATGAGGATTAAATGAGCAATAAATACAAACCCTAAGCATACCATTTCCATACCCCTCCTTTGTAGCTACTCTGCTTGAATTTCTAGCTACTCACGTATTCATTATTCAAACAAAATATCAAATGCTAACCCGCAGTGATTTTACAAATAGGGAGAACAAATGTTTTCTCATAAAAAAAGGAATAGGTACCATATTAAAAACTAAGTATTTTCTCAAGCCAATGATGGAGTTTCAAAAACAAAACAAACCTGGTATCCCCTTATTTTCCACGTGCATGGCTTTGCATTGAAGAGCACTGATGAATATTCAACACCTTTATAACTGTTTCCACGACCTTAAAGGGTTCCATGCTACTTCATAATGTCTTGGCCACCATTATAGCCTCCTCAAGTTGTGTAAACTTAAATAACCAGGAAACCCTAAGACCAAGTTGACTTAGTCAAGGAAAACCCAAACTTTTAAACAAAACTGTTTCCCTCTAAAATCTCTTACACGTGGAGTTTGGGATATTAACATGGGAAAAATATTTTAACAAGCTCTCTTAACTTTGAAATTTTAAAAACTTTTAGACCAAGACCTTTTAAACAACTATGAGCAACTTGTTAAGGCTGATTTGATCCATAGGCAAGAATATGCTAACACTTCCAACATTTTATTTATATTCTTTAGTGTAAGTCATTGCCTAGTGTCATCAACTTGCTAAAGTGGGGGAGAAATGTAACATAAAAATTTGCATACCATTGTAATTTCATGTTATATTCTAGGATTTCTTTAGTCTCTATTATGTTTTAGGATTCATTTTAGCCCCAACATTAGCATTTTTCCTTCCTTCACCAAATTGCTAAATTTATTTATCATATTATAATTCTTCCTATAGACCTAAGACCATGTGTTGAATTTCAAACAATTTGTCCAGGACACTAACATGACACATGGGCATGTGTGTGATCCACTAGCATCCTACAAGTTTCCAAATTTTAAATATTAGTTTCCCACTTAGCTACCTATTAGAACTCCTACAATAATTCTCACCTATCAAAAAAAATCCTTTAGCATTTGAATTCAACCCTTTAGATTCCAAGGAAGTCTTTTCAAATCCTATCGTTGATCTTGCTTTCTCTCCATTAACAAAAACAAGAGTTCTTTGTCTCTCTTCTATTTTGGTTGTTGGTATGCCCTTAATATTAGTGTACATAGGGTTATGAATAGTAGGCTTGTGGCTATCTTAACTCTTAATTAAGTCATATTATATTGTTATTTAAATTTAGGTCAGCCTAAGGCTTATATAGGGTTATCTAAGTCGACCTCGGTGATATCCTAGGCATAAATAAGGTATATATAGGAGTAGTGAATCTTATTTTTAAGTTGCAATGCACCCATATTATTAGGGGTAAACACTTTTGAACGGAGCTATGAATCAGGTACAAGAAACCACAAGAAACTACCAAACCCGCGAGCGCATTGGCCCGGCAAAGGCACAAGGCCTGCGAGCACTTTGGCCCAGTGAGGGTTTGAACCCTAGTGGCTGTCACTACAACCGACTTGACCACCAAACCACACCCTTATCGGCTTGTTATTCTTAGTTATTATCAAGTATTTTTAGCATATTTCATATCTTATTCTTTTATTGTGCAAGCTATTTCATAACAAGTGGTATCAAAGCATGATCTTGGCACCGTGACGACAAGGCATTTTTTCAATTTTGGAGGTCATTGTGTGAAACACATATCTCCTAGATTTTGGAAATTTTTTGTTTGATTTTTAAAGGGTTTTAAAAAGAATATTCAAGTAGATAGATTCCATATTTCAAAGGAATTGGAGCATAATTGAGTAATTTATTGCAGAATTAGGGTTTCTACCCAATTTATTTGGCAAGCACATATCTTCCAAATATTGTAGAATTTATTCTCAATTTTTAGTGAGATTTTTAATTATTAATATAGGAACATACAATAAAAAATTTAGAGTAATTGGAGACAACTAAGTGATTTATTGCAGAATTAGGTTTCCCAACAAATTCGCTTTCAAGGCTACAAAACACCTATTTTTAGAAGTTTTTTTGGGAAATTTCAACCTAGTCCTTGGTAAGTTACAAAAGAAAAAAGATTATTTTGAATTTATTTGTGTGATTTATTGCACAATTATATTTTTCCATCATAACGGGGCCTGCAACAAGAGGCAAAAAGAAAGGTGCCACATCAGGGAAATATTCAGATAAGGATGATGTAGAAATTGAAGATATTGACCCTAATGATGAAATCAACAAGGTCAAGAGTGAAATTTCATCCTTGAAGAAGGAGATGACTGAAGAAATTTTGTCACTAAAAATGTACATGCAAAAGGACATGAGTGAATTAAAATCACTTATTCATGGTATGAAGTATAAGGAAGAAGATTCACCTAGTAAGGTGAAAGAAAAAAATTTTGTTGGACATGATTTAGATCTCAAGAAGGATCATCCCTTTAAAAATCATATGCCTTGACAATTTTTACCCAAGTTGGATATGAGAAAGTTTGATGGCAAGGATCTAAATAATTATATTTTCCAAATGGAGAAGTTATTTGATCTTCATCATGTTCCTGGTCAACATAAGGTGGCTATGACATCATTATATTTGGAACCAAATCAATTATTTGGGATAATTGGATATGTGATGAGAAGAGAAAGAAGGGTTGTGTGGTCACATGATTAGTTTTTCAAGAGGAACTTGCTAACCATTATGGAGATATCTTTATGGATAGTTACCTCTTCCAACTCACTAAATTAAAGCCAACAAGTATGGTCAAGGACTATACTCAGCAATTTCAAGACCTTTGTCTAAGAGTAGAGAATGTGATAAAAGAAATTTTGAAGGAACTATTTCTAAGAGATTTAAAAGACTATAAAATATGAGGTACATTTTTTCCAACCAAAATCCTTATCACAACCGATACTTATGGCAAGACAAGTATAGGAGAATTTTTTGTCCAATAGGCAATAAGGGATTGTAAACATAAGAGAAAGAAGCTCTCCTACATATTCATTACCTCAAACTACTAGGTTTACTCCACAACAAATTAATGAGAAGAGAGAAAAAGGGCTGTGTTACAATTGTGACAACAAATACAATCAAGGACATAAATGCAATGAAAAAAATATTTTGTATTGAAGGACCAAGTGAGGAAGAAGAGGAGGAACCAATATCACCAAAGTGGACATTTTTTGAGTTGTCGATAGGGGGAAAAATAAGGTAGGGTGGTTAGATCATCTATACGTTAGAGGGTGATAGGGAGTCAAATGAGGAAGCACATGATTCCCAACCAATCATTTCTTGTCATGCACTCTCAGGTTTTAGCGCCCCACAAACTCTCAAAGGTAGTAAGTTTCTTAAAGAAGCAAAAAGTAATAGTGTTGATCGACTTAGGTAGTACTCAATAATTTTATCAACAAAAAGTTGGTTATTCATCTAAATTATTTTATATATCCAACTCTAGAGTTTCAAGTCTTGATTGTAGATGGTGATGTTAGTTATTTTGTAAAATGCCACAACATCAAATTATCTATGGGAAATTATCACCTTGATTGCCTAATGTATGCTATCTCCATGGGTGCAACAAATATTGTTTTGGGAGTACAATGAATCACTATATTGGGAACAATTGAGATGAACTTTCAAGAAATATTCATGAGATTTTAATCAGAAGGAAATACAATAGAGATAAGAGGGTTGAAGGCAAAGTTCCCACAAATCGTAAGCACTCATCAAATGCATAAGTTGCTTAAGAAAGGATCTGATGGATTTGTGGCCCAATTATGTTCATTAGAATCCTACCAAACTACCGCTCCCACCCATCTAGATTTACAAGCAATTGTTGATAATTACTTAGTGGTTTTCAAAGATATGCCTAAAGGAATTCCTCCTAAGAGGGATCATGATCATTCCAAACAACTAGTTTTAGGGATCCAACCACCAAACATCGGGACTTATAGGTACCATATATATATATATATAAGTGAGATTAAAAGGATTGTTGAGGAGATGGTAGAGGTAGGAATTATCAGGCATAACCAAAGTTCTTACTCCTCACTAGTGGTGATGGTGTGTAAGAAGTATGAAAATTGGCACATGTTCCTAGACTATAGAGTGCTTAAAATGTACACCATCAACTTAGATAAGTTTCCTATTACATCAATCAATGATTTGATAGATGAATTGAATGGAGCTATGTATTTTACAAAGTTATATCTTAGATCAGGTTATCACCAAATTTGAATTAAGGAAGAAGATATTTCTAAGACAATATTTAAGACTCGTGGGGGTCATTATGAGTTTTTGGTGATGCCTTTTGGTCTTACCAATGCACCATCTAAATATCAAAGTTTAATGAACTCCATCTTTAGTAAATTCTTGAGGAAGCTTGTATTAGTGTTCTTTGACGATATATTGATTTATGGCAAGACATGGTAAGAAAACTTGCAACATGTAGATCAATCATTACAAGTTCTCGAAGATCATTAAATCTATGCTAAACTATTCCAAGTTTTCTTTTGGTCTCAATGAGGTGGATTAATTGGGACACATATTTTCACATGGAGTAAAGGTGGATCCTAACAAGATTAAGACTATCATGGAATGGTCTATTCCCAAAACCATTAAGAAATTGAGAGATTTATTGGGATTGACTGGATACTATAGAATAATTGTGAATAATTATGGTTGTATAACAACATCCCTCACAACTTTATTGAAGAAGGATTCTTTTAATTGTAATGAGTCTGCTAATGCAACATTTGAGAAATTTAAGGAGGCTATGTGTACAACTCTAATGCTTGCCACTCTAGACTTCACCAAGGATTTTATTGTGGAATGTGAGGCTTCAAGAAATGGTATAGAAGAAGTTATCATGCAGAAGGGTTATCCCATTGCTTTTGAGAGTCATCAATTAAAGGGTAAGAATCAACTCAAACCTATTTATGAGAAGGAAATGCAAGCTATTCTTCATGCAATAAAATAATGGAGGCCTTATCTAATGGGTAGACACTTCAACATTAAGACAGATCATGATAACTTTAATTTTTTTTTGGAACAAAGATTATCTTCTGAAGAGAAACAAAAATAGGTCACTAAGATGTTGGGACATGACTTTGAGATTGTATATAAGAAAGGGAAGGAAAATGTTGTGGCTAAGGCACTTTTTAGGAAGGATGAAGCTTTATTGTGTGTCATTTCAATATTACAAGCATATTGGGAAGTAGAAGCCAAACCAAAGTGGAAAATGATGTTGCTATAAGTAATCTGATTAAACAGTTGCAAAGTGATCCTAGTAGTTTAGATAAGTTTAATTGGAAGGGAGATGCTCTATGGTGTAGAGAGTGATTATATCTATGCAAGAATTTCACTTTTAAACAAATGATTCTCATAGAGCTTCATGAGTCTCCAATTGGTGGTCATTCAAGATTTTTGAATGCATATCATCGAGTTAAGCAAGACCTTTTTTGGGAAGAACTAAAAGGTGATGTTCAAAAATGAAAGGAAAGCAGAGTGCAGAAAAAAACCTTCCTAATGCAAATCAAATAGGAGAGGGTTGCAAAACTTTTCTTGGAAATCTTCAACACTTACAATTTCATTTAATATTGCACATACATTTAGTTATTTTCATATTTAAATAATAAATCATAAGACATAGAAATTTACGTGGGAAAGCCCTTTTAGGAAAAAACCCACACACCAAAGCATAAATCAATTGTATTACAATAAAAATAAATTACAATACAACTTCTAGAGTCTATGCTCTTAGGCTTGTTCTCTTATTATTACCTAAAGATACTATTGATTTATATTCTATTTACTATTGATTTATATTCTATTTACATCGCTTGTGACTTGAACTAAGTTTTTGATTATTGATGAGTTCGTGGAACTAATCAAGCCTACCTTGGTGATATGGATTCCATATCTCCATTTGGAACCCAACCATGAATGTCAAAACAAATGTGTAGATGGTTGAGTTTTTATAATTTATCAAGGTTAGATGTTGTTATGCTTTCATGAAGTACATGTATAGGGATCGATCTTTGGGATTTATGTTAGTGGTCATGGTCAAAATTTGAAATTTGTGTTTTGTCCTTAACTATATTTTTTGGTTGAAATTTTTATACAAAGTCTAGAGTGGATGTGGCATCATAAAAATGCCTCAAAAAATTACAATACAATCTCACAAAATGCACTAAGGCATTAACATATTTATTCACACTCATACATGGTCACCCAAGATTGCCATGTGTCATTCCCACAGTCTCTGCATGCATGCAAACTGAAATTGACAACATGCATGAGTCCCAAGTGACCCAAAAAACAACCAACTCAACATGCAATCACATGCAAGGTGTGCAACTCACAAAAAGAAAGTAACCTCACATGCAAGGCATCCTCGTAGAGAAAATATAGCTCCACTACCAAAATAGAACTTATCTTTGACTCCTAGTCACTCCTAATGACAACTCAATCTCTATTTAGCAACATTCCTTTTGAGCATGAGTTAACTCCTCAAACCAATGCCACATGGCATTTAGGTGCACTTTCTTGAAGAAAACACAATGTACAATGCTACATTGAGTTCCTAGGTGACAAGTGTCACTCTCTGTTGCTCCCCTTTCTCCAAATAAGGAATGTGCTCACAAGCGGGGCCCACCAAGTGGTAACTTCCAAAGTAGAATGTCACATGTCACCATGGTGCACATTTAAGAGGTATAAACATTTACCTCTTCCCAAAGGAGTGACCATGTGACAAGTGTTACATTCTTACACTTTGCACATTGCATGTAGGAAGCCAACTCATTGTTGGATCCCACAAAGTGCATTGACAACTTGGAAACTTATATTTTTACATTTTATAAATTAAATCAGAAACATAGGGGAAAATAAATTAATTATTTTAACATGAGACTCTCTAAGGTTTCAACACCTTAATCTTAACATTCTCCCACTTGTTGAAGACCTTACAAGAGTCTTTGTATCACACTTAGGCCACAAGGCCCATTGAATTAGCACACCATCTAAACTTCTATGTGCTCATTGGATTCTTCAATGCATCTGCAACATTCACCATAGTATCAACCTTTTCCAACTCCACCTTTCCATATTCCACCATATCATGAACAAAATGAAACTACACATCAATGTGCTTTGTTTTGGCATGTAAAGTAGGATTCTTCACTAAAAAATAACACTTTGGCTGCCACAATAGATAACAATCTATCCTACATCAAAACCAATATCAGAACACAACCTCTTAAGCAAATTTCTTCTTTGTAAGCATGAGTAGTTGCCATGTACTATGCTTTTGTAGTGGACAAAGTGACTACAGCCTGCCACTTACCCATCCAACTTATCGCACCACCAAACATCGTGAAAACATATCCACTAGTGGATCTTCTACTATTAATGTCACCTTCCCAACTAGAATCCACATATCCATCAATGTTCACTAAATGCCGAGATCTAGTAGGATAACCATGAAAACACAAGGCATACCCAGAAGTACCCTACAAGTACCTAAACACTCTATTTATTGCATCCAAGTTTACCTATCTAGGATTAGCCATAAACTAAGGACTCCCATTGCTTGGGAAATGTTTGGCCTCATATAGACCATAACATACATCAAACTACCAACAAAACTTGTGTAAGGAACTTTGTTCATGTTCTCCATCTCAAAAGGAGATTTTGGATAATCCTCCACATAAAGCTTTGACCCCTGTACAACTGGAACAACCACTTGTCTGCTTGAGTAGTCATGTTGAATCTCTCCAACATAGAGTTCACATACTTACTCTAGTTAATCCAAAGCTTTATGTTAGCTCTATCTCTTATGATCTCAATCCCTAGAATATACCTCACTACACCTAGATCTTTCATATCAAACTGTGTTGACAATTGAGACTTCAAATCTGAAATCATAATTTTACCATTCCCAATGAACAACATATCATCCACATACAAGACAATAATGAGAATGCAACTATTATCAGTCTTGTAATAGACACAATGGTTAGATTTATTTCTCATAAATCCCAAAGACAACACATAGGTATCAAACTTCTAGTACTACATCCTAGGAGATTGCTTCAGACCAGACAAATATTTCTTCAACTTGCACACTAGATTCTCTTTACCTTTCACAATGAAATGCTCTAGTTTTGACATATAAACTTCTTCCTCCAAGTCACCATGAAGGAAAGCTATCTTCACATCCATTTGCTTGACTTCCAAGTCATGAGTTGCTACAAGTGATAACAAAAATGAATAGATGTCATCTAAGCTATAGGAGATACAATCTCCCCATAATCAATTCCCTCCACCTAGGAATATCCCTTCATGACCAACCTTGCCTTATGTTTCTCAACACTACCATCAAGACCCATTTTCTTCTTGAATATCCATTTACAACCAATAGGTTTTTGTCCATCAGGCAAAGGTACCAAATCCCATGTAGCATTCTTTTTCAATGCATCCATCTCTTTCATTCATGGCTTCCATCCAAGAATCTACATCATGCATACCCATAGTCTCTCTAACTATCTTGGGCTCATTACAATCAAAGAAAATATGAAATTAGAATCCAACAGTGAATACTCAAATCTATTTGGTTGCCACCTAACACGCGTAGACCTCCTCAACTATTGAGGTTGAGGTTCTTTCTCTTCTTTAGAAATTTTTAGATTTGCTAGAGCTTTCCTCATCATCAGGTCCACTAGGATTACGTAGTTCATTTCGTTTAAGAGTAGGTGGAAATTGAACTACCTCATTCTGATTCTCTTCCTTCTCTAGCTGTAGATCAAATGTGGAAGGTTTCAGCTCATGGAAGATCACACTTCTACTATAGAGCACCTTCTTTGCAATTGGATCCCAAAGCTTATACCCTTTCACACCGATACCATAGCTGATGAAGATACACTTCATTTCCTTGCTCTCCAATTTAGATCTCTTCTCACTAGGCACATAAGCATATGCCTCACAACCAAAGACTTTGAGATGTCTGATCAAGGGATTATTACCAGACCACACCTACATGGGTGTCTTTTTAACAAGAGCCAATGTATGAGATCTATTAATCAAATAACATTACAACTTTGGCCTAGAAATTTTATTCAAGGCCAACAAGACTTAGCATACTCCTAGCCCTCTCCATCACTATTTTTTTCATCCTCTTTGCAACTCCATTTTGTCATGGGGTGTATGGAGTTGTCTTGTGTCTCTCAATCACATAGTCCTTATAGAACATGTTGAATTTTGCAGAACAAAAACTCACACCCGTTATTCATCCTCAAACACTTAATTTTCCTACCAATCTAACTTTCAACCAAGGATTTGAACTCCTTAAACTGACTGAAAACTTTGAATTTACTTATGAGGAAATACATAAGTGTCCTAGAATAGTTATTTGTGAATGAGACAAACTACACAGATCTAGAAAATGAAGGAACATTAACATGACCAAACACATTAGAATGCACATAATCTAAAACCATAGAAGACTTATGAGAACTTGAATAAAAATAAACATGTTTTTATTTTCCATATATATGATGTTTACAAAAATCAAACTCAAAATTACAATCATCAAGGCCTTCAATAAGGCTCTTATTTTTCAAGGCTCTAAGACCCTTCTCACCAATGTGGCCAAGCCTTTGGTGACACAAAATTGTTTTCTCAGCTGGGAGTTTCATCTCAAAAGCATTGGCACCCTTTGGTACTCAGAAAGCATGACCATTAGATGTAGACACCACAATATTCTTTTCCACTTGATTTGATAGTGAGGATGAAGAATCTAAAGCCCTTTTCTTGGAATTCACATAAGTACTATTGCACTGAGTTGTGCATGCATCCAACTTATACAAGGTTCCAATCCAAACACCCTAGGAAGCACCATAGAACCTCTAGTCATCTTGCATCCACCACTCAAGAAAACAACCTGCACACCCACATCACTCAACTTACTTACTGAAAGTAGGTTTTGTGTCAAACTAGGGATATGCAGAATACCATCAATCCCCTTCACTCTATCATCAAGGAATCATACCTTGACTCTTCCATGACCAACAATCTTTAGGTGAGATTCATCACCTAGATACAACTTTCCACCATCACACTCCTCGTACTTTGAGAACCAACCATTGTGAGAGGTCATATGGAAGGATGCACCTAAGTCAATCAGCCACACATATTTCAATGCATGCATTTCCAAGGCCGTGACAAATGCATTTGCATCATTATGAAAGGATTTACCAAAATAAAAATCAGAGGATTTGTTGTTTTTCTTTTTCTTCTCCTCTTTATATTCTTTTTGAAAATAACTGGATTTACCTGGTTCCAACATTTAGCCTTGGAATTTTTACCAAGAGACTTAGATATCCCTAGAGACTTGGACTTATACTTCTTGTCCTTCTTGCATTTCTCCTTTGATCTACCTCGAACAGACAAGGCCTCCTTGCCTATCTTAGAAGATTTCCTCTGCATCTCTTCATACAATAGCGAAGCGACCACATCTTCCATCTTGAAAGTGGTTGTTTTACTTCCAATAACCATTACTAGGTGGTCCCACAATTCTAAAAAAGAACATAATAGAAGCATGCAATGGTCCTCACCATCAATCTTCACACCAATAGAACCCAATTGGGCAACAAGCATATTGAATGCATTCATGTGATTTGAAATAGATCCTCCTTCCTCCTCCTTAGATAATACAACTTATTTCTCAGGAATAACTTATTTACCAAGGATTTCCCCTGATAAATATCACCAAGCTTCTTCCAAAGCTTAGTTGCAATCTTCTTCTCGTGGAAATTTGAGAGCACAAAATCATCCAAATAGAGTCTTATCAAACCCCCCCCTCTCTGATCCATTGTATTACATACATCCTAGGCTATTGTTTGAGGTTTAACACCAAATATTGTAGCCCATAGATCTCTATCTACGAGCATATCTTCCATTTTGAGTTTCCACAACTCAAAATTGTTGCCATTAAATTTATCCATCTCTATCCTTCCATATGTGTTTGCCATCTTAAACCTACAAACAAATTACAAAATCTTTATCTACAAAATTCCCAATGAAACTAGATCTAAACAAAAAACCCTTCAAACCTAATAAGGTCAGTAGAGTTGGCTAGGCTTTGATACCAACTGAAAGGAAGGTAGAGTGTAGAAACAACCTTCCTAATGCAAATCAAATAGGAGAGGGTTGCAAAAAATTTCTTGCGAGTATTCAACGCTTACAATTTCATTTAAGATTGCACATACATTTAGTTATTTTTAGATTCAAATAATAAACCATAAGACAAAAAATTACATGGGAAAACCCTTTCGGGTAAAAACCCACACACCAAAGCATGGATTAATTATATTACAGTAAAAAGCAATTACAATACAAATTCTAGAGTTTATGCTCTTGCAAGTGTTACTACACTGTGATACAAAGTCTAGAGTGAATCCAACAACATAGTGATGTCTCGAAAAATTACAATACAATATCACATAGTGCACTAAGGCATTAGCATATTTATTTACACTCATACATGGGCACCCAAGATTTCCATGTGTCATTCCCATTATCTTTGCATGCATGCAAACTGAAACCAACAACATGCACAAGTCCCAAGTAACTCAAAAAGAAACCAACTCAACATAAAACCAAATGCAAGGCATACAACTCCCAAAAAAGAAAGTAACCTCACATGCAAGACATCCCCATAGAGAAAACATAGCTCCACTACCAAAATAAAACTTATCTTTTACTCCTAGTCACTCCCAGTGACAACTTAGTCTTTGTTTAGCAACATTCTTTTTCGAGCATGAGCTAACTCCTCAAACCAATACCACATGGCATCCAGGTGCACTTTCTTGAAGAAAAAACAATATGCAATGTTACATTGAGCACCTAGGTGACAAGTGTCACTCTCTGTTGCTTCCCTTTCTTCAAAGGAATGTGCTCACAAGTGGGCCCCACCAAGCGCTAACTTCCAAAGTAGAATGCCACATGTCACCATGACACACATTTAAGAGGTATAAAAATTTGTCTCTTCCCAAAGGAGTGCACATGTGACAAGTGTCACATTCTCACACTTTGAACATTGCATGTACAAAGCCAACCCACCACTAGGTCCCACAAAGTGCCTTAGCAACTTGGAAACTTATATTTTTGCATTTAATAAATTAAATCAACACATATGGGCAAATAAATTAATTAAGGTTGAGACACCTTAATCCCAACAAAAAATTTGTGGTTGAATATTTGGTTTGTAAAAGAAATAAAGGGGATACAATTAAGACACCGAGTCTCTTGCATCCATTAGTTATTCCTAGCCAACGTTGGGAAGAGGTATCCACGGACTTCATTACAGGGCTTCCAAAATATAAATGTAATAATTTCATCATGGAAGTAGTAGATCGCCTCACTAAATATGTACATTTTATTGCATTATCACATCCTTTTACAACAAGTGTAGTGGCAAAAGATTTTTTGGATAATATGCAAAAGCTACATGGTACACCTAAGGTTATTGTCAATGACTGTGATCCTATCTTTACTAGTCACTTTTGGACAAATTTATTCTCATGTTTGGGTACTCAATTGGATCATAGTTCTTCATACCACCCTCAATTTGATGAGAAAACTAAATTTGTTAATAAGTGTTTGGAAGGATATCTACGTTGTTTCACTTTAGATAAACAGACTCAATGGGTAGATTGGCCACCACTAGCAGAATGGTGGTATAACACTTCCTTTCATAGTTCATAAAAAATGTCTCCATTTATGGAACTTTATGGATATCAACCTCCTTCCATCACATCATCATTGAAAATGTCACCAAGAGGTTAGGCAATGGAGGACCACTTGCTTGATCAACAATAGGTACTCTCAAGACTCAAGGAGAATCTAGCCATGACACAAAATCAAATGAAGCAGTAGATGAACCAACACTGTAGTGAAAGAAATTTGAAGTTAGGGATTGGTTCTTCTTGAGATTACATCCTTATAATAAAATTTCACTAAAGCAACATAAAAGGAACAAAAAATTATCTTTGAAATATTATGGCCCATACCAAATCATGCAAAAGATAAGTAGTGTCACCTACAAGTTGGAATTACCACCAACAACAAAGATGCATCCAATTTTTAATGTTTCTTGTTTGAAGAAGGTAATTGGGCATAATATCCCTACTTAGACAATATTACTAGAGCTCGACAAAGAAGGAATAATCATATTTGAGCCAAAGTTCATTTTTCAAACACACAAAAAGAAGCTAAGGACTAGAACACTCACTGAGTATCTCATCCAATGGAAGAATTAACCAATTGAAGATGCCACATGGGAGAAAAAGGAGTTCATTTAAAAGAATCCACACTTGATTAGCATTGAGGACAATGTTTCTTTGAAGAGGGGGGCATGCTACACCCTTAATATTAGTGTACATAGGGTAATGAATAGTTGGTTTGTGGCTATCTTAACTCTTAGCTAAGTCATAATATAATATAATTATATTGTTATTAGTTAATTAGGTTAGCCTAAGGCTTATATAGGGTTATCTAAGTCGGCCTGGGTGATATCATAGGCATAAATAAGGTATATATAGGAGGTCATGAGTCTTATTTCATCATTAGATTGTGAATTATGTTCTCATTGGATATATTTGGAGGTTTCCCCCCTCGAAATGGCTTGTTATTCTTAGTTATTATCAAGTATTTTCAACATATTTCATATCAAATTCTTCTATTGTGCAAGTTATTTCATAATAGTTGTACACTCCATTATTAAGGTTTTCTCAATGAAAATTAGTGTTGCATCACATTAACATATCCATGCTTTCAACATTTTCATCACTTGGTTGGTAATGTTGTTAAGCAAGCTTTATTTCTTGTTTTGAAAATGGTATAATATTTTTTTTATATATAATTTCTTTCTACCCTATTTGGTAAATCTCTTGGTGACTACCACCATCCTTTATCCAATATCATACAAACACTAGTTTATTAGTCCTTATAAACCTAGGATTTGATATTCATAGCTTTATTTCAATTTATCTTTTTTAGTCCTAGATGCACATAGGGTAAGAGCACACACTATTCTAGTCTCCATTTCTACATTACTTCTTGTGGAGGTCAAAATACCAAACTAGGAGCTTGACCATTCTTAGCAAGCTCCCATGTAGTCCCAAGCATTTTTCTTGTCCCTATTAGACTAAAGGTTTTAACTTAATTATATTAATTAAGTTACCTTTATTCCTCTCTTAAGATTTCACTTTAGTTGCATATTGTGACATTTAATAATTATATTAATTATTAAATGTCTACTTTTTAGGGTTTCTTTAGGGTTGCACAATCTCCTTTTATAAGGATTGATCATTGTATTTTACAACTCTCTGATTAATACATTTTCAGCTTTCAGAGCACCCTTGCCTTTTGTCTGGAATGTCTCCTTTCTGTGATAGATTATTTGCATGCAGGTGATCTTCGAGGTCTATGAGGTTGGCTTTCACAACTTCAACATGGTATTAGAGCTCCAGATCTACGACTGCCTGTTCTTTTTTTGAAGATATCAGCTTCCAGAGTTTTCTTTTGTGCAAGGGTTTGAAGCCTTTTTTTTTTGCTTTAAAAATCTAGCTTCCACTCAGTTGTAGGACAAACGATTTCTGGGTTTTGTAGCCAAGGTCGGAATCTGAACTAGGTATCTTTTATATTTTTGATATCTTGTACGGATTTGGAGAAAATCGCAATACAAAAATTGGTGTGTCATTTTTTCTATTGGTTGAAGGTTAAAAAACTTTTTTTTAATCTTCTGCTTGCTAAATCAAAAAACGATTTCTAGGTTTTGTAGCCAAGGTCGAAATCCGATTTGGGTATCTTCTTTTCTTTTTTTTTCTTTCATGGATCTGAAGAAAACAACTACACAAAAACCGTCATGCGTCATTTTTTTCTCCTGGCTAAAAGTTTAAAAAAATTATTTCATCTTCTACTTGCTGGATCAAAAAACAATTTCTGGGTTTTATTTCAAAAAATTCCTAGGTTTCTGTTTTTATCTACTCATTATAAACAGATTTTTCAAAAATCAAATTTGAGGTCCTTTAATCATGGAGGCAGATGTGAACATTGGTTTGTGCATGCACTCGGTTTGCATTTTCTCGTTTGCATAGGATGCTTTGGTTTTTGCTGTTCTTCATGTATTTCCAGCTTGTGTCTTTTTATGACATTATGATCATCTTTTGTAAGCAATCTTTTATGTAAACGCACTGAGATAAAGTGTCACACTATTGTACATGTATTTTGGGGATTTTGCACATAAGGTTGTGCCATATTTTGTACTCGCACTGTATTATAAAGTGCCATGGGGGGGTTGTGTAGTGCCTTTGTTTTTGCCATCACACCTTTGTCTGGTGCGTGTCCCTCCACGACAACAGTGGATCCATATGATTCCAGCCTCATGCACGTGTGCTTTGTTTTGCACACCACTTTTTCAGTTGCAGGTGCTTTCTTGTGCACTTTCAGATGTTGTTTCTTCTCCTTCATGCACTATAGGGTGTTACACAACATTTCAATGGATCTGTCAAGCTCTCCCAGTTAACATTATGGGGGGTATTATATTGTTCGTGCTAATGCTTCCTTTGTTTCGCCTTGGAAGGAATCTTCCATTATCAGTTGATCAGTGTTTTTTAGACTATTGGTACTTGTTCCATCTATATATTCGTTCCAGGTGTTTGCCTTTGTTTGCCATCTGATTCGAGTAGTGTCGTTTGGGGCACTCATGCAAATTGTTGTCTTCTTGATCCTGATCATCCTATCTTCAGAGGAAGTTCTTCAACACCATAGCAGTCATGTCTTGACAGTTGTTTGCAGCTTCTTCCTACTTCAGTGATGTTCTTCATGTCTTTCATCTATTTTTGGAGTAGAGTTTTTCCCATGAGGTTTTCTCTATTTCTCCACTTTACAGAGATTTGGTTGTATTCAGGTACCTGATCAGGGCTAGTTGTCGGGACCCTTGTTTGCTTTCATGCATTGTAGTTACCTTTGCTTTCTTGCACATGTTTGGAGCTGCACTCTTGCTCATCTTAAGGGGGGATGTTAGAGTAAAGGTTTTAACTTAATTATATTAATTAAGTTACCTTTATTCCTGTCTTAAGATTTCACTTTAGTTGCATATTGTGACATTTAATAATTATATTAATTATTAAATGTCTACTTTTTAGGGTTTCTTTAGGGTTGCACAATCTCCTTTTATAAGGATTGATCATTGTATTTTACAACTCTCTAATTAATACATTTTCAACTTTCAGAGCACCCTTGCCTTTTGTCTGGAATGTCTTCTTTCTATGACAGGTTATTTGCATGCAGGTGAACTTCAAGGTCTGTGAGGTTGGCTTTCACAACTTCAACAGTCCCAACTACAAGTTTTTTAAGGATCAACTCATGTGGTGGTTTGCATCCTCTCATTTCTCTCACTCTCTTGAAATTTATATTTTTATTTCAATTCATAGATTAAATTGATTTTCAACATTTTTATATCATATAGTATCTCCTAGATTGTTGTCTCTATTGTCCTTGTTTCCTATAGTTTAGGTGAGTCAAATATGAAGAAACAATTGAGTTTGGTAATTTTTTTGGATAACATCATGAGACTTGGATGAAAATTTGTGAAAGGGCTACAATGAATCACACATATGTATATGCATTATGATAGTTTCCAAGACAATGAGCTCCATCCTTTGGTGTCATGTTCTTTACTTATACTATTTTCATTTATGCATCTAGTTTGTCATTTTAGTACTTATATTTACTATAATCTACAAATTCTCTTTACAAGCCTTTCTATTTCCATCATCATTTCATTAATGTAATATAAAAGTAAATAGTAGTTTAATTTTATTTTTAAAATACAAATATGAATAATTGTATGGAATTGAAACTATGGGCAAGGGCCTTAGGATAAGGTAAACAACCAAGGTTGAGGGCATAAACCTAAAATAAGAGGCCTAAAGTCGTGATAAAGGGGTCATTTCCCACAACTATGTGTGATATTGAGATGATGGGGAAATCCCAATTTATAGAAATAATAGGTATAATGTGGAAGATAGGAAAGCATGACGGCCTCAAATGTATATAGAAGGAGGATCACTTAACAAAATGTGTCAATGTAAATATGTAATTATGAAGCTGCAACATATAGAAAAGGGATGAACGATGCCCCCTAAATCAAAATGCTAAAGATGTGGCATATCACATAAGGTATGAAGGGAAAAACAATATTCCCTCAAGTGTAGAGATATAACAATAGAATAAAAATATGTAGGGGACAAGACATGATGTTGTTGATGTAAAGATATGGAAAAGGAAGCTTAATATGCCACGTGGGAATATCATGATGCTTCCCCAATGTAAAGTAGCTCTAGAAGCATAATATGGAAATATAAGTGTGACTATCAACTCTATGGAGTAAGATCTATTGATGTATGAGCTTAATGTACAAATCTCCAAGAAGCAAAATATATCAATGTAAAATCATAGTAGTAGCCCTAATAAGTACACTATGTTAATGATAGTGTGATGTATCATAATAGAAATAATTTGTAAGCTCTAACAAGTATGATGTAACTAGGATGCATTATGTAACAATAAGTTCAATGAATAAGCTCTTAAGTAGCATGATGGATCAACGCCATATCAATCAATCATGAGAAAAAAATATATTACAATAAAGCACATAAACCCTAATAGGAAAAGATATATCAATGATGCACAATAAGGTAAAATGAAGGGAAAATCTAAAAATAAGACAATCTCAAAGAATGTAGATCTAAAAACCTAACACCAAACCTTAGAAAGAAGATTGTGATGTGTAGGATTTAATGGGTTCATCAAAATGATAAAGTAAAATAATGATTCCTTAGGTTTAGTCTAAGCTAATCCAATAAAATGTATACTTGAATAGGCACTTTTAACCCAAACTAATGGTAATAAGCTGGGTATTGGTAATTCAAAATTATTGAATGTGAGAAATGTAAAAATAAAATAAATGCACTTAGCTTGATAACCAATGAATGCTAAATGAATAAGGTTCTAAAATCCATGTAGCTATCAAATCTTGGAAAATCATGCCTCTTTATCAAGATAATTGCTCATAATACTACACTAAATCTCTATCCTATTAGAGGACAAATTTGTGGGTGTATGACTAATTTGTGATTTTGATATGCATTTGTGCTCCAAATCTATCACAAGGTATTTTATATTTTGAAGCAATTTTGTTAATATTTATTAAAAATAGTAGTCTATGTTGGTATTGCACTTTGGTAAAAGAAGAGAAGCGACCTTTACCATTACATCATCCATATTTCCTATTAGGTATGTGAATTGAAATAATTGTGCTTGCTTTTTTGGGGGGTCTTAATTGATGTTTTGGATTTGAATGAATTTTCAGTATATGATGGAATTGTTCTATTCTATATTTTTTCTGAAGCTAGCCCCTATTGAAACCTATGTAGCTTTTTGTGGCTATACAATACTTCTAGCTTCTATTGTTATTGCAGTTTTAATTATTGGATTTGATATATCTTTTACTATTTAATTATTGTAAGATTTGAGGACTAATGATATTTAAAAATACCTTGTAATCTTGTCATACAATCAAGCTACAAGGAAATCACGCCTTGATCAATCCCTTCAAATTGAACAATATAAAAAACAACAAGCAAGCACCTAAGATGTAGATTTTTTGTTCTTTTTATCACACCAAATTGAAGTGTGTCACTGCTGGTTTGCTCTCTAGAATTATTATAACTTATTAAATATAGTAGAATGAATGTATTGAATGTATTTACATGATAATACATAACACCAAATTGTACCAAAAGTGTGTTTAGTAGATTCAAGTTAAAAAAGTAAAAGGAAGCAAGTTGATTAAATTTGAATTTCAAATTTTAGATTGAAAAGAGACAAGTATGTGACTACAATAAATAAATAATCAAATAAAAATAAATACATAAACAAATGTGATAATGAAACCAATACAATAAATAAATCTAAAAATCTAAGAATACATGCACAAAATTAAAATCCAACGAGGCATGAGAAAACTAAAATTCCAGCCACGAAACCTATGTAAATAAGTTAACAGGTGGCAAAATTTCATCCCTACACCAAATTTAGTGGGGGATTTATCGTTCTGTGGATATTTTCCTTTTTTTTTGGTTTGGTGGATAGATCATTATCCTGAGTGAATAACTATGTAACTTGCAACCAATATTTTAGCTGAAGTAAAGTAAAAGGGATTCTGGTTAACACTGTTTGATTTTGGCCCACACGGTTGCATTCCAGCTTTACCCGCCGTTTGGATGGTATGAATGCAGGCCAGCAAATACAGCGGTAATTCTGAAACGAGAGAAAGAAAAAATGTAGCCAAGAGAAGGGAAAAGCCTACTACAAATCTGAAAGGGGAACAATATAAATTCATCCCCTGCCCTGTTTCTTTTGGCGGACAGAATCCATGATTTCGTATGACTTGTCACGAGATTTTATCAAGAAGCGTTTTTCTGAAGAATTTATGAAATGGATGTGAATTTTCCCAATGTTTTGTAAAGTGGCTGTGAATTTTCCGAAGATTTAATGAAGTGGGTATTTATTGTCAAACTGTTTTATGAAGCGTATGTCCCAAAATTTTATGAAGTGGGTGTGAATTGTCTGAACATTATCTGAAATGGGTGTGAAATTTTCTAAGATTTTATAAAGTGGTTAATTGGTACAGAGGGTGGTTTGTATATCAGGGGATTCTGGTTATTGTAATGAGATCTTAAGAGGTGTTATGCAATGTTAAAATCGCCGGGTTTGATGTATGGGGGTATGCCGGTATTGCACTTTGGTAAAAGAAGAGAAGCGGTCTGTACCATTGCATCATCCATATCTCCTGTTAGGTATGTGGAATGAAATAATTGTGCTTGCTTTTTTTTCTGGGGTCTTAATTTGATATTTTCGATTTGAATGAATTTTCAGTATCTGATGGAATTGTTCTGTTCTATATTTTTTCTGAAGCTAGCCCCTATTGAAACCTGTGCAACTTTCTGTGGGTATACAATACTTCTGGCTTTTATTGTAACTGTGTTTTTAATTTTTTTCTAATAAAAAATTTGTGGGTCTTTTATATGTATTCATAAGCAAGCTGCTCCAGAGACAGATTTTACATTAATTGAAGAGTCTATTTGATAAGCGTATTTATTTGGAACTGTTAAAGACGGAAATTTTATGGCTTATCTTTGGTCAGTTGGCTCGTTTTTCCATAAAAATTTCAAAACGACATTCTGTGATTAGCAAATTTTCTCTTCCCACACCTTCCACTCAATAGAGGGCAAGTTTTAATGTCAAATGTTATGAAAAATTATATATTGAAGAAATTTATTAATATTTATTAAAAATATTGGTCTATAATACTTATGTGTAAAAGTCTGCCAACATTCTATACCTGTAAGAAATCTCTGTTCTTAAAAGTTTTCCTTGCTGTCGAATTTAAAGAGGAAACGGGGATCCGAGATTCTGAGATTTTAACGGATCGCATTTTAAGATTGTAGACACAGGCCACACTCAGATATACTTAACAGTGTTACATCATAACCTTGCTGCATGTCTTGTGGTGGTGGATATGAATCGTATTGTGATTACCACCACAACCCCTTGGGATGAGAAAGAGGATGTATTATATCTAAACAACATTATTAATCATCGCTTGGCTCCTGGTAAGGTGGGGACACATCAAAGCTTGGAGTTTTTTAAACCTAGACTTGTACCCTTTTGAACCAGGACACGTGCTTAAAATTGCAAGTGCCTAATTTCTTATACTAGTAGTTAGGGAGATGATTTATATTTGAAAGGTACGGGTTTTTTGCAAGTCCCATCATGCATCTGATCTTTGCATTTGATTTCTAACTTACCTGCATAAGGAGATGATGCAAGGAATTGTGCAACGGTTTTGCTTCCAAGTCCTGTGTCAGAATCAGTGGTCAGGGCCTTTGCTTTCTAATGAAGTGAAGGAAGCTTGAATTGATGTCTTGTAGTGGTCACTTGTTTGCTAGTTGCAACTGAGCTAGCGGTTGTGATCTCAAGTTTCAAGGACCCACTAGACAACCTACATTTGAGGATGTACGGTCATTTAAGGAAAGGAGGAGATTGGATCTTCATTTCCTTGAGGGTCCTCAACCAACTGCGGTCGCATTAACACTGGATGGTATATTCAGAGATTTAAGCGATTTCAGTTGCTACATGATAGAGTTTCACATGGTTCACTAAAGCGGATAACACAGTGTATGACTAGAGGTAACCACTAATATTAGCATTAACTGCATACATTTAGTTATGAGTCTCGCTCATGACAACTTAATGTAACTCGACTAGGTTTTGAACCTGGGTTTCTTCCTGGCAACATTCTGCTTCAACCCAACTTAATGTGTTAAATTGTTTTAAAGAATTAATGGCGGAGATCTATTGTATACTTATCTTTAATGTTAATTAGTTTTGCCTAACCATAGCTTTAAAAATATTTATGTTTTCACAGGCAGAAGATTTCAAGAAAGCGAACATGGAAGTGTGCTATAATACGTTGCAGCAACAGTGCTCCAGGGATTCAGGACTCAACAACACCCCAGGCTGACACCACAGGCTTATCTGATCTTTCATTTGACAGATTACAACCCACAGATCAAGACTGTAAGATCCGTTATAAAAAAGCTTTTGGCAATTTTGTGGCCCGAGAAGCTATCTTGGATGAAGAGTATTGGGTCAGTTCTAAACTTTGCAAAATGCTGTAGCTTTCTCTCGATAATTTGATATATTCAGAATGACTCATTTGTGGCTGGCCTTATGTTAAATGGTAGACAGCAGCATGGTTGCGTGCAGAAAGTCACTGGGAGGACCAGCGACATCTTCGGTTTGTTTTTCCCATCTTCTATTGGCAACTTCATATTTTCTTTTGTTGTTCATTTTACATTGGTGTAAACTGTAAACAGAGGATTATAATATAGATTTTGATATTGTAGTTTTTGATTTCTTGCCAGATAGATATTTAATTTTTGTTCTGTAAAATACTGAGATTTATTATCTTTTCTTTCATGACAGTCATGTTGACAGCCACAAGAGAAAATTTGCAGAGCAGGTTGGTTATTTTTTTTATATACTGAGGCTTTTGGCTTTCAAGTCATATTATATGTAAAATCTTTCCCTTCAATTCAATATAGTAAACCTCCTTGAACATAAATTGTCCATCGAAGATCTGATTGTGACAATATGCATCGTTTAACAACATGAAGGCCATTTGCTACTAAGTTGATGATTTGAAATTTTGCTATTAGTATTCTGGGTTCCCTTGTTTACTTGCATATAAATGTATGCCACATTGACTAGTATGGAGTCATTTAGGTGGAACTGTTATGTTTCTTTATTTTTTAGATGCTCTTGTTAATGAATGGTGAAGTCTGCAACTATAATGTAAATCCTTATGCTTAATGAAGTTGAAAAATACACAGTCCAACTTTCTGTGCTCTGTGACACAGCGCGTGGGTCTAGAGTTCATCATGTTTATACGTGAAAGTGAAATATTTGTAAGCTGAAACCTTACCTTTTATAGTTGGGCTTGATGTGAGTATGCTTTCATACACAACCATATGCGGCAATCAAACTGTTATGTATACTCTAATTCGTTGTATGGCTTTCAATGCATTTTGTTTATACTGTTCGATTTGGAGAATCTGTCCAGTTAGAAGCCAGATTTTGGATACTTGAAATTCAGTTTGGACTGCTTCCAGAGCTCAATGCCTATCTGAGGCATAGGGATGTGTGTACGAAAGGTCACATTTTTTTGTTTGACTACAAGTTGAGAGTTTGGAGATGCTTATCTGTGAATGATATGAGTAAACCTGTGTGATAGTGATAACTTTTATGGTCTCTGCTGCCTGATGGTAGTCAATAACTAATGCGTGATGGAGTTAGCTGGCACAGATTAGGCTAGACTAGTTTCATAGATGTATAGGAGAGTTTTGCTGGCTAGCTCCAGATTCGCATTTGAATACTTGATGTTAATAATAGGTGATTGGTAATATTATATAATGTTATAAACATATAGGCATTATGTGTCAAAAAATGGAAGAAACATTGTATGCGGTTACTTAGCCCCTTACCATGTGATGTGAAATCAACAAATTTGCAAATACTTTAGTTTTTAAATTTTTTTCCTCCTGGAAACTTTATCTTAATTTGAAAATAACCTAAAATTCCTCTAGATTTTCTTCAAACCAGTCTAAAGAAGGGTTATTATTATAGTATGCCACATTTCTTTGCTCACCTAGCAACTGTACCTTGAAATGTATATTTGTAATCAATATCTGATGATGCATTTTGTTCATCATCACAGCAATGATTCTGGTATACCCACTTTTCTGCATGCTTCTAATCGACCTGCAGATAGAAGTTTCATTTTAAAGGTGATTGTTCTGTATGATGACATGTCTTGTTTAAGGAACTTGAATGAGAAATAAAGGTAATCTACTGTACTTGAATGACTGCTATTAAGCTCGAGAAAATGTATGCTTTCTTACTGATTTAGATTGTATTATATTCTCTATATTGGATGTGCATAGTTTGATGGCAATTTGTTTTTGACAGGAGTTTAATGCCCTGAAGCGACGGTGCTTTGGAAGGGATGGTCACTACCTCAAATGTTTTTGCATTGTTGCAGTAAGGACTAGCACTACTTATAATGTATTCCAGAAATAATTTTCAGTTTCTCGTAGTACTTGCATAGCTGTCTTCGAATGTATATTGTTACGACTGGTATAAGGTTTGGAAACAACATGTGCATGTGCACACACTCGTATGTGTTTATAGTATGTTTGTATATAAAGGAGAATATTTGGATTGGTTGGTTGGTTGGTTGCAATTTATATTTTCTTTTTGACACTGTTTCTGTGCTTTTTGCAGGTTAAGAAGGAAGCTAAAAATAAAAGACGCATTGTTTTGAACAGTGTAGTAGGGACACTTGATTTAAGCATTAGACAATTATTGCAAGGAGAAAATTTTCCCAGGGTTAGTACTTGACATAAATACTATGTTTGGATCCTTAAGATATTTGAAGCAATGCTTTTTATTGACATTGAGAGTACTCAAGGTTCCATTCTTTTTTACTTACACCTTAAGCTATTTGTGAAGGCAAATCAGGAGCAGGTGGGAGCCCCCATATACATGAGCGGTAGTAAATCTGGATGTTCTCATCGCTATGGCTATGTAGCCAATGTATGTGTTACAAAGTTTGCACGCAGACAAGGGATAGGAAGTAACATGTTGCAACTGGCTATTGAAATTGCTAAATCTTGTGGTAGGTAATTCTCTATTTGCATCCGGAGTTCTGTTGATGCATATTTGAATAGACCTTGTAGGGTATCTGGATTGAGTTAATTCATTTCTCAGTTTTATCTTGTCACAGGACTGAATGATGTTTTTGTTCATGTAAATATGAATAATAAGATTGCTCAGCAACTGTACAGAAATATCGGCTTCAAGGTTTGTGACATCTAATTGCATTTTGATTCTGCAGCTATAGATTGTTTCTTTTCTAAACATATTCATGATGTGTGTCAATTTTATGTGTATAGACCGTTGAAGCTGCAGCAACTAACTCTTTAGTAGAGCAGAAACAACTCCTCCTGCTTGAACATCAAATCTGAGTTGAATGTTGGATTGTAATATCCATTTGTATTTTTTGGGATTTTCCATCTTCAATATTGTTTGGAAAAATCCATTTATCTGGTATATTAAGAATTGTCAGGTCAGAGAGGCAGAAAATAACTTACTGTATCTTTTATCCCTAGAATTTATCAAGATATCGATTGGTATGTAATGCTCATCTCTTCCTTCACTACTTCCTCTCCCACTGCAGTTGACATTCTGTACCAGGAAAACTAATTTACAGAGCAAGCGAGTTGTCTGCAGATTATTTTATCTGCACATAAACATTGGTGGGTTATACAGCGAGGAGAGAGTGAAAGAATGGAGCATTTTAGATGTAAGCTGTCATTGTCGGTTCTTGCATGTATTTATTTCTCAATCCTCAGTTTGGACTGAATAATTTTTCATTGTACTGGACATGGTATTTGTGTACAGACCAGTTGCCTTGGTTTAGTTGTATATGTAAATGACTAGCAAATCTGAAAATCGAATCCAGTCATAGAATCTCTTGTTCTATGTTTTCAAGTTTCCTGCTGGATACACTTGAAGTTGTAACATAACCATTTTTGAGTACTGTAATCAAATGTTATGAGAATTTTTGCTATTTTATCTGTTTTGAAGTTCTAGATATTTGCAATGTTGCCTCTTATAGTTAGGGGTGAACTGCGAAACTCATTTTAACCTCAAATGCATGGCGCCCTACAATGTGGTTTAGCATTTTTCTCTGAGAGTTGTTATTTACTCGAAATATTTTAGTGCACATCAGCAAGATACCAAGTCTTCTGGGATGATTAAAATTGAAGCAAACACACGGGCAAAATAACAAGACTAAGGATCATCATGCTGATCTAATCAAATGGGAATAAGACCTGCTTCTCCTAGAGAATCATTTGCATTTGTCACTGACTTTTAATAACTCTTTCCGTGCAACAAGGAGAGCCATGGAATATAAATGCAAATAATATAGCATATTGAAGGTTTTCATTCAAACCCAGATTTAGTTTCCTGTCTATAAAAAATCTGTTTGATTAAATAACTATTTTGTACTTGTAGTTGTAGGTCAAATCACAACATTGTTGTGGTGGCCACCAAGGTTCAAACCCCCTCTGATCTCATAGGCCATGTGCCTCCGCTGGACTAATGTGCTCATAAGATGTATGCTTTCGTTGGGCTGTTGTGCTTCCAGGCTCTGGGCTGTTGAATTTGCGGATTTGAACAAGGTGATAATGCCTTCATGATTGAGGCCCCCAGTAGTGGTCTCGGCAAGAAAGCCATTAGGAAGAGATCCCTTTATAAGTGGTCTCTCTGGGCTCAGACCAGGCTAAAAACTCAAGTACACCAAATAAAAAAAAATGTACTTGCAGATATTTGAGGGAGACATTTGGAGAAAATTATTTTTTGAGCTCTGTTAACTGCATTCATTATCGAGGGGAATTTTATGGAACCGAATGTGTGAGAGCAATATATATTATTTTCAAGTGATTGCATTTGTCATTGCTCAAGAGATTTTTTATTATTTTGTTATAGATAAATTGTATTCACCAGCCCTAACACTCCTTGCCCGGAACCAGGTGCTTCTAAACTTCGTCGGAGACATGCACCTGGCCTCATTGAGGTGTATTTGGCATTAACGTAAAGGAGGTTTGTAAACTTGTGTCAGACTTACACCTAAGGGGTTTCTAAACGTGTGTATGACTTGCACCCAGCATCATACAGGTGTGCCCCACATGAGCATGAAGCATGTTCAACTGGCTTGAACTCGGGTCATTAGGGGAGAGGACCCAGTAGTTGAGCACCCTAACTTCATGCTTCTCAAAATCTTATGTGGAAATTTCAAATCACTCCTAATTTTTTACAGCAGTTTATTTGGCAAGTCCCTGCTTATAACTAAGGTTTCAAGGTCACATCATCAAATATGATGCCACATCAGCATGCTTTTGTTGAGGTGTTCAAAAAGGCCAAAAAAAAAAAGTGAGACTAATAATTGTGCAGTAAGTAATGTTTTATTGGTGCGTTGATGTGGCATCATATGATTTGTTGTTTTTTAACTAAAGAATACATTTTATTTAATTATGGGTAGTCATTATCAACACTAACAACATTAAAGTCACAACTATTGGTCCAACTTTGTTAAAAATATTGGTCATTATCAACACTAACAATTTTAAAGTCACAACTATTGGTCCAATAAATATTGGATGTTAAATCAACAAATGCTATATCAACTATTGAAACATGCTCAGGTCTTCTCCCCTATAGTGACCATTACTCTACCTTTCTACTCTAAAGAATCTCCAACTTTGTTAAAAATATTGGTCATTATGGGTAGTAGTCATTATCAACACTAACTTTTTTAAAGTCACAACTATTGGTCCAACTTTGTTAAAAATATTGGTCATTATCAACACTAACAATTTTAAAGTCACAACTATTGGTCCAATAAATATTAGACATTAAATCAACAAATGCTATGACATCTATTGAAACATGCTCAGGTCTTCTTCCCTATAGTGTCCATTACTCTACCTTTCCACTTGAAAGAATCTCCAGCTCTAAAAGGTATTCTTAATTTTTTTAATTAAATAACGCAGGGTATATTTGAACTTGGCGCATGGTGCCTACGACTCGTGGCCCTTAAGCTGCTACACAAAACTTCTATTTGCCATATTCCTGATTTTGAATTAGTGCAATATGGTTAAGAATTGAAAATAATGTTTTTAGGAAATGATAAAGATTATCACTAAGTTCCCGGTGAGAGGATGTTGCAATCTCAAATGCATGAATCCGGGCGGAGACTTACTAGCAAAAAGATAAGATGACCTCGAGCATTTTTCGTTTTCTTTTGTGACGTTCCCTCTATCCTACATCTCTTAGAATACGGTCTCTGATAGTCTGGGACCCACAAAGTGCCTCAATAGTCCTTGTTGCAACCCAAGTACTCGAAACAATAAAATCTTTCTTGAATAGATAACGATGCTGACAAACTCCAACATTCATTTGTTCTTTGGGACTTATGAATGAAACAAATACAACCAGTTTGTATTATCAAGGTCAATTATCTCCATGTTGGCCCCTTACGGATAAGTTTTGACCCCTCAAAATAAGATAAAGAGATGTACACGAAAAATATCTCGGAAGAGGCCCAGCTGGCCTACTTAGATCTTGATTGTATCAAAAACAGTGTGCCCCTTACCGTCTTGGTGAGCATGCTTTTGTGGGCTTGACCGTAGTGTAATCAAATTGCCTTCAGATTTTTTTTTAATTTCACCAAACCATTAAACAAAGCAATATTCCTTGCCTTCAGGAAAGAAAGCTCTCCTGTCCTTCGGGGCTAATACTTCTTCTTAGCCCTTGAAATTTAACCATTAAACAAAGCAATATTCCTTGTCTTTAGGAAAGAAAGCTCTCCTGTCCTTGGGGGCTAATACTTCTTCTTAGCCCTTGAAATTTGAAATTGAAAATATAAATTATCGCCACCATTAATAAACGCCATTAACCAAATAAGGTTAATAGGACTGCAAAAAAAAGTAATTAAAGAAGAAATTATAATTCACCATCAGCTTAATTCTTAACAGCCCATTCAATCTAAACGATCTTTGTGCTTTGAGTTTCCTCGAGTGGATCGGTTTGGATCAAGGATAAAGTTTTCACACGGTATTAGTGCTGTTACGACAGCTTAATCTTTTTATATACTTGCAATAGAGGGTGATGTTATTATAGTTTCTCTCAATAAATTATAAGCGCAACCTGGAACAGCCGATTTACAGAAGTTTTCATGCGTGAAATATTGCTGGAAATAAAATTTCTAAGCTTGCTGAAACGGCCAATTTATATGTTACGGTTCTACCTGACGAGCATTGGAGACCCATGCCGAGCCATTGGGAAGCTGGGCAAAAGGATTGTCCGTCACAATATAATTTTTAAAGCTACTATACCATTGAATTGCTCCTAATCCTATGTAACATTCAACCTAAAATGTACATAATGATTCGCTTTTTTAAATATAAAAATGACATAGGATAGAAGTTGCAACAGATGTTTCAATCTAAAAAGTAACAGAAGATATTTTAAAGGATAATTTAACATATTATGGAAGATACTTTGAATCGCTCTGCTCCTGTTCGTTTTTGAAACCCTGCCCTTGCATTCAGCGCTTAAACATCACACACTAAGCTTGAATGGCTTAGTGTGTGGGCCCCCTTTTACTGCTACCTCTTCCCCGTTTCCGTGTGGACCTCCTTTTAACCGCTAACTCTTTTCCGTTGCTGTGTGGGCTCCCTTTTACTGCTACCTCTTCCCCGTTTCCGTGTGGACCTCCTTTTAACCGCTAACTCTTTTCCGTTGCTGTGTGGGCCCCCTTTTACTGCTACCTCTTCCCCGTTTCCGTGTGGACCTCCTTTTAACCTCTTAACTCTTTTCCGTTGCTGTGTGGGCCCCCTTTTGCTGCTACCTCTTCCCCGTTTCCGTGTGGACCTCCTTTTAACCGCTAACTCTTTTCCGTTGCCGTTTGATACAACTCTGTTGGTAATTGTTTTAACCGTGCGTGTAATCTTATAAGATACAGAGTATTGTGAAAAGTAAAGTAAGTACTATGCTCTCAATTTGTCAAGTGTTAAATGTTATATAACATAATAATTTATATTATATTTATATTAAATATTATTTGATGTTATATTATATTTATATATTATTTATTAATTATATATAATACAATAAAAATACATATAAATATAATATTATATATATATTTTATATAATATTATATAAAATGAAATATTATTTAATATATATTATTGTATAAGATACATATTAGAAATTATGTTGTATTTATTATATTTTATTAAATCATATTTATCTATAATATTATATATTATATTTATATATTTTTATTATATACTTATCTGTTATAGCATATATATTTATATTGTATTTATATATTATATATTTTTTACATAATATTATTTATATATACATATTATATAAATATATTATAAACATATAAATAATATATAATAAATATAATATATTTCTTAATATGTATTTTATATGTAATATATATTAAATAATATTGTATTTTATATAATATAATATAATATGATATTTTTTATAAATATAATTATATTATATTATATTATATAAAATATATATGTGCTACTGTATTTATATTTATTATATTATATACAAAAGATAATGCATGTTTGTAATATGTAAGATTAAATTGTATGTAACAAACAAAACATCTGTAAATAGTAGCCATCGTGTGCAATATGCCTTAACAGCTGGTTGAAAGTTGTATTGATTTATTCAACTATATTTAATACAAAAAAATAAATAATACATAATATATATTATATAAATAATTTATAAATATATTTTGTATATACACACACACACACACACACACATACATATATACACATACATATACATATATACATATACATATACACCTTAGTTTCTATGGTTACGCTCGTACGTGCACACTAAATGAAAATGTAGTTGATGGAGTTTGTCATTGGAGCTCAAGGGGACCGACATTTTTCTCTCAATATTATATTATATATATAAAATGTAATATTATTTAATATATATTATTGTATAAGATACATATTATAAATTATGTTATATTTAGTATATTTTATTATATATTATTTATGTGTTTATAATATATTTATACATAATATTGTATATATTATATTTATATAATATGTATATGTAAATAATATTATGTAAAACCTTACTAAGTAGTACAACTCCAAGAACCCTACTAAGTAGTGACAATAAATTACAAAACCCTTTCTTCAAGAGGAAACCATGAATTCTCACCTTTAGATTACATCAATTGATATTTAAATTAATACAAAAACCTTCACCTCTTCTTGGTGGTTAAACAAAAACCAAAATGAGGAATTTAAAATGAGTAGATAAAATCCTTCACATTCCAAAACTTCCTTGGATTATTATGAATTTTCTAATCCTATCATGGGGAGATTGTGTTTGGATTATGGTAATTATACTTTTATCATAGTATGTCTTGTGATCACCATGGTATAATAGTGTTTAACACATAAATTGTTGAGTTGATAGGGATGTTTGATGATCCCATCCCTTAAAACAGATGCCCTTTAATGGGAGTACACAAGAATGTATTTTCCCCAATATCTCTAGATCAGTTGAAGTCCTCAATAACCATACATAGAATTTCATTATTCTTAAAAAATGATGAAATTTTGATACACTTATGAAGGAGATCTGAAACAATCCTTTCTTTGACTATATAGGGAGGCATCTAATTATTTAATTATAACAAGAATCTAAAGTTACAAGATCAAAAGAACAAAAAATATGTAGCAAAAGTAATATCTTGTATAGATCCATTTTCTCAACATGGTTATCATGATCATCAACCATCTCTTTCCCATTAAGATAGGTATTATATTTAAAAAAATTAATTGTACTATTATTAGCTTAATGCATGGCCATTGTGGAATTAAATAAAGTACTACTTCTTAAGGGAAAATGAGAAGCATGGTTAGACATTGACATATGCATGCAAAATAAAAAATATATAAGACAATAATGATCAAATAAGTTTAAAAGTAATTTCAAAATTATAAAATCAATGAACATTTAGATCTACAAATAAAATTAGAAAACATCTTTCCTAAATGCTAAAAACTAAGGATTATACAAGTTTGCAAATTTAAATGTAAGGAAATTATAAATAAAATATATATATAGTAAATGGCCTAAATATATAAGTTGCTCAACAATATTACTAGACAAACACGTTTTTAAAACTAATAAAGAAGGAACATGTACTTAATTTCATTTGCAATGTAGAGATATTTTGATGTATAAGTTGTGCTTTCAAGGGATTTCTCGATGTTGGCACAAAGGGAATGAATGTGCATTTAGAGGTGAGGTTATTAAACGTCACTAAGACAATGAACCAACTCTTTTTTTAGTTATGTATCTTTGTTTTTTGTTTTTGAAAAGACATTTTTACACATCACTCATATGTATGGCTATAAATGGAAGGTGAGATCATCATACATTGCTTTGTCTTTGCTTTTTTGACTTTTGTATATTTGTTATTCATCCATTGTATGCATGGTTTATTTTGGTTCTTTGTGATTATTATTATCCTCAAAGGCACCCTATCTATTCTAGAATGTCCACTTCAATGCTTAAGACATTTCTTCACTTCACTACTCTGTATGGATGTAAATGGAAGGTAAGGTCATCATACATTGTTTTCTCTATTTTTTTGGCTTTAGTATATTTTTTATTAAACTTTGTAGACCTAATTTATTTCAACAATATTCAAGATAGTGCTAGGTCTTGAAACCAGGGAGCCTTTAATACTATGCACTGTAACATTAATCTTCCACTACCACTTCACTGTTGACCCTCTTCTTTGTGAAATATCGTTTGGTTTTCCAACATCTGTTGTTCACTTATGCTCTCCTTCAACCATGGTTTCTAGGGGATTTTTGGGCATCAACATGAAGGGAATGGGTTTGTATTTGTATTTGATGTTATTAAACCTCACGAAGGCAATGAACCCACATTTTTATATGTTTTGTGTCTTGTATTTTGTTTTCAAAAAGGCATTTCTTCACTTCACTCCTTTGTATGGTTGTCAATGGAAGGTGAAGTCATCATACATTGCTTTATCTTTTTTTTTTTGTTCTATATATTTGTTATTCCTCTAATGTAGGCCTAGTTTATTTTGGTTCTTTGTGATTATTATAATCTTCAAAGACAACCTATCTATTCATAGAATATCCAGTTCAATGTTTAAAGTATGTCTTCACTTCACTTCTCTAAATGGTTGTAAATAGAAGGTGAGCTCATCATACATTTTCCTCTATTTTTTTAGCTTCTATATATTTGATAAACTCCATGGTTAAGCGTGCTTGAGTTGGAGTAGTATTGGGATGGGTGACCTCCCGGGAAGGCCCAATGCTTCACCTTTGTGAGCATCACCTAGATGCAATGAGTACTAATTGGACCATTCATTAGCATGAGAGATGGGTTCTTGTGAACCACTGCTCATGAAACATGGGTCAATGAGTTTGACTCGAAAAACTACATGGTTGAATCCTGATAGCAGCAATATCATAATTCTATATTTTTCTTATTCAATTGCCACAGGCTTGGTTTATTTTGGTTCTTTGTGATTATTCTAATCTTTGTTTCTCTAACTATATACTAAAATGATTTGAAATTTAATAAATTTCAAAACTGATGTTGAAGGGTGTTTGTTCTAACAATTCGTGCTTTCAGTTATGATGTTAGTTTCAAGTATTGTTGCTTCAATTTTCTTGTGTTTATGAACACTTTTATCACTTTAGGAAGTTACAATCTTTTGTTCGAGCATCATTGTGACCTCTCCAATTCATATTATAAATTTAAATTTTGGGTTATTTCAACTAGTAATTTATCTTAACATATTTTATAGAAATGAGTAATCAAAAGTTTTCTTGGTTGTGAAAAGAATTGTAAACAAGCTTTCAGTTCTTTCAATGGGTAACTTATATTAACAAAGTAATTTTTCTTACATTTGCATTTATTCTTGATTTTATATTATTTTCATTTCACCCTAAGTGTAAAATTTTACCATTTGAGGTTTACATATGAGATTCATATCGAATTTCCTCTCATAGCCATACAATTGCAAACTATTGAATTAGTGTCTCTCGTGGTCAGTTGCCCTTGGTATGAATCCAATGTCTATGATTTTACCATTCGTGGTTTAGAAATTAGGTCAACTTAAGATTCAAATTTTAATATTCAGGGTTTACATATGAGATTTCATACATTGAAACATCTTGTTTGGCCCAATATAGAATAACATAGTCATTTAACCTACATATTAGGTTTGATTCTAACATACATGGACATATGCAAGTTTACTATCAAAAACCTCTGGCTGATTTACAATCAGTTGATCTTGTCCATGTGGGGATGACAATAGTCTAACTTTATAATCACCTATGTTATTCAAACTAAAAAAATTCATTGTTAAACTTGTTCCATTCATGAATAGAATTGACTCATTTGGTCTATGTAGGACAATAGAAAGCTTAAAAATTTAGAGATAAGTAGTATATATCGCCTAACCTATAGTTAATTTATGATCCCTTTGGTAGTTGTATATAAGTAAATTATTCTACTACACTCCCAAATCATTTTCCCATTCTTTTCTCCATCTCAAAGGTTGAAAAAATTAGAGTGGATTCTTAGTTACCTTACAAGATTAATACATCACACTTAAAAAGTCCTTGTGTCGTTGCACTAGTAGGAATTTGGAACTCTATTCCAAGCATAAAGAAGGGGATTCGTATAGGGAATGGTGGCACTATTCTATTTCAAAATGTGTTGAATACTTATGCTCTTTTGGTAAAATATTGGCCTAGCAATGAAAATGTAAAGTAAAATCCAAAATTCCCTTAGAGGGAAGCTAGAACATGCCAGAAAATTGCTTAACTCGAACCCATATAATATCAACAATCAAACTTCTATACCTACTACAAAATCCAAAATATGTAAACTTGAAATATATAGGGGTCAAGGAGCTAAAATTAGAGCGAGATTATATTAGATTAAGGAGGGTAATAGAGGGTCCAAATACTTCTTCAATTTTTAAACTATAAACATAAAAAGGAGTATATTGGAACAATTTAAGATGAAACTAGACATTTTCATACAAATTCATAAGAGATATAATTTATATTCCAAAAATTTTGTTTAAATATTTTTAGAGTGGATTCTCATTAACAAGACACTCAATTAACATTAAAAAATATTATTAAAGACAACATACCCAAGAAGGTGGATATTGAATATAGTGATTTTTTAGACCATGATCTATCTATTGAAGACTTAGAATATGCTATTTTTAATGGATTGTAATAAAAGTCTTAGGATTGATATACTCTTAGTAGAACTCTACCAATCAACATGACAACATATTAAGGAATATTTTTATCTATTATACTTGGAGGATTTGAAGAAAGATTTGTTACGACCTAATATTAATAAAGGCCTAATCAAACTTCTTTTGAAAGAGAAAAAATGAAGACACTATCTCTAGATTGTTACGACAATCATACATATTAATCAAACCATTTTCTACATATTTCCATGAGAGAATTTAAGTATGCATACAAGCTTACCAAATAACCATATGCAAAGATCAAAGATATACCACAAGATAACACAAAGTATACCCTATGAAAACCATTAAAAAGTAAAAACCCAACCTCCAAAAACATCCACTCAATGTATTATTCAACAATGAAAACATTACAATACACTTACATATTCTCCATGAAAATTTATGAAACATCGAGCTCCTCCAATGCATCCTCCATGTGTCCAAGCATGAATCCACACATCCCATGTCATGCTTCACATACGCACTCCTCAAAAGAAGGCTCAATACAATGACTTTATCACAACCAAACAACCAACTAGCCAACCTCAACCAATAAATTATAGAATCAAGCTCACAAAAATACAACCAAGTGGTAAAGTAAAACCATGTGCATCAAAACCTCAAAACCATGAGTACACAAAACCTTTGACCCCACATTTACTTTTTGGTACTAAGTTTCCCAACATTAAATATTTTCCCAATGTGTAACACACACATAAAATATATAATCTAATGTTACATACAACTTTGCAAGTGGCCCTAAATAATCATTTATTGTGGCTAAACACATCACCTAGGATACATCACAAAAAAATATTTATTTATTTTATATAATTAAAATAATCAATGTTATGCAAGGTGTACAACACTTATTCCTAATATAGATGGAATCCTATTACCTTTATTAACACCTTTTATAAAATCATTACTAAATCTTTAGCTACAACGATCAAATTGGTGGAAAAAGGGATAGTTAGACCTGAACAAGCATGGTTCTTTAATGGAATATTTATCCTTGATAACTTAATCTTGGCTTGGGAAACTAGTGAAAGAGCTCAACAATTGGGCCAAAATATATTGCTATTTAAATTAGGTTTTGATAAAGCTTATGATAGAATGTAATGGATCTTTATCCTCAAGATGCTCCAATGGTTGGGTTTTGGTCCCAAGATGTGTAGGCATGTTCAAATGTTATTCAATCATGTCAATACATAGTTGGTAATTAATAATTCTTTGTTTGATCTATTACCTCCACAACACTCTATTCGACAGGGTTATCCTTTATCGTCATTCCTCTATGTTTGTGCTTCTTATGCACTTAGTTACCTACTACAAAAATACAGACAAAATAATTTGATAAAGAGTATATCCATCCCCAACAATGCAATTGTGCTCAATTCACATTTTCCTAATGACAATATGGACATTTTAAAAGGAAATTAATAATGTGTTGCATGTCCTAAAATTATATTGGTTTATTTTGGCTCAAAGGTAGCACACCATAAAACTAAATTCTTCATGGTTCAATCTAATCCAGTTCCATAGTAGATTCCTAAAGAATGGAAGCAAATCAAACATGGTCAAATCATACATTACGTAGGTATTCCCTTTGGGTTGAGTGTACCTCTTTTTGAGATGTAGAATTGGTTAATTAGTAAGCTAAAAAATAAGCTTTGTACATGGGGAAACAAATTTATGTCATTAGTAGGAAAGATTCAAGTTGTGAATTGCATATTCCTAGCTTCACATGTTTATTATTCTTCATGATGGATGCCTTCCAAAAAAGGATATGAGGACTTAAATAAAATCATTCATCAATTTTCTTGGTCTAATTGAGATGGAAAATTTTGTTTTAAATAAACTTCTTGGTTACATTGTATACAAACAAAAGCTAAAAGTGGATTGGGTCTATTGGATCCCAAGACAGAGATCTATTTATCAACAAAATGGACACTTAGAGTTGTTTCAAAAGATGAAACATGGAAAATTTTGATTCTTCATTGTATTAATCTTGCTTCTGTCAAAGGGAAATGAAAATTTGTAAGATGGTTAGATAAAATCCTTCTTTCCCACTTCTTTCACATAAAAACATGATTTCCTTTATGTTCCATTTGGAAGGCTTGGTAAAAAGTTTGCAAGTTTTTAAACTTGAAAAATTCTTCCTTGCAACATGATTTCAGTTTTGTGCCTTCTTCTATTTGGTGGAACAAGATTGTTCGATATCATGGTCAACCTCTTTCTATTTCTTTCCTGAGACAAACTTATTATTTATTCAAAAAAGGCATGTGACAATTTGGTGACATTTAAGAGTCTAATATATTTTACTGGGCTACTTGGCAAAGATCTAAGAGAATTTTTAGTTTAAACAAGTCTAAAAGGCTTTTAATATTTGTGAAATTGTGGGTTCCCATGGACTTAGTTATAAAACTATGCAATCCTATACAATCTAATTTTACAAAGATTGGTTGTGGATTTCCAAGTACCAATTCTTTTGCTTCCCTCCAAAAAGATTTATTTAAGTTTCCATTGAAGTATGCCATAAAATCCAAGACTTAACCAAAAATAGAGATGTAGTTTTCAAGAAAAGACATGGAAAACTTGAGTGTTCAAATATGGAGGTCTAAAGTTGATCCTAATGCTCATATTCTAGCTTGAAAATCCTACATTGCAAGTTTCCTGTGGGAGATAGATTGAAATGTATGATGGTTCAATTAGTTAAATACCCTTTTTGTCAACACAATAAATGCTTGAAGCACATTATTAAGGATTGTTCATGGATAATAAAATAAAATATTATTTTCAATAATATTTCTGCTATTTTTTTATCATTTATTGTGATGGAAAGAAACTATTTTGGATTTTGGCTTGCATAATAATGTTGTGATTGATACTATGAGAAAAACTATTTTGCTTAATATATGAAAAAATAGATTGTTGACAATGTTTTCAAATCATATTGCTCATTAGGAAGAAAAAATGATAAAGTTTTACTATAACATCTTGCTTCAATTTTTCTCTCTTTGTTCTCAGGTGCAAGGGGTCTCCAAGGAACATTTTAAGACCAATACTCTTTTGGACAATATCAAATTTCAAATTCTCCAACTTCATGAAGATGATATACCATGTTCTAGGCAACTTCAAAGCATGCTTAAGTTTGGAATATAATCATGCTCTTCAACTACACCATTTTCAAAGTTCTTTTCAATCCATGCTTAAGGGCTACTAGTACGTGTAATGGTGTGAATTTGCACCCCTAGGAAAATTCCACATTTACGCTACCTCCTACCTTAGAAAATTGAGTCTGATAATGCAATCCATATTTTTTCCATCTTTCTCTGTCCACTTGGTATTTTTTTGTGTGTCAGTGGGGGATATTCTTTCTGGGATGCAAGCACGATGCACAAATGTCTACACAGCACACTATTTTCTTGACATGATTCCTGCCTCTGGAATTTGTCGAGGCGTTACACTCCTCCATTGGACGCGAATTTTAATGCTTACTACTCCCTTGACCGACTTTGAATGACTCTTTTGCCTCCATTTTCACCTTTCAAATGGCTATCTCATTCATTCTTTCATGATTCTTGATCATCCTCACACTTTGGGAAACTCTCTTCATTCTTCTCACTCACTTTCAACACTTTCAAACTCCACCACCTCCATCGAATATGCTAGTATTTTGTTGGTTCACTCTCTTCATTGTTGCGAAAACGTTGGTCTTCAAAGGCTTGCATGCTCGCTCTGTCCTCCATGTGCCTTGAGAGCACTTGCTTGAGAAGGTGATATCCTTCCACTTTCCACTCACTTTGCATTATCATATTTGATATTGTAGCATATTATTGTTTGTGTTGCTTGTTATTTCCATTTCAATAGCTCTTTTTATCATTTTTCTACAATCGTTGCTATCTAGCTATCCGTGGAGGTGGAAACACCAAAGCGGGGGACTGAATGAGGTAGTCCTCTAAAAACAACCCCAACATTTTCCCGTCTTCTATGTGTAGGTTCTCTTTGAGGTGAATATCTTGAAGATATCAACTCGTGGGTAGGAAGGTGTGCTTTCCTCACCCTTGTTTTTCAATTTGTAGAATAGGTTAAGTTAAAGTATTCTTCTTGTTATTCTGTCACTCTGCTACTTTCTATTTCTGTTATTGCAATAAACTTCATCAATTAGCTTGTTAGTTGTTTTTCTGTGATTTCAAACTGTACCTTGCACTTTTATTTGTACGGATGCTAGCACACCACTGAGACGTCAGTGCATTGCATTGGAACCCATGTCTTGCATTGTAGTCCTTTAGCTATAAGTTGTCTGAGTTGCAGTTTGGACTCTAAAAATCTACTCACCCAACTTCCTAAAACATCTAGGCTTGTAAAAGGACAACAACAACTAGATTGCTCTTCCATTTTAGCCTTTAAACTTTAAATTCTTCCAAAATGTTCCATTAGCTTGAGATAGATCAGGGCAGCCTATTGTTCTAGACCCTCCCGTCACTTGGGGTCCTGAGCAGTCGGTCCCCCTCATCTACATTTTGGTGACCCTAACGTGAACAACATAGTTCTTTTTCCTTGTGTTGGGATTCCTCTTCTTGTATCTTACATGAGTTGTAGACTTGAGGGTTGTGAAACTTTATGAGCTTTACAACTCAATCTACAACTTTCGAGTACGTTGTACAAATGAGTGTGCAAAATTGACACCTAAGAATGGATTTCTTGATGGTCACTACTAGTTTCACTTCTCAGGAGATGGTCTCGGGAGTAGATACGAGTTCTTTGATGAGACCACTCGTGCCCCTACCCCTCTCGTCTCTCCTATGACCCCATCTTTAAACGATGATGATGCTCTCACTATTCTTGTAAAGCATCTTATTGCTCTAGATAGGAGGCTATTGGATCTTGAAAATCATTTGGGGAATGAACATAACATGGCTAGGGCTGCTAAGGTTGTCAATGAGATGAGATATATGTTGGAAAAAGATCGAGTGGGCCTGGAGCTCCTCTAAGGCATCACCGACATAGTGGAAACGTATTTCCCCTCATACAACCTTGGATTGGGTGTTACCTGAGGTCCTAGGCCTGAAACATTTGGAAGATAGGTGGGAGTTTTGATGCTCGTTACCTTAGTGTACATGGCCAAATCATGTTATTTTATCAACACCACTCCTATCCCCGAGGCACCTCCAACCGTCAAAGTAAACAAAATCCCTTTCGATTTCAGTGCTATCCCTTCTAATCTTAGTGATGGTAACTCTGGGTGCCACACTGGATTTGGTGGTGGAAGATTTGGTGGAATGGGGGTGGAGGTTCTGTCAGCTTTGGTGGTTTTGGTGGTGGTTCAGGCAGTAGTTTCACTGGTCATGTTTCATCATCTGACCCCATTCTGAATCCTCTGCTACAAAATATGGGCTAGATGCAAAATCATCTGGAAAACCTCTCCAAGGCCACCTCCCAGCCGATCTTTCAACCTTTCTTCCATCATAGTCCTCTTTTGATAGCAATTCTAAACACTCCCTTCCCCTAGGGAATGGAGATTCCTAAATTTGAGAAGTATGGTGGTAAGGGAAACCCGCAAACACACATGTTGACATTCAACATGGTGTACGAAATTTTTTCACCACAATGCCTAGATGGCCAAGCTATTTCCTAGATCTCTCAAGGACACAACACTAGATTGGTACTATTCCTTGCCCAGTAACTTCATATTCTTGTTTGATCAACTTATGAATAAGTTTCTCTGGCAATTCCAAATGAACATCAAGTTGAAGATGGCCTTTTTGAATCTCGTCTAGTGTAATTAGGGAGAGAACGAGAATATAACTGACTTCATTGTGCAATATCAAGTGTTATTCTCACAGATCTCTTACCCTCTGCCTGACTTAGATGTGCAAAATATTTTCATCGGTAACCTGTAGAGTTCATGGTAGGAGAATTTTGCTTTGATGAATTACTCTTCTTTCGTGCATCTGTGTGTGGCCTTGCAGGAATACTAGCAGACAATTCCCTAGTTTGGGGGATCTTCCTCGAATTACCTTTTTGAGGGGAGGTCCATTGTGTCAATCTTTGGTAAGGGTAAATCTGTTGTGAATGTAATTGTTGTGTCTAGGACAAAGGCCTCAAATGTAACAGAAAGTCCACAAATTTATATGAATATTATTCCTCTATCTTGAAAAAGTTATTGAAGGATAAGATAATAACCTTACCAGATCCTTGACCCCTTACTAAGCCCTACCTTGATTGGTACAAAGAAAGTGCATTCTTCCAATACCATTAGATTAACAGACACAATACCGAGCAATGTATTCACTTGCATCATGAGATATAGGATCGCATTGATGAAGGTACTATCAGCCTCAATGGGAAAAAGTAGAATGCGAATAAATCCGTGGAAAAAGCTAACAGTAAGTTACATGGACCCTTTTCCGTCACACTCTACGAACTTGATTATTGAGCCTTCAGACCCTTCTGAGGAAGTCCTTTCAAAGTATGTTAATATGGTATTGTTTGCTTGCATTCCCCTGACTCATCTTATGACTGGTTCACTAGATTTAACCCTTACATCGCAGGATGTGCTCATGAATGGGAAGCCTTCTCCTTTGTACGTTCTTTCTCACCTCAATGGAAATGTTGTGATTGGGGTCCTAGTGGACCCCACGAGTAGTGTGAATGTGATCACAAAGGAGATGTTGATTCTAATTTTTCTTCATAAGGAGGAATATGAGAAGAAGAAAAGCACCATACATACCCACAATGGACTCTCGCTTTCTCCCCTTGGATCTATCACCCTCTCAGTCCTAGTAGGACCTAGGACTATAAAGCTCTTTTTGATATTATCCCCAAGTCTAACTTGTTCAGAGTGAAGCTATGCATCCCATGGCTAGTTTCTATGAATGTAATCCCTTTGGTGATCCATAAATGTTTGAAGTTCTCTCATGAGGGCTTCATGTACATTGTGCATGACATTGGGTATAAGCCTCTAGTGTTGCATTGGGCCTATTCGTTAGATCACTTCTAGCCTGCCTCTATTGGTTTGCTTTCTCCAAGGATAGACCTGTTATACTGCACTTATATTAAATACAGGAATGGGGACATAGCGCCAAAGGTGACCTACCCTCTTTCCCCATATGCTATTTCAGTTAAAGCTTCTATGATAGGGCAATAGTAGGCTGCCTCTTCCTCCTCTCAAAAGGGGAAGGGGAAGTCTTCTCGTGCCCAAGAACCTTCCTCTTCTTCTGCTCTTTCATTTGCTTCTACTTCTCACCCTTTTGTGGCACTTTCAAATTTTGCTTCCATGCCTCGCATGGGGAGTTTGATGGTGCCCACTTGGTAGAATGCCAAGCATCAGGTGTTCAACCTTCCTGTGTTTCCCATGGTGCCTTGGCTCGTTGTTTATGGTAAGGGGAAGGGTCCCAATGAATTTTTCTCTACATCTTAGCCTTTGCGGCCTCCCACTACTCCCACCTCTTTGGTGGTGAATGGGAAGAGGCTCGTCGCCAAGGTGCTTGAGTCTACTTCTCCACCGATTGTTGTTTTTGTTCCTACATCTCTTCCTGTTGTTTCTATCCAAGAGTCACTCCCTCCACCGATAATGGCTATGATGGAAACTCCCAAGGTAGAACAAAAGCCTTCTTCTCCTACTCAAGTTGTAGCTTCCATCTCTTAGAGCTAAAGAAACCGCCTTGTGTGTGAGCAGAAGCACCGGAGAAAGGATTTAGCTGCTGAGCAAGCTACCTCGTGGAAGGTGGAAGAGGAGCCCCTTCTGCTTTGACTCCCATTGCCTCGATCTTGCTTCTGGATCCCCTCATGAGCACGGATGAACCTCACCCTAAAAGGGTGCAAGTGTTCATCGCTCCCTTGGTTGAGCCTCCTATCCTAATGTCTCTTCTAGACATCTCACCTTTTCCTAAGCTCTTGGATATGCTAAATACCTTGATGGTGTCTACTACAGTTTTTTCCTCTTCCTCCTCACCTTTCACTTCTTCTATGGGGATCTCACATCCTATGATGAAGCATAAGTTGGAGGATGAACCTGCTTCTAATGGGGGTCGAAAGAAGGGATCACCTTCTTTGAGAGAGGGTTCTACTTTGGCTTGCACCATCCTAGTGATGGAGGTAGCTCTGACATCCCTCGAGTTTGTCATTTCCCATGAGTATTTCAGTAAGGTTGGCAATGGATCTTGGGGGCCTCCTTCTTCACCTGCTCGTTTGACACATGGCACTCCTATCAAATGCATGTTCAACTCAGTGGATGATGTCCTGGCTTTGTAAACGATCTTTGCAATATCAATGACATTTACCTCACAGAAGTTGAGCGAAGAAGACTTTGAGGGGAACTCTTCCTTAGCTCTTATCATAGGAGAGTCAGAGGGTGGTCCCCTTGCTATCCCGCCCTTGCAGGCTCGTCTACCATCTCCCTATAATGATCTAGATTGGGACAACGATGAGCTCCTAGTTGATGAGGAATTTGAGAGCACCTCTTCTTTATTTGTAGATTAGATTTGTGTGTGTGTTGTGTTTTCCCCGTGCTTGTTTTATGTTCCTAGAGGAACCTTGTCACCCTCATAGGTGCTTGGATAAAGGAGTGAAATTGTGTTTTAAATTTCTTCTATTTGTTGCATCATTCTTCTATTTTTTGTGCCTTGATTTTCGACAATTAGAGATGATGCAAAGTGTTGAGAGCATTTAGGCCTCACTTCCATGTTTACCCAATTTTTTATTTTTATTTTATTTTCACGTACCCTTCTTCATGATCTGATATAGTAGGGGATTAATGACAGTTCATATGCATATTATATTATATCTATTTATCTATATCTATGAGCAATTCTGACCCCAAATCATCAGATCCCCTTGTCTCTTGATTTCTACGTCTGTTGTTCTTTTCTTTTTTATCTTTCTCTATTATTTTCTTACTTCTTGATGATGTGATGCTTGTGTTGTCCCTCGTGTGTGCAACAACATTTCCATGTCTACATCTTGTCATGTATCATGGGCCATGACATCTCTGCATGATCATCCTTTCCTTAGGATGCCACATGCTCCTTCAGTTCGCATGCACCATCCTAAGGGGGGCCCCTACCTCTCTGATTTTCAATAAGGTGTGTTTGGTGGCTAATGAATCCCTTGCTGAAAATGTTTACATTTTTTAAAAAGTGTATCCTTCAAATAGGATCCCCTTAGCAAGATTTTCTTTTGAAATTGAATTTGTAGCAAAAAGAATTAAGAATTTTCCTTTAAGGAGGCCATTCTTCTTTTTCGGATTCCTTGATGAAAGAGAATCTTTCAAAAGGATTCCTTGATGACAGGATCATATACGAAAATCTCATCACTTTTCAAACGGAGTATCCCTTGAGCCGACCCCTTTTCTTTTGAACGGTTCCTGAGGGACCCCTTTGAAAACTTCTCCTTCAATTTCTTGTTCTAAGATATGACTATTTGTCCGTCTGCATGACTTTTTGCTCGCCTAACATGTTTTTTCTATGGATTAACATGTTGTCTTGCAAGATCGAGCCCCTGTGAGGGTCAATCAGACTCTGCGAATCCTTTCACATTTGGCCTCCCTTAGGACCAAGCACCTGTGGCGCCTCATTGGCAGGACCAAGCACCTGTGAAGCATTTTCATTTTGTAGGACTGAGCACCTGTAGAACCCTTTGTTCATCTTCTGCGTGACTGAGCACCTGTGGAACCAATTTAGTAGGACCAAGCACCTATAAAGCCCTTTGTTCACCTTTCATAGGACTGAGCACCTATGGCGCTTTTGTTCAAATATCCATAGGACCAAGTAGCTGTGGAGCCATCTCTTTCCTGCACTTGAGTTTTCCAGATTGCGGTCTTCTTCCTCAATGGTTCAGGTTTACATTCCTCAGCTTTCTCTCTACTTTATTGTACATTCGTTGACACTTATGGTTGCTAAAGTGGGGGAAAAATGTAATGGCATGAACTTGCACCCCTAGGAAAATTCTACATTTACGCTACCTCCTACCTTAGAAAATTGAGTCCAATAATGCAATCCATATTTCCGCCACCTTTCCCTATCCACTCGGTAGCTATTTTGTGTTTCGGTGGGGGATATTCTGTTTAGGACGCTAGCACGACGCACATATGTCTACATGGTGCACTGTCGTCCTAACATGATTCCCGCCTCTAAAATCTGCAGAGTCATTGCATTCCTCCATTGGATGTGAAGTGTAACACTTACTGCTCCCTTGACTAAATTCGAATGACTCTTTTGCCTCCATTTTCACCTTTCAAATGGCTATCTCATTTATTTTTTCATGCTTCTTGATAATCCTCACACTTTGGGCAATTCTCTTCATTCTTCTCACTCACTTTCAACACTTTCAAACTCCACCAACTCCCTTGAACCTACAAGTTAGTGTTTGTTGGTTCACTCTCTTCATTGTTGCAGTAATGTCGGTCTTTGAAGGCTTGCATGCTCGCTCCTTCCTCCATGTGCCTTGAGAGCATTTGGTTGAGAAGGTGATATCCTTCCACTTTCCACTCACTTTGCATTATCATACTTGATATCGTAGCATATTGTTGTTTACATGTTGCTTGGTATTTTAATTTTAATAGCTCTCTTTATCATCTTTCTACAATCATTGCTATTTGGTTGTCTGTGGAGGTGGAAACACCAAAGCGAGGGACTGACTAAGGCAGTCCTCTAAACACAACCCCAAAATTTTCTTGTCTTATGTGTGTAGATTCTCCTTGAGGTGAAGATCTTGAAGATATCAACTCGTTGGTACGAAGGTGAGCTTTCCTCACCCTTCTTTGTTAATTCATAGAATAGGTTAAGTTAAAGTATTCTTCTTATTATTTTGTCATTCTGCTACTTTTTGTTTCCGTTATTGTAGTAAACTTCATTAGTTAGGTCGTTAGTTGGTTTTTTGTGATTTCAGACTGTACCTTGCACTTTCTATTCATACGGATGTCAACGCGCCACTGAGATGCCAACATGCCACGTTGGAGTCTGTGTCCCACATTGTAGTCCTTTGGCAATAAGCTATTTGAGTTGTAGTTCGAATTTTGAAATTTTGCTTACCTGACTTCCTGAAACATTTGAGCTTGTAAAAGGACAACAACAACTAGATTACTCTTCCCTTTTAGCCTTTAAACTTTAAACTCTTCTAAAACATTCCATTAGCTCGAGGTAGATCAGGGTAGCCTATTGTTCTAGACCGTCCTATGACCTAGGGTCTTGAGCAGTTGGTCCCCCTCCTCTACAGTGGGTTTTTTTTTTGTAATATTTTCTATGTCTAAGGCGTGACAACATTTTTTTTTGTTGCCCTTTTAATTGTGAGTTGTTAATATCTTTATGTAGTTGGTAGGTTGATGCATCATATCTTTCCCTTTGTTAACCATGTATCTTACCTTGTATTAGTCATATTAAAGGAGAGCTTTTAACGTTAATTTTGCTTTTTCCTATATTAGTTATTTTTTTATTTTGTTCTGACCATTTACCTTGTACCAATCATATTATTTGACAATTTGTTGAATATCTTTTTCTTTTTTTTATGTTTTTAACATTGTATCAATAAATTAAAAAATGATATTAAATTCTATATAAATATTATTTTAATGACTATTATCTATTATTTATATATATAATAAAAAAAATTAATATATTAAATATATAAATAACCAAGGAAATTTTGTGAAAATATTTTAGTAGTGTTATCTAGTATTTATATATTTAACAATACTTACAATAAAGCCAAGCCCCAATTGGTGACATAACCAAGGAGAAATTTTTTTTTATAAAATAATGCAAAATTTTAAATGAGGCTAAGCCATTCACGCTTTTCAAGGAGTCGTTTTCCTTGTGAGTTTGAAGATACCAAGAACAAGAATTAAAAAAAAAATCTAAATTTGGGATGGTGACATGCTTTAAATGCCAATTTTACCTTTCTCCATCTCCTACTATTTTGTATTTTCTCAGCCGAATATTAATATTTTTCAAGTCAATATTAATGAAGACTACAAAATTTTCAACTTTATTTGTTCTTTTTAATGGAAGATAAGTAGTTTTTAATTTATTAGAGCTCTTCCCAATGAATGCCACTAACTTCACATTTATGTCACGTGGGAGAAAAACATCTATTGTGATTTTGGAGATCTTTTTTAAAATTTAAAAAGATTCGGAGGATTTTATGTTTGGATCTTATGTTGTTTTTTATTTTAATTGATATAAGGTTAGAATTTATGTAATGATTTATTTATTTATTTGTTTGTGTTTTTTTAATTATGTAAATAATATATATAGATTTAGAGAAGGTTAATATTTTTAATTTATTGGTATTAGAAGTATGGGTATTCATTTCATCAAAATCAGTAAAGGTATGATCTTAACTCCAATTTTTATTTTATTTTTTTAAATTTCAAATGAATGGTGAAATCACTCAACATACTATTATTTAGTGGATGTTGATATATTTGGAGGGACATAATTAAACTCCAATCCTTTGATAGAAAGTGATTTTTAAAAATCAAAATTAATTATCTTTATTTAGTGAATGTTGATACATTTGGAGGGACATAATTGTACATAGTACAATATGATATAAATATTTAGTTAATGTGTGAGAATTTCTTTCTACTATTGTGTTTCTACATTAGTCATAATCTCATTTGAATTTGTAATTTATATTAAATATATACTCTATTTAAATTTGTATTTCAACTTTATGTAAGAATTATATAAGTTATTACTCTCTATTGTAATAGGGTAACTATTGTGGTGCATACGTGATAACTAGTTATTATTGATTATATTTTCAAGTTAATCAAAAATATTTATTTATTTGAACGTAAACATGCAAATATTTTAATTTTTTTTTATAAAAGTGTTGTTTAAATTTTTATTGGTTAACTGATTTGAGATCTTACTAGAGCCTTCATGTTAGTTTATCCAAATATCAATTGAATGCTCAAATTTTTAAAAATGTAAGGTGCATAGAAAGAGATCTTGACATGCATTTTATAATACTTCAGTGCATGTACAACATACTAATTCATCCAAAGAGCTTGGCATGCATTGCATAGACATCATATTTGTTTACTTTTTCATTATATTGGTGAAATTGATGTAATATAAAAAGAAAAACTTGATAGTTCGTCAATATAAAATCAAAGAAAAAAAGTGACAATTCATTTTAAACATTTAACAGATAATATTAAATATTGACGTTGATAGCAACATGTATAAATATGATAATTAATCATTGATAATCTCATGACTTGGTATAACTTAGAAATGAAATAGATTTTTTGAAAAAATAAAATGTGATGTCTCATATTCTTCACTTAAAAGGATATGTATGTAATGCCTTGTTTATAGCAAACCACCTTGAAGAAGCTAACAAGATATTGAAACCCTATTATGTAAGCCTCATTTCTCTCATTTGAACCTTGTTGGTCGTGAAAATCTATCAAATTGGAGGGGTCAACAACTATTTGAAGATTTATGCAACTAGATTTTAAGACATATAAAGTGAGTTCATTCTTTCAACCTTAATAGCTTGTTTAAGATCAGATTGAGTTCTAATTTTTTGTAATTCTCTATATGTTGAATACTTTGCTACTTGGTTTTCAATTACACATTTTAGCTAAGAAGATCTTCTGAAAGATAAGAATGATTTTTCTTGTTTGAAAATCTAAGTATAAGCAAAAAGAAGTTTTTTCTTAGCATGTTCTTTGAGCCTTCATTTTAATTTCTATTTGATTAAAAATTGATATTACCTAGTGTATATTTTCATTATGGGTAAGGAGTTTGAAATAAAGGCCATTCCCAATAGTTTTGGTTATTATTTATATTACAACTGAGAGTATGTATGGCTTAATATTCGTTTGATATCTTTTCATGCATGATATCTTAGATGATACTTTCCATCCTATTAATAAGTTGTTATAAAGGTGAAATGACGAAGATTCTTTTGTCACAGTTGATAGTTTTGATTTATTATTTTTTGTGAAGGTTCTATTAAGATTTTTCTTTCAAAGTAGGTCATCTATGTTTTGAATTGATGGGCCACTAGTGATATAGGAGACACTCAGAGATTCCTTATTTCAATTTTTTTATGTTTGAGATATTTGTTAAGTCCAATTTATGATATTTTGAATAAGCACACTTCATGTAGGTCATGTTAGTTTAGAGTTTTAGACATTGTACAATTAAGTAGAGTGAATTGTAGAAGCAATTAGTAGAGCAAAACTAACATGAAAGAGAATTTTAAAATTATTAAGTAATTTGCTATTTTATCAAGCAAAGATCTTAGAAGATAGTGAGAAAAATTCATATAAAGGCCAAATATGGAGGAAGTTGTAGCCACATTTTTGGGTATCTAGGAATACATTTGTTTAGTAAGAATACAAATCTTATGAAGATCTAATAGTTCAATTTACATCAAGATTTGAAATGGTAGACAATAGTAAGGCTCATTTCTATTTAGGTTTAAAAAAAGAGACAAAATATGATTATTTCCTCAAAAAAATATACTTTACTAGAGGCTCAAAGAAAAAAATTCCAATGCTAGATTAGAAAACTTGTGATACTCTAACGATGAAGACTTTCATTTTATAGAAGAGGGGAAAATAGTATCTAGTTGTTAGTATTAGATACTAAATAATTATCCAATACTCAATCATTTTATATTAAATCTTTTTATCTTCCCCTCTTTAGATATTATCAAATGGCTCACCAAATATGACACCAAAACAAAAATTGTTTCTTTGAAAAATTTGTATGCATCGATATCAAAAACCCACTTTTAGCTACAATATATTTGAACTTTCACTTTTTCTAGTATAAAATCTTTGATTGTAACTATGTTACAATACATTTAGGGCATATTATAACATTTAAATCCATTCACCAAGTTGTCTAGTATTTTCTTCTTCCTAGATGAATGTTTAAATAGGAAAGTGTCAACCAATGAGTGCTTAGAGTAGTGTTTATGGAATAAAACTACTAGTTTTAACTCTATTTAAGCATCTAGCAATTAAGTCAACATTCTTTATACTAATAATAATACTTTTTATTTTCTTATAATGAACATATCATCAAAGAAATGTTGATATGTATTAGCGTTAATGGTTTAAAGTGGTTGATTGTAGTTATATTTGTAGCTTTTTTTAATTATAACTAATATTTATACATCGCTTTTTTATATATATAATTGATATGTAAATTATTCCATATTTGAAATTGGATTATTTTTTATGGAATAAAATTGTTTACTATAATTGTATTTACACTAAATATAAATTTGTAGCTTCTTGTATCATACACCTAACTATTTTCTTTTTTGTGTAAGTAGTTTAGATTAGGTTAAAATTATTAACTAGTTATAAAATGTGAGTACCACATTAGGTGGATTGACCTTGACTAGGTAAGAGGGAAGGGAAAATTATGCTCCACTTGTTAGCAAGTGCTAGTGTAGAATTTTCTCACTAGATGTACTCAAACCCATTTCTAGTAACTCAATATTTCTTTATAAATTGTAATTATATCTCTAATGAAGGTTATGTGTTGATTAAAATCTTTATTTGTATTTGGTTTATAGTTAGTAGATTGCATGATTTAAAAATCATTCCTTTGAAAGAACTAATAATATAAATTCAATATATTTAATATTTTTCTCTAATAATAATATATAAATTTAACAAATAGAATATTTATTGATATTGTTGATGCACCTTAGGTTGTGATCAAATTAGTTTCAAGTTTCAATGGAATTAGAGGTAGAATGGACAAACAATGTATAGCAATTATTTTTTTTTAATTTTAATTTATGTTTTTAATAATGTTAATATATTAAAATATGTTCATATTTTAATTTAAAAAGACAAAAATACTATTTATGTCAAATACTATTATCGAAAAAAATCGAGTTCCGATTTCTCCTTTCACTAGCTCAAATAAAATATTATTATTTTGCAATGTATGATAAAAGTCACAAGTTAACTTTTTTTCATTTCATAATTATTGTTCCTTGTAAGACAAACAATATTTTCCAATCATTTTAATTAATTATTTTCAAATATACTTTCAAACATGTTGCAATAGAAATAACTAGTCACTATGCGACACATGTTTTTATTTAGCCTTTTTCTTTATCTTTCCTCCCTTTTTGAATCTTTTAACTATTTTGCTTAAGATTTATTTTCAAAATTGAAGGAATATAAAGCATTCACCCTAAACCAATAAATTTAAGCTTAATCTATATTAAATTAAAATTTAGAAAATAAGGATTTGAGATGAAAATAAATATGTTGAAATCTAAATAATTGAATTTAATAAAATAAAATTATTTAGAATGAATAAGAAGTTTATCTTGATTTTTGCATATTGTTAACTTTGATTTATTTGAATAATTGAGACAATGTAATAAAAGAATAGATAATATTATACCTACAACCTAATCCTAATCCACTAGTGACCTAGTCTAATTAGTGCAACCTTGGTCCTTCCTCCTTTTATTTTTCTATTATAATGGAAGAGTACAATATTTATTTATGTTTTCTTAGTTTTCTCCCTTTCTTACATTTCTCCTATCTTTTGGTTTGTTTATTTTCAACAATTGAAGGAAAATAAATGTAAGACTATTTTCAATTGATTTAATTTTGAAAATAAGGAATTGAGATAGAAATAAACATTGCAATTTGAGTATCTAATAATAAGAAATGATATAACTAAGAGAGATTAAGAAGCTTATTTAAAACTCAACATGATGTCAAATACTTTTTAAATTTATTAGGATGTGTTAGAAGATTATAAACTAAGATATATACTAGGAAAAAGATTAAGAGACTAGGAAAAATATATTATATCATATGGGACATAACTACACCTACATACTAAGACTATGTTGCCTACACAACCAAGTCTGAATTAGTGTAACACCTATGTGATGATGCAAAAACTTGAAATATTGTCACTTCTTTTGTACATGTTTATTTAACAAGAAACTATGTTGAAAAATACAAGCAATCTTGTTATAGGTAGATGAATGATTGTTGACTTCCTTGATAGTATTCAAGCCTTGTTGTCAATGTACAAAGATTAAAAAAAATCCAAAAAAGATGTAAAATGATGGTGCAATTGATATAGAAATCGCATTCCAAGAAAGTTATCCTTAGGAATGAGAAATTGAAAATTGAAATAGTTCAATTATCTTGTGGCACAACCCAATCCAAGGGTCATGTGTGTAGTATTTCTAAGAAGAGAAGTTATATAGGATTAGAGTAGTCCTAACTAAGGTGATGGTTAAGTCTATTTTGGGTGATAGGTTCCCTATTAGGGTTAGTTTGTGTGTCAAATGAGCCAAATTAAGTGTTGATACTATGCATTAATATCTATGCAAAGAAGTATAACTGAAAGGGGTAATAGTGTAGAGTATATGCACTTTTATCTCTTAAGAAAATATATTATGATTTTTTTTATAATGGAGTGAATTTGCACCCCTTGCAAATTCCCCATTTGCATCCCCTCACCTTAGAGAAATTAAACCCGACAATGCTTTTCCATCTCATCCATTCCGCTTCCACCCACTTGGCAGCTATTTGTAGTGTCAATGCGGGAATTTTTGTTAGGAACGCTAGTGCAGCGCGCAGATGTTTACGCGACACAGGATTCTCACTTCTAGAATCTGTAGAGGCATAACACTTCTCCATTGGCCACGAAGAGTAACGCCTCTACACCCTTGACCCATCTCGAACGACTCTTTTAGGCTACTATTCACTTCAAAATAATTGATTCTTCATTCAATTGGATCCTATACACACTTCATGTTTCTACACACTCCTTTAGCGTTTTTACAACACTTTCCTCCATTATTGAAGCTCTAAAGCATTACTCTATTGGATTCCACTCTCATTGTTGCGGCAATGATAGAATCTTCAAGCTCATTAGCTCGTATCTCCCTTCACATGCTTGAGGGTGCCTTTTTTAGAGGTGATATCCACTTCACTTAGCATTATCATTTGATTTTGTAGTATAGTGTTGTTACCATTGCTTGGTTGTACCTTCTTCCATTACTTTCTTTATTGCATTTTCTATCTCATGGTTATTATGGTTGTCCGTGGAGGTGGGAACACTGAAACGAGGGTTTGATTACGACAAGCCTTGAAACAACCCCAAAATATTTCCCCATTCTATTATGTATAGGTTTTGTATTTATGCAGAGCTTACGGGAGGCTAGAACATTCGTAAGTTGTATTTCCATCACCTTTCACTCTTGTCAACTTCTTTTTTTAAGTTAAAGTATTCTTCTTGATTTCTTAGTATTTAAGCTTCTTTATACTTTTTGTCGTTATATAAAACTTTATTTATTATATTACAGCTAAAACTTTGCCAGTATTAATTATATTTTGTACTTTATGTCTATATGGACGCCAAAGCTCGATCGAGGTGCCAGCATGCCATGTTGTCGTTTGCCTTCTGCACTGGGGTCCTTTAGCAGAGAGTTGTCGGGGTCTCAGTTTTGACTCAGGAATTAGCTCATCTGGTTCCCTAAACCTCTCGGGTTTGCAAAAGGATAGTTGTAGATTAATTTCCCTTCCTTTTCACTCTCCTAAAACACTAAGCTTGTCTTAGAAAATCCTTAGCGTGAGGTAGATCAGGGTAGTTGATCGTTCTAGACCCTTCGCGACCTGGGGTCCTGAGCATTCAGTCCCCCTCCTCTACACTTTCTTACCAACTACATTGCAACTATAATGGGTTAAACATATAAATTTTATTGTATATATAAATAAAGAGAATTGCTTTAAATCTATTTTAAGAAAATAAAACATCCTCACATAAAAATCTAAGTTCATAAATTAAATCATGATTGAATAAAATAATTAGCCTAGATTTTAGAGTTCAGACTAAAAATACATAGTTGAGTGAATCTAAAAATAAAAAAAAATGGTAATAATAAATTAACACCTTTGTGTTAATGAAGAGAAGATTATTTTTTCTGAAAAATGATTGATACCTTAATTCTCATTTTGAAATTGGTATGAGAAAACTAAAACCAATGAGATTTGTGAAGATCAGAGTTGTATATGGCTTGGGGTCAATTTTGTACCTATAAAAGTGAACTCTATATCTACATATTTGAACCTTGAGGGGGGGCTCAAATATGTAATGCAAATTGTTTTAGTCCCATGCCTTCTATGTGTCTTATACCTTTTAAGTCCACCATTTATAATGGGCTTGAGACAACCTCATTGGATCTTCTATGAGTTAAAAAAGCCTAATTTTTTCTCTATGTCATCCCTCATGTGCTAAAAATTGTAAGAAATCTAAAAACTTTTGAGTCTAGGGTGGTTTTTGATAAATTTTATGTGTAGTAAAAATTTCAAACATGTCCATCCCAATCTTCCACTCCACCCATCCCCACCTTTTCCTTCTATCCTTATCAGCCTGTCCAACTTCCCCTTCCCAACATACCTTCCCCCCAATCCTTAGCTTCCAAATAATTTTCCATTAAAAAATTTCTAAGTCTTTCATACCAAAGTTTTGTACCATCCCTTATTTGGGTGCCTCATATTGACCCTCCCTGGTTCTTGAATCGTAACTTATATTTTCCTTAACTCTTTTAATGAAGTCAAAGTTGGATGATTCCTTCTACTTAAGTATCATTTCCATGTCATCCTCAACCCCTAAACTTTGTAAATTCCTTTGTATATTCTTTTAAAGTTAGACTTGTGCCTTTCCTTTCACTTTAGTACATATTATAAGGTATTCCTAACTCCCAATCCTCAACATTCTAAAGTTTATTGCCTTATTAGGATTATTTGTTCAAACTTATCCTATTCCACACACCTTAATGGTATGAGTACCTCATCACCCTTGATCCTCATTGCCTCAACCAAAAACATGAAGTATGAGTCATCCTTAACCCTTGAAAGTCTAAAACTCTCACCTTTTTCACTATTTGACCTCACCTACCTCCCTATAGGTACAAAATACTATTTATGACTAGGGTTGATATCATAACTTTGTAGATTAGGGTTTCTCCTACCTAGAAACCACTATTCATCAAAAGGGTATAGATTTACATACAACTTGTAATGGGAAAGGGAAAAAAATTCTAAAAACACCATGACTAATTTGATGGAGCTTTGTAGCTATATATTAGATTGAATCATGACATGAAATTATTTTAAATAGAAAGGGTGTAAATTCAAGGAGAATAAAAGGTAAAGATTTGGCTCATATATTATATTTAATATGGTGGTTATGATTTTTAGGCCATACACTTCCATGCCATCCCTAGGTAACATTTTTAATAGATTTATCAACTAGACCATGCTTTGGCATGTCAGATCCAACTTGGTGTAATAAATCAAAAATGGTTTTTTCTAGTTTGTTTCATGCTCTCCTGAGTCTCCTATATGGTTTTCAACATTTTTGTAGTCAATTTTCATGCAAATTGAGAAACAAATTGTGATGTGTGTATGGCTATGGATAGGTATCATGGGTTTCCTCAAATATTCAATGATTTCACCATCTTGAGACTCCAATGAGATTTTATATTTCAATAAATGATGAATCTATATATACAAATTTATATTCTTTCAAATAATTGTTTTTCAAGCCAAATTTTGGTTCTGCTAAGCTTCAAATGTATTTTAGGGAATTAATATCTACGTGTATGAATTAAAAGTATTATATAATGGCATACGAAGTTGTTGTAATGAATATCTTATGTAATGGATGTATCCACGATAATTTATAATGATTTAGGGGATTGTATAGTCGTAGTTGTATAGTTCCTCTCACCACATTTATTGGTGCAACTATAATAAAATTTTGATGTGTGTTTAACATCTAATACATTACAAATGATTTTTAATGGTCATTATTTTATTGCATATGGGTCATTATATTTTTGAGAATGAGTATTAATAATTCCCATCATACTTGATATAATCATTTATTTTTATTTTAATGTAGATATAGTTTTATACATGTTGTATTAATATTTATTTTCCCTCTTTATTGTTCTTGACTTGGTTGTCCAATAGAGTAGGCATAAATCCATGTTGGTTCAAGATCAAGAAATTTTATTTAAATTCATCTTTTTTTGGTTAGTTGTATGAGTATAGTAGGTTTGGTTCAAAAGTATACATGTTGTTCATGATTTGGTATTACAAACCAAGAATAAATCTTAAGAAAATTAAAATTATTAGATCATAAAATAATTATGTACATGTATACACCTTGTCATTGTATATGTAAGGAAAAATAAAAATATCTTAACGGACTAAATGGATCCTTATATCTATAGGTGCATGTACAAGGTTTGTTATGAGTTATAAAAGAGGTATAAAGTAACTAGTTGATCTTAATCTAGTGACAATTATAAGGGTCAAGGATATGAGGTATAACTATATATTTATTATATTCATGTTACATTTTAACCAACTTAAAAACTTCGTAAGGATTCTTGTAGGAACACCCTCTTGATTCTAAGTTGTTCTCAAAGTGTAGGAGATATTACCCACTCTCAAAGAAGGTCTTTAATCATCATTCAATATATTGATGAACCTCAATTTCACCCTCTTGGAGACACCCCTTAGAGCTAAAGGTGTAATAACTTGTTTCTATGATTTTGGTATGTAACACATCACATGTGAAATTTATATGATGTGCAATAATATTATCTTATAGTCTAAGAAACTTATATACCTATAGATAATGATTCACCAGACATTTTGACCTATAATAACAAACTAGTGGTTTTTAGGAAGCCTTTTGGGGAGATCTAAGAAATATCTTCTCTTTATGACAAGACCTTAGATTCAAGTCAATAGTATTTGATAAAAAAAGAGGAAGAAAATTATAAATAATATATCATACACTATCCCAAATGAGGATAACTTCAAACTTGGTACTTGGAGAAAAATGCAAAAGGGTGATACAAAGACCTAGTGTAAGAACTAAGGTTTTAACCTTGTAAAAAAATAGGTAATATAATAAAAATATATTAATGTAAATTTGTATCATGATAAAATCAAGGGTGAATTTGAGAGGTCTGACACTAATAGTGTGTGATTTTGGAGATAATGAGTGAGCATGCATAAGATTTTTTGATAAATGCATAATGGGTGATAACCTAAGGAGTGATTTCCTTTTCTAATTGACTTAATACACACAATTTAAATGATTTGGCATGAAAAATTACATGTAACTAGTTGAAAAGGAGTAAACTAGGGCCCATGATTAAATTTAAATTTAAAATATTTGGGGTCAATTCTACAAATCACAAGAATATGTTGGGTCAAATCTAAAAGTATATATTTGAACATGGGAGAGGAATGTGTAATTTGAGGTTTAAATAATTTTTGGGGATGGATTTAGTTATGTTTTAGGTATATAAATGATAATTTGAGTAAAAAAAGGTGCCAAATTTGTCAAAATCATGCATTAAGACCAAGTATTCAGGAAACCCACACAAAGTGGTACAAAGTGAGCAATGAAAGTGTAGTGTATGCATTTTTACCATTACATTTCCCCACTTTGATGCACATGTGATATTAGTAAAGAATACCAAATTATAAAAATATGAAAGATAAACATATAAAGAAGTAGAATATCAAAAGAAAATATTTGAATTCCACCTATGGACTACACATAAACTCTAAGAATGATTAAAAAATTTCCCTCCTTATTTTTATGTATAACCATTAAGTCATACATATCAATAAAAGAGAGAAATTTTGAATACAAAATTTAACATGGAAATAGAAAGAGATGTGACTCATAAACATAATAAAGTGAGCATTTAATCACATGATAGAATGAATCACAACAAAATTGAGATAACATCAATGAAAAATTAGAGATATATACCTTATATGCTTACCTCTATGTGTGTAAAAGAAGAAGAATATAAAATTCCTTCACTTTTAACCCTAAATTAGAAAAATCATGGATATATGTAATCTATAAAAAGAAAACAAAAAACTTTCCTCTCAAAGGGAAAGACCAAGTGAAAATCATAGAAGGAAACAAAATGACATGCAAATTAGAAAATAAAAAGACAAGTAGATCAAATGGAACCATAAGATGTATCATTTGAATTATTTCCCCCAATAGGGCCTTTTCAAAAATTCTTTTGAGATTCATAACTTTGTCTAAATGTGAAACACAAAGAATCTAAATGGGGCTAGAAAGGCCATGAGAATCGATATCCTGGGATTACTAAGAACTCTGGGAAAAGATAGAAAAAGGTTATAAATACCAAGATAAAGGAAAAAAAATAATAATTAAGGGAAAAATAGGGAAGATTTAAAAAAAAAACCAAAAATACGATAAAGGATAAAGAAAGACAAAGAAAACAAAAGGGGGGCCCTAGCTTTACTAAGCAAAAATATAGCATGTATATGTAGAGCATAACAATATCATACTTCCTTGGAGTCCAATACTTGTGTGAGTGTATCAATATTGGGTGGAGTCTGATATTAGTGTGGATGTATCAAACTTTGAAGAAGTTTGATACTATTGAACAATGCCAAACTTTCATGAAGCCTAATACAAGGGTATCAGACTTTCGTGGAGCCTGATACTGGAGAAGGGTGTCATATTTTCATAAAGTCTGGTGCCAAGGTATCAAACTTGTGGGCTTCTTGATACCCTTTGGGGGGTCAGGGATTTTTGGTGACCTTTGGTAAGAAAATTATGCCAATTTATTAGTGATTTTTTTACTAATATTATATATTTCCTTGTAGGTTTTGGAGGCTAGTTGTGTAGAGAGGTTTAGAAGATGTTTGAAACCCAACTCTCCCCTATGCTTCATTCTTAATTCCAACCATGGTGTTTTTAATTCTTCCACTTATGTCACCATGCTTTGTACATTTGTGTGCATTCCAAGTCATTATGACACCTTGAGCATGTATTAGTGTTGATTGGTTTATTTTATTTTATTTTTGTAACACACAAATTTTTGGTATGTGTTTTTTCCATTAATGTCATAGGTTTGTAGCTTGGGGTGTTATAATGTTATCAACATTTTATTCTCTTCTAGTTTTAATATTTTTCTTATGCAGATCATCTTGGCAATTGATTTGGTCCCTAGGCTCATTTCCTCCACGTCATCTTCATTTATTGTCTTACTTCTTATTTTTTAGAAATCAACATAGACAAACATTCATCCCAATGCAACAAGACTTTTAGGGATGGTATTTTTTTATTTGTATAATATCATTCTCAAGAAAATTCTCAATTCCTTCATCTTTTTCTACCATGGGCTGCCAATCAATAAGTTAGATTTCAAAGTGCCCAATACAATTCAAGAACTCATAAATCTTTTGATCATTATCAAATACCTTCCAACTATAAATATTGTACATAATGCTAGGCTTGGTAAGGACTTCAATGCTCATACCTACAATGAGGGTATGCAAAGGAAGTATAAAATTTAGAATCTAACACATCAAGTGTATACATTATTATAATCTTATATCTTTCTACTCATTTGATATCGAAGGCCTCAAAAATATCAATAGTGTCCCACATAGCATTCCTACATATCTTCAACCACTTTTCTTTTGCAATATAGGTATCCATAACTTGAGACACAATAAATTGAAAATCACCATATGCTCTAAGGAACTTGATCCCATATATAGAAGTTATATTCAATCCAAGAAAGAATGCTTCATACTCAATCACATTATTAGTGTATTCAAAGTTCAACACATTTCCTACACCACTATAACTCCTACACATTTCCTTCTCTCAAAAACACCATCAAAGTGTAAATTCCAAACATTACTAGCCTCTAGATATTAGTATGAGGGAAAATAATCAAGGTTGGCCTACTTATTGAACTCATCATCAAAATATCTAATAAATCAACTTGATTCAATGTCAATTTTACAAATTGTAGTGCCTTACTGAAATTCTCAACTATATGTAGTGTTTTCTTCTCCTTGTGTAATCAAACCTCTTTACCATATATCAAAATTGTAGAATGGGATAAACCCATACTTATGCTACTGTCAATTGAATCTTACTACTTTCTAAACAATATACCCCATGTAGTAGGACAATCAACTAGATAATATTCATGAAAAAATGTTTACTAGGGTATGTAACAAGATATAATTTAATATTATTTACCACCCTAATTACATTTACCTCATTAAAATATATGATGAAACAATTTCCATATGACTTACACTCTTATAGGTCTAGATAATTCATGACTTCTAAAGGAATCACATTCTAAGGTGCTCTGAAATCTACCATATAATTGAGTACTATTTTATCTTTTATCAACAAAGATGTGTAAAATAGATTGATTACCCAATTATTGTTAGCAAGCATTGGGCCCAAGTAGACCTCAGACACCCCTTAGATGTTAGCTTCATCACTACCCTCTTAGGGATCATTACAAACTTCACTAGGCTATTTGAATAGTGGGGACATTAATGTCAAGTAATGTCCATTCTCTATGTTTAGGGATTCTTAGCAACTCTTTGACTAGAACTTGAACTTTCAATTGACTCAATGCTTGAACCATGTTAATTAACCAATAAAATAGCAAGGGACCAGATAGTGGATTAGTCATAACACTAGTGTAAGAGATTAAAGGCATTGCCTCAACACCAAAAATAACCTACTTTGCATTGAGCATGATTCCAACTACCCTAACAACCCTTTATTTTTTATTTTTTATTTATTCAACTTGATTTTTCTTTATATTTTTATCTCATCTATTTTATGCATTTTTATCAGAATATTAACAATATTTTTTTAGGAACATACCTCTTTTTTAGGGATGCATAAGATATATGCATCTTTCTCCTAGGCAATGATCCCCTTATAGTATCAGTCACACTTTGACCTACATTATGATCCATTTTTTTTATTTTTCCATTTATGCTCTTGGTACATCTAGAGCAGCAACACCTCCAACTTGATTTGTGGCACCAACTTTCCTATTTATTAACTAGTAATCACTTTGTACCTCCATTATTACCACTTAGATAAGAGCCTTGATGTCCTCATATAAGGGTTTTTCTCTCTTGTATCTTGATTGCGTCAATTCTTTAAGCTTATTAAAATCTCTATTTGGTAGCTCATATCAACCTTGGTGGCTATCATGATCATATTGGAATAATTCCTCACCTTCATACATGTCTAACTCATATACATTCTCATCATCATAGTACTTAGGTACTCCATCCTCATGTCAAAATTCTTTCCCCTTAACAAGTTCGATGGTAATGACACAATTTGATGGGTTGTAATGCAAATAACATTTGTAAAACTACAATAAATCCTCTTAAAGATTTGTGTGATCCTTCCTCAAGGAATAAAGGGTGCATTTTAACTTGGTATACTTAGTTGGCATGCCTAGGAACCATTTTTATATATTTTTTTCCAAGTTTATTAGAGCAATCATAATTTTATGGCCTATTGTATAATATTTTTCCTTCATTAAATTGAGTAGAAACATTATTATAAGACCTCCATTTCTCATTTTTAACAACTTTATATGAGAGATACTTTATAGCTCACATCAATTCATCAAGTTTGTCTTCTACTATGAGATACTTGTTAGAAGTTGTTGCATCTAAGTTTTGAAGTTTTACTTTTGCTCTTTTAATGCCCATCCTAGATGCTCTCATGTTGCTTTCTATATTACTTTCCAAATTGGATATGCATCCCTTAATGTTTGGGGATTCTTATCCTACATGAAATATCCCAATTTAGCATCAAAATATACACAATACAAAACAAGACACATAGGTTCATTCAACCTCACATGGTCAGGAAAATTTCATATAGTCATCACAAGCTTTTTATTAAAATTAATGATAGTTTTACCCCCTTCTTTATTATGGTCAACTCGTCAACTGTAAACTTCAAATCCACTCTCTTTTAACTATAACCTAAAAATCCTCATAAAATATTCCCATGAGTCTACATTAGTGTTCAAAATGCCCCTATATCATTCCTTAGCACTTTCTTCTAGTGATTGGTCAAGAAGTCTTTGTCTTACACCTCATACTCATATGTTATCTCAAGAAAATGCCTCAAGTGGTCCTCATTGGTGACAACATTATTTCCTTGTAAATTTGGCACCTTTCCTCTAATCTCATTTGGAATAGGATTAGGATACCCTAGAATTCCATAAAATGCAATTTATTAGTATCTTTCTAATCTTTATTGTTGTCTTACTAGAGAAAATATTTGAGCATGTCTTTTGGGGTTACCTCCTATAATTTATTTCATACCTTAATTTAGGTAGAATTATTGATTTGGTTAACATTGTGTGCATGTTGATTTGGATTTTTTTTACATTATTCTAATCTATATTTTTTTGTTGATTAATATTTTAATTTTGATTCATTTGATGAAATATTGATTAAGTTTATCTTTCCATTGCTTAATTTGGACTTCTAATCATGATACCTAAATATTTAAGCTGGTCGATAAGATAATTCTCTTTCCCTATGTTGATTTTCTAATTGAGTAGTAACACCAACATCCTAGAGAATATTTTATACTTCTTGCTCAGTTCCATGAGATGTAGGAGAATTATGGTACAAATTGATGCATGAGCATCACTTGAATGTTGTTCTTGAAGGTCCAAGAGACCTAGTTGATGTTTTAAGGACTATTTTGTTCTGTGAGTCCTATTTGTATGTCAAGAAAAGATTAAAAAAAAGTTTTAGAAAACCATATATATAATATTTTGTAATGTTTTATAGCCTAGGTGTGGTATATGATTAAAAGTTGCAAAAAGAGAGCATAATTGTCTAGTTAATGACTTAGACTTTAGGGTTTTAGGAAAAAAAGACATATGCTCGAGTGTAACTACTTTTTGTAAGTTATTGGATGTGTAATGAATCAAAAAACATGCTCCAAGAAGTTGAGGAGCAAGATTTCATGAGATATACCCTATTTTCACAATTTTATGACAATTTTTTCTTAAAAAATAGTAAAAAATAGGTTGGTACGGACTTGTACAACATAGTTTCAGGTTTTTGATTGCATGGGATGATAATGGCATGTATTAAGGTTCAAATTCAGGTGGTTTGAAGTGATTTCATTGAGTTTTTCTCAATTTATGGAAAAAACAATGCTCGCTGCCCTATTTAGAAACTAGGGTTTTTAGTGAGTTAAAAAATTCATATCTCAAGTTCTAACCAGTGAAAAATCATGAAATTTGGAACATATTTCTTATAGGTATTTGGGCACATTTGCACCAAAGGGAAAGTAATAATTCTTTAATTTGCATTATTTATAGAGGACAATGTGTTTTTATTAGCATCTAGACTGTCATAAACCCTAGTTTGTTGAGGGTTTTGTGAAAATGCATTGTTTTGAGTTAATCACTATTACTTAGGATTTGAATGAGGTATGTGGGGTTTTTTTAAAGTGTTTAGAATCCTAAGAAAGAAGATAAAATGACTGTTGATTGTTTATTGATGCTTGAACCTATGAAAACAAGAAAATAGGATAGTTTACAGGGTGTTATTTGTTGTCACCATTGAAAGATCAGGGAATCAAGCGGATATTGTTGTGAAACCCACATTTTATTGTTCTTTATTGTCCATTTTGTGTGAAGTTTCTATTACTTTGCATCATTTTTTGCTATCAGAGCCTAAAAGTTCTAGGAAGAGGAAGTTGTCTGTGCTCATGGGATTTTGTAGGTGTGTTGAATTTTTGACAGGTTAGAAGGAAGAACCTGGGTACCAAAAGATTGGTCAAGAGGAGGAAAAGAAAGAAGCCTAAGGTGAGGTATCACAAAGAAAATAATATGCAGCAGCAATATAAGAAAGAAAGCCTCAAATGGAAGGGAAAGATGAAAGACAACAGGATAAGCCAAGTTGCAGAGTTTGATAGAGAAATGGAAAAGTTGAAAAGAGGTATTAAACTTATAGTGCAACAGTTTCTTGAGGAAGAATACCAAGGAAATGTTGGGTATTGGCCAATGAGAAAGAAGGTGAAGTGGCCTATAAATTTGATTGTTCAAAAAATAATAAAGCAAAGGATAGTTTTCTTGGAAGGTGAAGGTGAACAAAGTTTGGGTAGAAAAGAGTTGCTAAATGAGAAAGAAAGGAAACAAGTTGCAGCAAAGGTACATTGTGAGGTACTTAAAGATGATTTGTGGGCACAAGTTTTTGAGATAGAACAAGAGTGGAAGGTGAATATTTCTAATGAAGGTATGAAAACAAGTAGGACAACGAAGGAAGACACAAGAAGGCAAGCATAGGGAGCTAGTGAAGAGGCAAATTGGCCTCATGGTTCTTATCTAATACATCTTTATTATAATGTTTGTATAGGTGTAGACCAAGGAGAGAATGAAGAGGATGAATAAATAGATAAAATTTATGAGACATATGAAAGAGAAATATAATTTTGGAGTCTTGTAATTGAGAAGATCATCAAGAGGAGGTACAAAAAGTAAGCACGAAACAAAAGCGTGAAGACCAAGAAACACGGAGCAGATCAAGCCAAGCATGAAGAGGATAAAGAGAAGGTCAGAGAACAGCTAAGAATACAACACAATTGGAAGAAGATAAAGAAAAATAGACCATCATTTAAGATGGAACTCAAATTTCTTTTCCCAGGGGAGTATGATGCATGAGCATCACTTGAATGTTGTTCTTGAAGGTCCAAGAGACCTAGTTGATGTTTTAAGGACTATTTTGTTATGTGAGTCCTAGTTGTATGTCAAGAAAAGATCAAAAATAGTCTTAGAAAACCATATATATAATATTTTATAATGTTTTCTAGCCTAGGTGTGGTCTAAGGTTAAAAGTTGCAAAAAGAGAGTATAATTGTCAAGTTAATGACTTAGACTTTTGGGTTTTTGGAAAAAAAGAAATATACTCAAGTGTAACTACTTTTTGTAAGTTCTTGGATGTGTAATGAATGAAAAAACATGCTCCAAGAATTTTAGGAGCAATATTTCATGAGATATACCTTGTTTTAACAATTTTATGATAGTTTTTTTTTTTGAAAAAATAGTGAAGAATAGATTGGTCTGGACTTGTATGACATAGTTTCAGGTCTATGATTGTGTGGGATGATAATGGAATGTCTTAAGGTTCAAATACAAGTTGTTTTAAGTGATTTCATTGAATTTTTCTCAAGTTATGGCAAAAACAATGCTCGTTGCCCTATTCTAAAACTAGGGTTTTTAGTGAGTTAAAAAATTCATATCTCAAGTTCTAATTGGTGAAAAATCATGAAATTTGGAAGATATTTTTTGTAGCTCTTTGTGCACATTTCCACCAAAGTTCAAGTTATAATTCATTAATTTTCATGATTTATAGAGGATAATGTGTTTTTGTTAGCATCTAGACTACCATAAACCCTAGTTTTTTTTAGGGTTTTGTGAAAATGCATTGTTTTGAGTCAATCACTGTTACTTAGGATTTGAATGAGTTCGATGGGGTTTGGTTAAAGTATTTAGAAGCCTAAGAATGAAGAGAAAATTATTTTTGATTGTTTCTTGAGACTTGAACCTAAGAAAACAAGCGAATATGATAGTTTATAGGGTGTTATTTGCTGTCACCATTGAAAGATCGGGGAATCAAGTGCATATTATTGTGAAACCCACATTTTATTGTTCTTTATTGTCCATTGTGTGTGAAGTTGCTACTACTCTGCATCATTTTTTGGTATCAGAGCCTAAAAGGTTTGGTAAGAGGAAGTTGGCTATGCTCATGGGATTTTGTAAGTGTTGAATTTTTGATAGGTTAGAAGGAAGAACCTGTGTACCAAAAGACCTCGCAAGAGGAGGAAAAGAAAGAAGCCTAAGGTGAGGTATCACAAAGACAAGAAGATGCAGCTAAAAGATAAGAAATAAAGCCTCAAAAGGAGGACAAGATGAAAGACAACATGATAAGCCAAGTTGCAAAGTTTGATAGAGAAACAGTAGAGTTGAAAAGAGGTATTAAACTTGTAGTGAAACAGCGTCTTGAGGAAGAATACCAAGGAAATGTTGGGTATTGGCCAATGACAAAGAAGGTGAAGTTTCCTATAAAGGTGATTGTTCAAAAAAGAAGAAAGCAAAGGATAGATGTCTTGGAAGGTGAAGGTGAACAAAGTCTGGATAGAAAAGAGTTGCTAAATGAGAAAGAAAGGAAAAAGTTGCAACAGAGGTACATTGTGAGGTACTTAAAGATGATTTGTGGGCACAAGTTTTTGAGATAGAACAAGAGTGGAATGCGAATATTTCTAATGAAGGTATGAATACAAGTAGGACAACGAAGGAAGACACAAGAAAGCAAGCACAAGGAGCTAGTGAAGAGGAAAATTGGCCTCATGGTTCTTATCTAATGCATGTTGATGATAATGTTTGTATAGGTGTAGATCAAGGAGAGAATGAAGAGGATGAAGAAATGCATAGTGTTGTACTCAATATTAATTTTTTGCTTCAATAAGGCATTTTGATTAAAATGATCTAAATCATGTAAAATTGTTGTTAAAAGTTTGTTTTAGGTCAAACAAAACATAGGCTTTTTGTGGGTTTATGTCAAGGAAGATACTTGCAATATTCTAAAATTTTAAAAATTAGGGTTTCATACCCTTGTTTTTAGAAAAAAACCCTAAAAATAGGACCTTTCCAAAATTAGTTGAAAATGATTTTGATAGGATAATTTGACTTCACAATCACACTGGTCAAGTCAAAATCACCAAAAAATTTATTTTACCTTGGTAGGTCTACTTCATTTTTTCAGGAGAAAAGTTAGGACTTCCACAGCCATTAATGGCAGATGGCCAGTACTAGGTATCAAAATCTAAGCCTCAAAATCTTCAACAAAGAATCCATGGTGAAAGATGCTCAAATAGATGTTATGTGATGGAGGGGATTTTCAAAAGTGAGAAATGCTAAAAATTGATAAGTAGGAGGTATTTTCCACAGCGTGTTAAATTATGATATTGCTATCAAGATTCAACCATTTAGTTTTGAGTCAAACAAATTGACCCATGTTTCATGAGTAGTGGTTCACAAGAACCCATCTCTCATGATAATGAATGGTCCACTTAATACTCATTGCATCTAGGTGATGCTCACAAAGGTGAAGTAGTGGGCCTTCCCGAGAGGTCACCCATCCCAGTACTACTCCAACTCAAGCGCGGTTAACCACAAAGTTCAATAAGGCACAACACTTGTTGAAGATTTTGCAAATGGGGTTGCAAGCTAAGTGGGTTTAACCTTGGAGTGAACTCTATGGTTAAGCGTGCTTGAGTTGGAGTAGTACTAGGATGGGTGACCTCCCGGGAAGGCCTAGTGCTTCACCTTTGTGAGCATCACCTAGATGCAAATGAGTGCTAAGTGGACCATTCATTATCATAAGAGATGGGTTCTTGTGAACCACTACTCATGAAACATGGGTCAATGAGTTTGACTTGAAACTACATGATTGAATCCTAATAGCAATATCATAATGCTAAAAAATGACTAAGTCTGGAAGATGCATGCCTTGCTACAAGGAAGAGGCTACATAGTCAATTCCTTAGCCAATTTTCAAGCACCTATACATGCATCACGGTGAAAGAATTTGCTTTGGTAAACACATTCGCGTCATCAACGATAATGCTCAAACCAGTGAAAGTACATGACGAACATGAAGTGCGAAGAGATGAATATTTTCAAAGAAAATGATGAAACTACAGCCAAAAGCACCCCTGCTAGCCAGGGGCACCCATGAAGTTAAAAGGTCAAAGGCAAGCATCAATTTTTTCCATGCCAATCATCTCTTTTATAATTCTACTGGCTTTTTGGCACATCATCAAGCAAGATCACCTGATTCATCGATCACTGACAAATGATGGTAGAGATGGAAGATGTTGAAAAAAATATCATCAAAGATGGCAATCAAGTAAGGCAAAAGCACCCCTGTTGGCCAGGGGCGCCCATCATTTGGAACCACCTACTGTGGTTTTCAACGACTGCTTTCTACAAGGCATTTGCTCAGCATCCTTTTAGCTTCACAATCAATCTAGTTGCAAACTCACTGGACATGTCAAGCATTCATAGATGAAGACCAAGCGTAAATGCTAGAAGTAAAGGAAGAATGAAGAACACGAAGAATTGGCTGAGTGTTAAGGAAAATGCACCTTCCTAGAAATAGGTGCCCAACTTTTTGAGCAATCAGATACAGTCTTCAAACTCCATAATCTCCAGGAATTCCTTCTCTATCTTGATCAATATCGATAATGACACTGTTAACAAATTCAATAGATAAATCAAACATTTGATAACGAAGATCAAACTGGGGTTGTTCGTGAAAGGTTGCAAATTGAAAATAACAACAGAAAAGGTCAAAGACTCCCCTGTAGGCCAAGGGCACCCATACTTTTGAGACCCCTAAATTGAATTTCAGAACTTATGAAGCCAATCATCCTTTTCGGGACTAAACTAGTTATCCATCCCATGTTTCAGCACGTTCACCAGAATCATCAGTCATCGATGATCTTAGATCAAAGCACTGAGGGTCAAACTAGAGAAATTGAAGAACACCCAAGATATTGAATAAGTTTGGTGAAAAATGCATCATCTTGGGAAAAGGCACCCAAGAATTTGAGGCATTAGATTCAGGTTCTAAGATTTGTCGCTTCTGAGCACACTTCTTGAGAGTTGATTAATCTCAGCAATGGATTTGTCAGCAACACTTCAGGATCAACCGAACAACCAAAATCAAGGATCGAACAGAGGCACTTCGTCACAAGAAAAAGAATGAAAAATGTTCAACTCCTTAACTTGGATGCCTAAATTCAAAATAGGCCAAGTTGACTAAGTTGTCTATTTTGAAAGCCTTTTCATGTCTAAAACATCCCCAAATTGGTGGAAATCAAATCTGTGAACTCTTGATCAAGAAAATTGACTCCTCAATCATGTGTTGGCACCTAAACTTGGTTGATTCAACATCAAACCCTATATATCAAGCCTGGGCATCATTATTCATTATCTTTATTTATAGGTTGAAGCTCAAGAAAGAATATTTTTCTCAACAACATTTGAAGATTTGATAGAGGGCTTTCTCAGTGTTCTTCACATTTTAAAAAATAGGTTGCTCAGAAGAGCAATATATCAGAGTTTACATCTCCAGGCATGATTTTATTGAAGATTCAAAGAGGCGGTTTATAACTTCCAATATTATTCCCCTCTTTTTCTTCTATTCTTGTCTTAGATCTTCTTGCATGTCCAAGTAAACGACAGTTATTCACATATTTGATGCTTTAGGTATGATCAACACAACATTTTCAACAAAACCCATGTGTCAAATTCTTCTAGAAAAAGTAACCTTACTACCCCTTTGTTTAGGGTTTCCAGAAAAAGTCACAATTTCAAAAAACAAAAAAATTGGGTTTGTTTAGCTTTGAAGTGCCTACAATACCCATGTGTCAATTTTTTTAGGAAAAATAGTGCTTCGTTGCTTCTCCCTGCTTCTAAAGCTTATGCCCTAAGAAGTTCTTGCATGTACAAGGAAAAGTGATTTTTTGGAATTTTTGACATTTTGGGTTCATTCAAAAAATTATTCCCAACAAAACCCACGTCTCAAAAAATTTCATAAAAAGTACTTCTCAATAAGGCTATTTTTAGCAATTGCAGAAAAGTTGTCCAAACAGTGTCGTGTGCCCAGCCAATCTTCAAGGTTTTCATAATGTAGTTCTCCCAGGTCGAATATAAGACTAAAATGGTCTTAGTTCATGATTTTTCAAAAACAATAGACACCAATCTTCATTGGGCACACCCAAAGATCAACTTAGAAAAGATGGAAGGCATAGACCAATGCACACTATAGAATATCGAGCAATCCAAATAGCTTGAGGCAGCGTCAATTCCCATCTTAGCATAGAGTGTGAAATTTGTAATAGCTTGTGTCAAGTATTACAACCCTATCACATGAGAGATTCGACCATTGGATGGAAAAGTGGTTTGCAGCCTCAAGCCCAGGGATATCAAAAGGTGCTTCGCCATTCCACTATGCACGAAAAACTTGGTTATGGCTATGAGAGATTGTGAAAAGGCATTTGATGCATCAAGAGACAAATGTTAGAAGAGGATGACAAAAAAATGGCTTAAAAAGAAAAGATCCAACTTGTCAAAGAATGTAGGATGTGGAGAGTTCAGAGATGAATATGCAATAATAATTACTCTACTCAATTGTATTATTGGTCAAGAAGAGGCAAACAAATTCCAATCATGGATGTACTATGTCATCACTAAAATTGTGAGTGACAGAGAACATTATGACTGGCCCACCCTGATTAGTGATATGCTACATAAATAAATGACGTGATTCTTAGAGGCTCACATATTTCACATGTGTTCATATCTCGTATATCTAATAGCTTTCCAAGGCCAGTTTAGAGTGTTGAACAATGTGGGAAATTTAGGTGTGCAAAAGGTTCACGAGTATTTCTCACAGCTTGAGTTCACACAATTAGAAAGATATTTCAAGCGAATAAATGATCTCTTCCCGATGCACACCGTGAGAGACCTCAATCATGAGTTGCATTTATGCATATCACTAGCAGCCAAGGAGGCAATGGTAGATTGGATGGATTGGTTCATCTAGTTCCCCACCTTTACCTACATCTGCGTGTATGGGTACTCAAGTCATCTTGCCATGTTACCCCACTATCCATCAAATAGGGTGGTCTTCATGGAATTCTTGTGGAAATTGCACGAAGTACATTCTCTTATGTGTCAAAAACGCAAGACGGCCGCAAACTTTCCTTTCGATATGGGACTTTACAGGTGCAAGATAGCAACTAATGCCAAGGCTATGTGCCAAGAGATGGTGAGACTTAACCTTAAGTATCTCATTGAAAGACGGTCATATGATCATTGGGGTCATTGTTTAGCATGCCTAGGTCAATACTCTTCACACAAGTCTTCCATAGACGATTATTGGTTCAAGTATGAAGATTAGTTAAAAGTACGAAGATGCAATTACAGCTCGTTTAGACTTCCACAAATTATTGACTTCTTGTTAGAGGACGTGGAAGGACTATCCGATGATGATGGGGAAGATTCTTCTCTCATTCTTCATAGATCAGGTTGACTCACAACCTCTTCGAGTAGTGGATTGGTATGCCAAGGAAAGTAAGTCTATTGAGGAAAGAACCAATAGATTTGTCAGAAACAAGCAACTCTTCTTGGACATTAAAAGAAAAAGGAAGGTAGTTATTCCCAACATAGAGCCGCCATAAGTTCATTATTCACTACCTTCCACATCAAGGGATAAGCTCAGATAGAAGACATGGAGTAACCCTCCTAGAGGAGCCAGAATGTTAGGTCATACAAGGGGAAGAATTCCAATTGTTGATACAAATCAACAAGACGTACATGTGGAGATGGCCACAAACATAGCTAAGCAAGTCATGGAAACAGTTACAGCTGAGATAGTACCAAATATGGAAGTAGAGCCTCCCATTTCGCCACCACCATATCAATCGTCGATCCATATTGACTTAAAGTTGGATTCGCCACCATGCGACACTAGAACACAATCCTACTCGTCAGTAATTCAAGGGCCCAACATCCATCCTTCTAGCAAGGTTAGTTAAGATTCATCTTGGATTAAGAATCGCTTGGGAGGGAAGAGAGAGAGGTCGTCCTACGAATTTGACTTCATAGAATTTGACCATGTCCATCAGGACATGCCAGAGAAGAAGCTCAAGAAGCAAGTCCATGTGGGAAAGAATGTTGGCAATGAGATAATCTTTGAGACCACTACCCCACCTGAAGACAAAAATGCAAATGAGGTAGAGGTTAATGACTTTACCTTATTGAAGGTCAACCTCAGAAAGACCACATGTCAGGTTGAGGCAAATCTCCTTGAAGTTGCATTAGTGAGTGTTGAAAGAATGGCGAAGGATGGTAAAGATAAAGCAGTCCTAAAGGTTGAAAGCCAATAGCTGTGACTATATTTATCCAACTTGGTGCATGGTACATCAAACATCTTTGCCTTGCCTCCACAGATGTTGGACCTCCCTGCGGAACAAAATCAGCTAAGTCAATTGATCCTATATAGAAAACACTTGAGAGATCAAGTGGAAGAATTTGTCATTAGGGGTTAGTGTATACTTGTAAAACTATACCAGCTAAGGTGCAGAGCTGATGACCTTCATGTAGAGATTTAGGAATCAAAGCAAGATACATCAAAGAAGAGGCTTATGTAGGACATCACTATCTTAGATTTGTAGATGGCATACAATCCAGTTACTACAGAGGAAAACAAGCAATGTTTTTACACTTGGAAAGAACAACGTGCATACAAAGTGAAAGCTTATGATACAAACTCTATGGAATTTGATTGAGTACCGACAGATTATGGCAGGTGTTATCAAGTTCATGAGAAAATTGGTAACATCTATCCCTTTCCTTTACCATCATGAAGGAGGTGCATACGTTGAGCTAGCTGACGTATAAACACTGTTTTAGGATCTCATTCATTGCAGGTTAAGTCAAATCGCAGCCATGTCGACAAAGCTAGATGATGCAATTGCCAAGATTATAAAATATCACGAGCAGATTGCAGGTGGTGAGGAAATGTTGCGAGGACACGTCATTATCTTTTGAAGCATTAGTTGTCTAGATGCAGAGGCAATCAATAAATAGTTAGAGGAATTGTTGACTCAAGGTGATGAGGTATAAACTCTCGGTTAGGACGTCCTACCCCTCCAGAATAGCACTTATGACACAAGAGTTAAATTGATGCCTCTTTCCAAGTTAACTCACTGTCCCAATAAATATGCATTATATCTCCATTAATTATGGATGTCTATTTTGGAGGCACTTTTGTATATTGGAGTTTTCTTTTAGTTTAGAATCAATTAATTGAAGTAGACTTTCCAGTTAGCTATTAGGTTACCTACTTTTAGACATAGGAATAAATCTTGTTGATTGGCAAGAACTCATTGTTAACTCAAGGATATTTTAGGGTTTCCTACTCCTTTGAGCTTCTATAAATAAGAGCATCCTTTCTCATTATTCGTTAACTTTTATTACTACACAAAATTGTTACACCATTATGCCATCGAGCTTGCAAGTAAATATTTGTTCACTCTCTGATGAGAGTTATTTGGTTTGATCACAATTGTTTATGATTTTGTACCTTTTCTATTCCAAATATTTGTAAATCATTGAGAAAGTTTGAAGAAAAAAATTGAAAGGAAAATGTGCAATTTGATCCAAAGTTCCAAGTTCTATCAACATTTATTTTTATAATCTATTATTTCAATCTACACCTTGGAAAGGCCACATCAATGCCTCCTTGGGAATTTGGAGATTAATGGTTATTGTTTGATGTTGTTTTATGATATGTATTTCAGCCTACACCTCAAACAGGTGTTGTCACCTCCTTGAGAATCCTGATATCTAGTTCATCATTCTATGTTTTTTCTAGTAATTTACATCTCAACCTAGACCTCGGACAGGTGTTGTCACCTCCTTGGGAATCCTAAGATTTAGCTTACTGTGTGAGTGTTTGCTTACATAAGACCTTATTCCAATGTAGATCTGAAAGTTTAGAGCCTTCAAATGCATTCTGAGAGACGGTCATCCCAAGTGATCCAACCATTCCCCAAATATTGCTCCTACACCCTCTTGCTCTATTTTACTTGAGGAGGTAGGATAGTTTAGCTTAGTTGTAGTTAAGGCCTGTAGAAACTAGAGAAAACCTTAGCCACAACGCATTGAGTTTTATCACCCTTGTGCCTTGTTACTGAGTAAAAAGATAGGAAACTTAGATCTCTTTATTTTTTAAGCAATAACAACAAAAGAGGGAGCTTCCCCTCCTTATTTGAAGAGTAGTTAATTTTGTGCATAGCTATCTGTTGCCAATATGCACTCCAAAGGTGCAAATTATAATGCCAAGATTTTTTTGGTGCCCACAGTGGGGCAATGAGGCATAAAAATTAAAAGAAAAGCTAACACTTTTATGTCAGGGAATGGCTATATGGTGTCCTACTGCTCAAGTTGAATATCTAGGTCTTACTTCGGTGGTTCTCCAACCAAATTTCACATTCATTGAAGGAGAGCAATCAGACATCATCAGTAGCCTGCGCAACTTCATCTTCAAGAACAAAGAAGCACCTGCTTAGTGGAGGAACACAACTACTACTTTGGATGAGGAAGAAGAAAAGACTGATCTTGTAGCCGGAAGGCCAATATTACCACCTCCTGCACGTGGCAATAAACACCCTAGCTTACCAAGTGTACACAAGGAGAATAAATCCTCTCTTTCAAGAAGACGTTGGAGAAGCCTTCAATGCAGAGCAAATCTTCCAAGAGGTTCTCGATCACTTTCAAGAAGAACCTCCAGCTCAAGCAATGGGTGATAACAACAATAACAAAAACAACTGAAATGGGAGAAATCCCAAGCCTCCAACCCCATTACCTTGGGGTGACAATATCGACCCGTTGGCCTTGCAAGGACACCATGAACTATCCAAAGGGTCATGAAATCATTTCCCGAGATTCCATAGCGACAAATATCATCACCCCAATGAGCATATCTTGGAATTCATAGCATCTTGTTTCATTTTACATGTGTCACAGGAAGACATCATTATTCATCTCTTTGTTGAGACTCTTGAGGAAAATGATGCAGACTGGTTCAATCATCTAGAACCAGGCATCATCACAAGTTCAGCGATCATGAGTGAAATATTCTTGGCAAGATTCCAGCCCGCCGAGGACAGCCATTAGTTATTTGTGCAACTCTCAACCTCAAAGATGGAGCCAACTGAGCCGATGAGAGAATTCATGACAAGGTTTAACTGCCTTGTCACACAACTCTCCCATTCACTCAACCCATCAGATGAGATCTTGATGAGTAGCTTCATCAATTCCCTCCTATCAAAAATAACCTTCTTCTTGAAGTCAGGCCATGAAGTGGATCTACAACTTACACAAGAAGAAGCTATTAAGCTTGAAGACAACATGATCACAATCGGGAAGATGAAGAATGACACAATCATATCACTTGTTCAAGTGTCTTCAGATCCACTACTACAGAAGGTATCCAACGAGGTGATTATTCTCAAAATAAAGTCACACCTCAAGGGTAGCAAGCACTGCTCATACCACCGCCATATCAACCTCAGCAGCCTTACCAGCCAAAGAGGAACAATTTCCAGCCATTCAACAACTTCGAGCCTAGATTTCTAGGACCTCCACCAAGACAAGCAAAGGCTGAGAAGTCTAATGTGTTTTGCTATTTCCATGAGATAGAAGAACACACCAGATCCACATGCCCTAAGAATTTGAGAATGAATAATATTATGGGATATACTGAGGTTGCACCAAGCTCTAGTTTTGCACCTTCACCAAATGCAAACGTTGTCTCACCACAAATAGACAACTTCGATGGAGATTCCACAACGGGATACTTCCATAGCAAACCCTTAAACCAAGAAGAAGAAGATTACTGTCAGTATTCTCTCACTATCAATCACAAGAATATTTCAACGCCTATGTTCACATGTTCCCAACACTTCAAAGCACAGAAAGAAGAAGAAGAAGATGAAAGTCAAATGAAAAGGGAAAAGAAGTGCCATCCACTTCTAATCCCAAGTCTTCACATGAGAACATTACGCCAAATGCTCAAGATTTGTCTTCAGCAAATTTTGACATCGTGACCTCCATGATGAAGATGAAGGTGCAAATTTCACAGTTGGAGTATCTCTAGGACCATCTGATCAATTGGATCGAATTCTCAAGGTAGTAAAGAAGAAAGTTGTAATCCAACCCACGTTGCTAGAATCATCCATACCAGTGGAAGAAAATCCCAAGCCTTTCTATATATCTCTATATATGGGAGGGTTCAAACTCAACAATTGTATAATAGACTCAGGAGCTTTGGACAGAATCATGCCCTTGCAAATCATGAACGTTTTGGGACTCTCATGCACCAACACTCACAAAAAGTATTACTCACTCGAGTCAAAATCGGTGTCGTTAGTCGGCCAATTAAAAGACATTCAAGTAAGGCTAGTGTCTTGTCCAGAGAAGAAGATCATGATGACCATCTTGATAGCTAACATTCCAATCAGTTACAAGATGCTACTAAGTAGAAGCTTCTACAAGGATCTCAGAGGAGAGATCCAGTTGGATTGGTCGTATGTGACAATCCCATTGAAGAAAGGAAGCTTCAAGTTGGAACCTAAGGCTAAATCGAGATTCATGGTGGTGAAGTCCTGGGACCCTCAAGCACAAGTGCTAACCAAGGCATGGGTCCCGACACATACGCCATACTGTCAGAAGTGATCAAATAAAAGCAAAAGATTGCATTTTCCACAAGCACATCAAATGAAAATCCAAAGATGTGGACAATGCAATTCGACAGAAGTAGCTCAATAACAGGCTTGGGATTAGGAATTGTCATCACTTCTCCCGAAGGTACTTTATACCCATTTTCTTATTGCTTGCAATTTGATAATACAAACAACATTGTAGTATATGAGGTGCTCATACTAGGCCTCAAAAACACAAGGGATATGGGTATAAAATTCCTCCAAATTGAAGGCAACGCAAAGCTAATCATTCAACTGATCAGGGAGTGTTACCAAGTAAGAAAAATTTTCCTTTTGTCTTATCGACAAAGGGTGTGGAATGTGATTGACTAGTTTGAAGAATTCAACATCAAATACATTCTACGTGACCACAATAGAAAAGTAGATGCCCCTTGTGGAATTGGTTTCTCTTTTCATACCCCATTTTGACTTCCGTGAGAATTCTTTTGTTATTAAGCTCGTCTACATGTCGGTTTCCCCTGACAATTGTGACAACTAGTAAGTCTTCAATGACAATGATGACATAGAAGAGTTAGTATGCATGGGGGACAACTACACAGGGTGATTATTTGAAGGTAGTGCTTCTCCCTTCAAAGAATCCATAGCAGGAGATTTTGAAGCAACAAAATTAGGAATCATCCAATTGAGAGGCAACAATATCCCCAAGGGTCTAGTATCCTTGGAGGATATCTTTGATAGGCATGACAAGCATGTACTAGATCCATGGAATTCAGTCAACAAAACATCTACCGATTAATGTCAAGTCAACATTGGTACTGAAGACAAGCCTCAACTTGTTAACTTGGGCAAGTGTTGCACTAGAGAGGAAAGCAACAACTTCATCTCCTTGTTTAGACAGTATCGAGACGTGTTTTCCTAGACTTATGAAGATTTGAAAGTCTTCACACTAAAGGAATTGTCTCACACAATTCCACTCAAGTTTGATATCAAGCATTTCAAATGGAAGCAGAGACACTACAACCCACGTATCCAAGATACGATCTACGCAGAAGTGCAGAAGATGGTGCATGCAAAGATTTTTTTTAGTCCATCATTCCACCTGGGTGTCTAACATAGTTCTTGTGAATAAGAAGAATGGAGAGATCCGGATCTGCATAGACTCTAGGAACCTCAATAAATCATCCCTAAAGGATAACTATCCTGTACCAATCATGGAGCACACATTATAGACGGTAACTAGGTCAGAAATGTTGTCATTACTTGATGGATTTTCTAGATACAACTAGATTGCGATGGCTAAGGAGGATCAAATCAAAATGTCATTCACTACCCTGTGGGGTACATTTTCCTACTTCGGCCTCATCAACACCGGTGCCACCTTGTAGAGAGCCATGGATTTGGAATTTCGGGACCTTAAAGACAAACTAATCGTCATCTACATTGACAACCTGACCGCTTTCTCAAAGAAGTGGCAAGACCATTTTCAACACTTAGTGAAAGTGTTCAAGAGATGCATGTACCACCACATATCATTGAATCCTAAGAAATCCATCTTTGTGGTGACAAAAGGAAAGTTACTTGGCCATATCGTCTCCAAAGAGGGAACTCAAATTGATCTTGATTGGGTTGATTCAATCAAGAACATATCTCTCCCAACAAACACAACTCGGGTACATTCCTTCTTTGGCAAGGTCAACTTCATACAAATATTTATACCTAACTTCTTCGAGCTGACCAAAGACATATCAATGATGATGAAGAAGACATTAGCCTTCAAATGGACTGAAAAAGGAAAGGAGGTGTTCATCAAAATAAAAGAAGCCATCAGTAAGGCACCAGTGCTAGTCCGACCTAATTTCAATAAAGAATTCATCCTTTATTGTTATGTGTCAGAACACACCCTCTTTGCCATGCTAACATAGAAGCTGAATGAGGAGACTGAATCTCTAATTTCCTTCATGAGTAGTAGCTTCAAAAACAACAAATCTTGGTACTCCCTGTGGACATCTAAATTTGGACACTTAATTTATCCAAATTCATCCCCTTTCATCTTATTTTCGTTAATTAAGTAATACTGCTATTATTTAATTAATATCTTTAATTCTGCCAAATCCCTAAGGTATTTAATCAATAATACCTTATCTATTTAATCCTCCTTCCATCAATTGAATTAAATAAATATTCCATTTATTTAATTCCCTTCATGTCACATCCTCCATCATTTTTTAATCCTTCTTCTAATCCCATCATTAGGATGTGCACATGCCTAATCCTTGATTAGGATGTGTCACATCCTCCAACTTTTGCAAGTTGGCCTCTAATCTCTCTTAGCCACCTAACCATCCTCTAATCCTCACTAACTAGCCTAATCAACCTCTCAAGGAATTTTTAATTCCTTTTATCCTTCCAAGGAATATTAAATTCCTTTTCTCTTCCCCATGTCCTTTATGACATGTGTCCTTAGTCAACCCTATTAAAGGCTTTCTCCTCTTGGACAAGGCATCTCCCTTCCCTATGTGAATTTTTAATTCACCTTTTAATCCCCCAATGCATTTAAGAATTTTAAATTCCTTCCCTCTTCCCCATGAGAATATTTGAGAATTTTTAATTCCTCACATGTCCTCTCACCCACATGGGGACAAGTACCTCCTTTATAAGGAGATCTTGTCCAATCAAGGTACTTTGTACCCCCCTCCATGTCATGTCCTTTCTTCCACCTCATGTCCACTTCACCTTTTAGGGCCTCTCCCCATGCCACATGTCAAGATGTGAGGGCTTGTGAGTTCTCAACTCACCTTAGCCCTACATCTTGATATTTGGTGGCTCAATCTTGACCATCCATCTCCCCTAGGAATTCCCAAAAATCCTATAAATACTGCCTCTTTTCTCTCATTTTAGGAGAGATCATTTTGCTAGCCAAACTCTTGCAATTTTGTTTCTCAACTTATACTTAGCCATTTTCTTGTTTTCATCCACTTGCACTCATCTTCACAACATCATTTAGCTTGCATATACTTGCCATCCAAAGAGCATACACATCAAAGATCGAAGGGCCAACCAAAGGATCGATTCGACGCAAGGTATAAAGTTCCATTTTGTTGCTTTTATCTTGTTTTAATTCCAACTTAGGCTAATCTTGAGGTGTAGGTTGTTTTAGTGTTTATTCACATTCTTTTACTTGCTGCTCTTTTTTTAATGCTCACATTCGACCTATCACATTTCTGGCACGCCCGGTGGGACCCACAAACGGGTCTATTTCTTTCACGTTTACTATTTTTTGCATTTTTCAAGGTCCAGGTTGCAGAGTGGCGGATCTGTCCAACGGTGGCGGACCTATCCTGACAGAGTGGCGGACCTGTCCTGCTGTGGCGGACCTGTCCTGTAGTGGCGGACCTGTCCTGGCAGGGTGGCGGATTTGTCATCCGGTGGCGGACCTGTCCTACTGTGGTGGATCTGTCCTGCAGTGGTGAACCTGTCCTGATAGAGTGGCAGACCTGTCCATGCAGAGTGGCGGATCTGTCCCTACAGAGTGGCGGACCTGTCCTCCAGAAGGTAAAAATTTCAAGTTTTTTTCGATTGTCTTTTGGTAAAATAGGCACATAGCTTAATTAAAGGGGGTCAATAAACCTTTTTTGGCGTGTTTGGGAAGGCTATTTGACATATCCAATCCCCTTGCACCATTTGGCGATCCTGGGTGACGAGAAATCGTAGCTTTCCAAGTCCTTTTGAGTCACCCTTTTTCACTTTCTTAGTGGGACCTGCTTGGGGATTTCATCACCCCAAGGGACAATTCCAACCACGCGTACCAGCAGGGTATATAAAAGGGGGGGAGCGAAAGTTGTACCTCAATCCAACCATGTTGTAATTGGCGAAGCATCGGGATGACGTGAACAGTTGGTCTGAGCCTTTAGTATCTCGCTAAGGTTCCCAACTCATGCTTGTAACGGGTTGGTGTTCACGGTTTGGGCCTCACGTATCGGGTGTATATCGAGGACTCCTTAGCAACCATGTGCATCCTAGAATAGAAGACTTTGTTGACCATAGCCCTTTTCTACTAATCTTAGGGTTGTGCTATTTGAATTGTCTTTCTTGTGCAAAAACCAGTGATTATCAGTTTGGCCAAGTCTTTTGTGATTGCTATATTTTGGGTCCTTTGCCTTGCCCATCCATCCAAACATCCAACTTAAACTTATCCTTTGACAGACTTGTTCTCATCCTTTGGCGAACCTGTCCCTATGCTGTGGCGGACGTGTCCCAGTGCGGTGGCAGACCTGTTCTAGTGCAGTGGCGGACCTATCCTAACCCTGTGGCAGATCTGTCCCTATGCTGTGGCGGACCTATCCCAACCCTGTGGCGGACCTGTCCTAGTGCAGTGGCGGACCTATCCCTGTGCTGTGGCGGACCTGTCCTTGTGCAGTGGCAGACCTGTCCCTGTGCAGTGGCAGACCTGTCCTAGTGCAGTGGCAGACCTGTCCTTATAGAGTGGCGGACCTGTCCTTCTGCTCTTTCTTCTCGGGGTCGCCATTTCCACACCGTTTATCCGATTGACTCTGTTCAAAGGCAGGGCTCTTTCTTCTCATTTTTTTGTGCTCTTTTTGATGATATATACCACTTCATACTTTTGAGAAGTTGGCCAGGGCACCCTTTTCTCCACCATCTGCCTCCTCGAGGGGGTATACCCTACCATTCTCTCCGTTTACTTGTTCCGAGTAAACATCCATCCATTCAACACATCCTTTCATCATTATCAACTCTCGTTCTATCATTTCGATCATCTGTTTACTCGTTTTGAGTAAACTTTCATCCATTTAACATTTCCTTTCATCATTCTAAACTCTCGTTCTATCATTTCGATCATCTGTTTACTCGTTCTGAGTGAGCATTCATCCATTTAACACGTCCTTTCATCATTCTGAACTCTCATTCTATCGTTTCGATCATCCGTTTACTCCTTCCGAGTAAACTTTCACCCATTCTATACATCCTTTCATCATTCTGAACCCTTGTTCTATTGTTCTGATCATTTGTTTACTCATTCTGAGTAATCGTTCATCTGTCCCGATCAATCGTTTGCTCATTTTGAGTATTTGTTCATCCATTTCTCTGATCAAATCATTGCTTTCCCCATCCAAATCCCTTGAACTTTGTCTCGAGTTATTATCCAAATTGACCGAAGTGTCTGATTTGATCGTCATCATTAACATCCTCTTAGGATTGTCATCCTTCCTAAGTTGATCATCATCGTTGGCCCAATCAATCCATTTTCAATCTCAAAGTGGATTCGGTGCCACAATCATCCATTCATCCTTTTATCCGATCAATCAGTATCCTAAGTCATCTAAGATAATCTCTGAATGGGATTTGCAGTCATTTTCATCATCCATCAGTCGATCTTATCAATCAATCATCGATTGATCAATCTGATCCAATCCAACTGCATCCCTATCCAATCACCTTCAACCCAATCAATCTACTTCCATCTCGAAGTAGATTCGGTGTCGTAATCATCCTTTGATAATCCAATCCAATTGTCAAGATCAATCCCATCCAATCATCCAATCATCCTAATCTGAGCTTTAATCCAATCCTGATCTGAGCTTGTCCTAAATCCCGATTTGGGCTTTTGTCCATTTCCATCCAAAATCTTTCATCCATCTTCTTTATTCTTTCACCATCATGAATCCTTATCCTCCATCAATAATGGTGAAGGGAAACCCTAATTACGTTGACGACAATAATGAAAGTCTTGTTGACCAAGAGGTATACGACATAGATCCCCTTGACACTATCATTGCTAGTAAGCTTTCTCCACCCACATTCCAAAATCCAATCACCCCATCAAGTTATCCCATCATGTCTTCATCTATGCCTAATCACACTCCTTATGCTACCTTTGACAAGGGATGTCCATCATATCCATCATATCCTTCATCTACATCGTCCTCTTATCCAACACCTGCATCCTCTTATCCTAGTCTTCCATCACAATACCCTCATCCTAATCCCTCATCCACATCCTCCTATCTCAACCCTTCATCCGCATATACCCACTACCCCAATCTCCCATACCAATCTACTCACCCTAATCCTACATTCACATCTTCCTATCCTAGTCAAACACACCCACCAACTTACCCTAATCCAACATCCGCATCTCCCTATATTAATCTGCCACCTCAATCTTCCCATCCTCATCCACCATCCCCATACCCTTACTACAATCCACCACCCGCCTCCTTGTGTCCTAATTCACCATGCCAATACCCCTATCTTAACCCTTCACCTAATCCCCTATCTATTCCCAATCCTGCATCCAATCCCATTCCCCTATCTAATCCTAGCCCACCAATCCCTAGTCCTAATCCCCCACTAATCCATAAACCTTCATCCATTCCTACCACACCATCTCATCCTAGAGTATGCAAGTCTCTCATTTCAAAAGTTCTCCAAGGAATTATAAAAAAGAAGACATCTCCCACTCCACACATTGCAGTCATGGAACCATGCCATCCCAACCCATCATCCATGGATGATACCATCACATCCTCTAAATCCACTGAGTCCCCATCTCCTACCATCACATCCTCTGAATCCACTGAGTCCCCATCTCCTACCATCACATCTACCAAATCCATTGAACACCCACCCCCTACTCCGAGAGCCGTTGAACCTGTCGACGACACCCAAATCCAATCCACTTCTTCCAATCCTAGTATCCATTCCCAAGAATATTTTGAATCCTCCATCCTTCTGTCTTCCCCACTTGAAGAGTCCCCCCATGACTCCATTATCATACCTCCCGCACACGATGAGTCATGCCAAGAGCCTGACCCAAAGCATGCTATCATATCCCCTCCTCCAGATCAAGATCCTACTATCCCATTTAGTCTACCGCAAGATCACAGTCCCCCATCCATTCCATCCCATGATCCTCTTGACATTCAAGATTCTACCACTCCATCTCCGTCTCCATTGCATGAGCCTACTACCACAAAATCAGATCCTATCATATCCCCTACTCCCTATCCTAATACCACCCATCCAATTGCTACTATCCCATCATCTCCTTCTCAGGATCCCCCATCATCACCTAAAAATGCTATCCCCACACCGCTTGCATATCCCCTTGGTACTCTCACATTCTTCCATGGTGGCCTCCTTGCAGAAGAAAAACACAGTATATATACCACCCATCATCCCCCACCTAATAATGGACTCGCATCATGTTTTCAGAATAACAAAAATCCTACAATGGATCGCATGCTCAAGAACATGAACTATCAAGGAAAAGGTCTAGGCCTTCACGAGCAAGGTATTTTAGAGCCCATCCAAGTCAAAGAACAAATCTGCATGCAAGGTCTTGGATCTATTTCCCAAGACTCACAATCTAAAGATGTTGGTACAACTTCTAGACGTCCTCAACAAGCCTTCTCCAAAAGAATTTCTGGCTTTGCCCATCGCTCCACCAAGTCATATGCTGCCATCCCTCCTCCTCTATCGTATCACCTCAAAACAACCGTCCATATTCCTCCTTCATCTACTCCATCCATTTTGGGTCCTTACATCCCTCCATCCACCATCTCCCATCCTTCATCTACTCTATCCATCTTGGGTCCGTATATCCCAAGATCAACTCCTCCATCTCATTCGCTCATCCATCCAACACCTATCCATGTCATCCATCATAAACATCCCTCTCACATGTCCCATAATCAGGATCAACAAAGGCACATACCTACACATCCTCCATCTACACGTAATCCCCATACTCCTACCTCCATTGCTCCACATCGTCCATCCCCTCACAACCATCCCATTGCTAGTACGAGCACTTTGGATGCCAGAGGAAAAATGCATCAATCTAAACACCCACATGAATATAAAGCTTCCCATGTCCCCTCTAAAAGACATGGTAAAGAAAAGAAAAACAAAATCCCAAATCAAAATCAAATCTATAGCTCGCAAAGAGCCAGCAAAGAAAAGATCAAAACCGTGTGGATCCCAAAGAAAAAAGATGCAATGCCATCAAATGAAAAATCTGTAAGAACATCCAAAGTTGCTAATCCAAAAGCTAATCCTTTTCATCCACCCTCTCCTACATCTATTTTGGGTCCCTATGTCCCGAAATTCACTATTCCATCTCCTCCATTATGCCCACATTCTCCATCCATTAGTCCCCTTATCTTTTCACATCCATCACCACATGTGCCAATGTTGGTCCTGAACTCATCTCCCCATCACGTATCCACCCCATCATTCTATCCATACCATTTCCAACATCCTACCCATTATCCCCCGTATCTTCCCCATCAAATCCCTCTCATTCATCCTCTAGCATAATCCATTTATCCTAAGGTTGTACCAACATCCAATAGTCGGTTCGAACATGAGCTCTTAATACCTCATATGGAACTTGATGCTTGAGTCCTTCATCCATATCCTTATTGCGTGTCTTCTAAATCGCCTCCCTATCCTTATCCATCTCCTTCCGCATGCTATCCAAAAAGTCAAAAAAAATCCAAAAAAATAAAATAGTAAAGAGAAATAATCCATCCGATGGTGAAAACTTGAAAAACAAGTGCCTTGGATAAGTACCATGATGAAAACCTGGCAAACAGGCGTCATGCGTAAATCCCCATCTGCACTTGGGGGCAATTTCCTGATTTGCATTCCCTCCATCCGCTATGCTTCCTGCTACGCTTTCGGCTATGCACCCATCTTCTTGCTATACATCATTTTCATCCATCCCCTCCACCCTATCGAGCTTACACATCTTGCTTGGCATATCTCACTTATCCCCATCCTTCCATCCTCCTTGTGATCTTGATAACAATGGGGCAAACATATAAGCATGCTTTGGACACCTCTTAGCATACTATCCCAACTATCATTCACCGTCAATCTCCCTTCCTTATCCATGCATCCTATCTTCATCCATCTCCCTCCTTTATTTTCCTATCCTTCTCTATTGCATCCTTCATGCCTCCTCGCACATGACATATCTAGAGTGGGGGCATCTATCTTCATTTGTAATGTAGTCCTTGGAGACATCATCCATTCCATCATAGCATTCCTTGCCATCTCCCCATCCATATCTTCATACCCATCTCCCCCCTACCTACCCATCTCCCCCCATCTCCATCCCATCTCCCCCCATCCCCCATCCATACCTACCCATCTCCCCCCATCTCCATCCCATCTCCCCCCATCCCCCATCCCTACCTACCCATCTCCCCCCATCTCCATCCCTCTCCCCCCATCTCCCCCCTCCTACCCATCTCCCCCATCCTCCTCATCTCCCCACATCCCCGTCTCCATCCCTAGCGGCGGACTGTCTGCCCGGCGGTGGATCCGTTGCTGTCGTGGCGGACCTATCCAGCCGGTGGACGCCGGTGGCGGACACCATCGCCCCGCTCCTAGTGCCAGGGCGTGGCGGGTGTGAGTGCCAATCTTTCCTGGAAGTAGCAATCCCGGTTATCAAAAAAAATTCCTGCCCATTTTTCCTTTCGGCGAAAAAACCCATGTAATGAAATTTTTAAAATTTATCGAAAAACCATATTTTTGAGGGTTTTGATTTTTACACCAAAACTTCCGGAGGCCATAACTTTTGACTCGGGTGTCCGTTTGAGCTAAAATTTGACAGGTGGTTGCTTTGTGAGATAACAAGTGGATTGTCAACTAGTTTCTGAAAGCCGTTGGAACTCGTTTTGACCCATTTTCGGGGCCTCAAACTTTCATCTAGGCCCTCAAAATCCCAATTTAGTGTTTTTTTCTAACATTTTGAAAAATTATTTTCACTCATAGCTCAAAATGCATATCTCGAATCTGGGATGTTAGTTGGCAATTCATCCTATCTCACCAATGGGTATTTCTTGGAAAAAATTGGGACTCTCAAACATACAACCATGAAGTTTCCTAAAATGGCAAAATTTGACAATTTTTGAAAATTGTCAAATCGGGAAAAATTTGATTGTCAACACCTTACGCCCTTTAAACCCTGGACCTCGGTGTAGAATCCATCCAATCCCATCCCCCAATCATTCTAGTCTTCAATCCAATCCTCATCTGAGATTTAATCTTATCCTCATCTAAGCTTTAATCCAATCCTCATCTGAGCTTTAATCTTATCCTCATCTGAGCTTTAATCTTATCCCAATCTGAGCTTAACCAAACCCCTCTGCAGTCAAGATCTTTGCATATCGAAAAAAGTCTTGAGATCCCTCCCTCCATCTTCTTCAACTCTGTCCTCTTCATCCATTCTAATAAATCCATTCACCCATTCCGTGTAACCATTCATCTATTTCAAACCTTTATCTATCATCTCAAACATTCATCAAACCTCCTTCTATCATTTCAAACTCTCATCTTGATCAATCATTTACTCATTCTGAGTAATCTTCCATCTTCTCCATCTCCTATCCTTTCTCATCATTCATCTATATGGAATGTCATCCGCCCACTTCATCTTTGATGATTTGGATAACTATTCCATCCCTGAGCTTCGTGATCCCCATTCTCCCCGTATAATCCAACATCATCTATCTTATCACTTCATCATTCATCTATATGGAATGTCATCCACCCACTTCATCTTTGATGATTTGGATAACTATTCCATCCCTGAGCTTCGTGATCCCCATTCTCCCCGTATAATCCAACATCATCTATCTTATCACTTCATCATTCATCTATATGGAATGTCATCCGCTCACTTCATCTTTGATGATTTGGATAACTATCCCATCCCTGAACTTTATATAGTCACTATCATCCAATCCAATCCAGCAGGTCTATCTTGTCCCATCGTGTCGGTCCAATCATTTTATCCCCTTCATCAGGGTTATCCCATCATCTTTCATCCATCACTTGTCTTTGGCCTTCTATCGAACTACGTTGCCCCTGTGCTTTCACGTAGGCACGGTCGATCATTTGATCTACCCCCGGGGTTCCATCATCAATCTTTCTACTTTTTCCATCTGATCCTTTATCATCTATCATCAATCTTCATATCTTATTCCTATTTTTCTGTCCCGTCTTTATCATCCATCGAGGTCTCCTATCTTGTGTCATGTCTCTCGTGTCACATCGTCAAGCTACGCCCTTATCTAGCTAGATCTTAACAAATGAGATTCACTTGTATCATCCAATCCAATCAGTTCTGAATATCCTGTGTCATATCAATCTTTTAATCCATCATCGGTCTCAACAAGATGCATCCTTCCTAACAAACCTTATCAATCCCATCCATCCCCTTGATTGATCCTATGGCAAAGGACATTTGAAATTAATTGTGATCTTTTGATGCTTTTGGCTTTTGTTTATCATTTGAGCTCCCTATCATCACTTGTCATGGTCGCCTTGATCCATCATATCATGGTGTGCTTTGACTAGTCAACATAGGGGTTTATCTTGATCTTTTCTGTCTTCTCGGTTGTCCCACGTAGTACCCACCAAGATCCCTGAGGTCTTGTGTTACGCTAGGGAATCCTTGTGTGCTTGTGGTTATCCCAATACCTGGCCCGACCAAGGTCACTATGACTTTGGGGTGTTGGGATAGCCTTCTTGTTTGTTATGTTTGTTTTATGCATTAGACATTAATCCGCCTTGGTTCTTCACACCTTGGCGTCTTGTGTCTTATGCTATAGCAAAAATCAGTGTTCCGACGATGGCAAATTGCATCTCATCTTTTCATTGCATCATCTTTTTCAACTCCCCTTGCATCATCTCATCCATTTCGAGAGCCCACCCATGTTCTCTTGAACCCGCATGTCCTCTCGAGGGGGCATCCTTTATCCCTAACTTTCATCTTTACCCCCATCATCTTCCTTCCTAGTCACTTCTTTGAATGACTGGGGCATCTTTTCCAATCTAACCATCTTCTTCTAGGTTCTATGTTTTAATATTCTTTGAAATGATGCTACTTCGTAACACCATCTCAAAGAGGGGAAAAATGTGGACATCTAAATTTGGACACTTAATTTATCCAAATTCATCCCCTTTCATCTTATTTTCGTTAATTAAGTAATACTGCTATTATTTAATTAATATCTTTAATTCTGCCAAATCCCTAAGGTATTTAATCAATAATACCTTGTCTCTTTAATCCTCCTTCCATCAATTGAATTAAATAAATATTCCATTTATTTAATTCCCTTCATGTCACATCCTCCATTTTTTAATCCTTCTTCTAATCCCATCATTAGGATATGCACATGCCTAATCCTTGATTAGGATGTGTCACATCCTCCAACTTTTGCAAGTTGGCCTCTAATCTCTTTTAGCCACCTAACCATCCTCTAATCCCTCACTAACTAGCCTAATCAACCTCTCAAGGAATTTTTAATTCCTTTTATTCTTTCAAGGAATATTAAATTCCTTTTCTCTTCCCCATGTCCTTTATGACATGTGTCCTTGGTCAACCCTATTAAAGGCTTTCTCCTCTTGGACAAGGCACTCCACTTCCCTATGTGAATTTTTAATTCACCTTTTAATCCCCCAATGCATTTAAGGAATTTTAAATTCCTTCCCTCTTCCCCATGAGAATATTTTTTAATTCCTCACATATCCTCTCACCCACATGGGGACAAGTACCTCCTTTATGAGGAGATCTTGTCCAATCCCAAGGTACTTTGTAACCCCCTCCATGCCATGTCCTATTCTTCCACCTCATGTCCACTTCACCTTTTAGGGCCTCTCCCCATGCCACATGTCAAGATGTGAGGGCTTGTGAGTTCTCAACTCACCTTAGCCCTACATCTTGATATTTGGTGGCTCAATCTTGACCATCCATCTCCCCTAGGAATTCCCAAAAATCCTATAAATACTGCCTCTTTTCTCTCATTTTAGGAGAGATCATTTTGCTAGCCAAACTCTTGCAATTTTGTTTCTCAACTTATACTTAGCCATTTTCTTGTTTTCATCCACTTGCACTCATCCTCACAACATCATTTAGCTTGCATATACTTGCCATCCAAGGAGCACACACATCAAAGATCGAAGGGCCAACCAAAGGATCGATTCGATGCAAGGTATAAAGTTCCATTTTGTTGCTTTTATCTTATTTTGATTCCAACTTAGGCTAATCTTGAGATGTAGGTTGTTTTAGTGTTTATTCACATTCTTTTACTTGCTGCTCTTTTTTTAATGCTCACATTTGACCTATCACACTCCCAAATCGAAAAGAATGCTTATGCAGTTGTGAGGGTCATAAAGAATTTTAGATTCTATATCTTAAATTCCCTCACAACAATGTATGTCACTGATTCTGCTATTAAGAGTGTCCTAACTCAATAGGAGATGGGCACCAATAGAGGTAATTGGATTGCAAGGGTCCAGGAATATGACTTAGAGATCAAGCCGACCAAACTTGTCCGCGAGAGAGGTCTGTGTTAGCTCATGCAGAACGTGGTGATCTAAAGCACCATTTTGTTGATGGCATGATAGGAATAGAGATTGAAGAAGACCTTCCAATGGTCTTACTAGTTGATTCTATAAAATAATGGTACACTAAACTGTGGTACTATTTAACTTATGGAGAATTTCCAACACACTTGGGTAAACAACAGAAAATGACTTTGAAGTTAAGAGCACAAAGCTACGTTCTTAGAGGTAATGTTCTATACAAGCATGGGCTTGATAGAACATTCTTGCTATGCATTAGCAGGGATGAACAACAATAGTTGTTAAAGGCATTTCACAATCAAACATGCGGTGGCCACTTCTCATCGAGGGTTACTGCATTCAAATTCTTGCGAGCGTTGTTCTACTGGCCAACTTTGTTTTGTGATGCATATGACTGGGTGCACAGATGCCAAATGTGGAAACAATTTGTTGGCAAACTCAAACTGCCATTCATCCCACTCAGGCTAGTCATAGATGTTGCATTTCAGCAATGGGGAATAGACTTCCTAGGTCCAATCAATCCACATTCCAGTAAGGGTCATGTCTATGTCCTTACGTCAATGGATTACTTCACAAAATGGGTTGAGGCAATTCCTACAAAGCATGCTACCTCCGAAGTCGTGTGCAAATTTCTCAAGGAAAACATCATTACGCGCTTCAAAGTACCATGAAAGGTCATGAATGACAATGCAACAAGCTTCTCCTTAGAGGAGCTGGTAGAATTCTATTTTGATTACAGTATCACCTTGTCCCACTCTTCCGATTACTATCCATAAGGTAATGGACAAGTTGAATCATCCAACAAGAACATTGTCATGATCGTGCACAAGCTGGCTGACTCCAATCAATGAGCTTGGCACATGAAGTTGTATGATGCTCTTTGGGCCGATAGAATCATGCCCAAGAGAGCTATTGAAACTTCCCATTTTACTATCTTATATGGCACACAAGCTATGTTACCCATCACTCTAGAGTTGTCCGCTTTGCAGCTAGCATCTGTAGTAGAGGATGAAGAATTCAAAGATCTAATTGAAAAATGCATCTTGTGCCTGATGAAACTACAAAAGGAAAGGGTGGAGGTAGTCAATAAAATCACTCAACATCAAGAGCGAGTGAAGAATATCTTCAACAAGAAGGCTTGTTAGTGAGACTTTGAGATCAGATACAAGGTCCTATTATGGGACAAGAGACATGAGCCCAAGGGAATGCACAGAAAAATTGACTCCCTTTGGCTAGGGCCATTCCAGATTCATGAGTTTGCAGGAGAGAATTCCTATATTCTCAAATTCATATGGAAGGCTCTTCCCGTTGCCATATAGTGGGAAATACTTAAAGCATTTCATCCCTTCGGGGGTGGGTTGAGTTTCTGTAAATAATTTTCTTTCTACTTTTTGTTATGTTGTAATATTTTTCCCTGTTCCATAAAGTATCATCGTGTTTTAGGTGATTTCTTAGGTAGTCTTGTTTTAGGTAAATAATTAGGAGAACTCCAATTGTTAGGTGAATTAGGAAATAATTCCTAACTCCAATGCCCAATTGATAAGAATATTGGTTTGCAAAAACTAGAGATTCTTGGTTCTCCTATGCCATAAGTATCTGACATGGTCACCAGATGGAGCCTAATGTTGTACCCAAAATTATTTTTTTGCTTGAATAAGGAATTTTGATTAAAATGATCTAAATCATGTAAAAATTTTGTCAAAAGTTTGTTTTAGGTCAAACAAAACATAGGCTTTTTGTGGGTTTATGTCAAGGAAGATACTTGCAAAATTATAAAATCACAATCACACTAGTCAAGTCAAAATCACCAAAAAGTTTTTTTTACTTTGGTGGGTCTACTTCATCTTTTCAAGAGAAAAGCTAGGACCTCCACAACCATTAATGGTAGATGGACAGTACCAGGTATCAAAATCTAAGCCTCAAAAGCTTCAACAAAGAATCTATGGTGAAAGATGCTTTGTGATGAAGGGGATTTTCAAAAGTGAAAAATGTTGAAAATTGACTAAGTCTGGAAGATGCCCACCTTTCTACAAGGAAGAGGATACGCAGTCAATGCCTTAGCCATTTTTCAAGCACCTGTACACACATCACATTGAAAGTAGTTGCTATGGTGAAAATGTTCGTGTCGCCAACGACAATGCTCAAACTAGTCAAAGTACACAGCAGACGCAAAGCATGGAGAGATGAATATTTTCAAAGAAAATGATGAAACTACAGCCAAAAGCGTCGCTGTTGGCCAAGGGTGCCCATGAAGTTAAAAGGTCAAAGGAAGTCATCAAGTTTTTCCAAGACAATCATCTCCTTCGTAATTTTGTTGGCTTTTTGTTGCATCGTCAAGCAAGATTACCTGATTCATCGATCACCGACATACCAAGAAAGAGAAGGAGGATGTTGAAAGAAAATATCATCAAAGATGGAAGTCAAGTAAGGAAAAAATGCCCCTACTCGCCAATGGTGCCCATTATTTGGAGCCAGTTGTTGTGGCTTTCAACAACTGCTTTCTACAAGGCATCTACTCAACATCCTTTTAGCTTTGTGATCAATCCAATTGCAAGCTCACTAGACCTATCAAGCATTCATAGATGAAGACCAAGTGTAAAACGCTAGAAGTAAAGGACGAATGAAGAACATGAAGAATTGGCTAAGTGTTAAGGAAATTGCAGCTTCCTAGAAATAGGCGCCCAACTTTTTGAGCAATCAAATGCATTATTCAAGCTCCATAATCTCCAGGAAGTTTTTCTCTATCTTGATCAATCTCGGTAATGACACCGTTAGCAAATTCAATAGATAAATCAAACATCTGATAACGGAGATCAAACTGGGGCTATTCGTGAAAGGTTGCAAACTGAAAATAACAACACAAAAGGTCAAAGGCACCCCTACAGACCAAGGGTGCCCATACTTTTGGGACCCATAAATCAACTTTTACAACTTGCGAAGCTAGTCATCCTTTCTGAGACTGAATTGGTTATCCATCCCATGTTTCAACACGTTCACCAAAATCATCAGTCATCAGTGATCTCAGATTAGAGTACTGAGGGTCAAACTGTAGAAATTGAAGAATACCCAAGAAAATGACTAAGTCTGGTGAAAAATGCACCCTCTTGGGAAAAAGGTGCCCATGAATTTGAGGCATCATATTCAAGTTTTGAGCTTTGTAGCCCTGAGCACACTTCTTCAAAATTGATTTATCTCAGCAATGGATCTGTCAGCAACACTTCAGGATCAACCAAATAACTAGAATCAAGGATCAAATAGAGGCACTTCGTCATAGGAAAAAGAATGAAAAATGTTCAACTCCTCAACTTGGACACCTAAAGTCAAAATAGGCCCAGTTGACTAAAGTTGTCTATTTTGAAAGCCTTTTCATGTCTAAAACATCCCCAAATTGATAGAAATCAGTTCTGTGAACTCTTGATCAGGCAGATTGACTCCTCAATCATGTGTTGGCACCTAAACTCGATTGATTCAATATCAAACACTATATATGAAGCCTATGAGTCATTATTCATTATCTTTCTTTGTAGGTTGAAGCTCAAGAATGAATATTTTCTCTCCAAACATCATTTGAGGATCTGATAAAGGGATTTCTCAGCATTCTTCATGTTTTAAAAAATAGGTTGCATAGAAGAGTAGTATATCAGAGTTTACATCTCCAGGCATGATTTTATTCAAGATTCATAGAGGCAGTTTATAACTTCCAAACTTCTTCGCCTCTTTTTCTTCTATTCTTGTCTTAGATCTTCTTGCATGTCCAAGTAAATGACAATTACTCACAGGTCTAACCTTCTAGGTATGATCAACACAACATTTTCAACAAAACCCACAAGTTAGATTCTTCTAGAAAAAGTAGCCCTGCTGCCCCTTTTTTTAGGGTTTTCAAAAAAAGTCAAAATTTCAAAAAATAGACAAACTGGTTTTGTTTAGCTTTGAAGCGCCTACAATACCCATGTGTCATATTTTTTTAGGAAAAATAGCGCTTTGTTGCTTCTCGTTGCTTCTGTTACTTCTAAAGCTTCTGCCCCAAGAGGTTCTTGCATGTACAAGGAAAAGTGATTTTTTGGAATTTATGACGTTCTGGGTTCATCCAAAAAATTATTTCCAACAAAATCCACATCTTAGAAAATTTCATAAAAAGTACTCAGTAAGGCTATTTTTAGGAGTTGTAGAAAAATTGTTCGAACAATGTCATGTGGCCAGTCAATCTTCAAGGTTTTCATAATGCAATTCTCCCACGTTGAATACAAGACCAAAACGATCTTAGTTCATGATTTTCTGAAAATGATAGACATTGATCCACATCAGGCACACCCAAAGGTCGACTTAGAAAAGTTGGAAGGCATAGACCAATACACACTACAGAATATCAAGCAATCCGAATTGCTTGAGGTAGTGCCAATTCCCATCTCAACATAGAGCATAGAATTTGTAATAGCTTGTGTCAAGCATTACAACCCTACCGCACAAGAGATTTGATCAATGGATAGATGAGTGATTTGCAACCTCAATCCTAGGGATATCAAAAGGTGCTTTGCCATTCCACCATGCGCGAAAAATTTGATTGTGTCTATGAGAGAGTGCGAAAAGGCATTCAATGCGTTAAGAGACAAATGTCAGAAGAGGATGGTAGAAAAATGGCTTAAAGAGAAAAGAGTGAACTTGACGAAGAATGTAGGACGTGGAGAGTTCAGATGTGAATATGCAATAATGATTACTCTACTCAACCATATTATTGGTTAGGAAGAGGTAAAAAAATTCCAATCATGGATATACTATGTCATCACTAAAATTGTGAGCGACAAAGAACATTATGACTGGCCCACCCTAATCAGTGATATGCTCCACAAATAGATGACCAGTTTCTTAAAGGTTCATAAATTTCACATGTTTTCATATCTCGTATATCTAACAGCCTTCCAAGGCCAGTTTAGAGTGTTGAATAATGTGGGAGATTTGGGTGTGCAAAAGGTTCACGAGCATTTCTCATAGCTTGAGTTCACACAATCAAAAAGACATTTCAAGCGAGTAAATGATCTCTTCCTGATGCACACTGTGAGAGACCTCAATCATGAGTTGCATATACACATATCATCAGTAATCAAGGAGACAATGGTAGATTAAGCGTAGTGGTTCATCCAATTCCCCACCTTTACCTACATTCGCGTTATGGGTACTCGGGTCATCCCACCATGTTACCCTGCTATCCATTAGATAGGGTGGTCTTCATGGAATTCTTGTGGCAATTGCACAAAGTACATTCTCTTCTACTTCACAAACGCAAGACAGCCACGAACTTTCCTTTTGAGATGGGACTTTACAAGTGTAAGAAAGCTATTAATTCCAAGGCTATGGGCCAGGAGATGGTGAGACTTAACCTTAAGTATCTCATCGAAAGATAGACATATGATCCTTGGGGTCATTATTCATCATGCCTGGGTCAATACTCTTCACACAAGTCTTCTATGGAGGACTATTGGTTCAATTGTGAAGATGAGTTTGAAGTACAAAGACACAATTACAACCAGTTCAAACTTCCACAAATTACTGACTTCTTGTCAAAGGATGTGGAAGGACTATCTGATAATGATGGGAAAGTTATTCTTCCCTCATTCCTCGTAGATCAAGTTGACTCACAACCTCTTCGAGTAGTGGACTGGTATGCCAAGGAAAGTATGTCTATTGAGGAAAGAACCAGCAGAGTTGTCAGAAACAACCAAGTCTACTTGGATAGTAAAAGGAAAAGGAAGGTAGTTATTCCCAACATAGAGCAGCCACCGGTTCATTCTTCACTACCTTCCACATCAAGGGTTAAGCCTGGATAGAAGACATGGAGCAACCCTCCCAAAGGAGCTAGAATGTTAGGTCATACAAGGGGAAGAATGTCAATTGTTGATACAAATCAGCAAGTGGTACATGTGGAGATAGCCACAAACATAGTTGAGCCAGTCATGGAAATAGTTATAGCTGAGATAGTACCAGAGATGGAAGCAGAGCCTCCCATTCCACCACCACTACAACAATCACCGATCAATATTGAATTAGAGTCAAATTCACCACCATGTGACACAACAACACAATCCCACTCGTCAGGAATTCAAGGGCCCAACATCCATCCTTCTAGCGAGGTTATTCAAGATTCATCTTGGCTTGAGAATCTCCTGGGAAGGAAGAGAGAGAGGCCATCCTACCAAATGGACTTCATAGAATTTGAGCATGTCCCTCAAGACATGCCAGAGAAGAAGCTCAAGAAGCAAGTCCATGTGGGAAAGAATGATGACAATGAGATCATCATTGAGACCACTGCCCCACTTGAAGACAAAAATGCAAATGAGGTAGAGGTTGATGAATTCACCTTGTTGAAGGTCAACATTGGCAAGACCACGTGTCAGGTTGAGGTGGATCTCCTTGAAGTTGCATCAATGAGTGTCAAAGAAAGAATGGTGGACGGTAAAGATAAAGCAGCCCTAAATGCTGAAAACTAGCAGGTGCGACTATGTATATCCAACTTGGTGCATGGTACATCAAACATCTTTGCCTTGCCTCCACAAATGTTGGACCTCCCTGTGAAACAAAATTAGCTAAGTCAGCTGATCCTATATGGAAAACACTTGAGAGATCAAGTAGAAGAATTCATCATCAAAGGTCGGTGTATACTTGTAGAACTGTACCAGCTAAGGTGCAAAGCCCATGACCTATGCACAGAGATTCAGGAATCAGAGTGAGATACAATAGAGAAGAGACCTGTGGATGAGATCACTATCTCAAACTTACAAATGGCATACAATCCAGTTACTATAGAGGAAATCAAGCAACATTTTTACACTTGGAAAGAACAACTTGCATACAAAGTGAAAGCTTATGATACAAACTCTATGGAATTTATTAAGTACCGTCAAATTGTGGCAGGTGTTATCAAGTTCATGAGAGCATTGGTAACATCTATCCCTTGCCTTTACCAACATGAAGGAGGTGCATACATTGAGCTAGCTGAGGTACAAACACAGTTTTAGGATCTCATCCGTATCAGTTTCTATGGTGATATTGTTTATTGTAGATTAAGTCAAATCAGAGCCATGCCAACAAAGCTAGATGATGTAGCTACCAAGACTCTTGAATATCAGGAGTAGATTGTGGGTGGAAAGGAAATGCTATGATGACACATCATCATCTTGCAAAGAATCAGTTGTCCAAATGCAAAGGAAGTCAAAAATTGGTTAGAGGAATTGTTGACTCAAGGTGATGAGGTATAAACTCTCAGTTAGAATGTCCTACCCCTCTAGAATAGCATTTATGACACAGGAGTTAACTTGATGCCTCTTTCCAAGTTAACTCACTATCCCACTAATTGTGCATTATATCTCCACTAATTATGGATGCCTATTTTGGAGGCACTTTTGTATATTGGAGTTTTCTTTTAGTTTAGAATCAGTTAACTGAAATAGACTTTCTAGATAACTGTTAGGTTACCTACTTTTAGACATAGGAATAAATCTTGTTGATTGGCAAGAACTCATTGTTAACTCAAGGAGATTTTAGGGTTGCCTACTCCATTGAAATTCTATAAATAAGAGCATCCTTGCTCGTTATTCTTGAACTTTTATTACTACACAAAATTGTTGTGCCATTGTGCCATCAAGCTTGCAAGTTAATATTTTTTCTCTCTTGGATGAGAGTTATTTGGTTTGATCATAATTGTGTATGATTTCATACCTTTGTTGTCCCAAATCTTTGTAAATCATTGAGAAAGTTTTAAGAAATAAATCAAAAGGAAAATGTGCAATTTGATCCAAAGTTTCAAGTTCTATCAATGTTTGTTTTTATAATCTATTGTTTCAATCTACACCTTGGACAAGCACCAACACCTCCTTGGGAATTTGGAGATTAATGGTTATTGTGAGATGTTGTTTTATGATCTATATTTTAGCCTACACCTCGGACAGGTGTCGTCACCTCCTCGAGAATCCTAATATCCAATTCATCGTTTTGTGTTGTTTCTAGTAATCTAGATCTTAGCCTACACCTTAGACATGTATCATCACCTCCTTCAGAATCCTGAGATTTAGCTTACCCTGTGAGTTTTTTTCTTGCATAAGACCATATTCCAATGTAGATTTGAAAGTTTAGAGTCTTTGGATACATTCTAAGAGATGGTTGGCCCAAGTGATCCAACCATTCCCAAAATATTGCTCCTACACCCTCTTGCTCTATTTTACTTGAGTAGGTAGGATAGTTTAGTCTAGTTGTAGTTAAGACCTACATAAACCAGAGAAAACATTAGCTGCAACGCATTGATTTTTATCACCCTTGTGCCCTGCCACTGAGTAAAAAGATAGGAAACTTATATCACTTTACTTTTTATGTAATAATAGCAAAATAGGGGCTTTCCTTCCTAATTTGAAGAGCAGTTAATTCTGTACAGAACTTTCCATTGCCAATACACACTCCAGAGGTGCAAATTGTAATTCCAATAGATAGAAGTCATGAGGCATATGAAAGAGAAATAGAATTTTGGAGTCTTGCAGTTGAGAAGAAGATCATCAGGAGGAGGTACAAAAAGCAAGAACGAAACAAAAGCGTGAAGACCAAGAAACATGGAGTAGATCAAGCTAGGCATGGAAAGGATCAAGAGGAGGCAAGAGAATAGCTAATCATGCAACACAATTGGAAGAAGAGAAAGAAAAAAAGAATATCATTTGAGATGGAACTCAAATTTCTTTTCCCTGAGGAGTATGATGCATGAGCAACATTTGAATGTTGTTCTTGAAGGTCCAAGAGACCTAGTTGATTTTTTAAGGAATATTTTGTTATGTGAGTCCTAGTTGTATGTCATTAAAAGATAAAAAATGGTCTTAGAAATCCATATATATAATCTTTTGTAATGTTTTCTAGAGTATGTGTGGTATAAGGTTAAAAGTTGCAAAAAGAGAGCATAATTGTCAAGTTAATGACTTAGACTTTAGGATTTTTGGAAAAAAAGACATATACCTGAGTGTAACTACTTTTTGTAAGTTCTTGGATGTGGAATGAATGAAAAAATATGCTCCAATATGTTGAGGAGCAATATTTCATGAGATATACCTTGTTTTAACAATTTTATGATAGTTTTTTCTAAGAAAACAATAAATAATAGATTGGTATAGACTTGTACGACATAGTTTCAGGTCTGTGATTGTGTGGGATGATAATGGCATGTCTTAAGGTTCAAATATAGGTGGCTTGAATTGATTTAATTGTATTTTGCTCAAGTTATGGAAAAAAAAATGCTTGCTGCCCTATTCAAAAACTAGGGTTTTTAGTGAGTTAAAAAAAATCATATCTCAAGTTAACCAGTGAAAAATCATGAAATTTGGAACATATTTTCTGTAGCTCTTTGTGCACATTTCCACCAAATGGCAAGTGACAATTCATTAATTTGCATGATTTATAGAGGACAGTGTGTTTTTGTTAGCATCTAGACTTTCATAAACCCTAGTTTGTTATGGGTTGTGTGAAATCCATTGTTTTGAGTTAATCATTGTTACTTAGGATTTGAATGAGTTTTGTGGGGTTTGGTTAAATTACTTATAAGCCTAAGAATGAATATAAAATGAGTGTTTATTGTTTCTTAAGACTTGAACATATGAAAACAAGCAAATAGGATAGTTTACAGGGTGTTATTTGTTGTCACCATTGAAAGATCAGGGAATCAAGTACATACTATTGTGAAACCCACATTTTCTTGTTCTTTATTGTCCATTATGTGTGAATTTTCTATTACTCTGCATCATTTTTTGGTATCAGAGCCTAAAAGGTCTAGGAAGAGGAAGTTGGTTGTGCTCATGGGATTTTGTAGGTGTGTTGAATTTTTGAGGAGTTAGAAGCAAGAACTAGGGTACCAAAAGATTGTGCAAGAGGAGGAAAAGAAAGAAGCCTAAGGTGAGTTATCAAAAGACAAGAAGATTCAATAGAAAGATAAGAAAGAAAGCCTCAAAAGGAAGGACAAGATGAAAGACAACAAGATAAGCCAAGTTGCAGAGTTTGATAGAGAAATGACATATTTGAAAGAGGTATTAAACTTGTAGTGCAACAGTGTCTTGAGGAAGAATACCAAGGAAATGTTGGGCATTGACCAATGAGAAAGAAGGTGAAGTGTCCTATAAAGTTGATTGTTCAAAAAAGAAGCAAAAGATAACTATCTTGGAAGGTGAAGGTGAACAAAGTTTGGGTAGAAATGAGTTGCTAAATGAGAAAGAAAGGAAATAAGTTGCAGTAAAGGTACATTGTGAGGTACTTAAAGATGATTTGTGGGCATAATTTTTTGAGATAGAACAATAGTGGAAGATGAAGATTGCTAATGAAGGTATGAATACAAGTAGGACAGTGAAGGAAGACACAAGAAAGCAAGCACAGGGAGCTAGTGAAGAGGCAAAGTTGCCTCATGGTTCTTATCTAATGCATGTTGATGATAATGTTTGTATAGGTGTAGAACAAGGAGAGAATGAAGAGGATGAATAAATGGATAGCACTTATGAGGAATATGAAAGAGAAATAGAGTTTTGGAGTCTTGCAATTGAGAAGAAGATAATCAGGAGAAGGTACAAAAAGCAAGCACGAAACAAAAGTGTGAAGACCAAGAAACATGGAGAAGATCAAGCCAAGCATGGAGAGGATCAAGAGGAGGTCAGAGAACAACTAATCATGTAACACAATTGGAAGAAGAGAAAGAAAAACATACAATCATTTGAGATGGAACTCAAATTTATTTTCCCTGGGGAGTATGATGTAGGAGCATCACTTGAATGTTGTTCTTGAAGGTCCAAGAGACCTAGTTGATGTTTTAAGGAATATTTTGTTTTGTGAGTCCTAGTTATATGTCAATAAAAGATCAAAAATGGTCTTATAAAACCACATATATAATCTTTCGTAATTTTTTCTAGCCTAGGTGTGGTATAGGGTTAAAAGAACTTGCAAAAAGAGAGCATAATTTCCAAGTTAATGACTTAGACTTTAGGGTTTTTGAAAAAAAAGACATGCTTGAGTGTAACTACCTTTTTCAAGTTCTTTTATGTGGATTTAATGAAAAAACACGCTCCAAGAAGTTGAGGAGCAATATTTCATGAGATATACCCTATTTTGACAATTTTATGACAATTTTTTTCTGGAAAAACCAACAAATAATAGATTGGTACAAACTCGTGCAACATAGTTTCAGGTCTGTGATTGCCTGGGATGATAATGGCATGTATTAAGGTTCAAATTTAGGTGGTTTGAAGTGATTTAATTGAGTTTTTCTCAAGTTATGGCAAAAACAACGCTTGCTGCCTTGTTCAAAAACTAGGGTTTTTAGTGAGTTAAAAAAATTCATATCGCAAGTTCTAACTGGTGAAATACCATGAAATTTGGAACATAATTTTTGCAGGTATTTTTTTGCACGTTTGCACAAAAGGGAAAGTGATAATTCATTAATTTTCATGATTTATATAGGACAACATGTTTTAATTAGCATCTAGACTGTCATAAACTCTAGTTTGTTGAGGGTTTTGTGAAAATGCAGTATTTTGAGTTAATCACTTTTACTTAGGATTTCAATGAGATTTGTGGGGTTTGGTTAAAGTATTTTAAAGCCTAAGAATAAAGATAAAATGAGTGTTGATTGTTTCTTGAGACTTGAACCTATGAAAACAAGCAAATAGGACAGTTTACAAGGTGTTATTTGTTGTCACCATTGAAAGATCAGGGAATCAAGTGCATATTGTTGTGAAACCCACATTTTCTTGTTCTTTATTGTCCATTGTGTGTGAAGTTGCTATTACTTTTCATCAAAAATTTCTTGTCAAATTCCTTATACGTAGAGGTAGGAATAAATTCATGTATATACCTTCATTATGAAACTCCATAGGTGTAGCTCTATACCTCATACTAAAGATCCTCCTACCAATTTTAAGGATTCTCCTACCAATCCTAATGCTATTTTCAAAAAGTTTATTTGAAGTATACTAATGTTATTCTTTTTTTGTTCATTTCCTTAGATATTCATACAAATTTAGTACTTTAAGAATCATGAGTATAAGGTATACTTGGATTCTTAGCCCTCCATTCATTCTACCATATTATTATATTAATGGGGATCAAATCATGCAATTATTTATCTCTATAGTTTTGTCCTTTCTCTATTTTTTATTTCCTTTTCTTGTTGACGACCTCTAAGTGCTTTCTTGTTAGAGTTTTCACTCCTCAAATTAGGAGAAATAGATTTTTATAATAGCATTTTTTTTAATAAAAGTATCAACTAGGGGCTAATTTCTTAGTTGCGCCATACTTGTTGATTAACTTATTGTTCATTTTCGATGTTGATTTAGAATTTCTTGAATAATAGCACCAATTTTTTTGCATAAGTTGACAAGATATCAAACTTACCCAAACAAAAAGTATGGTTGCAAACTATACAACCAAACTAGTTAATTCTTTATTGACTATGTTACAAGGGTTCTCAAAATAAAATCTAAGAAACCATATCCCTATAAATTGCACCAATTTATTGGTGATTTGATTTATAGGTCCCAAATATCTAAGGCTAGATAATATCCCAAGTGAAAATGGTGTCAAACCTAGGAAGAAAATCATAAAACTTATGTTTAGGTTGGGAACTAAGGACTAATTACTAAGGTGATTAAGTCCTCCTTCACTTTTGGTTATACAAGACAAAGGGGTTTTTCCTAAGGTGTTAAGTTAAATGAATTTATAATGAATAAATATTCTCCTTATTACAAACCATACCCACTACACATTATACCCCTATACAAGTTGTCACTATGTATCTATGTTATGGTTTGAAAATCTCAAAGTTGAGCATCTAATTAAAGTAGAAAAGTGCTTCCCATGTAAAGTGTTTAAAAATATGGACATAACAACTCCGATTGTTATTATGCACTTACAAATGGAAGCTATGAAGAATAACCCAACTAAAGATGAATATATTGTTTAATTTATTTTAAATGTTAAAATGATGGAAAGGGAACAAATTATAAATTAGTGTTTGTATCTAGTTGGGCATAGAATATAGCTATACAAATTATGTAGCAACTAAAACCTAATAGGATACCTTAATAAAGATATACCTATAGACTATATCTATTCAAATGCACACATAAATTAGGTTCTACACATGTAAATGAATAAATAACAGAAGTTGTATAAATTTATAAGAATATGCTTGATGATCTAACAATAAACCTATATATTTCTTTATTGATCTTGGAAATACACATTACAAAAGCTTTGGAATTATTTTATTACATTCTATCTAACCAACTAATTAAAAACCATAAATACAATGCACAAAAAACTATCAGAGACACTCAAAGAATGCCAAATCTACTAGTTGCACTTGTTCTTCGAAGTTATGATGATTCTATTGTATATTCTAGATAAACCTACATTAGTACAATCTCAAAATAACACTACCCAAAACTAGAAAATGATAACCCTCAACTTTTCTATAATATGTTCTCCTTGTTGGTTCTATAATTGCTCTTTTTCTATTTTTTCTCCCCCTCCAAATGAAAATATTTTTATTATTATTTTTTATTCAAGGGGTAAATGCTTTTGATCGAAGCTATGAACCGAAATACAACCATTCAACAATACCACCCCAAAGGGGTTTGAACCTTTGTGGCAAGAACAACAATGCCACCTATAAACCATCACACCATGCCAATATCGGCGAAAATATTTTTATTATTAATACCTTCCTATGAATAATGTTATATTTGCAATAAATTTCATATACCTGTGGATAACATGGTGTAGATAAAACCTATACTTTTCAGGCACCATTTTTCTAAAATTGTGCCATAAAATCTATTTCAAATCTAATTGAATGTGCCATGGAAGCATGGGGGAATTTTTTTTCCAAAATTAGAAATGTAGTTTCATTTATGGTGCTACTAGATTCTATATATAGGTTGAGAAAGAGCCTATAAAATTGGCTAATATGGCACCCAAACTTCAATCGATGCATTAACAATATTTTGGACATATCCCCTTTTTTGTCACTAGAAAATAGATGTGAATTTGTGCATATGTAATGAACAACAATTTTTGAGCAAGAAAATTTTTTCTAGAGCGGTTGCATGATCATATTGAGGAATATTAATGGAGCTTTTGGGTCATGCAGGAAGGTAGGTAGAGTTTTTTTGGTTCAAATAGAAAAGTTTTAAGACCTTACATTCCAAAGGGGGAAGAGGGTAAAAAATAGTTTGAAATCCCAAAATTTGGGATGATGAAATAAGAATTTACAAATTCTTAATATTTAGGTTGGCAGGACGAGAAAGTTCGAAATCTTGAAATTTACAATGATTAGATAAAAAAGTCTAAAATCTCAAAATTTGAGATGATGGGATGAGAAAGTTTATAATATTGAAATTTTGGATGATTGGATGACAAAGTTTGAAATATCAAAATTCAGAATGATAGGATGAAGAAGTCCAAAATCCCTTGGGATGATAGTATGAGAAATTTTGAAATCCTAAAATTTGGGATAATGGGATGAAGTCCAAAATATCAAAATTTGGGATGATGGGATGAGAAGTTTCAAAATCAATTTGTTTAAACCATAAATAGAAAAATATACATACTCTAAGATGAAATCTCTCATGATCTAAATTAATTATCTTGGAAAGAAGCACATGGGTCTTATTTATGCCCCATTTAATCTATTTATTTATGCTAATATTGGTTGAGGAAAGGAATTTTTGAGAACCCTTGTTTTAGCTTTGTGTAGAGAAATATGTAGGTAAAGAAAGGAGGAATGGGTGTATATATCTTTATTTTTGATATTATCTTATTTTTATATTTTTAGTTAGAATATAAAATTTATATGTGTGTTTATATATCCACACACACATATCCACATTCTAATTAACAATGTGAAAACAACATAATATAAATGTAAAGATATTATATATATGTATGTATCTATATAAATATACACATCTACATATATACATATTGTAATGTTAAAATTAGCATATGCATACAATTTTCTATTTATTTTTGTGCCCACCTTGATTCATCTTGATGTGGTAACATACTAAAAATGGTATATTCTTGTGTTATAATTATCTCATTCATCCTTATTTCACTCCCATTTTACACTAATTCTCATATATTTATCCCTCACCTCAAAATCAACATTTTATTCCTATAGATCACTTATGTGGAGTGTGGGATTGACCTAGGGTCAATCCCAAGGAACACAAAAATGAACCCCAAAATTCAATCATCAAATTCAAATTCTAAATTTCCTACTCCATTCCTACTAGATATTATAATTTGCATTAACACAAATTTCATGCAACATACTATTATCTAAAAGTATTTAAAGACACTTCTTGTGAACTAAAGTACAAGGAACATTTGATGAGAGAAAAAATGCGACGATGATCATGATTTAGATTATGTACCTGAATTTTCAGGGTAAATAAAAGAATCAAACTCACATCTTGATATAGGTCATTTACATGTTTCCAAATGTTTTCATTAATCTTTTTCATTTTCATTTAGTCCACCAAGGGGTTTGACCATAGAGAATTTATTCACCTATTGAGTTGTCAAGCTCCTCAATGGTGTCTCTAGACACTAGCTTGAATTTTCATATATTTTGCAAGCAATGGTAGATTCTATGACAGAATTTTTATTCTACCATTCTCATGAATCTTAAATTAGTTCCACACATCAAATTAGGGTTGTAGCAATCAAGATCAATTGCATAAAATTTAGCATAAATTCATAGAGTTTTTTGTATCAACTAAAACTCTAAGATATTCATCAAACTAAAGTGAACAAATTTATGCCAATGGTGAAAAATTTCAAAACATCCTCAGTATAATTTATCCATCACTAATCCTATAGATAATTTCTTCTAACCAATCATTCAATTTGCACTGTACCTTTTATTTTAATTATTGATCCTAGCTCTAATACATAACTTAATTATTTATTAATTGAATGTATTTATATAATAATCATAGATATTTTATGTAAGCGTGATTTAAACCCTTATGTTTAAAATTTTCCTTCTGGATATTTTATCCCCTATGTTATATGTGTGTTCTATGTTTCTTTGATTTCCTTATTATCATTCACCTAATACATATTTTTTATTCTAAATCGCATGTGCATAATATCACATATTCATTTTGTGTCACTATAGATTATCTTATGATATCTTGTGCTATGATCATAATCAATGCTTTATTTTATGATATGTACAATATTCAAACTAGACTACTTACTCTTATAGACTTCAATTATCTCATATATTTTTTAGGATTTATTATGTATTTATCTTATAATATTCAAATTAGACTACTTGCACATTTCAACTCTCATATTTTTTCAGGATTTATTATTTATTTACCTTATTATTATATATGTATGTATGTATGTATGTATGTATGTATGTATATATGTATATATGTATATGTATGTATATATGTGTGTGTATATATGTACTTTTATATACATATATATATACATGTCAACACCCATGTTTAATATAACATAGATGCATTTGGAATGAAATAGGGCATACCAATACTGCAACAATATACTTTAGCTATTGCAAACTTCCCATTGATGCCTAAAATCAAAACATTTCCACTCTAAAATATAATGTAGTTGAATCCAAAAATTTCTTCTAGCCTTATATATATTCATGATATATTTGAAATTTGACACTTCAAATGTGTGCTTTTGATAATCATTCTTCAGCCTCCTTATACTCTTAAATAGTGATACTTAATTGGTAATTGTTACCATAGAATGCTACTATAAAACTATACTTCAAATCCACCTCACTTGGCTATCCTTTCGATCATGCTTTCTCATTAACATATCAACATTTCCATAAAAACCCACATCATGATTCCCAATCATTGGGGAAATATGATGTAGAAATGAGTTTATACTCCTTTTCCAGCATATAATCCATAAGCACATTGAGTACACAAAATTTAGTCCAAAAAATCCTTAATTTCATTAGGAACATTTTTTCATATGCATTAATTCCTTGTGAAGGCAAGGGGGAAGGGGATTAGGAAGGTTCCCAAGATCTCTCCAACAATGCCGCGAGCTTGTATTTATACCAAGATTGATCATTGCATCAACCATTTGGTTACCTTCTTTATATATATGAAGAACTTTAAACTCAACCAAACCATTGGTGAGGCCTTGAATGTTAGATATAATATTTTGAAATATTTTATCCAAGATTCACTTTACTTGAAATGGCTTCAATTATAAGCTTCATATCACCCTCAACTTGCAACTTTCAAATACCCAAAGATAAAGCCAATTTAATTCCCTGCAACATAGCTAAGACCTCAACCTCATTGTTATATTTCACACACAAAATTCTCAAATAAGCTACAATAAAATCACCCTTGTGAGATCTTAGAACTCACCCACCACCAGTAAGTCCAATATTCTCTTTAGTAGCCCCATTAAAGTTCAATTTACTCCATCCATCAAAAGGGGGTTTTCAAAAAGTATTCTGATGAGTTATCTTTTTATTTCTATCAACCTTGCTCATATCCATAGAGATACCCCAATTCTTAGCTATGGTGATTTCCATGGAATTAGGAAGATCTTCTGAGACTTTTAGTTTGCTATTGTAGACATTTTCCATTAGGATTTTGGAAAAAAGAAAAGAAAACCTTCTTAATATCCTTAGCCAAAATCCTAAAAATCATGATTATTTATCTTTCCAAAATCCTAAAAATCATGATTATTTATCTTTCCAAAGACTTCACACAAGATGAAGGGGTGTTTGATTCTAGAAATATTTAATAATAGGATGAGAGTAGGGGGAGTATCAACCTTCAACAAAGGAGGTCATGTCCTCATTCATAACCCAACACATTTTAAAAAAATATGCTTTCACAAATTTCTCTAGCAAACTCGCAATGGAAAAATAGATGGGGCATTGATCCATCCCCCTTTTAGGAAATAATACATTTGTTAGAGAGTTGAAAACCCCTCTTTTGTAAATTTCCTTGTGTGAGACTTTTGTTATGGGTTGCAATCCACCAAAAAAATTTGACTTTAGGGACTATGTTATAGTTCCAAATTTGTTTCATGAATCTAGTCCAAATTGGGGGGGTTTAATAGTAGACTATAAACAAACTTGAATAATAAGGTGCATCTATTATCCAAAACCCAAATGATTTCATCTTCCTTAGGAAAAATAGATTCTAAACTCTTGAAGCTTCCTTTGGAGGCACCTAGGAATCATAACCAAATCATTTTGATTGAGGCAACACTTTGACAATTTTTTTATGAATTACTTATCCCATTATTTAAAATATAGTCACTCACCATAGGACCAAAGAACTTAGAAGCAAGGGAAACCAATATATTGTAGGATTGGTGACTATTTAGGGCTTAATATCCCATCTAGTTATCATCCCATAAAATTATCTTTCTATCGTTTCCCAACTTGAAATTTCTTGCTTTTTGCAAAAGAATCCAAATTTTGAGCACATTATTCTAGATCATCGAGAATTTAGGAATACATACTTAAGAAAGAAACTTATTCTTTGAAACATTGTTTAAGTAACTTCCTTTCATTAATAAACCCCAATCCTTGTTGCCATTAACTATTCCTCATCCCACTTTTTCCAATAAGGCCTTATTGGTTAATTGGATTTTTCTAATTTCAAGACCCCCATGCAATTTTAGGAGTCAAACTTTATCCCAAAAGATGAGATAAATTCTTTTCTTTTCCTCAAATTTGGTCCAAAGAAAATTTATCCTGATTTCTCAAATTTCTCTACTATATACTTACTAATATTGAATTTAAGTAGAGAAAGTAATATGAATACCTTGCAACACAACTTTGAGCATTTGGAATTTACTAGCTTGAATTAAGAGTTTCCCTTTCCAACAAACAATTTTCCTTTGAACTCTTTCTAGCATCAAGTTTTAGAAGTTTGAGGTAACTTTTTTTTTTGATATGTAAGAGTTATATTTATATTAATAAAATAAATTTTACAAACATCTTCTAATGCAGGAAATTGTCAAAAGCCATGAATGCCATACTGGTTTAACTGCTACTACGGCCTATTTTAAACACCCATCCAAAAAATTCTGAAAGCAAAACAGAGAGGAGCCTCGACCCATTGGCCCATTGCAAACCTGACCACTTCAACCCACCAAAATTGATAACCACCACCCATCTGCCACTACCTAACAAAGGTGAAAAAGCATATAAACTATCCTTTACAAAATTTACAAAAAACCAGTCTTCAAATACTAACAGCACTACCCATCCCCATACTTTATGAGGACACAAACATAACAAAATAACCAAACCCTAAACATTCCCATACTCACAGAAAGCCATTGGCCTTAGCAAAGGCCTCGAAGTCCACAATCTAGTCAATGTCTTGCACAACCATGAGCCCGAAAACTTTTTCATATACTCCATAGCTACAACAACAATCATTTGATGCCTCATGAGAGTTGGACCCTTTATATCTAGCAGAAAAGGAAAGAATTTCACTGCCTCATCTGAATTCCTCAACAACTCCAAATCACCAAGACCGGGAATACCAATCCCCACAATGGCAGCCTTCAACACCTCGTCCACACCCAACAATAGATCCTTTTTGAAAACCTTTTCCAACAACACCTTATCCTCCACCTTTAGCACATGATTGTCTAAAAGAGACGCCAGAAACCTAGAAGTGACATATGTATTATCCCTCCCAAACTTGCTTTTGGTTAAATGTTCATTTCCTAGCACCATTTTCACCGCCACAACCAACAAGAGATCACTATTGAGCATAATCCTTTTAAGGCGTTGGTCCATTATCACCCTAAATGTCGTTTGTTGAGTTTTGTCACCCAGAGAGATTGGTGTGTCCGCACCAAACCACACCAAACCCTCCACCAAAACTTCAATAATGAAACGCAAGTGCCCTGCCATCACAATGCTCTTCCACACACCCGACAAAACAAACACTACAAGAAGCACATACCAAACTACCAGAGCCAGGCATAAAGCAATGACCACTACATCCATCTTGACTACATTTAAAACTGGAGAAGTCACTAGACTTTTATCATTAAATGATGCTTAAATGAGAATGACATTAATGCCATGACGCTCCACACGAGAGAGGTCCTCCTCCTCCTTGAATACCAGACAAAACTGCTCTGCGGGCAATCACATCAATGTATGCTCTAGTACTCAAAATCTGCCACTCTATCAACATGCCACTCCTTGTATTAAGTGCCCATTATGGGCTCCAACTTGTCAAACATCACATGGAAACCCAACCAACGTGTTCATCTAGGGTAGACAACTATGAATGCCACCCATGGGAAAGATCGCTCGATTGACTAGGCCCAACAACAATATGCCACGCCTCATTCGCTTCACTCGCCATGTGCCCTTTGCCGCTCTTGGAGGGCTGCCGTCCCTTTCGCCCACAGTCACTAACCATAATTAAGACAACTTCTCTAATATCTTAACCATTCACCCCTATATTTGACAAAAATCTACCTTGGTATTGCCTTCCCTAAGCACATGATTGATCATAACTTGATCAAAGGAATCAATTAGACTCAAAGCAACATCCAAATACACTCATAACCTCTAGTTCTGCGACTGTTTGGATCTAAGAGCATTTATCACCAACAAAGAATCACCTTCAATAACCACATTCTCCATCTTCCTATTTTTACAAAGAGTCAAGCCCAAAATTAAGGCTTGAAACTCAACAACATTATTTGTGGCCACTGCTAAGGGAGCAGCCAACCTTTCCAAAACTATACTTGAATGATCTCGGACAATACAACCCGCCCCATAGGGATCCAGATTTCCCCTAAACACCCCATTGAAATTTAACTTGACCCAGCTGGGGTCTGGAGGGGACCATTTGACTCTATTTCATTCCTCCTTCGTTGTTGCCCCACCTTTGCCTACCAAAGTGGGCACCAACTGTCTGAACCAATTTCGCTTGACTCTAGCATCCCACACCAAAAAATCCTGCCCCTTTACCACTTGTTGATCTATCCACACATTAAACAACTCGATGATGCTTGCCTCAATCTTGCATTGCAATCTAGGGATAGATAACTCACACTCCTGGAAGATACATCTATTCCTTTCCTTCCAAATCTCCCAAATGACAATGGACGGGGGCATTATCCACAAATCGTTGAAAATGGATTGCTTAACAGGAGAGGGCCAAGACTTAAGAATTTCAAGTAAGGAATGAGGAAAGGACGATTTCCACTCCAATTTCACACATAACCATTGCCAAAAATCTTGGGAAAAATGACAGTTTAAGAACAAATGATCACCGGATTCATTTGCACTCTTACACAGAGCACATCTGGAAGGACCGTGATAACCCAATTTCAAAAATCTATCCCCCATGAGAACTCTTCCTTGAACCGCTTCCCAAGTAAAGATGCTTGCCTTTGGTAGACAAGCTTTATTCCAACACAAATTAATCGGCAATTTCAACACCTCATCTCCATTAGAGGCCAAAATATCATACCCTACTTTAACCGAGTACACACCATTTGAAGTTGCTGACCACCTTAAGCTATCTCTACCCTGTCTATACCACACCTTTCTATCCCCCGAGACCTGCTTAAAAGCTTCCACATCCTCCATATCCAAACCCAAGCCTCTCACACTTTTCCATCTATACCATCCTGTGCCCTCTTGCAAGGGATGCTTGAAATAGTCATAGACCTTCTTCCCCCACACTTGTTTAGTTCTTTCCTTGACCCGAGCCAATGCCTCAACCTCTGCCAGAATAGGATGACCATCCCAAGAGTCCTCCCAGAATAAGGCTTCCTTTCCATCGATTATTTCCCAGGTGAGAAAATTATAAATCAAATTCCCAAAGCTACAAATAAAGTTCCAAATTCTGGAGCCACTAGGAAGAGAAGAAGCCTTGATAATATTGCAGCTATCATTGTCTAAATAATTTTCCTTTAAAATATTCACCCACTTGAGCTCTGGTCGAGAATAGATTTCCCAGACCAATTTGGCTCCCAACGTCTTATTTTGAATGAGCAAATTCTTTAACCCAACCCCATCCTCAACCCTCTTTTTGCACACCTTTTTCCATTTAATGAGCGGGAATTTTTTCTGGTCAGAGTTCCCTTTCTAGAAGAAATCATTCATTGACCTATTTAAAGCTTTACTTGATTCCATCGAAAGAGGAAGACAAGACAACATATAAGTTGGCAGGGCAGCGATAATAGACTTCAACATAGTTAACCTTCCCGCCCAAGATAACTGTCTTCCTTTCTAAGAAGATAACCTTTCTTTCACCCTCTCGATAAGGCCATTCCAAATCGTGTTATTTTGAACACCTTTTTCTAAAGGAAGACCCAAATATTTGCAAGGAAATTGTCCCTTCTTAAAACCCAAAATTCTTAGAATCTGGGCCTCTTGAATATTGCTTATATTAAAGAAAAAGACCTCAAACTTCCCTCACCGATGCCACACCAAACAACATTGTATCGTCTACAAATTGCTAATGTGTTACTGATGCAAGACTACTGGTAACCTGCAACCCTTCAATCCAACCATCACTTTTCACTCTCTCCAAAGACTTACCAAGAGCCTCTGCCATAATTATGAAGAGAAAGGGGGATAAGGGATCTCATTACCTTAAACCCCGCGATGCTCCAAAAAAAACTTCTAGAGTGCCATTAACTAAAAGTGAATACCTAGGACTAGCAATCCACCCAAAAATCCAATCTAACCAATCCTTTTGAAATCCAAAGGCTTCCAAAACCTTAAACAAGAACCTCCAATTTACCCTATCATAAGCTTTTTTAATATCCAGTTTTAGAAACATAGCTGGTTTCTTAGTCTTTTGAACATAGTGAATAACTTCTTGTGCTATGATTACTCCATCCAAAATAGACCTTCCACGCACAAACTCTGTCTGTTCCTCCAAGATGATAGAAGGAAAAATGAGTTTCAAGTGGTTTGCCACCACCTTAGCCACAATCTTATACAACGTGTTACATAGAGATATAGGCCGAAAGTCATCCCACAACTCAGGTTTCTCTTTTTTGGGAATCAACGCTATAAGCATATTATTCACCTCTTTAAGAATTTTCCTAAAACACCCTGAGTCCTTAATTTCCTTCGAGATCTCCTACCCCACAAAATTCCAACATTTTTGGAAAAAAGCAACCGGAAAACCATCCAGCCCAAGCGCCTTCTCTGGGTGCAATTGAAAAATAGCTGCTTTGATTTCCTCAGTGGAAAATTTTGAATTTAAAGCCCACATTTGTGCATTCGAAACCAACCTGGGAATACCATTGTTAATCTCTTTTAGAGCCAACCAATTAGAACCCTCCCAATCATTTAGCAAATTATGGAACTAATCCACTCCTAATAACTTTATCTCCTACGAGTCTTCCAATAAGATCCCATTTACCAATTTGATACTGGAAATATGATTAACAGCCCTACAAACCTTTGTGGAATTATGAAAAAAATTCGTATTTCTATCCTCGGCCTTGAGCCAAGTTTCCCTTGATTTTTTATGCCAGAAGATTTCTTCCTTTGAAAGAAGATCATTCAATTGCTTAGATAACTCATTCTCCTTTTGAAAATGGCAATCATGCATTCCCACCCTCAATATCTCCTCGTGAATTTCATCCAAAGTAGATTAGACTTTCAATCTCTCCTAGTTTTTTTTTCTTAAAACATTCCTTATTCTAGATTTTTAGTTGTTGTTTGATATATTTCAACTTTGTGACAACATTAAACATTTTCATTTCCCCTGGGCAACACTCCGACCACCATTTACTAATTAATGTTAATAGATTTTGGTCCTTAAACCACATCATTTCAAATTTAAAAGGGCACCGTTCTAGACCCCTTTCCCCATCAATCAACAATTGGATTGGAAAATGATTAGATCTTGAACGATCTAAAATTTTACTATCCAAAGTGAAGGGGAAAACAACCCAAATCACCTTTGAAGAAGAATCTATCAAGCTTCTCCGCAATATTACAGAAGCCTTTTCTACGGTCTATCCAAGTGACACGACCATTGTCTGTTTTAACTTCAATTAACATATTTCTCTCCATAAAATTGTAGAAGTCATACTAAGATTGAAGCACTCGACACACCCCACCTTGTTTGTCTTCTGATCTCAGAATGTCATTGAAGTCTCCCCCAATTATCAAGAACTCCATCCGCGAGGAATTGAGAAATTGATCCAAATCTTGCAATACATTCCTTTTTTGCACACACGAAGTCGACCCATAGACATTAATAAGAAGAAATTGTAGATTTGAAATTAAGCTTCTTACCCTGCATACAATCTTGAGAGATTTCTTCCATCAACACTGATTGTGGTTTCCATAGAATAAGGAGGCCACCAGATGCACCATTTGCACCAGCCCCAAAGACCTTCCAATGTTTAACCCTATTACTGAATTTGACCACCTCCTACACACCTAATTTGGCTTCTTGCAACAAACTCACATCCACTAGATTTTTCTCCAAAAGGTGCCTAACTAGGCACCATTTGTTAGGGGTGTTTCGACCCCTAACATTCCACGTTAGGAGTTTCAATGTTGTTTGGGAAGAGCATCACTCTTCCCTACTTTCATCATCAAGTCAAGCTTCTTCTGACCACATGACTCTCCTACCCATTTTAACTTTTCCTAATTTGAAATCCTTCCCCTCTTTTTACCATCACCACAATCTGGAGAAGATTTGACCATCTCTTTCTAACAAATCCCTAACTTTGTCTTGGCTACCTCTAGCTCTTGAGCAATTTTTCTCTTTTTACCCAGGGGCAACTCCGCTAAATCCACTTGCAGTTCCCCTTCTTCATGAACTTCCACATTTTCCCAATCTTCAACCATATCCTCTACTTCTTGCTCTGAAGAGTGCAATTTGGATGCCTTAGCTAATTCTACCAACTCCCTATCGACCAAAACCAGAGCATTGAGCTCCATGTTCCTGTAGTCCTCACCCAAGATCTCCAAAACCTCAAAAACATTTCCTACTAGAGTTGCTTCATGACTTGGTACTTCCAATGCCTTTTCCTCTTTTTTCTGGAGAAGCATGCTACACGTCCTTTCTTTTCTCCACTAGTGGGGATGTGATCTCCATTTCAGTGAATCCTTGATTGACTAACACCGCAAGAGCAACTGAGACCATAACTAACTCTTTTTTGGGTTTTGTCACCAAGGCCTCTTGCTTCGAAACCACCACCTATTTTGAACCATCAACTTGTGTTGCCTTCCTATCTTTGTTTCTTGAAGCTCTACACCCTAAAGGTTTCACCACCCAAATCTTGGTTGGGAGTTAGGAATCAACTTTTGGACCCAACTTCCATAATCAGAGATGAGTTCTATTTCATCCCAGATACATCGGTCTAGTTTGTTTTCTACACATAGCCTAACATATGTGACCACTTCCTTAGGGTCTTTCCTTTCTTCAACACATACGTAGGTCCCCAACTTGTTGCCAATCTCTTCGAGAATACTAAGATCCTAATATTCATAAGGCAGATTGGGGATTTTGTACCAATCTTGCACGACTTCCACTTCATGCTTCGAAGGATCAAAGCCCACCTTCCAATGCCTTAAGTAAAAGCCACATCCATCCAAAACCTAGTTCTCATCTGCAATCTTATCCCTAATAATCCTCAACAGACAAGTGACTGGAAAAAAATCATTCTACAAGATTTTAAAGTGAAGATCGGGTCCCCATTTCTCCCTCCACCAATTTATTAGATAATCCCAATTCAAATTGTCCCCATACCATTTAACAAATAACCCAAGATTCTCTAACCTTAAGATCTCATAATGCAATTTATTAGGGCTTAGGACTAAGGAGATCCTACATCTTTTTGAACCTCCAATAGGTGCTTGATGATTTGAGCCAGGGGATTCTGCAGAGTCATCTTCCCTCGTATCCTCCCATTCCTCTTTAGATCGCTTACGCTGCCAAACTGACTTGAAGCTATCGTTCCCACGATTAGGGTTTTTCCTTCTTGCCCTATTCGAATCCATTTTAATAGAGCCACCTCTACCCACGTGCCCATAATCATTTGGCCATGGTCTTTGAAATTCCATGTTTCTATAGTCGTTTCTCCCAGAACTACCCCGAAACTCCCTCAGACCTTTGGGTTGATTTTGAAAACCCTGAAACCTGTTGCCTTGCCTATGCTCATACTGACCCTTTTCGGCTTCCAAATACCATCCAAGTCAGCCTTCCAGTTGGGATGTAAACCCTTATGCACTATAGCAGGATTACCTGCAACATTTCAACCACCAATTCACTGCCTTACCCCACCCGTTGTCACCATCCCCTTTAGCTACCCATCTATATCTCTACCAGGTGTTAATCCACTCTGGTTTGGGGATATAATATTTTCTAGGATGGTTGAGGTAACTTCTTTAATCGTCAAAGGGAGTCCTAGATAAGTGGCTAAGAGTTGAGCACATATACATCCCAATATGACTTTAATTTTTAGTTATAAATCATTAGATGTATTGAAGAAGTAAATTTTCCTTTTCTTATAATTGGTACTTTGATCAACAACTATAGCATAGTACTCCAAGAGCTGCTTCTAATTTTTAACCTCTAAAACTGAATCACTTCCAAAAATAATAGTGTCATCAACAAATTGTTATATGATAGACGGTTGAATTAAGGTGGCAACTTTTATACCCTTTAGCTCCTCAAGCCTAGTCATGTTCATTATATTCCTCGTGATAATATTTGTCATCAAAATGAATAGGTAAGGGGATAAGGTATCACCCTACCTAACCCCCCTTATATATTTGAAGAAGCCTTTAGGTATGCCATTGACCAACACCAAGAACTTGGTATTAGTAACACATTCTTTTATTAAGCTTATAACTTTATCTTGGAATCCAAACTTGACAATTGGAGATCAATTTATGAATCAAAGGCTAGATTCTAATCACCAAAATTTTATAAAAAACCTTATAGATGATATTGTAGAGGTTGATGGGTCTAAAATATCCCATAGAGAATGGATCAGCCTTCCCAAGGACAAGAGAAATGAAGGTGTTGTTGAGTTGCTCTAAAATTTTCCTTGTTCTAACAAAATATCTAGCAACATTTATGACATCTTTCCTAATAATCTTCCAAAAGTCTTAGAAAAGAGCAAGAGGGAATTTTTTCAGACCTATAGCCTTATAGGCTCCCATATAAAATACCACCACTTTGACTTCATCTTTAGTGATAGGTTTAGTGAGGATGAGATTATCCTATTTTGAATGTAAGGAGGGGATGTTTTCCAACAATGTTTCAATTGAAATAGGAGATAAATTGTGATTTTGTTAATTGAAACAGGAGATAAATTGTGATTTTGTTAAGATAGAAATGGCTCAAACTACCTTGTATCAAGTTGACCCACCTATTCACCAAAATGAACTTCAAAGCATCTCTCATCAATAATCCTAGAGATAGTATTCCTTTTCTTGTGTCATAAGGAAAATTGATGAAAGAAAGTAGTATTCCTACCCCCTTCCTATAACCACTAAATTATGGATTTTTTTTTCCAAAATATCTCTTCCTTCCTCATTATTTTTTCCACTCTTTAATCAAAGCATTCTCCAAAAGGGGAGTCCCCTCTGAAGTGTCCCCTTAAGCCATTTTTTTGGACCTCCAACAACTTATTGAATATAATTTTTTCTACTCAAACACATTATCAAAATATAATTTGTTTCAATATTTTACCTTATTCTTGATGATAGACAACTTCCAGGCCACTCTTAACATAGTTGAATCTTGAATGCATTCTTTAGATTCAAGGTGAGTAGCCCACGTGATATCATATTTAAATAGGTAGTGAGATTTCTCCACCTAGTTAAGAAAAAGGGGGTTGTGTCCTGATCCGACCCTTTAAAGAACTGAGAGATTAATGTTGTTTATAATGTCCTAGTTGAAAGAAACATGGAATCTATCCAGGTTTACTTGAATAAGATGTTTCTGCATTATCTTATTGGTATAGGTGAATATGTGACCATTAATATATATATCCATGAAACTAGTAACATTTAGGAAGTCTTTAAAGTCAGTCATGTTATTTGAGTTGTCGATAATTCTCCCCATCTTTTTAAAAGAATACAAAGGATAATCAGAATATCCCACCACCATCCAATGACCTTCCTTATTAGCATTTATATGAGAAGAGATAGACCCCCAAATTTCCCTTCTATTAATTCTAGAGTACGAGGAATAAATATTAGCAACAATCCACTCCTTGTTAGAAGAGTTGAACCTCACTTCTATAGTATTCTTAGAATGGTTGATGTGGGATCCATTAAATTTATTTTGATTCCACATAGTAATAATCCCACCTAACACCCCTTGGGCTTCACTAATACAAAAATTTGTATTAGGTCGGATGCTCTTAGTTATGACTTTGAAGTTAGCTTCAATAATTTTGACTTCTTACAGAAGAAGAATATCAATCTTCTTCTCATAGATATAGATTTTAACTAAAACATGCTTGTGAGGACTGTTGATTCCTCCAATACTTGAGGGCAATATCCTTATTTACAATTTTTCCTAGAAGAAACCTCCAGGATTCTTTGTCCTTTGTTGGCAATCTCCCGAAGAATATCCTTTTGTCCGGTTTCCCTTTGGCATAACCTTCCAGACTTAACATTAAATCCAACATAAACAACCCTCTTCAAAGGAATTTTTCCATTCATCTTAGGGGCATACCAGCCTTGCAAATTATTATTCACCATTCTTTGCAAATTGTTGTGAGTTTTATCCCAACCCTTGGTGTTGTTGATTCCTAGTCATGGTTAGAAAGAGGAAAGACAATCTTCTAAGATCCTTCCCTTTCTTCCTCCACCTTCTTATGATTTAAAGGTTGTTAAAATTGGCTTGTTGAATAATAGTCTCTAGCCCAATTGAGTGCACCCTTTCCATATCCTTAGGGCTACTATTAGTGGTTGTGTCAACTAGTTGTATTGTTTCTTGTTTATCCATAGAGAAGGAAACTCCCCTTCCTCTTTCTCCTCCAAAGTTATATTCCTAATAGGAGACCAGGTTCCTAACCTTCTATTACCTTAGTTTGTTGGTCCAAAGGTTCATTTGACTGACTGCCCATTTGTTGTTCAAATCCCACACTTTTCTCCTTATCTTGATCCTCCAATGCAATATCCATACCACTAGCGATGTCTAATGAATCTCCCAAAAATAAAGTGGGTAAGCTAATAATATTAATAATATATTATTTGAAAGGGTCGTCCTCCAAGTTATCAATCGATTTTTTGGGTTTCTCTATTAATTCCTTGAGCTTTTTGGGTCATGATTTTAGGGGTTGAGCATTGAGTGATGAGATATCTAGGTTTTTGACAATTTTGACATAAAATTCTCGAGTTCTCATATAAAATAGATTGATTCCATTTCCCGAGCTTGGATTTGAGTTATAGAGATTGGGAGAGTTTTAAACACATCAACAATAACACAAAATTTGGCATAAACTAACCTAGATTTCTCCTTTGTCACTTTATCCATGGTGATGAAGTGCTCAAATGAATTAACTATCCAAGCTAATATTTGCTCATCCTAGAACTCTAGCGAAAGGCTAGGCAACCTAACCCAAATATGAGTAACTTTGTTTAGATTATCCTTTGGGTCAAAACTTAGCTTCCATCTATAGAGGAAAGATAATTTTTTTCATAGAGCCATGATCCTCCAACTAGAACTTGAAGAATGTCTTCTTGATAAGTAAATTTGAAGAGGAACATTCCCCCACCATTGCATTCATAATCACACCACCCTTTTGTTTCCAGTTGACCATGACCTATCTTCTAACCATATTGATATTAGGGTGAAAGGATAAGAACTTCCACTGAGCCAAAGTGTTCTCCATGGAAGAGATAATCCTATTGATAGTTGAATCAAGTAACTTAATGGTTGTTCCATCTTTCGACACTAACAACATTGGGTCAACATTCCCAAGTAGTTGTTCATTACAGTCACTTCCCACAAGGTAATTCTTCTAACCTTTGGACCCACCTTCAATGATAAAGTTCAATGATAGTCTATTTGAGGCAACACCATTAATACCCTAGGAAGGGGGATGGGGAGGAACAAAGGAATCTTGAGGCTATAAAAACCCATTCTCATTCAAAGTTCAAAATAAGATTTGTTTTAAATGAAGAAGCTCTACACTTTTTTCAAAACTTTTCTAAATTAAGGATAGCTTAATTTGGGGATAAGTAATCTCAATTTTTGATGCAATAGAGAGCCACCTCATGAGGTTTGAACCTTGGTTGATGGCACTATAAGAAATAAGCCCCAAGATCACACCATAGGGCCTCCCTTTTTAAACATTTCTAAATTAAGGCTAGCTTAATTTATGGGGCCAACAATCTCAATGGTTGATGCGGTAAAGAGTGACCCTGTAAGTTTTGAACCTTGGTTGGTGACACTATAGGAAAGAAGCCCCACCATCACACCATAGGGTCTATTTTTTGATGCCTCAAGTATTATTACCATTAATGATCAACAATCCAAATCATCTGGTCTTTTATCCTCTTGCTCTAGCTCTTTATGTGCTTTCAACATAAGACTTTAGCTATTTATTGGCTCATGTAATTTCTCAAACCATGGTTAAGGGGGTCGCTCTTCCTAATTCTCACAACTAGTTGATCAATGATCATTTTTTTGATGATTCATTGAACTTACCCTCACCGAGGATGAAAATAATGTTAAATAGGCTATTCATTAACTTGATTTTTTTTCTAGTCCTTTGGTTCAAGTATCTAATGGAAAATGACTCAATGCTATAGAAAATATTTTCTTCCTAATTCAAGATAGGTAATTTTGGTTAGAAATGGTTTGATCATGGGGAAATCTTCATATTTTAGGCATTTCCTTTACTTTTCAAGCTCCTCTTTGTTGCTCTCTAGCAAACCATTATTGCTAGTATTGAGAAAAAACTCAACTGCTAGATTACTAAACACTTTCTTTGGCTGGTAAATCCCATATTTTCTCTAAAGTGTTGGCTACCACTCACCTTTATTACTCCTCTAGTTGTGTGCCTTTAAAAGCCTCTTATTTAAAGATTGAAACATTTCCTAGAGACTCTCTTTCGGCCTTTGGTGATGGACACCAAGAATTCCATTGTGTGTCTTGGGAATTTTGTTTTCTTCCCCAATACGATAGTGGCTTAGAATTGCTTTCAATTTGTAAACAAGGTATTAAAATATGTGTTAAATACATTCTAAGAGTTTTTGAGGGGAATGGAGCCTAGAAAATTCTCATCAAGCATTATATCAATTCTGGTGTGTCTTCTGGGCTGTTAGCTTGGAAAGGGCCAATTCTAGCACTCTCCTCACCATGAAGGAACTTGTTCATATTTAAGGCACTTTTATCATTAAAAGCATTTCAAAACCTTCAGAGGCTATAAAGCCTTGGCTTCTCTAGGCAAAAAATGATTTTCATAATGATCTTTCAACCATTCAATGGTTTTTGTGGTGGTTTCTTTTTTTCTATCATCAAGATCACCCTTTCACCAAAGTGCCACTTATCCACACCTTGAAATTCTTCAAACAAGGCATTATAATTGTGTTAGATCTCATTAAAAAAACCACCAAGAATTTTTTTCTTAGCCATAAAGTTAAAGGAAATTTATGTTGTCTAATCAAGATTGAGACTTTTCAAATTGTTATTGATGTTATTCCTCCCCATATGATTCAAAAAATTAAGGTTAAATCTTTCAAGCCTTGGTGTAAGGATTGGAAATGGTATCTTGATACTCCATTTCATAGTTATAAGCATTGTAAAGGATATTTGCGGTCCTCATCTTCTTATGCTTAGCTAGTTGAATCATCATTAGTAGCTTCCCCATTCTGTTGGTACTTGACATTATCGATTCTAAGTCATCTAGTCAACCTTTCTTGAGCCTAAATTGACCCATTTTGCTTGATGCATTCTTTATCAAGGCTTTTTGTTTGGTTCTTGCTTGATGCATCTTAGAGTTTCCAATCCTCATTACCCATTTTATAGATAGTTAGAAACTCTCAAGCATCTTTTCTAGCTTTGCAATAGAGCATAAGAAACTTGGAATTGGATTCATGATTTCTTTAGGCCTTTTAGGCATCCTCATTTTTCATGGCTTAGGATTTTGTTAGAGGTTTAATGTTTTCTCCCTTTCAAGTATACCTAACTTTGATATTCTTTTATGGTAGAAATTCTCTTTAATGTTTGGAAAAAAAAATGCAATTCTTTTTTTAGGTTGTTTAGTTGATGCTTATCTCTCTCTGTATACTAAAGCTATAATTTTCTCTAATGTGTTTATGTAGATTCAAGTGCAAGCTAACAAAGTTGTAAATGAAGTGGAAATTTGCAAAATCTTTTGGACCATTATGGTAATGCTCCATGCACTATTGTTAGAGTTCTACCTCTTTCGTCTTCTCCTTAAGGGGTGTCAATTAGGCTGCAACCAATTTTCCATAAGAGATTGTGGTTTCTAATCCCATTACTCAACCTATGTGAAATAGAGATATTGTTGCCCATGGTTGGTCTCAGCGCTCATGACCACCTATTGTCTCTTCTCATGTTTGTGGTGCTCTTGAATGACTAGATTTCGACAAGTTTCCTTGGTTGGAGCTAACCATCTCTCTAGTTCATGCTTAATAACCTTTAGAGGAGATTCTTTAGGAAGAAGGTGCTCTCATCGGTTGGGAGCCGATTGCTGATAATCTTACCCTTAGTGATGTTTGGAGAAAACTTGATGATAAAGACCCCTCTCGTACCGATGTTGCATTATTTGCTTAGTTTTTTTATATTACATTCAAACTTTGACCCTTTGAACTCTCGTCTTTAGTTTAAACTTGGTGTTTTATAGACTTTGAAGGCGTGCATTTTTACCACTCCATTTTTATATATTATACTATTATCTTTTTAATTAATTTATAAAAATTAAATAAACTTATTCATTAAAAAAAATCTAATAAAAAAATACAATTATATCTAATCCAAAATATAACGACGCAATTCGGATAAGATACGCCCGTACGGCGCTATTGTAAAAGACAAATAATGTAAAAAGGACGAAGAAGAACGAATTGTGATGAATTTCTGTAAGAATTTTGTCGTTTAATCTAGGAATCATGTCGAGGAAGGAAATTTTTGAACTACTAGCGAATGATTTCTTATTAAAATCTCCCCAAAATCCCATAAAAGGATTAAAATTCAGTTATTTATCATTTAAATCCATCGGTGATCATGATGCATATTCACGGAACGCGGCGGAAGTTCAAAATCTCTCATTACACGGAAAATCTAACAGATATATGAAGGGGATTTGGCCAGCTGATTTAAAAATTTGGCAAACAGTCGTTAAAGTTGTTGAATATGACGTTAGAAGACAAAGGGTTGACAGATTTGAGACGAAAGTTTGGCAAAATCGAAGTTGACATGACTATTTTTTTGGTGAGAAAGCGTTGGTTTTGGAATAATCGTTTTTACGAAGCTCGAGTGTATTATCCTTCAAGTTTATTTAAAGTAACACCAGAAACATATCTATCGTGCGTTTTTTGTCGGATGGCTAAAAAATGTTCAAAAATCGCTGCTTGATGGCTACAGATTGTTTAGGTTTCCAGTATTTTGTAAGGAGATGGGCTTTTATTGCGTATTATTGACTGATAGTTGGGATTGCTAAAAGGTTTGTAGGTAGTACAGTAATATTTCTTTCAAAAGACGGTATTACTATTTATTCTGTGGACCGTTGTCTGAAGATTGTTGAAGGATTCCAGTAGAAGAGTTATTTTTTGCCAAAAACAGTATGACCACCGTATATTGTTGTCTGGCAAGTAAAGTCTGTTCCAGGATTGCAGTATAATTGCTTATTTTGTGAAAAGATGTTAAAAGACGGTCAATAACGTGGGTCATGTTGAATTTGTTTTTGTCGTGGAAACCCTTGCATTATTTGCTGGTTAAGTGCTGGAAATGGAGGAAAGGAGTGGAATTTTGGGCTTTTTAGTCGCTTTTGCTGTGATATGGTGTCGTGGAATTGTGGTTTTCGCGCAGCAGCAGAACCAGACAGTGTCTCTTAATGTCGATGCAGGGCAACCCATCAGAACGATTCCTTCAACTCTATTTGGAATATTTTTCGAGGTAAGTATTGAATTCCTTCCAGTGCTTGATAAAATGAAGCATCAATTTGATTTTCCGCGCATTTTTATTCCGCAAAAAGACGAACAATTTAAATTTGCTACAGGTTGTTATTCGATTTATCATAATTGATGAAGATGTATACTTTTTTCTCTGAAATAGGAAAGCCTTTTTGATCACATTAATTGTCTGCCCCTTTTTAAACCTGTGATGGGAGACGGAGTCCAATGTTATACAATACTCCTATACAATGTTGCTAGGAGCTATGAACCTGCATATTTTTCATATTAATTGTCTCCCCTTTTTCTGAGGGGGAGAAATAACCTATTGTGATACTATATTACTACACAATGTTGCCATTAACTATGCACCTGCAGATTTTTACATTAATTGTATCCCTTTTCATAGGAGAGGGAAAGGGAACCCACTGTTATACAATATGATTATATAATGTTGCTAGGATTCATGAATCTACATATCTCTCATATTATATGTCTCCCTTTTTTCTGTGGAGAGAGAATCCGCTGTTATACAATACGATTGTACATTGCTGCTAGAAGATATGAGCCTGCAGATTTTTCATTTTAACTGTCTCCCCCTTTTTACCTCCTTACCTGGGGAAGGAGATGTGATATTATATGATATGATAGAGATTGTAATAACATCCATGAGACCAAAACAGTATATGGGACCCCAGAGTTAATAAAAATCAAAGAAGTGGGATGCTACTGAAAAACAGCATATAGCAGTAAGAACCTAGTTTAAATCAGTATTCTTTTTCTGCTTTTGAAGTTTCTTACTACTGCTCTCCCGATAGTTATCACAAATGTCAGCGTACTTGGTGTTAGTGTTTAGATCAGGAATGACAAACAGAAATACACAACACATGAACAATAAACACAGCAGTTTCCCCTGGGAAAACCCTCCTACTCGAGGGAGAAAAACCCAGCAAAAAATTATATCTCATATATTTATCAGATATAAGTGCAGAATGCTGCATACAGAGTCTGGCCTTACACAAGGCTGAATGAATACAATGAATAATAGCGTCACTCCTTGATGCAAAAATACAAGTGAAACTGATCTGCTGGTAAGTTCGAACTCCTCCTTGGAAGAATGCCAATTGAATATGAGAATGACTTGATGATTTGATTGAATGGTCTCCATCTTGTATATATACAAAACAAGGTGACTCTTCACTTAGGTCGGCCTCCTTTTAAGAAATAATATAATTTGTGATTAAGGCTGACTTGCCTTATTAATTGTTTATTATTTAAATTTTTACTTAGGTGAAAATATCTCCCTAAGCTACAAACACTAACACTTGGAGCATTTCACAATATAGTGCCATTCCATTTCTTCCATTCCTAATGTGCAGAAAATACATATTCTTTCTTTGCAATTTTGTTTTGGGACCTTTCACCTACCTGTCTCACATCTGAGTTGGTGTGAATCAGTCCTTATTTGGCTGCTCATCTGCATTTTCATTTGATTTTTGCCCCTATGTAGTTTTTAATATTTATGATCATGTTAATAAGTGGGATCGAACTTAGTCATAGAGTATTGCTTTTTCCTCCTGAGTTGCTTTCTCCACATACTTAGTTTAAACTTTTCTCACACAATCTTTAATCTCTTGATTGGTGGTTGGGCATTCTTGTATGTTGATGCCCCTTTTGTTCATTTATCACTTGTTTTGTTTCATCCATGTCCTCTTTCTTATGTTCAACACTTCTCTCATTGCTGCCCTTGGTCATCTGTCGCACTCCATGTTTTCTATTTTCTCTATATAGCATAGAAGACAAACCATAGCTGTTGCTTCTATCAGAAAGGTACCTATTTCTGCTAGTATTATTTCGTATTGGACTGATGCTTTGATTTTGAAGTAGCCTGTGATTAAGAAATTTTGAATTCTTTCAATTTGTGTCCACTTTAGACTTGAGGTACTGTTGGCCCAAACTTGACATTCATAGAGCACCACTGGCACTACTGGCAGCCCAAACAAGACCTTGTTGGTTTTCTAGTCTCACAAATCTGCATCTTTTTATCTATTTTGCAGAGAGTATGGTGCTCTTAACCCACCTTGAGTTCTCTTTGTTATGCAAGTTTCCCAACTAAGCTTGTTAGTGAAATCAAGCCCCAGGTATTTTTATTTTGTGGTTATCTCATGTTGGTTACCCTCAAATATGAAACTTACATGTTTTATTGGTGTTGACTTGCATCCCGACTTCTGTACAAAAGAGTTCCAAGGATATCAAATGATCTTTTAAACTTTAGGCTGTTGTTGTGGTCAAAATACAATCATTTGCATATAGAAAAGGAGTTTTATAGCATAACTAGCTACTTGGACCTTGTCTCCACTTAATCTATTTATCCATTCTTATAGTATGTCAATATATAGGCCAAATAAGCAGCCTGCCCTGTTTAACCCCTATGAATGATGAGCACACAAATATACTGAGAGGGGAGAGGGGAGGAGGGGGGGTGAATCAGTATACTACAATTTTTAACTTCTCAACTTTTACCAATTTCAAACTTTATCACAATTACAACTATGCAAGAATATAACAATATGAACAAGTTGACACCAAGATTTTATGTGGAAACCCTTACGGGAGAAAACCACGGTACAAAACAATGTACTTTATATTTTTATGTGAATTACAATGATTGTAGGCACCGACCTACTAGAGGCACCAACCTCTAACTTGTTTTGTAGGCACCAACCTACAGGTAGCACCAACTCCCTCAATTTGTAGGTACCAACCTACTGGAGGCACCAACTCCCACTTGCCAAGCACCAACTTAGCAAAAGATAATAACTTCAAGAACAATGTTCCACCTTCAATGTTGCTTCTTCAACGCATGATGGACAATTCTGCTCAAATATCTCTTTCAAATCTGCTTATAATCCTGATTTGTATCTGCTTCCATAAGCTCCAAAGTCTTCTTTAATCTTGCATGAAACCTCCTTTACAAATCTTCATATGCTATATTCATATATCTGCTCTTCTTGGACTGATAATTCATGTTTTCACTTGCACATCTCATATGTTTTTATATCTTTATGAACTGCTGTGTATATATGATGAACACACTTTACTCCATACAAATATCTTTAATATAAATCAAATTTGCTCTTCATACTTCTGCTATCCCTCTTATTTATGCTCAGAAAATATTCATTACACCACATTCTCATTCATTCACACTCTTTTATTACATCATCATTCTCACACAATCTCATATATTCACAATCATTCACTCACTCATTCTCCTTCCCAGACTCACATCTTATATTATCATATTTAAATGAGGAGACACATCTCTTTAAAAAGAGATATCCATTTAAATGGACGTGTCTCTTTATTACCAATGTTCCTTAAACTAATTGCTGCTTTTTAAACTGTTTGCTGCACCCTTTTTAATTTTACTCCACACTAATTTTTTAATATTTCTTCAGAGAAAAAATAATCGCTGCCCTTTGAACAGATCACACCTTTTCTTTGTTAATTTTAGGACCAGAATTGAATTAAGCAGAAATAAAACAAATCTAAACAATAGAACACAGCATATACCCTGGGAAAACCCTCCTTCTTGAGGGAGAAAAACCCAGCAACAATATATCACTTATATACTGAATACAATAGCAGCAATATGCTTTACAATTTGGCCAACCTTTAGGCCGATCTAATGAAATAATTGTGGCACCTCTCTAGATGCAAGTATATAAGCAATAATGAAATTTTGATCCTCTTGAAGCAACTATGAATTTGCTGTATGATCACAAACTGCTGGAAGTAATGCAAACTTGTCTTGATGAATATTAATGATAATCTAAGAATGAGCATCATCTTCTTTATATACAAGGTGATATCGCTTCTCTCATGCAAGATGTCTTTTCATAAGAAGTCGGTCTCTTCCATGAAACAATACGTCTCTTTATTCGATGTGACTCTTGGTTTAGTCGGCCTCCATAAAATAAAATATAAATTATTATTTTTGAAATGAGACGACTTATCTCAAGGGTCAGCCTCATTTAATTGTTATTTAATTATTTGAATTTTATAGGAGAAAGAAGTCTCCCGCTGCTATAATAACATCAACACTCCCTCTTAGCTAGGGAGATATCTTTCTAGATATCCATGTCATGGAGTCTCTCAACATGACACCCACAATGGCTACACCCATTTGTGGAAAATAGTTCATCACGGAGTCACTCAACGTGATATCGTCATGGAGTCACTCAACATGACATCCACCATGGCTACTCCCATGTGTGGAAAGGAACATGTGCACAAGTGCCCATCACGGAGTCACTCAATGTGATGTCGTCATGGAGTCTCTCAACATGACGTCCACCATGGCTACTCCCATGTGTGGAAAAACACAAGTACAAGGAATTCATCACAGAGTCTCTCAACGTGATGTTGTCATGGAGTCTCTCAACATGACATCCACCATGGCTACTCCCATTGGGTGGAAAGAACCACATCTCCGTCTTAGAGATGGACAAGGGCTTTCACCTTATATTTCTCCATCTCAGAGAAATATGCATTATAGCAAATAACAAAGACCACTGATGCTGAGTCTCCCTCTTAGTAAGGGCTTCATTCTCCACAACTCCAAGCTTGTCTCGAAAATGTACAAACTTCACTCTGGAGAGAGGCTTGGTGAGAATATCAGCCGTCTGATCATCAGTGCAAATATACTTGAGTTGAATAGCTTTCCTCAGCACCATATCTCTGATGTAATGATATTTGATTTCCACATGTTTTGTCCTGTAATGAAACACTGGGTTGACAGATAGCTTCACACAGCTTTGATTGTCACAATGAATCACAGTTGGCTCCAATGTTTTCCCAAACAAACTTGCAAAGAGCTTTCAAAGCCACACTGCTTCTCGAGCTGCTACACATGCTGCAATATATTCGGCCTTTTCAGTGCTTAGAGCTACTAAAGTCTGCCTCCTGCTACACCAAGAAATCATGGCAGACCCCAAACTAAAGCAACATTCAGAGGTGCTCTTCCTGTCAGCTACACTCCCGGCCCAATCAGAATCAGAATAGCCTTGTAACTTTAGTTCTTCACTGGAAGTATATCTCAAGCCATATCCTACTGTGCCGCACAAGGATCACAAGATATGCTTTGCTGCAACTAGATGAATTTGCCTTGGTTCACACATGAACTGACTGAGGGCACTCACTGCATAGCAAATGTCTGGTCTAGTATTGACTAGATACATCAACGATCCAATCAACTGCTTGTACATGGTGGGATCTACTAGATTTGAACTAGCTGCAAAATCACTCAACTTCTTCAAATTTGTTTCCATCGGTGTAGACATGGACTTGCAATCCATCATCCCGAATCTCTTCAAGATATCTATGGTATATTTCCCTTGACTTAGAATAATCTCATTGGGTCTCTGCCACACTTCCACTCCTAGAAAGTAATGCATAAGGCCTAGATCCTTCATCTCAAACTCAAAGGCTGACTCCTTGCATTTGACAATGAGATATTCTGCTCCAGTAAGAAATAAATCATCAACATAAAGAACCGAGATTAAAGCCTCACCATCAACTACCTTGAAGTAAAGATTTGAATTAGCATCATTCTTGGAGAATCCCAAGCTCATCAAGTATCGATCAATCCTCTCATACCAAGCACAAGGTGCTTGCTTAAGGCCGTACAATGCCTTCAATTTGCATACATGAGACTCCTTCCCATGAATCACAAAGCCATCTGGCTGCTCAATGTACACTTCTTCAATCACACCATTAAGGAATGCTGTCTTTACGTCCATTTGATGTAGCTTCCATCCTTTAGTTGATGCAATAGCAATGATAGTCCTGATAGATGTATATCGAGCAACAGGAGCAAATGTCTCCTCATAATCTATTCCCTCTTTCTGAGAGAATCCTCTAGCCACAAATCTTGCTCTGTACTTCTCAATGCTCCCATCAGCTGCATGCTTGATCTTGAAAAGCCACTTGGAAGATACAACTGATTTCCCTTCAAGTCTAGGTACAACATCCCAAACATCATTCTTGATAATAGATTGATCTTCTTCTGTCATAGCATCTCTCCATACTTGCTGATTTGATGCCTCCTCAACACTGGAAGGCTCAGACTCAATGATGTGACTCATCAATGCCACATAGCCTGGAAACTTCTGTGGTCTCTTGCTTTCTCTGAATGTGCCTCGAGGAGCTGCATAATTCTCTGCCTCTTGCATAGTTTGTCTAGCCCATAGAGGTCTCTTTCGTCCTATAGGAATGTCTCTCAGACCATCAGCAGGTTCTATGGGATCAACTGGATCACTAGCCTCTTCTGGTTCAGTAGACTCCCTTTGAATCTCAGAAGTAGGATCAGGAGAAATGTCCATATCTTGAGGTGTCTCTTGTTCTTCACTGTCTATCTCCATGTAGGACCCTTTAGATCTTTTGAATGCAACTTCTTCTTCGAAAGTGACATCCCTGCTGATCTCAATCTGTTTCTGCCCTAGAATGTAGATCCTGTAGGCCTTGGAAGTCTCATTGTATCCCACAAATATTCCTTTCTTTCCTGATGGTTCTAACTTAGACCTTTTATCTTTAGGCACATGAATATAAATAGGACAACCAAAGATTCTTAAATGACTAACCTTAGGTTTCACACCGTGAAGGCTTCTTCAAGAGTCATATTTTCCAATATTTGATGAGGGCTTTGATTCTGAACATACATTGCAATTCTGGAAGCTTCAGCCCAAAGGAAGGTTTGTAAGTCTTGATCATGAATCATAGCTTTGGCTGCCTCAACTATGGATCTATTCTTTCTTTTTGCAACTCTGTTTTGCTGAGGATTGTATGGAACACAAAACTCCCTCTTGATCCCTGCCTCAATGCAGAAATTATGGAAACCTCCAGAAGTGTATTCTCCTCCATTATCATATCTCAGAACTTTGATCCTCTTTCCGGACATATTTTCAACTTGAGCCTTGAATTCTTTGAATCTATCAAGTACTTCTTCATACTCCTTAGACTTCAAAAAGTAAATCCAAGTCTTTCGAGAGTAGTCATCAATGAAAATCACATAATACCAAAATCCACTCAAAGATGCCACAAACATTAGACCACACAAATCAGAATGAACAAGATCTAGAATTCCTTTTGATCTACTTTCACTATTATGAAAAGGACCCTTAGTATTCTTACCCATTGCACAACCTTTGCAAGTGCCATCATGCTCTTGACTGAGTTTCGGTAGACCAGTAACCATCTTCTCCATGGATGGAAGAGGTCTGAAATGTAGGTGAGCAAGTCTCCTATGCCATAGCTCACTCGAACTGGTAGAATCATGCAACAATGCTTGAACTGGACGAATAGAAAGTCTGTATAGACTCTCTTGACGAACACCAATCACACGAGCTGTTTTGATGCTAGGGTTGTTCGGCCAAGCAAGAACTTTTCCCTCAGAAAATGCAACTTGATACCCTTTGTCCTCCAAAGCTGAAATAGATACAAGATTTCTCTTGATTCCTGGTACAAACAAGACATCACTCAAATGAAGAGGGATGCCAAAATCTAGGTGAAGAGAGGTGGCACTAGCACCTTTCACTGAATAGCAAGCATCATCTCTGATTATCACTTGTAAGTTGGTTTCTCTTTCTACCAAGTTTGAAAGATGCTCTCAATATCCTGTAATGTGTCGTGAAGCACCACTATCAATCAACCAAGTGCTACTGTCGGTAGGAACATTGCTTGATAGGGCAGAGATGAATAGAAATCCTCCTGAGTTGTCTCTAGATTCCTTTTGAGGCGAGACATCATCAACATCCGCAGTAGAAGCATGTTGCTTTGGTCTTGTTATACAATCTCGAGCATAGTGACCATACTTGTCACATCTGAAACATTGAATATGAGAGAGATTCTTCTTCTTCTTTGGTTCAGGAGCAGAATCTGATTTTCTGTCTCTATTCCTCTTGAAATTGCCTTTTCTCCCTTCTCTTCTTTTCCTCTTAGAAGTTTGAGCAGCAAGAACATGATTGTCTTCATTGTGAGAGCTTCGTCCATTCCCTCTTGCTGCCAACTTGGATTCTTCTTGAATGCAATCAGCTCTAAGAGGATCAAAATTGGGTAATTTAGATCTTCCACTGATGCCTTGGATAAAGGGCTCCCAAGATTGAGGAAGACCATTTAGTGCCAACATGACTAGATCTTTATCTTCAACTATATCTCCAATGGCATATAGCTGATCTTTCAATTCAGTGATCTTCATGAAGAAAGAGATGACTGAATCTCCTTTAGCCATCTTTATATGATGGAGCTATTGCCTCAAGGCAAGAGCTCTACTGGTGTTGTTGATCTCATATAAGCCTTGAAGAGTCTCAAACATGACTTTGGCTATCTTCATCTTGGATACAATTGGCACAAGATGATCCTTCATAGAATCAATCAAGATCTTCCTAGCCTTAGTGCCATTCTTCTTCCATTGAGTTTTCTCAGCCTCATCAGATGGCTCGGGCACATCACTCTCCACGAAATCGAGAAGATCATTCTCTTCCAATGCAATAAGAACTTTGAATTTCCAAGAGGTGAAGTTTGATGCATCATCAAGCCTATCTTCAACCTTGAGTCCGTTCACCATTTTTGAAGCTTAGATAGACTCCCTTAGATGAGAAGAAGAGAAGAAGAATTTGCTGCTTAAACAAATCTGATCTTGATCTTGCTTAAACCCACTCTGATACCATGTTAATTTTAGGACCAGAATTGAATTAAGCAGAAATAAAACAAATCTAAAGAATAGAACACATCATATACCCTGGGAAAACCCTCCTTCTTGAGGGAGAAAAACCCAGCAACAATATATCACTTATATGTTGAATAAAATAGCAGCAATATGTTTTACAATTTGGCCAACCTCTAGGCCGATCTAATGAAATAATTGTGGCACCTCTCTAGATGCAAGTATATAAGCAATAATGAAATTTTGATCCTCTTGAAGCAACTATTAATCTGCTGTATGATCATGTTGTACCCCAAATAAATTTTTTTGGCATTCTATGTAAATTGAGCTAAATCTTGTTAAAATGCCATGAAAGGCCAGTTCATAGAATCTTGGTGGGTTTCTGTCAAGGAACACATGTACAAAATTCTGAAAAATTGAAAATTAGGGTTTTTTCCCCTATTTTCAGGGAAATCCCCCGAAAATAGGACCTTCCCAGAAATGATCGAAAATGATTTTGATAGGCTTAAAAGGCTTCACGATCACATTGGTCAAGTCAGAATCATCAAAAGACACGTTTTACTCTGGTGGGTCTATTTCTCTTTTTCAGGAACAAAGTTAGGAGCTCCACAGCCATTAATGGCAGATTGGCCAGTACCAGGTGCTGAAAGCTAAGCTTCAAAAGCTTCAACGACACAACCATGGCGGAAAAGGTCGAAAAAGATGCTGTTTGACGAAGGAGATTCCTGAAAACGAAAAAGGTCAAAATTTGACTAACTCTGGAGATGTTACGAAGGGGAGATTGCTCACATGTTGAAAAGGCGCCTTTTTCAAGCAGGGGCGCCCATGATCTTTGAAGGTCAAATGAAGTCAGTAAGATCATCCGAAGCAGTCATTCTCAACGTTTGATTGCTGGCTCAACAGTGAAACAAACATCCAAATCATCTGATGAATGGATCGTAAGCGGCTGCTGACAAAGCAAAAAGAGGCAGTTGAGGAACTATCAGGAAACCACAGATAAACGATGAAGTTCTAAGAAAAAGAGCCTTTTCAAAAGAAAGGCGCCCTTTCTTTTGGACTTCCAGATGCTGACCAATGACAAAAGGCTTCCTTTGATAACCTTCTCAGCTCAAGCAAATCTCGGAAACGCAACTGCAAGCATCAATACCTGACAGAGCAGTCAACGGATAATCTGGATCAAAGTAGGCAACTTGTCAGATGAAAATAATCAAGCTAAAAGGCAAAAGCGCCCTTTTCAAGGAGGGGCGCCCTTGGATAAAGGAACCCTAATTTGAGATCCAGATTTCCCGAAGACAGTCATTCTTAGCAGAACAGAGCTGGGTACCTGATGAAACATCAAGTGAAAACATCTGACTCTCCGATCAACGAGAAATCCAGATCAAGGCACGAGAGGTCATTTCAGAAAGCTGAAGAAAGAAGATTGAAAAAATCACTAAGGCACTGGCAAAAGCGCCTTTCCTTGGGAAAGGCGCCCATTCTTTTGGAGCCCTAAACTCAGCTTTTTATCATCATCTCTCCCAGGCACTTCTCTTCAGTTTGGATCTAGCTCCGCAGTGAATGTGTCCGTGACGTCTCAGGATCAACAGACAACGCTAGATTCAGGATCAAACAGAGGGTTTTCAGGAGAAAAATACTTGAAAAACTTGCAAAAGACCAAAAGGGACGCCCAAAAGAAGTCAAAGGTCATTTGTTGACTAAAGTCAAAAGCTTTTTGAGTTAAAGTTGGCTAAAACGCTCCACGATTGGTGGAAATCACCTTTTTAACTTTAGATCAAGCCAAAATCACCTTTTGAGCTTGAGTCAGGTCCCCAAATTTGTGGATCTGAAGCTTAGACATATATATTCAAGGTGAAGGCGTCCATTTCATTATTTCATTGCAGGTTGAAAGATAAAAACAGCCACAAAGCTCTCAAGGACGCCATTGAAGATCTGAAGGAGGTTTTCATCCGTTCTTCATTTTTATTGCAGATCTGAAGCAGGAAAGGATTGCTATTTTTGAGGATTGGACTAGAGATAGATTTTTTCAAGAAGATCAGATAAAACTTCCAATCCATCTTCTGTCTTTTTCCTCTCTTCTTGTCTTAGGTTTTCTTACATTTGACAGAGAAAGCAACAGGCTACATCAGATCAGATCTACTGGATAGATTCAGCATTATTTTCCGGAGAAACCCATCTCGACAAATTTTCCAAAATCAGCAAACTTGCTGCCCCTATTTTTGGGGGTTTTTCCGAAAAAGTTTCAGAATCCAAATTCTGAGGAACTGGGTTTGTTCAGCATTGAAGCACTAACAAAACCCATGTGCCAGATTTTTTCCAAAATACTTCTCAAGCGCTATTTTTAAGGGTTTCCACTATGTTCCACCAAGTTTCCCGGGACGGGCGGGACGGGCGGACGGCTGATCGGCAACTTTTGAGGATTTTAGGGGACTGGGACGGCTGTGATAGTATATATATATATATATATGAGAGAGAGAGAGAGAGAGAGAGAGAGAGAGAGAGAGAGAGAGAGAGAGAGATAAATTTTAAAAATATAGGGAAATTTCAAATTTAAGATATTCATATGAGTAATGATAATCATAACAATCACCAATCATATTGACATATTCATCATAGAATCGAATTATCAAACAAATTAATAGATGAAGACAAGACTCACAATGGGTTTGACAATCACCAATCATATTGTATAGATATACCACCACCTTTGATATCACTAGTAGGATTAGAATGCACAAGATAAACACAAAATTAAATCACGAGTGCACAATACTAGAAACAATAAACTGAATTATGTGGGATTTGATTACGTCGCTTTCAATGCTTTTGAAAGCCCTTCAAATTCGCATGAGATACCACCAAGTTAAAACTACACAAACCACCACCCAAACTAAGAAACTAATCTTAAATTAACATGACCATTCAAACTAACAAAATATGAAACTCTCACAAACAATATAGAACAATAAGTTATATTGTAACCTATGTTCTAACAGAAAAACAAACACAATTACAAACATCTATGGATCACAAACTCTGACACAATATCTTGCAATTAGAAAGTAAAAAAATGAAATTGAAGAATACAATCTAAAATTTAAAAATTGTCTTTGCAACCCAATGGGCCATTTTTGAATAGGGTGAATCCAACCATGCTTGGCACACAGACATCTATTTCAAAGATGTTAACAAAGAACACATGCTTTGCAAAGTGAGGAAGTTAGTTGCAAACTCTATCAAATCTGCTCACACAAGCTCTTTGCCTCTAGTGTGATCTCTCATCCAGTTGAGAACCCAAATGTGATTGTAGATGTATTTGGTGATGTTCATGATTTCTTCCACCACTAGTCTCTCTCAATCAATTTTGCCCATCCTTCAAGAGAAGGTCAAGGCAAAGAGTAATGTAGGGGGTTCAAAAAAATTTTGGTTGCCTCTTTTGATGCAATTTCCTTGCCATCACATATGCTATTGTATTATCGGTTACAACTTTCACCACATTTTCAGTGCTCACCTCTAGGATTTAACACAAGTTCCTCCAACAATATTCTCAAACTCTTTGCATTCTTTGCATTGAAATATTTTACTAACCCCTAATTCATGAGGAACAACTTCACCATTGTGAATCTTGTCTTGAACTCCTTCAAACCCTCCTCTTTCTCTTCTCACTTTTGCTCTTGGCTGCAATTTTATCTTGGCAAGTTAAAATGAGATCAAATGAAGGTAAAAAAATGTTTTAAGTGGCCATATTAGGGTTGGGAAGGCGTGGGGCCCACAAAGGAATGTTTTAAAAAAGAAAAAATTAAAAAAAAACTTTTATTTTTATGTTTTATATGCTGCTGGGCAATAGGGGACGGCAAGCTGTCCCCGACGTCGACGGCAGAGGCGCCCCCTATCCGTCGTGGACGGCGCCCGTCACTTGGGGATCTTCGGGTATCGCCCCCGAATTGAATCAGACGGGACGTCACCGCCTCCTACGCTTCCCCGCCCTCAAAACTACATCACGGATCGGGGCAATACCTGTGGACGCTGGCCCCCCGGTTTCCTTTTGGTTTCCTAAAATCATCCTCAACTAGGGTCAAGCTTACAGTCAATCTTCAAGTTTTTCAGGATGCAGTACTCCCAGGTGCAATACGAGACCAAGACGGTCTTACTCCATGATTACCCGAAAACAGTTGACACAAATCTACACCAAGTAAATCCAGTGGTCGCTTTGGAGCAGTTAGAAGGCATGAATCAAATAACATTGCAGAATATCGAAGAATCCGGATTGCTGCAAGCCGCATCAATTCCCATCACACTACAAAGCGTAGAGCTCGTAATCGCTTGTATCAAGCATTACAACCCTACCACCAGAGAAATCAGAGCAGCAGATGGAAGAATTGTTTGCAGTTTAAAGCCTCAGGATATCGAAAGATGTTTTGATATTCCCTCACATCCTAACAGCAAAGTCATATCATTGACGGAATGTGAGAAAGCTTTTGAGATGGCCAAGGACAAATGTCAAAGGATAATGGCCGAAAAATGGCTAAAAGTGACAAAGGCAAGCTTGCCTAAGTTGTTGGGGCGAGGAGAATGTAAAGACGAGTATGCAGTGTTAATCACTCTACTCAACAGAGTCACTGGAGAAGAAGATGGTCGTCAATTCCAGCCATGGATGTACTATGTCATCGCTAAAATCATTGGCAGGAGGGAATACTATGACTGGGCCACTTTGATCAGTGACACACTCCACCGACAAATCACTGGGTATCTGGAAGCTCATAGGTTCCACATGTGCTCTTACCTAGTATACCTAATAGCCTTCCAAGGCGATTTTAGGTTATTGAACAATGTGGGAACCTTAGGTGTGCAGAAGGTTCACGAGTTTTTCACACGTCTTGAGTTTACTCAAGCGGAAAGACACTTCAAGAAGACAAGTGATCACTTCACCATGCACATAGTTCGTGAGCTTAACCATGAGATGCACGTGCGTATTTCACAGACAGCCAGAGAGGCAATGGCGGATTGGGCAGATTGGTTCATCCAATTTCCTACATTCTCCTACATACGCGTGTATGGCTACATTGGCCACCCCGCCATGCTACCAAGACACCCTTCGGATAGGGTAGTCTTCATGGAGTTCCTGAGACAGTTGTCCGAGGTTCATATCCACTTGCGCTTGAAGAGGAAGACAGCTGTTAACTTTCCCGTGGAAATGGGACTATATAGATGTGAATTCGCTGCAGATGCAAAGATGATGGGTCAAGAAACAAGGAGGTTTAACCTCAAGTATCTCATTGATAGAAGATCCTATGATCCCAGAAGACTATATGCAGCACACCTCGAGCAACACTCGTCACATAAGTCTTCTATGGAAGATTATTGGGTGAATTGTAAAGACGAGTATGAAGTGCGAAGAAGGAACTACAGCAGATTCAGACTCCCACAGATTGCTGATTTCATGTCAGCAGACATTGAGGGCCTGTCAGATGATGAAGGGGAAGTCATTCTCCCCACATTCTTCGCAGATTCAGTTGACTCCCAACCACTCCCGAGAGTGGATTGGTATGCCAAAGAAGACACATCTATAGAAGAAAGAACGAGTAGAGTGGTTAGAAATAGCCAACTCTATCTCGACAGCAAGATGTCTAGGAAGGTGATACCTCACAGAACAGAGCCGCCACAGGTTCAGTCTACACCACCTTCCACTTCAAGAAGGAAACCTAGACAAAAGCAATGGTGCAATCCTCCCCGAGGGATGAGGATGTCAAAACCTAGAACACAGAGGACACCAGTGGAGAAAGCCACACATAGTCCTGAAATAATCACGGGTATTGCTGCCCCAGAACAAAGAGTAGAGACTGCTACCCCTGATTCAGCAGAAGTTATCACAGAGGAACCAGCAGCAGTAGTTGTTGAAGAACCAGTGGCTGAACCAATGGCGGAAGCAACAACAGTAGAAGCAGCAGCAGAAACGGTGCCTGTTATGGAAACAGAGCCGCCCATATCACCAGTATCACAGCAGACACAAGTTCTCATCGACTTGGATTCGCCACCGAGAGACATTGCTCCAGCACAGTCTCACACATCTAGCATTCAAGGGCCTCACGTCCCTCCTAGTGAAGTTCACCGAGATTCTATTTGGCTTGAAGGCTTCCTAGAAAGAAAGAGGGAAAAACCCTCGTATGAACTTGACTTTACCGAGTTCGACCACGTCCCACAAGACACGTCGGCGAAGAAGTTAAAGAAGCAAGTTCACATAGAAAGGAATGCAGATTGTGAGATCATTATAGAGACTGCCGCCCCACCAGTAGAGAAAAGCATACACGAGGTTCAAGTAGAGGACTACACTTTGTCTCAACTCAACCTCGGGAAGACTACACGACAGGTGGAGGCGGATCTTCTCGGAATAGCTTCGGTGAGCGTGCAAGAAAGGATGGCAAAGGATGGTAAGGAAAAGGCAGCCTTAAAGGCTGAAAATCAGAAACTGAGGTCTTACATAACCAGCTTGATACATGGCACACCAAACGTCTCAGCCCTACCAGCAGGACTACTAGATCTCCCCGCCGAACAAAATCATCGGCAATTGTTAACATTCGGCAAACACTTGAGAAATCAGGTGGAAGAGTTTGTTCTCAAGGGTAGATGCGTACTGGCAAACCTATACCAGTTACGGGATAGAGCACATGAACTTCGTGTGGAGATCCAGCAGTCGGAACAAAGGATTGCAGAAAAGAGGCTTGAAGACGAAAGTACAATTGCAGATTTGCAATTAGCATATCAATCAGTATACTCTGAGGAAAACAAGCAACATCTCTTTGCTTGGAAGGAACAATTGGCGTACAAGGTGAAAGCCTACGACGCTCATTCAGTAGAGTTGATTGATTACAGAAGGGTGGTTGCCACTATTATCAACTTCGCAAGAATGTTGGTAATATCTTTCCCTTGCATGGAATATCAGCGTGAGGGAGGAGAATACGTCGAGTTGGTGACTGTACAGAACCAGTTCAGGGATGTCATCCGCAGCACCTTTCTTGACGATCCAGAGGGTTGTAAGCTGGCTAAGGTAGCAGCTTTATCAACCAAGTTAGAAGAGGCAGCATCTCAGTGTATTGACTTCGGAAATCAGCTCACAACGGGTGAGGTCATGCTCCGACGCCACGTCATCATCCTACAAAGCATTAACTCCCCGGAAGCCGATGAAGTCAATCAATGGATTGAGACACTGTTGATTAATGGCGAGCTATAAATGCACCAGAAAAGGACGCCATACATCCTCCAAGTGGCATTCATGAGACTTGAGTTGACTTGACGCTTCTTTCCAAGTCAACTCAAGATGCTATTAAATGTAGTTGGAGTTAACTTGATGCTTCTTTCCAAGTTTAACTCCACTTTCCTTAAATCATGCATTGTCAGATCCCACTAATTAAGGATGTCTAATTGACTTCCATGATTTGTGGATCTTAGATCTCCACTAAATGTGGATGTCTATTTTGGAGGGAGACTTTACATTTAAGTTCACCTTTAGTTTGCTTTCAGTCAACTGAAGTAGTTTCCAGTTGACTCTTTGTTGACTTTCAGTTAACTGAAGTAGCTTTCCAGTTAACTGCTTGTTCCCCCTATTTAGGAATAAATCTTGCTAATTGATTGGCAAGAACTCATTGTTAACTCAAGGAGATTTTGGGGTTGCCCACTCCTTTGAGTCCTATAAATAAGAGCCTTGGGCTCATTATTTGTTTAACTTTTACTTGCTATGCAAAATTGCTGCGCCATTGTTGCCAACAGCTTTGAAAGCGAATACTTGTTCACTCTTGGATGAGAGTTCGTTGGACGATTGTAATTGTGCATGATTTCGTGCCTTTGCTTTCCCAACTTTTGTAGTTCGTTGATGAAGCATTGAAGAAGAATATCAGAAGGCGCTTGCATTTTGATCATCTTATTTGAGTTATGTCTACGTCTTGTGTCTAATAGCTTGTTGTCTCATTTCCCTCCTCGGATAGGAGTCCCTCCTCCTTGGATATTTGTTATTGACAGTTATCGTTTGATGTTGTTTAATGTATTGACTTCCAAGCTATACTTCGGATAGGAGTCCCTCCTTAGCAAGCTCGTTGGCCAAGGCATCGTGACTTTGTTGTTTCTAGTAAACTATTTCCTAAGCCCATACCTCGGATAGGAGTCCCTCCTCCTTGGCAGGTCTCAGATCTAGTTTACCGTGTAGAGTGTTTGCTTGTACCAACCTTATCCCTGGTGTGTACCCGAGAGTTCAGAGCCTCGGTCATATTCTCTGGAGACGGCGAATTCAGGTGATCCAACCATCCCATTCCCGCTCCTTTACCCTCATGCTCTGTTTACCTTGAAGGTATTGGATAGATAGAAGCTAGTTAGTCGTAGTTAAGATCTGCAGAAACCAGAGAAAAGCTTAGCTACGGCGCATTGTGTTTGTGCACCCTTGTGTCCTGCCGCTGAAGCATAAAAAGATAGGAACTTAGTTAACATTTCCCTTCCCTACGCATTGCTCCCAGCAGAGAGGGACTTCTCCTCTTTAAATAACGAAGAAGTGTTGCAAAACATTTGAAATAGTTGAACGTTTACAATCAGCACTCCAGAGGTGCTAATTTAAACGCCAACAGATCACGAACTGCTGGAAGTAATGCAAACTTGTCTTGATGAATATTAATGATAATCTAAGAATGAGCATCGTCTTCTTTATATACAAGGCGATATTGCTTCTCTCAAGCAAGACGTCTTTTTATAAGAAGTCGGCCTCTTCCATGAAACAATACGTCTCTTTATTCGATGTGACTCTTGGTTTAGTCGGCCTCCATAAAATAAATATAAATTATTATTTTTGAAATGAGACGACTTATCTCAAGGGTCAGCCTCATTTAATTGTTATTTAATTATTTGAATTTTACAGGAGAAAGAAGTCTCCCGCCGCTACAATAACATCAACATTCTTATCATGATTACTTTTTAATAACTCTGCTTTAAAACAAATCGTTGCCTTTTCTTTGCATATAAGACAAATCTTGTCTTTTATGGATTTTGTCTTATTCAATATTTGTCATATATGCTTTTTAAACAAATTGCCACCTTTGCAAAGACATTAGCTCTTGAATCATTGCTCCTCCAAATTTAATCTCTGCTTTCTAAATTCGTCTTTATTCAGATTTTCGTCTTATTTGCCCCTTTTGTTTTATGTGGCTCCACAAACATTTTATCTGTTATTTAATAATTTATGACTGCTGCTTCTTCAACTTTGATCATTGCTGTGCGTACCTTTGTTCTGAGACAGATTCAACTCAAAACAGAGTTCTATGTGATAGATGTGTATTGAAGATGTCTGTGTGCAACTTTCATATATAATCTGATTTTGTAGTCAATGACAATATCCAACAATCTCCTTTTTCTTCCTTTGTCATTAATGATAGCAAACTTCTTCTTTGTACCTTGGACATCAATGACAATATTTCCAACAATCTCCCCCTTTGTCATTGATGGCAACAAACATAACTCTTTCTATATTTCTCCCCCGTTCTATATCTCCCCCTCTTTGACATCAATGGCAAAGGGAAGTTAGGAAGCATCTATCCATAAATGGATTATTGAAGACATCCATTCTTATCCAATGCAATGAGAATGTACTTCTCCCCCTGTCAAAGATTCTCTTATGCTCCCCCTTGCTCTAATACTCCTCTTTCTCTTGACTTCCAAATTACTTGGGTAACATGTTTCATCTGTATTTTGGCTACTGAATGAAGATCATCCTCTCTTTGTGAAAGTCTTCTCTCCTTTCTTCTCTTCCTCATGTTTATTGATTGCTTTTTGTTATCTTTTGCATGGAAACATCTTCATTTTGACATCAATATCATAATTTCCAACAATTGATGATAATTTATTATCTTCTTTTGATACCTCATTTTGAGTTATTTTCTTTTGTTTGTGAATGATTTTAGTAGGAAAATGCAGGTATATTTCTAAAATTAAAATCCGAGGTGTTTAATGAGTTTCAAAAGTTCAAGGGCTTAGTAGGAAAAGAGTTTGGTTGTGCCATAGCCACTCTTAGATCTGATAATGGGGGTGAATTTTGTTCTAAAAAATTCCACAACTTTTGTGCTAACATGACATCAAAAGACAGTTTACCACACCCTACACTGCACAACAGAATATAATAATTGAGAGACAAAACCATACTATCATAGAGATGGCCCAATGTATGATGGAGAACAAGATTGTTCCCAAGAAATTTTGGGCCGAGGCAGTATATGCTGCAGTTTATTTGCTCAGTAGGTCTCCCACATAGGCGATGAAACATTAGACCCCGGAGGAAGCATAAGCATGGTTTGGGAGGAAACCGACATTAGTCATCTTAAGGTTTGTGGTTCTATTGCGTATGTTTAGATTCCAAATGAAAAGCGAACCAAACTAGATCCTAAGAGTAAGAAATTGATGCTACTAGGGTTCAATAGAGATGTTGTGATTGATGATGAAGCAAGACCTTTTTCAATTCTTATGAGATCCAGATTATCGATACCTAGCCTATTCTTGCTAAGGATTTAGGTATTTAGCTTAAGGAAGCTCCACTTGAAGGGGGGATTCAAAGCACGAGGAAATAAACCTAGTTTTTATTGATGATAACTTGGATCAACATCCAAATGACGCAAAAATAGGAAGCCGAAGTCATGATAACCACGCTGATTTGGATGAAGGGGTTTCTACAAAGAGACCTAAGTGGTGGGAAAAACTCATTGGTGATGTTCGGGATGAAGAAATGGTCGAGGGTCGATCATCTAGAGCAAGAGCAAAGCGGAGCACAATTAAATTTGCTCTTATGGCCAATATTTAGGGAGTGTATGAGCCACAAGTGTTTGTTGAGGAAAAAGATAAACCTGAATGGGAAAAGGCCATGGAAACTGAACATCAAAGTCTTATGAAACATAAGACTTGGGTTCTTTCAAATCTTCCACCAGGGAAGAAACCCATTGGCTGCAAATAGGTGTACAAACTCAAGTACAAAGTTGATGGTACACTTGACAAGTATAAAGCATAGTTGGTGGCTAAAGGGTTCTCGCAAAGAGAAGGTATTGATTGTGAGGAAACCTTTGTTCCTACAACAAAGATGAGCACCATCCGGTTAGTTCTAGCCATGGCAACACAGTTTGGTTGGAAAGTCCATCAAATGGATGTGAAGAGTGCCTTCCTCAACAGTGACTTAGAGGAAGAAATGTACATGACTCAGCCTCAGGGTTTTTAGGTTGGAGGAAAGGAGCATCAAGTATGCAGAATGAAGAAGGCTTATGGCCTTAAGTAGGCCCCCAGGGCATGGTACATAAAGATTGATAGGTATTTGGATCAATAGGGATTCCAACAAAGTCCTTCTCAACCAAATTTATACGTCAAAAGCATAAGCAATGAAATCATCCTTTTGATCATTTATGTGGATGATATCATCATTATAGGTAGCGAGGCACATTTGATTGAAGAAATCAAATGCAATTTGTTCAAGGCTTTTGACATGATAGACTTAGGCCTCCTACATTATTGCCTAGGTGTAGAGATTTGGTAGACAGATGGTGGTATTTTATTTCTCAATCTAAATATGCCCGGAGTTTGCTAGTCAAGTTCAAAATGATAGATTGCAAAATCTTAGCACATATGGAGAAAGGGCTGAAGCTTTCAGCCAAAACCGACACAAAAGTAATCAATGAATTAGCATTTAGGCAACTAGTGGGCAGCCCTATCTACCTTACAACCACTAGACTTGATTTGAGTTATGTTAGTTACATTTCTTGTTTTATGACAGCCCCAAAGGCAGAGCATTGGGTTGCAGCGAAACGTGTACTGAGATATGTGAAAGGGACACTTGACTTTGGCATTCTGTATAGCAGAAACAAAGATCCTAAGCTAGTTGGGTTCACAGACTTAGATTGGGCAAGTTTTGTTGATGATAGGAAGTCTGTAATGTCCCCATTTTTAGCACTACACCTTTCAGTGATTGATGGCCTATCCCCGGTGAGCTGTCGGCTAGCAGAAGCTCGAATCAGGGTTTCCAAACTTCTTAGAGGATGTTTTCGTCTTTTTGCTGAGTCTACATTTGGAATTGTTGATTTTGGATTGCGGATTCTTTCTGGGTTTTCAGAGAGCTTCGCGTTGGTGGTTTCGGTTCGGCATTCTGAGCAATTACATGGATTTACTATTTTTAGTAAATTCTATTTTTAGCAGTTGACTTGTTGACTCCTAATCAGTAGGCTTCACTATGGCAGTCTGTTCAGACGGTATGGTTGAATTTGGCTTCTGATGCATTTCCATGGTGATATAAGATATTTTATATTATAATGTTATAATTTAACATTATAATTCCTTGTTCTAGCATCATGAATTAATATTGTCTTTAAAAGGGGGACATTGAAGGGTATTTTCACATGGAGGAAATATTTTAATATTTCTAAAGGCCAAATTTTAGCTAGAGGATTTGGACGCCAACTTTGAGGGAGATATTATTTTATTAAAAGATTTATTTTTGCTCTTAAAAAGGGACGCCACTCTTGGAGGGAAAATGAAGTCAAATTCAAATTGGAAAAAGGGCGCACTTTCTAGAAGCATCTAGAGATTCTCTACTAAGTCTATAAAAGAAGGCCTTCTCTCTTCATTTTATCATCTTATGACTTGAGTAATGTTATGCTGCCGAAATGGTATTGGGATTGCTTCGAGGAATGAATGCCTCCTAGCCTTGGCTCGACTTCTTGCTTGAAAGATAGCAACTAGTGGAGAGTTAGTTTGTAGTTGAGTGGATTTTGTAGTGAGATTTTTGCATTGTAGTAGTTATTTTGCATTTGTAGTTCAATTTCTAGCATGTTAATGAAGTTCTGGAGTTGCTGATTTAGTATAGCTGCATGTTGTATTTGCTCATAAGTCAAAAAATAAAAATATATTCGTTCTGGGTATTGGCTAGAACCATTTCTATGCCCTAGGCGCCCATTTGTGCAAATTTTGGTGATTTATAATGAAGAATCTGATTTTATCTTGTTGGTAGAACATTTCTAGAGGCTGTACCATTCTGTTCCGCCTGGCAAGTGTTTAGAAAAAAAAATACTTCAATTTGTCAGCTGTTTCTTTGTCTAGTCTTCATTGTCATCATCCTAGCATTCGTTTGCATCAAGTCTCATGTCATTCTGACAAGTATTGAGTGAGTTGTGAGCATTTTAGTGGATTTTAGGGTTGCTGGTTTTGCATTTAAAGGTGCAGATCTGATTTGATCAGAATCTTAAATCTGGTTTTTGAGAGAAGAAATCAGTTTGGTATTTCCATTAAGCAAGGAGAATTCTATATCTAAATGCTCGTTGAATTGTTCTAACTCTATGCTCTTGGCAGGCGAATTCTCTATCATATTGTAAGCTGACAGTAGTACTGGCAGCAGTTCTTAATCTTGCTTAATTATCTGATTTGTAATGCTCATCTTTACATTCTGTAATTGCCTTGTAATATCTTACATCTCCGCCCTATGGTAGCTCCTTTCCCATTCCGGGTTAGAAAGCACATTCTGGGTGTCGAGTTACTTTCCGCATTCTAGCTTATTTCCCTTAACCGCATTGTAATTCTTAGCATCTCCGTCATATGGTAGCTCCCATTCCATCTCGGTTTGGAAAGCACATTCTTGACGTCGAGTTATTTCAGCTTATTAGTGGTAGGGATCCTCTGACCATATGATCGTCCTTCGCGGGCACATTCTTGGTTAGAGTTTTTGCATAAGCATTTCAATTCAGATCCTCTGACCAATGCTCACACCTTGCCCACATCGGGATCCTGGTGTACATTCTGGTTAGAGTTGTTTCAACATCGTTTTGGTTTAGAGCTAACCTTAACGGGTGCGTATTGTTTGTAACTTGCAATTGAAAAAGTTGAAAAAATTTGGCTCGGATTATTTCAAAGTCCACTTCCGGATATGTTTTCAGTCTTGGTACGAGTGTAGTCACATTGACTAGTAAGAAGCAGCAGGTGGTAGCTTTTTCCTTGACAAAAGCAGAGTATTGAGGAACAGTTAAAGCAGCATGTGAGGCAATATAGCTTCGAAGGATGCTTTCAAAAATGCAAATGTCTCAAGCAAGGCCTTCACCCTTGTTTTGTGACAATCAAGGGGTGCTAAAGCTTAGCAAGAATCCAATCTTCCACGAGCGTACCAAACATGTGGAGCTTCATTGTCATTTCATCAGGGAACTTGTAGAAGATGGATTAGTGATGTTGCAGTATTGTCCAACTGAGGACTAGACTGTAGACATTCTTACCAAGTCCTTGAGTCCTGGCAAATTTGTAAAATTTTTGGATAAGCTTGGTGTAGTTAGTAGAATGACCATTAAGGGAAGGTATTAAAGTAATGTTTTATATTGTAACGGTCAATTATCATTTAGGATAGACTTTAGGAATCTTGTTTAATAAAATCATGTTTACTTTAGATATTTTTCCTTTGTGGATATGATATTTGTCATCCTTATCCTCTGTGGATAAGATTTAACTTTTTGCTTTATGAGTTGTCAATCTTATCCTATGAGTTGTCATCCTTATCCTTTATGGACAAGATATTTGTCATCCTTATCCTTTGTGGATAAGATATTTGTAATCCTATATAAGGATGCATTTATTCCTTATTTCTTAATAGATTTTTATGCAATCTTGGTTAACTTTCTGTGTGCTGTTTTTGTAATAAAAAGAAGAAACTAAGTAAAATGAAGTATGAAGAAGATGCAGATGGTAGTTGAAGTCAACCTCTGTTATGATCTTTAAATTACACTTGTTTCACAAAAGTTCAAATTTTTGTTACCAACTTAGTTTTGGCATTGTGAAGAATTTGGGCGACACAAAATCAAGATTGTGGGTGTTTGACATTGATTGGAGTTTGACAAAATTAATGTTAAGAGTTAGCACTTATTTCAGGTTTGGTTCTGTTTGCATTGGCATTGATGTTGAGTTCAGGTGCATTGTTTCTATTTCTAAAAGAACTTTAGCATTGGAATGGGTGCACAATAAAAAAAGTAATTTTGATGTTGACGAGGAATTTAGTGCTGCTGAGTGCTTAGCCTCTTGATAAACTTTCTGGTAATCCAATATATAAGATATATCATATATGTTAAATGAGAATGTGAGAATTTTTTACATTTAGTATTTATTCTTATACTTCGAAGTAATTAATGTAAAGCTTATATATTGTTTTTCCCATTAATAATCAAGGATGAGTTTGTGTGATTAGTTACGCCAGTAGGCGTAACTCTAGAATGGCAGCACAACATATAGGTGATCAGCGAATCCGCGAAAGAAAAACAAAAATCTACATTCTCTATTCATGTGTAGTGATTTTTTATTGGTCTTTTCAATTATTTAAATTTGACAGCATCACAACATTCTATTTTCATTATTTAACTGCAATGCTTTTTGTTGTGCAATGATTTTTTATTTATTTTAAGTTTGCTACTTGAAAAAAAATAGATGCTTTGATATCTTTCGGCATATTTTATATAGATTTCTTAATAAGATATATATACTAGTTATATGTACAAGTGCTCATAGTTAACGTGTAGTTGGGGGGTAGAAGTTAATCACTTGTTTTGAGTACTATCAACCCATGTTCTTATATCATCACAGGAACTATTCTGGTTTCTCATTAGCCCTGCTTGCGTTTTGTGAGGCCTTGCGGTGAGGATTGTTCACATATGCTTTCTTTTAATGAGATCATTGTTTGTACTTTGTTCATGGATTCACATCTCCTTGTGGACTTTTTTTATGGTATGAGGATTGGGAATGTCTTTCTCTGTCTTCACAAAAGATGTCATTTCTGATAGATCCTCCTAAACAATCAGCTCCAGACTTCATTTTTTGGTTTGAGATGCTGGATGTGTCACGCTGCAAGAGCATTGTGACCAGGTCACTGCTATGAGATTGGGCAGGGAGTATGGAAGTTAAATGCCTTAACCTGTTGACAGCATGAATTTGATCACCAAACCATTTCTTGACTTGGATGTTATGAGAATAGCAGGTTGAGGCTGTGTAAGCCTTTGTTGGGATGTTCCTGTTTTATTCTCTGTTGATCCCCTCCTCGGGTCAGCTAATTTTTTTTTTTTCAGTTAAATATTTTGCTTTATTGCATTTCTCATTTGGCTCACTTTATTGCACCTCTTGTTTTCATTTCTACTATTTCTCTATGGATATGCATTATGCATGTGACTAGCATACACTGTTCACCGTTTTACTGTTTTATACCCTATTAGATATCTTTAGTGACTAGTGAATAATGGTATTTATATTTAGAAAACATACATTGATGCATAAATAATATAGTAAACCCTACATTTTTTTAATGTGTCTATTGTTTTAATATGCTCTTGTTAGTGTTAATGTGTATGCTCACCATTTAATCAACATTTTCTTTGTGCATTTCCACCCCATCTAGTGGAGGTTCACCAGACTATATGACCAAAGCCAATTTCCTCCTCACATATATAATTTCTCCACTTATTGGGGATTCAAAGATTAAGCCTTTGCTACTTCTAAAAGAAGTCTTTTTCACTACAAAATGCATTGCATTTTTAGTTTATATAAAGGGAACAAGAATCTGATTGATCTTGTTTTTTCTTTTCCCTTGGTTATAATGATGTACAATAGTCTGAATCAAGAACTTGGAATTCGTGATGGAACCTGAACCCTCACAAAACCACCTTAAAATTAGCTTGAGTGAACCCATATCTGCTGTACCTAAAAGTATAATCTGCTAAAAACCACCTTAAAATTAGCTTGAGTGAACCCATATCTGCTGTATCTAAAAGTATAATCTGCTAAAAATTACAAATCATTGTCTCATATTCTTCTGGACAAATTACACACAATTGTTTCATACTCTTCTAGATCTGAAGCCCAAAAGTATGTATTTTATTTGCAGTTGTCAGATGCGAATGTGCACTGAAGAAAGAATTGTGTTGTTAATACATAAAATTGGAATTTTTCCCTGTATCTACTTTTTTGTGACTTTCATAAAAAAACACAAAGCATGCATTGTGGCAGAGTGTCATCCTGAAAAGAGCCACACGCTTTCCTCAGATATGATCTAATATTGAAAGAATGAATTTTCTGGACTTGAACATGAAGATATTTGAAAGATGTCAATGCCTTCGAATATGCTTCTTGGAATATCGTCATGATGGATGACCTATTTGATTTTTTCCCTATATTGACTTTTAGGAGTTATGTAATTTAATGAATGTATAAGAAATTTTTTTATTATTATTGCTTTTTTGGTTGTTCTATGGATTGCCAATAGAATTGTTTTGAGTTTATAAAACATCCGTGTAATTTTGATTTATCAATTTGTGTCTACGGTGAATTGCCCAATCTCTAGCATCTGGAGAATATGTGTGCAGGAGATCAATCATGCTGGAGCTGGTGGGTTGTGGGCAGAGCTTGTAAGCAATAGAGGTATGTCAGAGTCTTTTCTTTGGCTGAACCTATGATACATTAGATGAACAATGTTTTCTATCTTTAGCTGTAGGCTGAGTTTGATACCAATTTGAAATGGTAGAACTATGAAAACTAGTAAGAAATTCAATTTTTTACTTGACTCATAAACACGTCTCTTTCTCCTACAAGAAAAGAAAATCAAAAGTTTGATGGAATTAGAAGTGTTTACTCTTGGAGTTGTTTTGTAGGTAAAAATTTTCTTTGGCTTTTCCTGAGTAGAGATGAGTATGCACTGCTATGAAGGAATACTATTATCAGCTTTAGATATGGGCAAAATTTGTTATAAAAAATAATATAATATCATAATCTTCCATTTGTATAGGTTTTCTTGCAGGATGTATTTAGTCAGTATATCATACCTGACATGCTCTGATCATGAGTTTATTGGTTAACAGGATTTGAAGCAGGGGGGCCTAACACACCATCAAATATAGATCCATGGTCCATTATTGGAGACGTGAAATCTGTATTGTTGGTGACAGATCGTTCATCAAGCTTTGAGCGGAATAAAATTGCACTGCGGATGGAAGTCTTCTGTGACAGTGAAGGAACAAACCAGTGCCCTAAGGGTGGCGTTGGAGTTTATAATCCTGGCTACTGGGGAATGGTATTTAATATTTTTTTTTGCACTTGAGTATGTATTTCTTCTATTCTTTTGAAAGCATACAGATTTTTTGTACTATGTGGAACAGATATATTCTTTTGTACTTAAATTTCTATGCTTTTGTGTTTGTCAATAGCTACTTTTTGTAAATGCCTGCTTGTACATACTTAACAAACTGATGAAGTTGTAATCACCAATCAAAACTTAAATAGAAAAGCATCCCTGTATTGCTTTGCCCCATGCAGCAATATTTTAATAGAAAAATAGTACACATTCAACATTCTCAACCATTTTTTGCATTTGCCTTGCTGGAAATCATCTTTATAAACATGATTCAACATATGTCATCACTTACTCTTGAATCCTTGGCTAAGGTCACTCATCACCCAACATCTGATTTCATAGATTTTCCAGTTGAATTAAGCAGAGAAATACATTATTGACTGTGGAAGTAAGTTCTCATCACATTTTCTTTAATTATCAAATCCTTTGAGTTATTTTGTGCCATATTATTTTTTTGTATTTCATCTGTTCTTTGTTTGGGGCTGCTAGCCTTCTTTGTCTTGTAAATATTTTTCTTTTAGCTTTGAATTGTTCTGTATAGTATTTGCTCTGTATATCAACAGGTTATGTTGCCATATGAAATAATTAATAATAGTAGGTCTTGAAGCATAGACTTAATGTAACTTTTCCTTTCTTTTGTAGCTGATGATTTTTTAATGCAATATGAAAAGCAAAACAGAAACTCATCTAATGTCGTATTCTCATCTCCCATTTACATCTTTTATTTGCCTCACTATGCCAACCTTATCTATTGTTCACTCTTTTTCTCTTTTCTTTTGATTGACCTTTTTATCAATGTTACCAAATTGGCCAGAAAACCTAGGCACACCTGGGTACAATTGATTTTGGAAAATCAGAATTTGGTTTGGTTTGCATGTGGATTCATCTAGGGCATGGTTTATTGTGAATGGATTTGTTTGAAATTGTTTGCGAGTGTCCCTGTCAAAATCAAACCCTAAACCCTAAATTGATTGTCATTTTCACTTACATTTTGTTTGAAGAGTAACAGGAGAATAAAAAACACTACACTTTGTTAGATGAGTAAGTAGTGCCATGAATTTACTCTGATTTTGCAACCATTTTCACTTTTTAAGGAGTCAGATAGCAAACATAGTTTTATTACAAGTGGTGCTGGGTTTGCTTGTGGTTCTTTTAATTTATCTTGTTGGTGTGAATGGGGTGTTTTATCTAACTAGCTCACCACCTAGGCCCTATTCACACTAGTTATTTAAGTTTACTTAGGGTATACATAGGATACTTATCATTTTATGTCTAAGTCATAAGATTAAGACACATGTCATAATCTTATGTAATCCTATGTCTCACCTTGGTTTATATAACCAAGGGGTTCTCTTTGTATTCTTATTCATTTCGATTGATCATATTCATGCACTCATATTGTGCATTTATATCCTATCATAGAAAAGGATTATTCTCTCATATTTGATCTCTCTTTTACTTTCATTGAAGCTCCTAGATCTTGGGTGGCTACATCTTTAGCCAAATCTTGCTTGTATAGAGCATTGTATACCAACTCTTGCATGGTATTAGAGCTTGTAGGATTGTTTTTTATTAGTCTTTATTAAGAGATCTTGGTTGCGAATCTTGGTGGATCTTGAAAAGTTGAGTATGCTTTTCTCTTGCATCATATGATGATCTAGAGAATCAAAAAAAAGTTGATAGAAATATTAGATATTGGGGGGTTCCTTTTTGTGGCTTTGTATTGTAGGTTCATTTTGGAGCATGTCAGTGTAAATCTGAGATCAACATTGAGTTCAACAAGCTGGTTTAACATTTTGATTTGTCCAAATTGGACACGCGAGGATAGATCTAGAAGGGTTTGAAGTTGGGAGGCGCTTGTTAGATCTAAAAGGTAGCTGCGGTTTTGGAGCATTTTGAGTCAAATTTGACTCTACCATTGCTTCTAGAAGGCCCAAGAACTTTAGGAATGACTATCAATTTGTCAAATTTGGGCACATTTTCCGTAGTCCTTGAGAGGTTTTTTTGGCCCCCTCCGTCATAGTGATCGTATGGTGTTCATACAATTATAGTCTACACAAGCATGCATCATCGATCGTGGTTAGGTAATAAGTTTTGCTTTTTAATTTTTTTTTTTCAGAATTAAAAAATGAAGTTTCTACAAATAGGCTATGTAGAATACCCTGTATGCACAATAGATTGTAGAAGTATGTGGCTACCTGTGCTTGCCACGTGGGACATCGCTATCGGTTGTGTTCTCGCCACATAGATCAGCAATACAACTTGTTTCTTGGTGGTAAAAGATCTTCTAGTTGGCTTCCAATTGATGGTGACACCTATCGCTCAGATTGACAAAAATAGTCAACAAATAGTGCACGAGGCCGGTGAACAACTCTTGCATCCCCATGCAGTTATTAGACCAAAACAAGCGGTTTTCACTCTTAGAGGGCAGTTTTAGAAATCCGCTAGCGGTTTTGTAGTTAGGTGGAATATTTTGTTAGCCAAGGAGAGTATTTCGTCAGAGTTGTAGACATTGGCCGTCTTCTCCCCCAACTAGCCCCCCACTTCATTTGCATTTTTTGGTTTTGCAGTCCAACTTCGTAGGCTCCATTTCCAATCATCTTGGCTCCTTTTTGTGAGCAATTTTCTTTTGATTTGGGTAGAATTCATGTGTTCCATAGTGGTGCAAACAATTTTTTATTTTGATGTTTGACTTTTCCAAAAATTGCAGATTCTCATAAGTGTTGTTGAGTAGTTCTCATTTCGGGAACTTCCAAGGATTTGTTTGGTTTCATATGGTAAGATGTTTTGGTGTAGTTTTTTTCAAAGTTCATAATTTTTTGTGTACTTTGCAAATCATATTGGTCTCATTCTGTCAAAAAATTGTAGTTTATTTCTATGGTTGAATGTGACATTTGCATATACTACGATCAAGACCACTTTGTTGTTTATGGAAAGTGGAACCTGTAATGACATTAACTATAAATTGCCAAGATTATATATTGTTGGGAGGAATCATTGATTGAGTAATTTGGAAGGCTAATTTTGTGGTGGTTGATTGCTTTCATTTCTTTGTTGTGTGTTCTTGCAATAAGGAAAACTCAAGTTGAACTCCATATTCCATATAATTATGCTTTATGGAGCCATTAGTATGAAACTATATAATGGGAGAAGGTTTTCTAGGATATATAAAAGAAACTATTTTTAAACCTATTGATGCTAGTGCAAAGGTTGTGTTGATGTGTTTTTCGTGACCGCACCAACGCAGAATAAAGTCGCCAACAGCTACCCTATTCTCTCTTGATCAAAGTATTCCGCATGCTAAGATTGCAAGAAAGTTCATGCGTTCAACTCCAAGGTTCTTTTAATGCGAATAGACTCAGTTGGCTCGATGTGATTTGCTGGTATTTCAAGGGGACTTACGGAATTGTTCAGCAGCGGAGAAAGGAATTCAAATGTTCGAAAGATTTGTCTATGAAGCGTGGGTTTCCTATTCTAACCAGAAAGTACTGAATTGAAAGTGGTGTAGAGTTAAGAAGGCTCTAATTTATTCTAAGGCGTGGGACATGGCGATCAATTCTCACAAGCTTCAACCAGGCTCTGCTTTGCCTCGCTTCGGACAGCCTCCACAGAACCAGTGCAATCTTCAAAGGAGTAGTTCAAGGTGTTCAAATCATAATTCAACGCGAAGACACCGTCACAACGACGCATACCAACGTGTGAATCACAAACGAAGTTAAATCCGCGATGTTCCAGTTGACCACGCGAGGCAAACTCACCATCAGCGAGCCCACTAGTGGTATGGATAGACGAAGCTTTGCTTAAATTGAAGACCGCATTCCGCAATTAACATCTACTTGCATGGAATGAAAATTATACTAGTTTGAACTATTTTACGCTACCATTTGAATCGGAAGGACGAAAAAACCTTGCTAGCTACTCACAACAAAGACGAAATTCACCATCAATGAAAAACTCTTTTATTGAGAGTGTTCACAACAATTTCTTACAAAGTTTTCAAAGGGAAAACTTTCCCTCTTCTTCAAACTACGCTATCAATCTATACTAAGTTACTCTAAGCTGTCACCTAGCTGTCTCTCTATTCTATGTCTACTCTAAACTAATTTCTAATGAGATACAAATGAGGGAGACTCCCCCTTTTATAGTTGGCCAAGTCTAATGGACGACTTAGATTACAATCGACTGGATGGCCCAGATTGTGCCACCTCAGCCCTAAACAAGATTCGCCCTAAAAACCGCCATAATGGAGAGTGGGGCAATAAATGAGCAATTAATGGCCACCATCTTCTAGAAGATTCCAGCCTTGAAATGCGTTCACACTGCTCTGTTGTTCGCGTTCAGCCAATTCTGTTGATCGCTTGGAGGAGGGTAAAAGAGTCTCTAGGATTGCCTCCTCAGATAATAAAATTTGATAGAATCTGGAGTTCAACTGCACTTGATCTTCTTCTTGATGTTGTTCTTCAACTTTGCTCGAGCTTCCATTCTTTGTCACTTGAGTTATACTAAGTCTCAACACTTAACCATTTTCTTGCAACTTTCTTCCTTCGAGGTTGAGATGTTGTCTTGAATCACTTGCTTCATCACTCTAAGTCATCACCGCTTGGTCTCGATGTTCCTCCTGCAAAACAAGCAAGGAGAAGAGCATTAGAACACTTCATAATATAAATTCAACTTACTTACCAAGATTTTCACGCTCTAACTTCCAAGCGTTCATCGCCTCCACTAGCCAACTTCACGTTCAAATTCTTCATGCCTTAGCCAAATTTGCAACTCATCTTGCATTCTGCCTGGCGCACTTCATTCTGATATTTCATCCAACTCAGGCTCGAGAAAAATCCTTTCATCAGGAATTTGATCAAAAATCATCTAGGCGATCACCTTCAAATTCATCTGCCAAGGCATTTTATCTTCAACAACATCATTTATTCCTTGCCTTAGAAATTTTTTCAAATTTCCCTTAGGAAATTCATCAACCCGGTGCCCATCAAAAATATCCATGCTGAAGGCTTGGCGAAGCACAGAAGACTTTAAAATCCATTCCCTGTTGAAGATCTTCAATACCCAGAAGAGAATTTTCTTCAGAGCGCGTCGAATCCATGGGTACCCAACGAACGGGTTCATTTAATTTTCTTGAATTTTGAACCTTAGAAAATATTCTTTCATCAAATTTATTCTTGTTCTTCGATCCTGAAGTATTTCTTTGCTCTGACTTGGAAAATTTTTATTGTTCCTGTACTGCCAACATCTTCTGACTTCATCACTGGCAATCCTGCTTGTGCTTCAAGAAAAACTTCATCACCTTCATATCCAAGCGTATTTTCTAAGGAAGAAAATATTTTGCCTTAGAGAAATTTTAAATCACCTTGCATTTTGAAAATTTGCCTTAGAAAATTTTATTTGACTTCTTCCATTTTGCTCTGGCAAGAAAATCTTATCAACTTCACCTAGAAAAATTTTCTTGAGAGCACATCACACTTAACATGTCTTATTTTTCACTTGGCAATTTCCAATGCCTTAGAAAATTTTTATCACTTTGCAATATTCTCCATTTAAACCTTAGGCGCACTTCATCACCATGAGGAACATTTAACTTCACCACGCCTAGTAGTATCTTCCATCTCCACTTCCAACGCCTAGCTTATTTTGTTTCCACCACGCCTTGCATTTTACCTCACCACCTTCAACGCCTAGCATATTTTATTCACCCTTTACCTCTGGCGCATATTAGCATGTGTGGAGGATTAATGTTTACCACGCCCTCTTGTGACTTTTCAGCTTCCTAGATTTTGTCTTCACTTGGCCTTGCTTGGGCGCATCTAAGCATGTATGGAAGATTAGAACTTTGACTTGTTGACCTCTTGGGCGCACATTGCCATAAGTGAAGGACGAGTTTTTCTTACTTAGAATTTTTTTTGATTTGCTTTGACTTGTTGACCTCTTAGCCTCATGGGCGCATTTCACATAGTGAGGTGGATGAAGCTTGAAATATGGGCGCATTTAGGCAAGGGTGAAGGATAAACTTCATTGACCTCTTTGACCTTCTTGCTTGTTGGGCGCATTTCTTACTTGGTGAAGGATGGGCGCATTTGGGGGGTGGTGGAGGATGAATTTTATACTTAGAATTTTTTTGCATGCTACTAGCTGGAAGTGGGCGCATTTCACCTATGGAGGTGGATGAAACTTTCAAGCGCCACCTTGACTCTTGTGAACTTGGGCGCATTTGGAGGTGGCAGGAGGATGAAACATGTTAGAATTTTTTTCAAACACCTCTCTCTTGATTGAGGGCGCATTTTGGCATAGGAGAAGGATGAAGTTTAAACTTAGAATTTTTTTTCATGCCTCTTCATCAACTTGAGTTGGGCGCATCTAGCCATAGCTACAGGATAAAAAAACGTTGACCCCTTTGACTTTTATGCCTCAAAGGCGCATTTTGGCTAAGCAGGAGGACGAGTTTTTAACTTAGAATTTTCTCCATGCCTCTACCACCTTGGGCGCATTTTCAGGCAGCTGCAGGATGAAGCTCAATACTTAGCTATTTTTCCTTGTTTTAGCCAATTTCTCTGTGCCTTACTATTTATAGTAAGTCTCTTGATTTTTGCATCTCTGAAGCTCAGAATGATTTGAAATTTCAAACACTGCATCCTCACAACCTTGTTACCCTGTTGACACTGCTATTTTTAGTCGGCCTGCTATTTTTAGCCCATTTTTGAAGGTGATTTGCTATAAATAGTAATTGCTTGCTTCTGGTAGCTCCACTGCTCCGATTGACTTGAAATTTGAATGACGTGCTCCTCACCACGTGACCTTACCACTGACATCGGCGCATGCAACTGATTTGCTATTTTTAGCCTGTTTCCAAAACGACTTACTATAAATAGTAAGTGCTCCGTCTGACTTCAAATTTTACCAACAGACAGCTTGAAGGATGCTGATCGCGGTGGTATACCTTGGTTTTCGAAAATTCTTACTTTTTACGCCTCTTTTTGGGTCTCGAAGCTGGAAACCCTAATTTGCTCTGCATGCGTATCAAATGATCTCTGTTTGTCCTCATTTCTGATGCATTGCGATCAGATTATGATTCTGAACTGCTGGGAGGCGGCTGCTGGGATGCATCTGCTAAAAATAGTAAGTTCCTTACTGAGTGATTATCTCCTTTTGCATGTCATATCATCGCGAAGCTCTCGAAAAACCCATAAGGAATATGCAGACCTGCAAACCCTAAAAATAGCCTCGAAAGGCTGAACTCTAAAAGTTGTTGTCTCGCTTTGCATGTTATACTGTTGCGAAGGTCTCTGAAAACCCAGAAGGAATATGTAGACATGCGCTGAAAAACTCTGCATCTAAGCCCTGAAATTTGCTTCGGAAGCTGAACTGCTAAAAATAGTAAGTTGTCTGTTTCAGCTCAAATTTTGCATACGAGTAGCTTGATGTGTTCTGGACGCAGCGTGACTGTTAAAACTTCGAAAGTGTTGAGAAATTGCTCTGAATTGCACACTTACTAAAAATAGTAAGTAGCCGGAATTTGATGAAATTTCAGTGGAAGCTTGCTGGAATCACACTGACAACGATGTTAGTCTTTATTTTCAATTTATTCACTTCGTTTGATCTTGGACTGACCAGGAAAGCACAAACCCTAATTTTCCAAACTTGGCCAAATTCACGTTTAAATTCAATGGTGGGCACGTCCCCAGAAAGACAGACGGCAGAAAAGAGAGACAACAACAAAACGACCGAAAAGCAAAGCCAAAATTAGGGGGTCCCCATTTGCAATGGGGCAATGTGTGAAAAAGGTCACAACAGGTTGTATGAAAGATCAATTGTGAGAAAACACTTAGATGCATTTTTTCATTAGTCTCTTTTGATTTACATTTCCATCTTGAGTCGTGCAAAACACCTAAGGAGGCATGGGATATTTTTGGAAAATTGTATGGTAAAACTACTAAGATTAAGGGATATCAAATTGTAATGATTTGATGAATCTTAATCCTAAAGGTTTTGACCATATCTAAGACTACATCCCCAAGATTAAGCAATTAATAACATAGCTAAAGGATTGCAAGATTATTAAGGAGGATTTACAACTGATTCTAAATGTGTTATCCAAGCTTGGTCTTGAGTATTCAATATTTGTTTCTAGCTTTCATACTCATTGGCTTTCTATGGGAGTTGCATTTGTCGATCCTAGTTTTGATGAAATTTCAAATCTTCTCATCCAAGAGAAAGTGAAGTTAATTCAAATGGTTCTCATCAAGTCTTCTAAACCACAAGCATTGGTGGCTAGTGAGCCTAAGGTACAAAAATAATTAGGGAATCCTGGAAAAAGCAAAAGAAGAAAAAGAAAAATCTACACAAAGATTCTGAATCCTCTCCCTCTCAGGGGAATCATCTAAGAAGGAGAAGCCCAAGTGTGCATATTGCAAGAAATCAGAGATGATGAGCATCAATGTTATTCAAAATAGATTGATGAGTTGAAGCATTTTCTTAAGAAGAATCAAATCAATTTTCCTTCAACAATGTCAGGGGTTCATCATCTTGTTTTTCAGTTTTCTTCAAATTTAGAGAGACACAAAGGGGCAAGCTCTTGTTGCAGTTGTAGCTTCTAAGCCAAAAAGATGAATACTTGATTCTAGAGCTTCACATCATATAACTTCATTGCAAAGTATGTTCTCTTCATTTGAATCTTGTTTATCACCACACATCTTGATGGCTAACAATACATATATGCGTGTTTGTGGGAAGGGATCTATTGCATAGTAGCGAGACTCGCGACTCAGCTTAGACCCTGTTAGGGTGACTTGACTGACGACTCGGGACTTGGTGCTCGGACTCGGTGTAGACTCGACACAGACTCGGCAAAATAAAAAAGTTGAAAAAACCCTAGAAATTTAGAGATTTTTAAGGATTTAAAACTTGTTTGAAGCACCCTTTATTGAATAAACCTTAACGACACAATAACATCATTAAATAGAAGCAAATTTGATCACATACACATGTATACAACGATCACATAAGTATAAAGTACACAAATTGTAGTTGAGCTGCTGAAGGAAATAGCATACTTAGATATATAAATACAGTCAAATGTATTCAAAACTCATGGAATATGAAATCCATGACATCAAATGTTCCATATAAATATGAAATATCAAAAAAATAGCCACAAATCTATGGCTTAGTGGAGCCAGCATCCTTCCTACGAAGGCTTCTAAGGGTCCTCGATGCTGTAGTAGTTGCAACCATAGTCTTTGCTTGTGTCTCCATGCCACTCTCACCAACAACAACTGTGTCTCCTCGTGCTCTAGCCTCCTCCTCAGCCATGGCTACAACCTCAGCCTCTCTCTCTACCTGGTCCACCTAATCAAGGTCCTCGTCACTAAAGACTACATCTGTAGCCTCAGTGATCCACTCAGACTGTGGATCAACCTCCTCTAGCCTGATCGGGGTGGAGTCGTGGTCAAAAATCTTCCTGTATCTGAGGCGAAGGTTGTAATGAACATACACCAAATCATTCATCCTGTCCACTGATAGTCTATTGCGCTTCTTGGGGTGTATGTGCTCAAACATACTCCACTTGTGCTCACAACCAAATGAACTGCATGGTTGGCTCAATATACGAATGGCAACTTTTTGAAGGTTCGGTGTATCGGAACCAAACATATGCCACCAACTATCTAAAATGAGAAAAAGAAACAAAATCAATCTCATTTCCAACTTTAATTTTCAAGTTTCAAGTTTCAAGTTCAACATTTAATAATAAATTATAATATAAAAAGATAAAAATTATGCCCTTAAATATATTTTTACCTGGCAGTAATGTTGTCCTACTCTCTTTGCACAAATGACGTGCAAAGAAGTCTCCTTGTGCCTTAGTGAAGGCATCTATCTCATGCACTATCTGTGTAGCAACAACAGGCAACATCCGCTCTATCGTCAAGTAGAGCCCACTAAGAATATCTCTATCTGCACGTAGATCACGGCTGAATTGGAAGGCCGGATTTAGTAAACATGGGGCTGCATGGATGGTCCTATGAAGTTGGTGGTGCCATCTTTGATTAATGATCTCCCAAATGGGACGATACTTCTCCTCAACTCCACCATAGACGGATATAATGGCCTCTTTGGCCCTATCCATGCCCTCATAGATGTAGCCCATTGCGGGCTTCTCCCCATCAGCAACTCGTAGGAGAACTACTAAGGGCTCGATAAACTGCAAAGTGCAAACATTGTGAAACATTAACTTAAGTAAGTGAATGAAAATAAACAAATAAAAGGTAAATATGAATAAAAATTAAAAGTAAAACATAATGAAGAATTAAATTTTACCTTCACAATCTCCTCCGTTGGTGTCCAAAACCCTAGCTCATCAAAAATGCAATCAGCCACAACAAGCCCTACAGTGCTTGTAGCATAGGATGAGGAAGACCACTCCTCAGCAACAAACATGCCCCTTAAAGCTGCCCTTAACCGAATCAAGGATTGCAATGTGATAAAATTTGTTGCAAACCTAGTGATGCCAGGATGAGCCAACTCCCTCAACCCCGTGTATTGCCTAATAAGGTTAAGCACCCATGTGTGATTGTATACAAATTTGCAAATGTTTTTTGTGGAATCCACACATGTTTTGATCCATGGGAGCTTCCCAAGATCCTCCAATATGAGGTCAATGCAATGGGCGGCACATGGAGTCCAAAATATAGTAGGGTGCCTCTCCATCAATAATCTACTAGCAACAACATAATTTGCTGCATTATCTGTCACCACTTGAACTACATTCTCTTCTCCCACCTCAGCTATCACCTCCTCTATAACCTCACAAAGGTATGTGGCATTTTTGATTTGGGTGGAAGCATCAATGGATTTGATGAAGACGGTGTCACCTAAAAAAATAAGCAAAACCAATTATTCAATAAATTAAAAACCATAAATCAGCCATATTAAATTATTAATCACTAAATCAAATTCAAATTTTAAATTATTCAATGCATAGAGGGTAGTACAATTACCTCTGGAGGAAATTAGAAAATTAAGGAGCGACATATTTCTCCTATCGGTCCAATCATCAGGCATGATGGTGCAACCCGACCTCCTCCATTGCAAGCGCTGCTCCTTTAATTGTGCTTTTACATCTGCCACCTTTTGAGTCAAAAGTGGGCCCTTTAATTCATCTTCAGTAGGGGCTTTGAACCCCGCCCCAAATATGGTTATGGCATCAACCATGTTTTGCCAAAAAGGAGACCTAAAACATGTGATAAATAAATTAATAAGTTACTTAGATAAGTATTGTAAAATGAAAAGTTTTAAGTTTTTAACTTTAAATTTGAATTTGATAATGAGATACATCTAGATTCTAGATTCTAAAATTTAAATATAAATTTTAAAACAATTAAACGAAAAAGAATTACCTGGCTACATGGAAGGGAATGTTGCAATAGTACTAGAAATCTGCAATTGTTTTCTTCGCTTCATCATGTATGTCCTTGTTCCAACCCATGCTCTCAAGCGACAGTTGGGAACCAGGAGTAGTGTGTGGTACAAAATATGAGTCCACTCTAGATTTACAAACTCTAGGGCCAATGCTAACACTCCCACTACCACTAGCAGAAGTAGCGCCAATAGCACTAGGAGTAGTACTAGTAGTAGTACTCATAGTTGGTGCAGTAGCAGAAGCACTAGCACAAGCACTAGCACTAGGACAGTATGGAGGCACGGAAGAAGCATCTCCAACAGCACCAAGTCCCTGTGGCTGTCCAACACTCGCCAACTCCTCCCTCTACCTCTTTTTCATTTCTTTTTGTAATTCAAATGTTTCTAATTGCACCTGCATTTCACGAACAGCCTCAGGAGGTGCTAGTGTGCAGTCCACTGCATCATGGACGGGTATGCGTGCAATATGATATTTCAATCTGTTTATTCCTCCATGATATATTGTTTTGCAATATTTGCATTTTGCCTCTCCTTTTTTCATTTCGGCAAATATTTCAGCATGTTTCTAAGCAAGGTCTTTTCTGCCTGGGGTTTGACTTTGAGAGATTGTGAAAGTATGGTATGATTTGCAAATGAAAGTGGCTGCAATAACAAGTAGGGTTTCTAAAATTATTTAAGTTGCAACTTGCAAGTAGGGTTTGTAAAAAAAAAATGCAATCTCAAAAAAACAATTATTTTACAAATTACAATGAATTATTTGTTAAAAAAACACAAAAAAACCAATTAAAATCAAACTTACCTCTTAAATCTAGCTTGGAATGCAATGCAAACTCCTCCCAATTGCTGGTAATGAGCTCTTAATGCACCCCCTTGCTGGTATGAAGCTTCCCAAATGATATCTCAGCCTGGATTTGTCTTCAACAGCTTGTTGGTTGCCCTACAATGATCTCTTCTTTTTCTTCACAACTCTCTCTTCTCCTCCCATTTTGCCAAATGAATGAAATGAGGTTGCTTTTAGGGTTGGGGAGATAATATAAGTAAAAAAAAAACAACTTAAAACTTTAATTTTATGTTTTTTTTGGCCTTTTTGGCCTTTGCTGCGCTAGCTGCGTCCAGGGCTCGAGACTCTCCTGGATGCGGCGCGTTTGGTGAGTCCAGCCCAGATGCGGCAGGACTTGGCCGCGTCCGAGTCCGGGCTCCCAGGACTCGGCCAAGGGTGCTCGGCTCGGGACTCGCCGAGTCCTGGCGAGTCCGGGCAAGTCTCGTTACACTGATCTATTGACATAGACAAAGTGTTAGGAAATATTGCATTCAACCCACAATCTTAATCCATTTACTACATAACCCCATGAGAGAAAAACATGCATACAAGTAACCCTAATGCATAGATCAAATAGACAAGCCACAAGATAACACAAGATATACCCTAGGAAAACCCTCAAGAGGGAAAAACCTAGCCTCCAAAAACATCCATACTCCATAGTGAATAAATACAAGAGTTATAGTGAATACCTCTGAAGCATCAAGCCTTTCAATGCATCCTCATGTGTCCAAACATGAATCCGCACATCCCATGCCATGCTTCACGTATGCACTCTTCAAAAAGACTCAATAATGACAACCCACTCATCCAGCCAACCTTAACCACTAAACATGTGCTTGCTTTTATAGACTCAAGCTCACACAAGTACAACCAAGTGGTAAGATATAGCCATGTGCCACAAAACCATGTGAACACAAAACCACTAATCCCTTATTTAATATTGGGTACCCCAATATTAAATTATTATCACATGTCTCCCACACATTAAACAATAATACAATATTATAATACAACATAAAGTGGTCCCCAAATAATTACCTAGTGTGATTAACCACACCACCTAGGTGCATCACAACTAAATAATTATTTAATTACATTATAATAAATCGTTTTATGCAATGGTGTACAACACCATATGTCAACACGAAGGATCATTCAATGATGTTCTTTGTGTTTCATTATTGTCAACCAATATCCTTTCTATCTATTAGATCACACATGGGAGTAGGAAAGAATGTTGAGTTCACACCAAATTCTGTCATCATTCGGGATTTGCTTAGCAAAGATTTTTTTGTAGTTGGGGAGGTTGATCATCAATTTCAAGTGTACACCTTCTCACATTTTGCTCCTGTTGTTCCTTCGGCTGATGTACACACTCAAGTAACTAGTGTGGACACTTTTGAGGGCCATTTGAATCTTGGTGTTCTTTCATCTACTAAGGTTTAGAGATATGTATTGACATTCCATCTCCTCTATCTATTGTTGCTTCTGATGAGACTAGTATTGCTACGACTTATAATTGAGATTAGGACATTCATTATCTTCCATATATTGCTACTAGGGATGAGTACTTGACAATTGTTGCAAGTTTGTTTTGTGAGTCCTACCTTGCAAATTTAGAGGACATTGTTGAGGATATTCATCTCTTCTTTAATGTTACTTTCTATGGAGTTGCATTATCTTCTTCAATGTTGTGAGGGAATCTTTAGACCCTCTTATTCTTTCTGTATTTCATCATTTGTCACATTTTGGCATTGATGTGGGGGCCCTTGAGCAACATTTGGAGGATGCATCATTGTTTTTGGATTCTATTCTACATTCATCTCTACTAGATTTTGGATTGTCATCTTTATTAGTGTGGCTTGGAACACTTGATTTGATTGTGGTAGCTTTCGACATCAATATGGGGACACTTGAGCAGAGTTCAAAGACTTCACACATCTTGATCTTTTTAACCTTATATTCCTTTCAAGAATGGGAAGACATCTTGAATACATTATTGGTTCACTTTGCTATTTTGCTCCTATCAATGGCGTGGAGGGGTAGACATGACCTCTGTTGAAAATTGACAACGACCACCATAGGTTTATTGATGTCTTGTTTTCTCAAGTTGTAGGATATTTGGAAATCACAATCAACAACTTCTAGAATGTAATGTCCCCATTTTAGGCCTTCGCTTTCTAGTGATTGTTAGCCTATTCATGGAGGCTCGTAGGCTAGTTGGAAGTGAAATTAGGGTTTCCTATTTTATTGGAGGTTTCAATTGAGCTTTTGAGGGTCTGCATGCAAGAGTTTTGCAGTAAGGTTTTTGAGTCTTTCTGAGTTTTCAAAGAGCTTCTCAATGGTATAACATGCATTTGCATCGCATGACCTTTCTCAGACTTACTATTTTTATTAAGTTACGATGGCTGCCCGGTTTGTGTTTAAAATGAGTTTGGAGTCACTATTTTTAGTAAGTGCTAATTATGGCAGTGCTATTTTTAGCAGCAGTTCAACAGTTCAACACGTTGTCTATTTTTGGTAGTAAGGCAGTTCAATTTTGGCAAAGGTGTCTCCAATCTTCTTGGGCTCAAAAAGGAAAGTTTATAACTTAAGTCATATTTTATTGTTACTTTTGGACCCCTATGCCTAGACATATGACTTCAAGTTGTTTTTAAAAGAGGGAATTATACTTGGACGTCCCAATTAGAGAATTAAATATTCAAAAGTGAAATATTTGCCTAAGTCTCAAATGGATGCCTAGGAAGATGAAACAAAAGCATTCGATAATATTTTATTATTCCTCAACCTTTGGGCATCCCTCTTGGAGGTTAAAGAAATGATTCGAATTCCAAGAAGAGAAGTTATATATTCAGTGCCTTGCTCTCACTTTGGCATCCGTGATTGTTTATTGTATCAAATTGCTGCTGAATTGAATTTAGAGCCCTTGCTTCAAGGAATGCATACCTCCTAGCACCATTCGGTTTTGTACTTGCAAGATAGACCTAGCTGAATTCAAAAACTGTGCTTCATTCAAGAGTGCAGATTGAGCTTATTGGAGTTGGAATACTTTGTTGATTTCAGATTGCTGATGTATAATCTGATTTTGACATTGCTGGAAGTGCTTGGCTGAAGCACGTTTTTGTTCATAACTTTTGTGGGATTTTGCTATCATTCTGGGTATTGTTTCCGTTGATTCCTCTACCCTAGGTGCCCATTTGCTCAAGGTTTCATGATTTTTGAGTGAGTCTTGGGATTTCTAGATCAGATCGCCCCTTTTGAAGATTGTACCTTTTATTATGGCTGCATTGAGAAGTGTGCATTAAATATCTTAGATGTGTAGTGGTGTCTTCTCAGAGTGGTCTTGGTCATCCAACTGCTAGCTCTCATTCGCATTCAGTTTCAAATCAAACGAAGGAATTTGGAGCAAGATATGAGCATTTAGGTGATTTCTGTGCTTGTTGGTTTGATTTTTTGTTCGCTGCATTTTTATATCAGACCTGATATATTTCATACATTCATCATGATTCCTGTTGGTTACGTTGTATTTGACATTGGAGATTGTTCCCTAACATGTCAATGATCCATTGCTATGTATATCTCGTTTCTAGTGCAGCTGAAACTTTATATTGTAACGCTGATTTTCAGTAGTATTGATCAACCTTTATATTTCTGCACTTTATATTCTTGTATATTGTTGTACCCAAAACCCAAATTTTTGCTTCATCAAGGCATTTTGTTTAAAAGAGTCTAAATCTTGCTAAAATGATGTCAAGTACAGTTTTCGGGCAATATCAAGCATGGAGTTTTATCAATATTTTGTCAGTCAAAGTCAGTTTTATTGATCATAACCTGAATCGGAGACTCAAAATGGAGCATTTCATGATGGAGGAGCGTTTCGCGACAGTATTTCACGTTGCACATGGTCATTTCAGTGGTCAAGACGGAGTTTTTAGTGATTAAATTATGAGGTTTTCTCAGAGAAAAGCAAGAAAGCGCACCTGTAGGCCAGGGGCGCCCTTGTTTTTGAAGGTCAAGATCTTGTTGAAAATACTCATAAATACAGTTAATCTCTTCAGAATTGGTCTACCTATCCGATAAGCTATCCAGTGAGGCTATCAGAGACTCGTAACTCCGACAACTGGCGACAGAAGTTAAAATTTCTAAAGTTCCATATTACAGAAACTTGTCTTTTTCCAGTAAAAGCGCGCCTGTAGCTTGAGGGCGCCCTTCTTAAAGGAGGTTTGGATTTTGGTTTTTTTGTTGATTAAAGCAGTCAAATTTCTTCACGACTAGTCTGCTCGTCCAACGAACTATCAAATGCAGTCGTCCGAGTCTTCGAGCTCTGACAGTCGACATCTGAAGATGAGCTTATAATGGAGTTTTCACGTCTTTGAGCTTTTTCATTGCATTTCCAGCGCAACTACAGCTCAGGGGCGCTGGTTAAAATGACCCTTAAGATGATCCAATTTGTAGACAAGGTCTTCCTGACATCAGTACTACTCTAGTCCAGCTTTGCAACGCACCGAGTTGCTTGTCAATCCGACATTCTGGGTGATCGTGGCAGAGTTTCTACCAAGCACGTAATTTCACGGGTGGACTGGCACAAGGTTTTCATTTTATTTCTACAGCCTAGAGGCGCCTAGCCTTTAGGCTTGTTAGATGAGGTCGTTCGCTTTCGAAGTCTTCACGGGATGCAAGCGTAATTACTTTATCTATCCTACGAGCCCAACCATCAGCTTCTAGGATTTGGCAGTCGCTCGTGCGTGCGAGGTCTTTGGCGAAATGCTGAAAAGTGGAGACAACTCATAAAATGGCCAAGTGTTGGTCGTTTATTTCATCTTGAGATGGGTGCCCTTCTATTTGAGGTCTTAGAAGCAGTTTTCTTGCTTCGTTGCCTCTAGAGACGTCTCTTCTCAATGCTTCTGGCTGTCCGTTAAAACAAACGTGGCTCGAATCGGGGCATCCCAGCTCTCAGTATCGAAGGACAAAGTAGGGTACTTGGATGAAAGTTCAACTTTCGTCAAAACGCTGCCAGTGCAACTGAAGGTCAGGGGCGCTTTTATTTTTGAGGCCCTTAATGCAATTTCTAGATGCCGTGCGTATATCTGTTGGATGCAAAATGTCTTCAGTCACGCAGTGAGCTTGATTTCCTGTTAGCAGGGTTCACCGTTCACTGTTAGCAGCCGTTTGAAGCGTCAGATGGCAGTTTAGGAAAATGGTTTAAGTCTGGTACTTGAAAATGAATTTAATCAAGGGCGCCTAATTTTTCAGGGTGTTAAATGATGGATTTTGCAGTGATGACTCCCAGCAGACATTTCTTCTTTGCTCAGCAGGCTTCGCGATGAATGTCTTAGCTCAGTCTCAGCATCATCCGGTCGCCCGGAAATCAGTGTCGAAGATGGCCAGTCATGACTTTGTCGTCAACTATAAAATAGGAAGTTAATAAAAAGTGCAAAATCTTGAGCAAATGGACGCCTATGAGCTCAAACGATGATTTTTTGGAATCGGTGAAGTCTAATGGTGAATCCTAAAGCTTCATTCGAATTGTCAACTGAAGTTTAAAATATTTAATATTTATTTTGCATTAAGTAGCGATTTTCTATTTTTGGCTCCTTTGCTATTGCATAATGAATATTTTATTATTTATTTTAAATTCAAACTTCAAGTCAGTGGCAGTGAAACTGAAAAGGGACCAATTGGAAGGCTTCTATTTCAATCAGGGTTTTAAATCTTGCAGTTGCCAAGTTGGTGCGAATTTCTTCTTATTTAAACATGGCACCTTCATTTATTATTCACCAAGCTTCAAGAGAAATTCGTATTTTTAAAGAGAAATCCATATTTCAAACAAAATTCGTTTTTCTTCAAGGCAAAGGCGTGTTTTTCAAGAAAAATTTGTATTTCTCAAGCAAAGGGCGAATTTTCAAAGCAAAGGCAAATTCTTCATCCACAATCAAGGGCGATTTCCTCAAGCAATTCTTTTTGCAGGTATTAGTTCACATTCATCAGCAAATTTGAAGAACAGGGGTGATTTTCACAGAAGAAGAGCATACAAAAAACGTCTTTTTCCTCCTTGATTCTCAAATTTCTCTCAAAATACAATTCGCATGTTCCTGAAATTGGCAAATTTGATAAGTTTGAATATCTGGATCATTTTTGTATAGCTTCCTTGAATTAAAATCGTGCGTTTGATTTTTCAGGAATTTTTAATTTCAGAACATTCGTTCTCGAGTTTCTAATTTTCTTAACTGAAAACTCTTTGCATGGTCGAGTAGAAGTTAGATTTTCGCATTTCTAACATTCTAGGTTGTCTTAGAATTTTTTTCTGGACAAAACCCATATCTCAGATTTTTCGCCGAAAATAACTCTTCAAAAGGCTATTTTTAGCCTCAGCAGACATTTTAGCTTTCCAGAAATCTTGTCAAAATATAGCCGTGTTCATAGTCAACAGGCGAGTTTTTCAGAGTGCAGTTCACGTAGACTGAATTCAAGACAAAATTGGTCTTAGTTCACGATTTCATTAGGAAAGTTGAGACCGATTTGTATCAAGTGCTTTCAAAGGGTTGATACCGTTGGAATTTTGCGTGTGCAGCAAGTTGATTTGCATTTCTCACAAACTGAGTGTGCGCAGTCAAATCTCGCAGTTTCGTCATGCAAAAGTGTCAGAAGCATCAAGTTGCAGAGGAGATAGTCGCCATCACTTCAGTTACGGAGCTGCCAAAGTTATGAGTCAGTGAAATGCTAGTTTGAGTGTGCAAAGATTGCTCAAGTTGCTGACATTCAGATGCTGATGCAGTTAACAATCTCGTTGAGGGATTTGCTTGCTCGAGATCATGATCAGCAGACTTTAGTTTCTACCTCTCAGAATAGACTTTATACACAGGAGTTAACTTGGCGTTACCCTTTCAAGTTAACTCATTGTTTCATCACATGCATATCTATTCTGAGATTAGCTTTATTTACTTGGAGCTTCATTTAGGGTTTTCGTTAACTGATGGTAGTCTTCCAGTTAACTTGCTTTCAATAAGGACGTGCATGCTTGCACAATTGTCCATTTTTAGGTTAGATGTTTCGGTTAACTGATGGTAGCTTTCTAGTTAACTGTATAGTTTATTTTATTAGGACTTAGCAATAAATCTTGCATGCATTGCAAGATTGTAGTTGACTCAAGGTGATTTTAGGGTTCCCTACACCTTGATGTATATAAATAAGAGCTTTTGCTCATTTGTAAATAACTTTTGCACGAAAGAGAAATATATGCTGTGCCTACCTTGCCTGTAATATTGCTCGTTCTGTATCTGTTCATGAGTATTTATTATGATAATGAATTGTTATGCCACTCGGGTCTCATGTAATTATTATGGTGAATGCTTGCCTTAGTTAGATATAGTGGCTAGTTGATTGTAGATTGTATGCGTGTCTCGCCAATGCAATTTATTATCCTAGTTGGCTATCCTTCATGTTATGTGTTCAATAAACTCGTTCAGATTGAGCTGATAGATGTGCCACCTTGCCTTCAAGTTGAGAATCTGTTCTTGGTTATCGTATGATGTGTGTGAATAATAAACTTATTCAGATTGAGCCGATAGTTGTGCCACCTTGCCTTCAAGTGAGAATCTGTACTTAGTTTATCGTGTTGTTGTTTCCAATAAGCCTATTCAGACAAGCAGATAGTTGTGCCACCTTGCCTTCACGTTGTGAGTCCGTCCAACTTATCATCGATAATCATCCCTGCTCCATTTCCTCATGCTCTGTTTTCTTGAGGAAACTGGATAGATTTAAAGTAGTTAGTTTAGTTGTAGTTAATGATCTGCGAAACCAGAAAATCCTTAGCTGCAACGTTCTTGGTTTTCTTAACCTTGTGCCTCTTCCAGCTGAGAACAAAATGATAGGACTTAGATTACTTTTCTTTTCCACGCATTCCAGCACAATGAGGGAGCTTCCCCTCCTAATTTGAAGAGCACTCATTACGCAGTGTGCATAGCTGTCCATACAAACCTGCACTCCAGAGGTGTTGGTTACGTTGTATTTGACATTGGAGATTGTTCCCTAACATGTCAATGATCCATTGCTATGTATATCTCGTTTCTAGTGCAGTTGAAACTTTATATTGTAACGCTGATTTTCAGTAGTACTGATCAACCTTTATATTTCTGCACTTTATATTCTTGTATATCTCACTCCCACTGAATAAGTGGTCGAGTTGTTTACATTTCAGTTTGTTTTATCACTCCCGTTGAATAAGTGGTTGAGTTGCTTTACATTTTTATTTGAATTTCTGCTCCCGTTGAATAAGTGGTAGAGCTCTTTATGGTTAGCTCACTGCCTAAGCATTTACTTTTCCATTATGGTCGGCTAGCCGCTTGCAGCATTGTACTTTAAGTTTCAACTTTCTTCTAACTCTCGCACCGTATGCTCTCACCTTGCCCACACTAGGATCTGGGTGATCAGAAAGTGAAGGGTTATTTTTCAGTTGGTTATAATTATTGGGCTAATGTTAACAGGTGAAGTTTCATGTGTTCAAAATTCAAAAATAAACTAAGGGGGATATTTCATACAGATGACCTAATCTAGAAATCATAGTCAACAATTACTACAAATGATCTAATCAAATGAGGTAGGGGTTCCATCCTAACCTCATAAATAGCAATCAAGGGATGTCATCCTCAATGCTCGCAAATACTTAGCCAAATAACCAAAACTATTATGGAAACTGGATGCCTCAAAATGACAAGTTAACTTGAAGATATACCTATCCATAGTTTTAGGTCCCATGGTCCCAAGGTTGGCACTCAAATTTGACTTTGAAAATTAATTTAAATTAATACACACACACACACACACACACATATATGTTTGTGTGTGTGTGTGTGTGTATTATGGTAGCGTTAAGAAACATTTTTGTCTTGTTGATGGTGTTAAAGGCTGACTAAAAAGGAATGGACGTGAAATTCGCTTCCCCCTTTCTTTTCACCAAACATCTTAATTGAGTTAAAATATCCCATGATTATGAGTGTTGGGAAAATGTGTCTCAACCTTGCAATTATATACGGTTTATTGTTGATAGGATGTATATATATTTATATATATTTCCTAGTTCCACCGATAGGTGTATACAATGGTAGCAAAGAGCAAAATGTGAGCATGTTAACTATTTCAAGAAACTCCTAAAATGGCCGACATATATTAAATAATGATATATTGTAAATTTGGATTGTTCATTATTAGGTTTTAGATCTATGGTGGATATTTGTTGGCATGTCTTGCCCTAGAATGTAACCCTATTTTATGAGGGCATTGTATTACGGCTACGGTAGAGATTGTGATGATTTCTAAGAGTTTGATAGTGGTCGTGTTGTCTCTGGATCTCTGAGTGGTGTTACTCCTGTGAGAAGCTTGCTTTGCAAGTATATTGTAATCTTTGTGATTTTTGAATAATATATTGGGCGGCTTTTGGAGGGGTTTTTCTCTCGAAAGGGTTTTCCCCATGTAAATCACTCTGTTGTGGTATGCGTGATATTTATATTATTTCTATTGAAGTTTATGTAACTGTTAAAGATCTATAAAGTTTTGCATTATTCTCTTCTCAAGATTAGTGTAGGAAGTTGTTCTGCTACCTTAGCTTCCTTACAAGTGGTATCAAAGCCTGATCACCTTTGGTTTCGGTTGTGGGTTGTTGGGGTTTTTGAACTAATCGAGATTTGAGTGGGAGCTTGTGCAGAAGACACTTTGTGATCTTGTTGCAGGAATTTTCAGATGGCAAGTTCATCAGGGAGAATAGAGGTGGAGAAATTTTCTGAAAATAATTTTGAGATGTGAAAGCTAAAGATGGAGGATCTGTTAATAGATTGAAATATGTGGGATGCTGTTGATGAGAATGTTTCAAGGCCTGTAGATCCTACTGAAGGTGCTCAATATGATGTTATGGTCCGTAAAGCCTAGGGTCTAATCAGATTGTGCTTGGCAGACTCTATTTTAATCAATTTCCATGAGGAGACCTCTGCACAAAAATTATGGAAGAAGCTTGGTGAGATGTATCAAGCCAAATCTTTAGTGAACAAGATTTTCTTGAGGAAGAAATTGTATTCCTTGATAATGGAAGAGGGTGGACATATTACAAACCACCTGGAAGCATTCAATATGCTGGTGGCTCAGTTGGCATCAATTGGTGTTAAAATGGATGAGGAAGAGAAATGTTAGATCTTGCTTTGTTCTTTGCCTGATTCATGGGATTCTCCTGTTATGGCTATTGGGAGTACTTATGTTATATTGAAGACTGAAGATGTGGTGGGATCTTTGCTTTTTGAAGAGATGAGGAGGAAGGTATCTATCATTGCCAAGAGGGCCCTAAATGTTCGTAGAAGACCTAAGGAAAAAGGCAAGAAGAATGAGAAGCGTGACAAATCCAAGTCCAAGGGGAGATCTAAATCTCTTGGAAAGTCCAAAGTTATTTGTTGGAATTGCGGTAAGCCTGGACATGTTCATAAGGAATGCAAAGAAGAAAAAAAAGAAGAAAAGGAAGAAGAAAAAGAAGAAATTTGATTTTGATTCCGAGTTCGAGAAGGAAGATGGTGACGCATTCATTGCAGCTTTGGCAACTCGTGTAGGTAATGATGCATGGTTAATTGACTTAGGTGCATCCTTCTATATGACCTTTAATAGAGATTGGTTTTCTGAATATGAAGAATTTGGAGGTAAAGTGTACTTGGGTGATGATTCTCATTTAGACATTGTTGGCCGTGGTAAAGTTCAAATCAGGTTTCTTGATGGTAGAATAAAAAGGATTAATGGTGTGTTGCATATCCCTGGATTAGCACAAAATTTGTTATCTGTGAGCAAACTAATAGATGCAGGTGTGTAGGTAGTATTTTCTGACGTAGGATGCAAGATGGTTAGAGGTGCTATGGTGATTGCTAGAGGTGTCAAATTGTAATGTCCCCTTCTCGAGCATGATCTTTACAGTGACCGTTGGCCTATTCTGGAGACCCGTAGGCTATTCGGAAGGTGAAATTAGGGTTTCATGCTTTGAAGGATGCTCTTGCTTGAGGTTGGTTGTTTCAATGGCAGATTCTTTCTGGGTTTTCAGAGAGCTTCGCAGTGATATGTTTTTCTTGGCATTCTAAGCATTTTCAGGAATTTACTATTTTTAGTAAATTCTATTTCTGGCAGTGGTCATGTTGGTTTCGGCTCGGTTGGCTTTCCATTTCAGATTGATCAGTTGGCTTACTCATTTTTGGCTTTGGCGCATAACTGGAGAGATAAGTCGAATTATTTTAATTAAGTCATGTTTTAATGTTATATTTTAACATTGACCCCCTTGGCCTAGCAACTTCACTTTAAGTTGTTTTAAAAGATGTTCTTTATGGGTGGGCGCCTCATTGAAGGAATTAATTATATCTTTTATTAAAAGATTTATTCCAAGCATAAGTTGGACGCCAACTTCAAGGAAGGGATAAAAGTTTATAATTAAAAGTCAAAGTATTGCTTGGGAAAGTGGGACGCCATCTATTGGAGAATTAAGGTTTGACTCATAACAGAAGATTAGGGTTTCGAGAAGATCAACTGGAAATTATAAAAGGAAGCCATTGGTTCTCATTTCAGCATCTTTGTCTACAGGAATGTTATGCTGCCGGATTGGCTTTGGGATTGCTTCGAGGAATGAAAGCCTCCTAGCTTGGCATTGCTTCTCGCTTGAAAGATAGCGACTAGTGGTGAGATAGTGTAGTTTGAGAGATTTGTATTGGGATTTGTGCATTGTAGTCAGTGTGTAGCTTTGTAGATCAGATTTATGCATATTAGTGAGTTTCTGGAGTTGCATATTCTTCATAGCAGATTGTTATTTTTATTCATAAGTCAAAAAATACAAAAAGGATAGTTCTAGGTATTGTTTAGATCTCATTGCCTATGAAGGGCGTACCTTTTCCCCAAGTTGCAGATTTTTTAGTAAAGTCTTGAATTTTTAAAAGGAAATCGCCCCTCTTGCTGGGCCGTACCATCTGCATTTCTTGGGATTTGTGCCATTAATTAATATTTGCATTTTGAGTCAGTTTTATGTACCAATCTTGGACGCCATCTTCTTGGGATCATATTGCATTTCGTCTCATGAAATTTGATTGAGTTTGGAGTGAGTTGTGAGTGAATTTGTGAGTTTCAGGGCTGCTGTTCATGCATGCGGAAAACAGGACTGTCACAAATCAGATTGTTAGGTTGGCCTTAATAGTAGAGTTTCTGATCAAAGCTTTATTATTCATTGAAGGAAATTCAATATATATTGTTGTAGCTCTATTTACATCTTGATTCACATTGATAGCAAGGCATTATCTATCATATTGTAAGCTGACAGTAGTACTGACAGCAGTTCTTAATCTTGCTTTATCATGATTTGTAATGCTCATCTTTACATTCTGTAATTGCAATTGTATTTCTTTTATTTCCGCCCTATGGTAGCTCCTTTCCCACTCCGGGTCAGAAAGCACATTCTGGGTGTTGAGTTACTTTCAGCATTCTTGCTTATTTCCTATAATTGCATTGTAATTCTTAGCATCTCCGTCATATGGTAGCTCCCATTCCATCTCGGTTTGGAAATCACATTCTTGATGTCGAGTATTTCAGCTTATTAGATGATAGGGATCCTCTGACCACATGCCCGTCGTTTGCCGACGCATTCTTGGTTAGAGTTCTTGTATTTAGCATTTCCGTTAAGATCCTCTGACCAATGCTCACACCTTGCCCACATCGGGATCCTGGTGTACATTCTGGTTAGAGTTGCTTCAGCATCGTTTTGGTTTAGAGCTAACCCTAACGACTGTGTGTCGCTCTGATTATTGTATTGAAATTTCGAAAAAATTGGCTCGGAATATTTCACAAATATGGTACATTGTATAAGTTGGATGCATTCACTGTTGAGTGTAATAGTACTTCTGTGAAAAGCAGGTCTGTGGAAGAAGTGAGGGTTTCACCTTTAGCAGATGGTTATGGATTTTGGGTACCCAAGGGTGCTCTTTATTTGAAACAAAGTTACCTGCAGAGAAAACTATGTTATGGCACCGAAGACTTGGCCACATTGGAGAAAAGGGTCTAAGGACCTTGAAAAATAAAAACTTTGTTGAAGGTTTGTCTGATTGTAATTTTGAATTCAATTTCTGTGAGCATTGCATTTATGGAAAACAAAACCGTGTTTAGTTTTACTCGAGTTCTCATAAATCTTGTGGTGTATTGGATCTTATTCATTCTGATGTGTTTGGTCTTGTAAATATTCCTTTGATTGGTCAATCCACATATTATGTTTCATTTATTGATGATTATAGTGTTGATGTTCTTAGCAGCGTCGGTTGTATTCTTGCAGCGATCTCCCTTTATGATGATAAATTAAATAATAGCCAAAGCTGTTTAATTTATAGTCATCGATTTGATGAAGAGGTACGATCCATGTTTATTATATTTGAATTGTAATATCATAATTTGAAGGCTAGATCTCATGAAGTGGTGAGATCTCTAAAAGGCCGACATCATATACCTTATGAATGCGAATTCATTAAGAGACGATTAATAATTGTTATTAAGTGAGGCCGACCTCATTTATGAAGGGACACGATTATTTAGAGTTATATCTCTTGGTTGGAGGCCGACATGAAGTATAAAGGGATGCGTCTCTCCATTTCCACTTGTATATATATTCGATGTGTTTCATTGTTCATTATCCATTTTTTTTCTCATCGTGGTCCATCATAAGTCGTCTCTCATTGTGTGAATTATGTAGAAGGTTGAAGTTATTATCTGCAGATTGTATCACATTGTTACAGTGATTGCATCAGTTTGTGGTGCTTTCTCTTGGCCTTGATATCGACCTCTATTGTAAAGGAGACTCTCATTTGTGATTCAATAAATAAGTGATATATTGTTGCTGGGTTTTTCTCCCTCAAGTGGAGGGTTTTCCTAGGGTATCTGCTGTGTTATTGTGTCTGATTTTGAATTAAATTTCTATGCATTAAATATGATTATAAAACTAACATATAGTAGAAGGACATGGGTATATTTTCTAAAGAGTAAATTTGATGTTTTTAGCCGATTTAAAGAATTTAAAGCAATGGTTGAGTTGCAGACTAGAAAGAAAATAAATGTTTGAGGATTGATAATGGCGGTGAATTTTGCTCTAACAATTTTGATAGATTTTGTAAAGATTGTGGTATTTGTAGACAAAAGACAACTCTGTATTCTTCACAACAGAATGGAGTTGTAGAAAGAATAAATGGGACACTGATGGAGAAGGCTAGGAGTATGTTGAGTGGTGCTGGTGTAGAACAAAGGTTTTGGGCTGAAGTTGTTGCCATTGCTTGTTACCTGATTAATAGGTCTCCTACATTAGTTGTTGTTGATAAGACACCTATAGAGGCATGGTCGGGTCACAAGCCTTCATTAAGACATCTTAGAGTTTTTGGTTGCGAGGCATATGCACATGTGCCAAAGTAGAAGCGAACAAAGTTGGAGAACAAGGCTGTGAAATGTATCTTCATCAGATACAGTTATGGTGTGAAAGGATACAAGCTTTGGGATCCTGTTGCACAGAAGGTAATACATAGTAGAAGTGTTATTTTTAGAAAAACTAAGCCTTTTTTTGTTACATTGCAGCCAAAACAAAGTATACAGGAAGATGTGATTCAATTTCCTTCTACACCTGAGAAAGTTGAATTGAGGCCCAAAGATAGACAAGAAGTTGACGAGAGTTCATCTAACTTTGAATCTTCAGAAGAGGAGGAGAACCTCCAACTCAGCTTGTTCATAGGTCCATAAGACATAGACAACCACCTTAAAGGTATTCACCTGATGATTGGAGATGTATTTTTGCTTTGAATACTAACATGGATGAACCAAGATCTATAGAATAGGCACTAGGTATGAATGATGTAGAATCCTGGAAGATTGTTATGGATGAAGAAATGGCATCTTTGAAAAAGAATGATACATGAGATCTTGTACCATTGCCTGAAGGATGAAAACCTATTGGTTGTAAATGGGTGTTCAAGAAAAAGATTGGTTCAAATGGAAGTATTGAGAAATATAAAGCAAGGTTGGTTGCAAAGGGTTACTCTCAAGTTGAGGGTGTTGATTATGGTGAGATATTCTCTCCTGTTGCAAAAATGACATCCATTAGATTTTTGCTTGCTATTGCTGCTGTTTATGATTTAGAGGTTGAGCAAATGGATATGAAAACTGCTTTCCTTCATGGTGATTTGGAGGAGGATATCTATATGACACAGCCAGAGCACTACGTGGTGAAAGGTAAAAGTAAATTGGTTTACAAATTGAAGAAATCTTTGTATGGCCTAAAACAAAGTCCTAGGATGTGGTACCAAAGATTTGATACATATGTGTTGAGTTTGGGATTTGAGCGTTCTAAATCAGATCATTGTGTTTATTATAAAATTGATGGTGATCGTTTCCTGTTTATTGCATTATATGTAGATGATATGTTATTTATTGGCAAAGGGAAAGGTATGATTTCAGAACTGAAATCTCAACTTGCTGTTAAATTTGAAATGAAAGATCATGGTGCAGCTAAACACATTCTTGGGATGGAAATTAAAAGAGATAGAGTAAACAAAAAGTTATGGCTAGGCCAAAGTAGTATGTCAACTTAATTTTACAGAGGTTTGATATGTAGGATTGTAGACCATTGTTTGTTCTTGTTTCAGTTGGAACAAAGTTATCTATTTCAGATTGTCCAACATCTCCATCAGAGATGAAAGACATGAGCAAAGTGCTTTATCAGAGTGCAGTTGGAAGTTTGATGCATGCTATGGTTTGTACTAGACCATACATTGCCCAAGCAGTGGGAGTTCTTTCTAGATATTTGCAGGGTACCTCAGATGATTCCTTATGTTATCATAGTAATATGACTTAAGACAAAATTTCCCTTGATATTCATGGTTATGTGGATTTAGATTGGGCAGGTGATGTTGATAGTAGAAAATCGACCAGTGCTTATGTGTTTACTTTATTTGGTGGTGCAATTAGTTGGATGTGTAAGCGACAGGCTGTGGTTGCTTTGTACACTACTGAAGCAGAGTATATGGTAGCTACTCATGCTTGTAAAGAAGCCATTTGGCTTAAGAGACTGTGTTCAGATATTGGAATAAAACAAGGTGTAGTGACAATTGATTGCAACAGTCAAAGTGCTATATGTCTAGCCAAGAACTCGACATTTCATGCCAGGACCAAACACATTGATGTCCATTATCATTTTGTTAGAGATATGGTCGAAGATGGCAGGGTGAAGCTGGTTAAGGTAGAGACTTTGATGAATGTTGCTGATTCTTTAACTAAGCCTGTGAGCACAAAGAAGTTCAGATGGTGTTCAAAGACTATGGGCCTTTTGGCCCCTAGCAATTAAAGAGACGATGTTTACACCCTCACATTGCTCTTGCAAGGTGTTTGACAAGTGGGATATTTGTTGGTAAATGTGTCTCAACTTTGCAATTATATACAGTTTATTGTTGATAGGATGTATATATATTTGTATATATATTTCCTAGTTACAACGATAGGTGTATACAATGGTAGCAAAGAGCAAAATGTGAGCGTGTTAAATTTTTCAGGAAACTCCTAAAATGGTCGACATATATTAATTAATGATATATTGTAAATCTGGACCGTTCATTATTAGGTTTTAGATCTGATTGTGGATATTTTGTTGGCTTGCCTTGCCCTAGAATGTATAACCCTATTTTATGAGGGCGTTGTATTACGGTTGCGGTAGAGATTGTGATGAATTCTAAGAGTTTGATAATGGTGTGTGTCTTTGGATCTCTGAGTGGTGATACTCCTGTGAGAAGCTTGCTTTGCAAGTATATTGTAATCTTTGTGATTTTTGAATAATATATTGGGCGGCTTTTGGAGTGTGAGGTTTTTCTCCTGAAAGGGTTTTCCCCACGTAAATCATTGTGTCGTGGTATGCATGATATTTATATTATTTCTATTTAACTTTATGTAACTGTTAAAGATCTGTAAAGTTTTGCATTATTCTCCTCTCAAGATTAGTGTAGGAAGTTGTTCTGCTACCTTAGCTTCCTTACAATGAGTGACTTGTGTTGAGTGACAACTATGATTGGATTTGCTTGATATGTGTTATTCGAAAATTCCCATTTGGGAAACTATAGGGCTTTCACTATTGCGAAAATTGAAAAAAGTTAAGTTTTGACTTTTTTTAAACTTTCACATGGATACATGTGAATCCTCTTGGGTATTGCTTAGATTCACCTTGGGAACTCGGGGAACCTTGTGGGTCCTTTACAGAAGGACCTTGGATGAACCCTAAGCTGTCCTAGCCCCGAATTGGAATCCAAATTGAAACCCAAACTAGGCCTAGATGGGTAACCGACGGGTTTTTGAAGAACTCGATAACATAGCTTGGAAGCAATTTAGAGGCAATTTTTATGTCAAGGAATTGAGGAAAGTTTCAAATACTTGGTAGTTGTATGGTTTTCAATCAAAAACTTTGGCTCAAGGGTGACCTAAACATCAAATTTTTGACAAAGATAGATCAATCCTTACAATGATGCTCGCTTGGAGATTGAGGCACAACAAGAATTCACCATGGACTCTAACTATTAGACAAAAATAAGATAATTTAGACAATCCTTTGAACACTATCTGGAAACATGCTATTTTTGCAACTACCAAACATATCAAAGAGGGATCTCAATTTCTCCACAAAGGAGTCACCTAGTGGCTAGGAAATGAATGGAAATAAAACTCTTTACCGAGGATGGTTGGAATGGCCACAATCCTTTCACTAGATAGAAAATGTTTACCTAACTATGGAGAACTACATAAGGATGCCAAAAATTGGTACAACGTGGAATATGGGCATCATCCACAACTACAACACTTAGTTCCCAAGGGAGAGCCAATCTGCCAAGCACTTAACAACGAGTTATAGAGATCTTACCTATTTTTCATTGACTCCATTGACAAGCTATTGTGGAGAACCATTGACAAGGGTGACTATATAGTTTCATCCTCTTATATACTCCTAAGAAAATCTGAATCTCCAGCTTTGAATAAATTGAAAAATATATGTGGTCTCTAAACACTTGGCCAAAAATTTCGCACTTTCTTTGGTTGTCTTTACAAGGAAAATCACTGATGACAGCCTCAATTTCATCAGTATTGGAGAGTTGAAGAAACAATTTGATCATCTATTCCTTCAATCTCCTTCATCCTAATACACATGGATTGAAATGTTTATGAATTTCAAGAGGTGCACGCCAAAAAAGCAGTGTAACTGAAGGTAGAATAAGCAATTGAATGATGAGAAAATTGGATATAGAGGTAGAACACATTAGTATTTGATTTTATCTGGTCCTGATTTTATTATATTGAAAATATGGAAGGAAAGGTACTGTGGAGTTTTTAAAATTGGTAGGATGAACAAAAAACAATTTATTAGATATAATTTAGTGTTAGACCACACTTTGTAAACAGGCATTTATTGCTTATGTTAATGGTATGATAACACCACATTAATAATGTCTAAAAAGTAACGTACAACCACCAATGTAACTTCTGCCTTGAATAATAAGTACAAGCATATACACATTGAAGTGTGTGCAATCCAATACCCTCAAAATCTGGGCATTCATTCTTCCAACATTTGGTATTAAAGCAATGATGCCCTAGGGTGTGTATCCTGATTCAAAATGAGGAAGGCCTAGGAGAGGGTATGCTAAATCAATGAAGAGGAGATTGAAGGGAGAAAGGGGAGAGAAATCTGATGTTCACTGTCAAAGTTTGTCAAATTTGATATCAACAGAAGAGAGAAATTACTGTCAAACAGCTGGTATTAGAATAATTGCAGGCTGAAATTAGAAATCTGTATTGATGAATAGTGGATACTATGGTACAGATGGGTAGTAAACAGTACAGCATCGATAAACAGTGAATTTTATGTTACAAATGAACAGTGAATGGTACAGTCTGAATGAACAGTTATCTGGCACATTTTTAAAAGCTTTCTGATTTTTAAAATCTATAAAACAAACCCAATACTTTAAGAAAATTTGTGAAAACTTGCTTTATGTTAGTTTACAATTGCTTGTTTTTCTGTCAAAATCTGTAATTTTTCTTGTAAGTTGAAACCATGACAAGGGCCAATTATTCAAAATATCATTTTTCTTGAAGGCCAATTTTTGATAGGCCATAACTTTAATGTCTGAGATAACAAAATGTTTTTGATAGGCCATAAATTTAATGTCCGAGATAACCAAATGCTTAGCATTACTAAGTATAGGAATTGTGATAGAATAATCATAAAACAGAAACAAAAAGAGATTCAAATCTTGCAGACTTTGATAGTTGTCGTAAAAAAAGCCTTGCTAAAATGGTCCATTTTTTATGAGATTATCCTAGAGTTTTTGAGTGCCACTTCCATTGCGGTGATCTTTGGAGAGTCTGAAAAACAAACATCAAACTTTTGGAAAGGTAAAGTATTTTGTATTTGAAAAATATATTGTTTTCCATGAACTTGTGTGCAGTTTCCATTGAGTTTCACAATTGAGGGATGTGGGGATTTGACTGGGGATTACAATTTTTTTTTTCTAAAATTTGATGATGGCGAGAGATTGTGGCTATAATATATGTAGTATTTGAAAAATTAATTATAAAAATCTATGCTCCCAAGTGACGTGTCCCTTGCCCAAAATGATTCTGCTCCCTATAGGGGACATTTTGGGGATATAGAGACAGGTAGGAAATGTGCCCTCCTCATCTCCTTTTTTTTTTCAAAAATTTCAGAAATGTCTCCAGGATCTCAAAATTTTTGTAGGGTACCCTTGAGTAGATTAGGGGATGGTGAGTTGTGCCCTAACACACTTAGGCACATTTCAGTTACAAAAAAAAACTTACAACCTTTTAAGGTCTGCTTGGTTTGTGACATGCCCATCCAAGATGTACAAAAAATTATGAAAATTGTGTGCACCATGAAGGTCTGTGGTTTTGAAGGTTTTCATTTGTGCTTGGTGACAGGGGCTCCACCTCTCGACCTCGGCTTGATCATTTAACAACATTTGGGGATGATTCCAATTGGTTTTGTTTCATATTTTTAATTGTAACAGCAGATGCATATTTTGGATTGGGAGATTTGAATGAGCTAACATTGTAACATTGAGTGGTAGTACCACTACTAAGCTTCTCTTGATATTTTGTTGTTACTCACCCCACTGCATAAGTGGCTCTTGTTACTCACCCTACTGAATAAATGGTTCTTTGGTACTCACTCACCACTGAAAAGTGGAAGAGTTGCTTAATTTTTTTGTATTTACTCACCACTGGAAAGTGGAATGGATAGCTTTACATTTCCTTTATTGTACAAGCTTTCCCATTGAAAAGTCGAAGTGCTAAGCTAACCCCCATTGGATAAGTGGATGTTACTTTCAACTGCTTTATTCAAGTAAATTTGTAATCCTGTACATTGTATGCTCTCATCTCGTCCACATTGGGAACTTGGTGATCAAAAAGTGGAAAGGAAGTTGCTTAACATTTCAATCTGTTTTGAGCTAACAAGTTTTAAAAAAAAAATTATGGGTGATTATTACAATATTTCATAGAGAAAGTGAGGGAATCTATTGGGGTCCTTACCCATAACAAAAATAAACAATACATCTGTCAAAACAAAGAAGCAAAAAACAACTCCAACTCAACTAACCCTACTTGAGAGAGCCAAGGGTAAACTAAACAAACTAGAAAATGAAATGAGACCCTTGAAATGTTTGCTTATAGCCTAACAAAGCATAGAAAACAGGTTAGTGCCATCCCCTATACAACTCAATTAACCCTCAAATGAGAGGATAATCAAAATCAAACATGTGGTAAAGTCAACCTCCTTCCCTTGTGGGAAAGAAGAGCCTCCATAGTCCATTGTGAACCATTACCAATAAAATCCTTGGTTTCCACTTACAACCTTTCTCCTTTAACTGTCCTTCCTTTTTGCTTCTTCTTTGGTGACATGGTAGTGACAATCCCTTGAATAATTGGACAAACACTTCCCAAGCAATCAGCCAACTCTTGAGGTGAAAGAGCTTGAAGTCGGAGGTTTTTATCCTCACAATCTGAATACAACATTGTTGTATGAATTGCATCCTTCTTTGTAACAGTAACCCCAAACGAAACCTTAGAAAATTCAAAAGGTAAAAGCTTGCAAATAGATAATTGAACACCATTAGCAATTTCCTCCTTTCTTTCTCCTTTCAAGAGTTTCGTCCACGCTTTCCTTTGGGCCCACAATTTGCTTTTATATTTAGCTTTCCATTTGAGAGATGGTTAAAATTTCTTTGGTTATTAATTGGACTTCCACTTCTTCCCTAAAATCTTGCAGCATCAAATCCTTATCACTAATCATTTGAGAATAATCTTCATAGAGCAAACCTAGTGTTGGAAATGTTGTCATTGATGTCAAAGTGAAAAGAGTGGAGTCATTGATGTCAAGATAAGCACAACTAAAGATAACATATTACAAGGGCATGACTGAAGATATCATTTTGAGGATTTGACAAGTATATATATAAATCTGAGAAAGCATGTATTTATGAAGATATATCAATGAATGTGGAGATTGAGTGAGAAGTTTTTGAAGAAAAATTATATGTAGATATACCAGCAGTTATTTGAAGAGAAGAAGGATTTGAATACTATTAAAGTATTGTCATTGATGTCATGACAATATACCGTTAAAGATAAACAGATCAGTTTGATTAAAGTTGAATAAGATTGGTGAAGATTGTTGAGGAAAATGGAGCAAGGTCTGATCACAAATATTAAGGAGCTTTGGACTCGATCCTCTTAAGAATGCATAAGATTTCAACCTCAAATAAAAGATGCCATATTACAGGTCGAAATTGAGTGTTACTGTGGAGCCGGTCAGATCGAAATTTAAGATCAAATAAATCTGATGAATGTTATCGAAATCTGATGAATATCATCTACAGGTCGCAAGCTGTATGAAACAGATAGCTACAAATCAAAATAAAAAGTCTGGAGATCAACCACAAATCGAAATTAATTAGTAAAGCAGTATGGAGATAACAAATTGTTTTGTTAATCTGTTGTTTACCTACAGTCACATCTTTATTCTAAAGACATGTCTTCAGAGAATTGGTGTGACTAAAAGAAAATGACGAATGAAGGGATACTTCCTTTTGTTTGTCTTCAGAATTAACCAAACATCAATTTACAAGTTAAGGGATGCATTTTGAGGGTTGTGCTTTTTATGAAGAGTTCGCAATAAATGAATACAACTCTCTAAATGACGTGTTCAGTCAAAGGTTATCACAAAGGACGTATTTTTCAGAAACATCTAAGTGCCGTTTATGGAAGAGATGCGTTGGTTTATCAAGGACGTCTTTCATCAAAAGACAACTAAAAGAACGTGTTCCTTAAAAATATATGCATACGTCTTTCTAAAAGGGACAAAAAATAATCCTAAAAAGAATGCGATTATTTCTAAGAAGGATTCTGTTTTGTTTGTAAACAGAAAAATAATTAAGTCAAGGAAAAATCGATTTAGTTAAGAAGTATATCTAAAAGGGTGTGACTGAAAGATGAAAAGGAAAAGTTGTGATTATCTATAGTTGCAATCTTTGAGCAGTTTATATATTGGACATCCCATTCGAAGTTGATTGTGGTTGTGAAGTTGTAATGATTCAAGTCAGAAACCCATCTTCTTGTGTGGGCTTAGGGTGAGATTGTTCATCACAAAAGCAGATTGAAGGTGTGGGAGATTGTAGAACTGATTGAAGACATTTGCTTCATCCATCAAGTCAAGGTTGGTGCCTTGCATTAGGGGTTGGTGCTCCTTGTAGGTTGGTGCCTACTAAATAGTTAAAGAGGTTTGGGTGTCCCTTGTAGGTTGTAGCCCTACTAAATCATCTCTCTTGTAAATCAAGTATGTTGGGGCCTACTTCCATTTGTAAAAGGTCATTTTAAATATTTAAGTAAATTGGTGTAAACTTGTGTAAATTGATTCATATCTAAAGTTGGTATTGATGAGAGTTTAAGTTTGTGTAGAAAGTTGTAAAAGTGAAAATTTGTGTTGATTTACTGATTCACCCCCCCCGCCTCCCCCTCAGTAAATCTTTTGTGCTCTTCACCTAGATCAACACCTGGTTGAAATTTTGCAATCCACATAAATCTCTTTGCCTTCAAAAACCACTATTGATTGTGTAGGCCTTGCTTTTATTGTTCTTACAAAATTTGTCAAAACCTTTTAATGAAGCTCTGAAATTCTTAGCAATTTATGAATTGTGGATTCAAATATGAAACTTTGTAGAAGTCTTGAAATTTCACTATCTTTCAAAAAACACCTACTTAGCTTGATTATTAAAACTAGACATTGAATCCTTTGTGCAACTCCATTGCTAAAAATGATTATCTTTTATGATCTAGTTCTCCAAAAAAACCAAATATCATTGCTCCTACAAGTGAAAAATCTTTGTCTTGATGCTTGAAATTAATTGTTGTGACCTTTAAAAAAATAGAAAAAATACATTGTATTTGCTCATGAATACATAGTTCCATCGAGATTCTTGATTGAGGGATAGGGGGACGAGGGTGTGTGTTTTGAGGATGGGGGAACCAAGGGCCTAGGTTTGGGGATGGTGGGGGGATGGTAGTAGGGGGTGACACAAAATGAAACTTTGGCATACTAAGTAAACTACTAAAGAATAATTTCAAGAATTATAAAATGAAACTTTGGCATACTAAGTAAACTACTAAACAATAAACTCATTGCAATGATTGCATTGAACATTAACAATGAAAATGTTGAATTCAAAATTTATATTATAATTATATTCAAAATGTCATAATGATTATTACAATGTTCAAAATGAAAAAGTGGCTTGATGCCTCTAATCATCTCCGAAGTTCTTGCCAAACTCATCACTAGAACCACTAGACTCCACAAGTTCAAGCTCCTCCACACAAATACTAATCAGCCCTTTACTGTGTAGTATTAGTATCAACTTGTGTTGGCTCCTTTGGCTTTACATCCCATCGGGCTGTTGGACTCTACTTGTACATAAGTGTGTTGTAGTCAATGAGACACAAGGCACCATATACAAACACAAGCTTCTTTCTCCTCCTAGAGGTAAGTTGCTCCTCTTAATGGAGGGGGTGATGCTATAAGTAGACCAATTTCTCTTTGTAGCAGAAGAACTAGAAACTTGGGAGAACGAAAGAATGGCTAGAAATGTAGTCAAAGAAGTAGGCCCATGCATAGTCCACCTCAAAATTAGGTCCTCCTCCCGTGCCATCGTCTACCTATCCATCTTGGTCTCCTCTGAATATCCCCTAAGAGATAAATTTTGTCCACTTAGTATGAATGATGCTAGTATCTATAGAATCATACATCTTTTGAATAGCCTTAACCTCAACATCTTAGTATGAATGATGTTGGTATCTATAGAATCATACATCTTTTGAATAGCCTTAACCTTTCCTTCACCTCAACATCCTATATATGTGTAATTCTACCAAGCTTTTGGATGTACCACATCGGGTTCAATGTATAGACAACCATGTGCAAGGGAGTGTCTAGCTTCTCCCATCTATAATGAATGATTGGATGAATATATTCATTATAGAATTGCAATATGGGGTCATTTTGTCGTACAACAACCTTCATTTTTCAAGCATAATATCGATGCACTCATACTTCTGTCCAAAGCTAGGTCCATTAGCATCCCCACATCTTAATCATTTTGAAGATTGGAATAATGATCGAGACAATATAATGAGATAAAAAAACATTGCCTTTCACCACCTCGTTCACCCTCTACCATTGCTTTGTCTTAGACTTAGGTCATCGATTACATTTTGCTGTCATAACCATTAGTTGAAATGCATCATATAACGCAGCATCATCTCCAAGAGAATGAAGTATGATGCATATCTAGTCTCTACAACTTTTAATAATTCTTTCTTGAAGGTGGTCCTAAAGTGTGCATGTGAAGTGTGCTGGTTGCAGATAAACATCCACACATCTCTAGCATCATTAAAAATTGCTTTGATCCAACTAATTTTTCCCATGTTTGTGAGTGCATTATTCATGACAGGCACATGAGTCTACCAAATATGTCCATAGGACGGCTCAATTAATTTCCATGCAACATCGCACACATAGGCCGCATTTGTCACTACTTGCACCACATTTTGTGGCCGAATCTCCTCTATAGCATCTTTAAGGATCTGGATTGAAAATCAACAACTCTAAGGAAATAAGGGTCCCCTGCACATCTAACTATGATATTGATGTGTGGATGATACCTAATGTTCGTCCACCCATTCATGATTATGTTGCATCCACTTGTGACCCAAGTATCCTTCATTTTCTCCATTAAAATATTAATCTTGGAATTGTTATGCAATATTGTTGTCCTCAATTTAGTCTCTCTTGGTGTCATATATGATGGTCCTATCCTTATTATCTTTGCCACAACCCTTTTATGATAAGGAGAGCACGTCACATGGAATGGAATGCCATTGCCAAAACAGTATTTTCCAATGGCATCATCTGCCTCGTCTTTCACTTGCACATTGAATAAATCTGCTAGTTGGTTTGGAGCATCGCTAGTTACTGTTGTGGCCTTTTCACACATCGCCCCATTCAAAATGGGGACCCCATAAATTTTTCTCCATTCAGGTCTTTTGGCTTTGCCTTTTGGTTTGTCTCTCTTGGTTTGTTCCTTCCATTTGCTAGTGTACTTACAATTTGACCTGGATTTGAATTATGACTGAGTCTGAAGGGCTTTTTCAACGAATTAGGGTTTATAATTTTCAAACTACTTTGAGGTCAAGCCGATTGGATAATCAACTTCTGAATGTAGCACTACTGTTAGAATGCTTCTGGCAGGCTTCCCCTGAATTTTCACTGTATTCTGCCAACTTTCTATTTTTAGTAAGTGTCAATCTGGGGTTTGTTTTCTCCAGATTTTCACGTTCTGACAATGACACTACATTCTAGGCACTTTGAACTCATCACTGGCAAAATCTGAGCAGAAACGGATGACTTGCTATTTTTAGCAGTTCTGCCTTCGGAGGCAATTTCCAGGGTTTATATGTTACATTTTTAGATGCATGTCCGGAGATTCTTTGTGGGTTTTTCGAGACCTTCGCAGTGACATGACATGCAAAACAAGATAACAACTTTCAGCATTCGGCCTTTGGAGGCGGATATTAGGGTTTGCATACAGATTTTTTCAGCGCATGTCGGCATATTCCTTCTGGGTTTTCCAAGAGCTTCGCAAGGATGTAACATGCAAGTGAAACTGGTCACTTTTCAGAAACTTGCTATTTTTAGCCAGTGCTTGCATGTTGAAGATTTTTCTGGGTTTTCCAAGATTTTTCGGGCAGTGTGACATGCAAAATCATCTGACAGCCAGTTGGTCACTTTTTCGGCTACTTTCTATTTTTAGCAGGTACACTTCGACAGTTCCCCCCACACTTCAGAACTGCAAACTGATCAACATGCAACAGAAACAAGGTCAAACGGAGCTCATTTGAAGAACATGCAGGAAAATTAGGGTTTCGAGCTGGAGGACTAAAATGAGGAATCAGACGTCAAAATGCCCAAAACTGAAGTATCCACCATGATTAGCATCTTCCGAGGAGTCTGCTGATAAAATTTGAAGGCAATCGGAGCACTTACTATTTTTAGTAAGGTGTTCTCGACACGGGCTATAAATAGAAAGTCAATCTCGGGCGCCAGTGCAGACAGGCAAGTTTACCAACGAGGATCACCGCATTCGAATTTCAACTCGAACGGAGCTAAGGAAGTCTCAGAAACAAGCACTTACTATAAATAGTAAGTCACTTCAGAAGCAGCTATAAATAGCAGGACAACGTCAAGTTTCAGTATGAACAGGTCGAATGAGCAATGAGGACCCCTTGGCGCAAATTTCAAGACAAACGGAGTTGCAGAGAATGAAAAATCAGGCACTTGCTATTTTTAGCAGGCATAGGCAGAGAAATTAGGGTTTCCTAAAATTAAGGGCAAAACAGGACAGTCGTGCAAAAGCAGCATCCAACTATGATCACCACACTTCCGGCAATCGGCATGCAAAATTTGAAGGCATTCTGAGCAATTGCTATTTTTAGTAAGTTGCTAAAAATAGCAGGTACATGCAAGCACCAAGCGCCAGTAGCTCAATCACACCACAAAGTTCAAAACAGGGCGAAAATCAAGCTTTCTGGAGTCAAAAGTCAATTCAAAGCACGAAATTCAAGGAACTTTCTAAAAATAGAAAGTCAGGGCTAATTAGGGTTAAATCACCCTAAATCTAGCAAGAGGCATGAAATCCGCCAGGATTGATAAAATTTGGAGTTCGGCATTGAAATTCACATTGATGAGCTGAAGATAGATGAAAATGCTACTAAGTTTGGGAAATTGAAAGCTCCATACCTTAAATGCGCCCCACTTTGAGGAACTTCAAGTTTGCCTAAGTGTCAAAATTGAAAGCTCCATACCTATGAAATGCGCCCACCAAGGTGACGACTTGAGTTGAAATTCTCTAAGTGTAAAATTAAAACCTCCATGGGTCAAATGCGCCCCCAAACTGGAAGAAAGGGTTGAAGCTTAAGATTTGACTAAATTGAAAGCTAGACATGAGAAATGCGCCCCAGCAACTTGAGATTAATGGAAAATCGTGCTAAGTGTTATAAATTAAAAGCTTGACCCATGATATGCGCCTGGATGGGCCTTAACCACTTTGAAATTCTTCTAAGTACAAAAATTGGAAGTAGAGGGTCTTGGATGCGCCTAGACTTGGAAGGAGCATCAAAAATATTCTAAGGCGTAGAAAGTGAAGGCTACCCCTCTCAAATGCGCCCCCATTTGAAAGCAAACCCATTGATTTGCGCCCATGAACTTGGAAGATGAAAATATCCTAAGTGTTCAAAATTGAAGGCAAGACCTCTTATTTGCGCCCAGGCTAGAGTTGAATTAGAAATGTCATGAGTGGAAAATTAAGAGCAAGCATACCAAAGTGCGCCCCCAATTGAAACCAGACCCTTGCATATGCGCCCAAGAGCATTAACTCCCAAGTGCGCTTTCAAAAAGAAATTCATAGGAGAACGAAATTTGTCCAAGTCAAGAAATTTGAAGCTCTAGGCCATGTTTGTGCCCTTTGACCAAGAGAAAACTTCAAGATGGTTAAAAAAATTGAAAGCTTGACACATGATATGCGCCCACTAAGCTGAAGATGGATGAAATATATTCCAAGTGTTTCGAAATTTGAGGTTCAAAGGGTTAAATGCGCCCCTGAATGAAAGTCCAACCTTCTATATGCGCCTAGCCTTGAGAAAGGTAATTTAAAATTTCACTAAGGCTTTGAGATGTTTCTAAGGCAACGAAATGGAAGTGGACCCTTATATATGCGCTTTGGACTTGAAGTAGAGAGCTCATATGTGCCTTGAGGAAAATGGTGATTTAAAATTTTGCGACAAGTTAGAGAATATTTTAAGATTTGGAGCTTGACCCCCCCTTGTTTGCTTCCAAGGTGATTTTGATGATTAGAGAAGAATCTAAGGCGTGTGATTTGAATTTGAGGGCCCTATATGCGCCTATGCTTGAAGTGATGCAAAGTGTTTAAGAGTTTAAACTAGAAGTGCAAGGTCCTATTTGCGCCCAAACAAGTGGAGGAGTTAAAAAAACGTCTAAGTCATTTAAAATGAATGCTCATGGGTTAAATGCGCCCACCTTTGAAGGAAGAGGTTGAGTTTTAAAACTTTGAATAAGGCGTTGGAAATAAAACCATAACCTCCAGTGGGCGCCTTAGTTAGAAAGGGATATGGAAATATTAAAGCTTGGAAAAATAAATGTTCCCCCTTGATTGCACTTGGCGTGGAGATTTTTATGAAATTCGATGGCATTTAAACTTTCCTAAGGAAAATATTAAATGACGAGTGAATATTAAAAATTTCCTCTTGGCATTCGAAAAAAGCAAATGATGATTTTCTATAAAATTCGATGGCATTTAAAATTTTCAAAAGGCATTTGGAAGAAATAAAAATTTCTCTAGACAATTAATTTCGAAATTTGCCTAAGTCGGAGAAATTAATTAAATTAATTTAATTATTTTCGTAAGTCAAATTAAAAGTTCCCCTTTCAATTTAGACACATGAAATTTTAGAATTCGGACGATTTTAATCGTGGGGAATTTATTTCGGAGTTATTACGGGCGGAAAATAAATTATGCCTAGCCATTTTTTAAAGTGTGTTGACGAATAAATTAAATGGTATTTAAATTAAATTTTTATATTTTCAATATGCCATTTTAAAAAGCGGTGAGATTGTTTTAAATCGAAGTAAAATGATTTTTCTCGAAATTACTTCAGTTAGCTGGAAGTAGCTGGCAGTCGGAAGGGAAAGTTCAATTTCAAAATGAGGAAAGAATCTCCTGGAATAGCAAATTGCTATGACGACTGTAAGACGGCTGGAATATTCTCTTTTAAATTTGGAAAATTGCTAAGTCATTAATGGCATTTGCTAAAATAAGCACCAGCTTTTGGTTGTAAAAACTTCGAGGATTTTCATTTTCATCTCACAAGATTCGAAGCTGAGATTTGTGCTGAGAGTTGAACGAGATTGTTAAGAATTATTCTGAGGTTTTCGTTGAGAGGCTGGTTTAATTTCTTTGAGAGCTGAAAGTTGAGAGTTGCTGAAGAAGTTGATTTATTTCTCTGAAGTCGAAATTGCTTGGAGTTGCTGGAGATTGATTTTCTGAGTTGCTGAAACTCAAGGTTGCTGAGATTTAAAAATCTTCCGAAGTTGCTGGGTGTTGAGTTCGATTTTTCAAGAAGTTTGAATTTCTCAAGATTTGAAGTTGCTAAAGGTAAGTATTTAAAGTTGCTGAGATTCAATATTTTCAAAGTTGCTGAAAGTTGAAGTGTTTTTCGAAGTTGAGAGTTGTTGAAGGCTGAAATCGTTTGATTATTTCACTGAATGCTGGAAGTCGAAATTGCTTGAGCTTGAAGATTTAAATTTTCTGAAGTTGCTAAATGTTTAGAATCAAATCAAAAGTAGAGATTGTTGAAACCTTCGAAGTCGCTGATTTATAACTTTTGAAGTGCTGATTTGAAATTGTTAAAACCTTCGAAGTTGCTGATTTATAACTTTCGAAGTGCTGATTTGAAATTGTTAAATCCTTAGAAGTTGCTGATTTATAACTTTCGAAGTTGTTGATTTAAAATTGTTGAAAGTTGCTGAAACTTGAAGCATTTTCCGAAGTTGGGATTGCTGGAGTTAATTTCTTCCGAAGGGCTGAAAATTCTTTTGGCTGCAAAATTGTTGAAGTTTGGAATTTTATATTTCAAAGTTTAAAGTTATTGAGGTTTGAAGTTGAAGTTTATTGCTAAAGCTATTAATTTGTATTTATTTTTGCAGCCAACCCCATTCGCCAGCCATTCTCGTGGTTTTTATTTTAATGTTTGAAGTGTAATGTTTGTTTCTCATTTTGCAGATGGCTGAAGGACGAAAAGCTAATGTGGCTGGGACAAGCAAAGCTGGAGCTTAAGGCTAGAAATAATGAAGCTATCAAAGAAAATGCCTCTAGGCAGGCGATCATCAAAAGCTTGAAGAAGTCTTTCATTCCGGAGTCTAAGATCATGTCAAAGTTCAGGAATGTGACTGATACCAACCTTGGGTCTTTCAACCTCAAGGCCTTCATGCGAAGGATATATGGGCAGGGTGGCAATCTTCCGACGAAAGCATCGCGCAACATTCTGAGGAGTGGTTTATATGCAGCAGCCGGGTTCCAACCAGCAGTTCGATGTCCAGAGCTAATTATGGAGTGCGTAAACTTCTACAATTCAGACCATCGGACGATTGTTTCTCCGGATGGCGTTTTGTTGGCCAACCTTGAACCTGATGCAATTGGCGAAGCATTTGGGATCCTTCCCACAGATAAAATGCTGTACAAATACAAGGCAAAAGCTGATAAAATGTATGCCACATCTTTCGAGAAGTGCATGAAGAGGATTAACACCACCTGGATGAGAAAGCCAAAGCCTCCTGCCGCTAGGCTGCCAAAGCAAATAATTTCAGAGGAGCTGAAGCAGGAATACTGTGATATAATCATGTTGCTCAGTTGGGTTAACGGCAGCCCACAGTCATATGTGTTTGAGCCATGGATGTTCTTCTATATCAGCGTGGTGCTCGAAGGGAAGGTGGACGTAAATTGGGCTCAGATGATCAGCGACAACATTGATGAGCAGTTTCAGAATATAAGGAGAACGAAAACATTCTACATGAGTTCGTATGTCATCTACATGCTTGCTCGAATGACAAAATACAAGGGGTTGGCATACCAAGAGCCGATTGGGTGCTGATTTAATCAGTTCGAGATTCATGAGTCTTGTAGGCAGTTGCATCTCACACGCACGGCTGACTTCAAGAGGGTGAACAACGCCTTCACCATGTACATCACAAGGACCCTTCAGCGAAGACTGCAACAAAGGATATCTGAAGAGGTGCAAATGTTGATAGAGGAGTATGGGTGTTGGTTCGTCCAATTCCCAAAGTTTACTTATTTGAGGCTGCTGGGGTACAGTTCATACGTCTACTGACTACCGAGGTACCCTATGAACCGAATGATAATGCTTGAGTTGTCTAGGCAACTGGTAGCCTACGACAAAATTATAAGAAGGAAGAAGGGAGGCTTACACTTTCCCATTGTTTTGGGGAACTCGCTCAAGGAGTGCCCTTTCCTTGCAGGCAGCCAAGGAGGCGGAAGATGAGTTGCGATTCTATCAGTTAACTCTCCATACCAGTCGGCAGGATTTTGATCCTCGAGGAAAAATTGGAACAGTGCAGGGTGAGGAGTACAGGCATAGGGCTCACCTGGAAGATTTTTGGGCAAATGTTGGAGATGAAGCTGAGATCAGAAAAAAAATGTTTTCCAGGTTGCCTCTTAAATTAATCAGAGAATGTGAGGTGGTTCCAGTGCCGGATCAAGTTGAAGAAGATGCAAGGCTTATTCATCCAGATTATGAATCGATAAAGAACACGCCGATCCCACCACCAGATTGGGCTGAGCCGGATATTACGGATTTAGACACTTTGTCTATTCCCGTCTTGACTTTTACAAGGACTTGGGTGGAGGAGCACGTCCGCAGATTGAGAAGAAGATCAGTTGCCCTCTCATACAGCCTCATGGGTGATAGAAGGCCACCAGTGTTGGCAAAAAGGAAGAAGCAGATTGCCTAGGCTGTGGAGCCACCACAGCCGGAAGAACCTATTCAGCCGGAACCTCAAGGATCGGAGGATACATCATCTACTCAGTTGGTGACCTATTCCTCCAGCTTGCGCGAAGTCTCGCTGTTTGCGGATCAGAGGGTTCGAATGAATGAAGCACCAGAGGTTGGAGAAGTTAACCAGCCAATGCCGAGAGAAATGGATAGTCAGAGTGCTAATGTTCCTGAAGGTGCCAATCAGCCAGATGAAGGGGAAGAGACGGAAACAGATACCCAGTTTGACTATGCGCTTGAGACAGCTTTCGAAGAGGAAGACATCATAGAGTCAAGGGTTGGAGCTCATGGGGAGAGTGATCAACACATTGAGATAATTGAACCTCAACAGAATATTGCTCGGGAGGAGGTTCGTGAAGTGGAGGCGACTGAAGAGCAGCCCCTTATTGTTTACAATGTTTAGCGTAATTGGCTCTCACATGCAATAAGGAGGGATCAGGACGATGATGTTGACCTGGCAATTGAAATGGAGGAGCTTCTGAATAGAACAAGTAAGTCACCGAAAAGGAAGAGGGCAAGAAAGTATTCAAAAATGGAGACTACTGAAGCCGGTTCACACACCCTCCATATTGCTGTTCCAAGGGAGGATCACGACTTAAGTGACGCAATGCCAGAGAATTACACCGTCACCACAATTGATTTGGGATGTCCTTTTGGAGTGCAGGTGGTTGAGGAAGCTGAAAGTTCATTCCAAGCGTTGAGGGACAGGTTAGTGAAAAAGGAGGGAAAGTATAAGAGATTGAAGAAAGAGCACAAGGCATTGGTTGAATATGTGCAACATCTAGCACGTCCGGATGCTCAGGAGAACCCAGCAGTAGAGCTTCCACCGGAAGTGCCACGAGAACCAATCAGTGGGCTTGAAGAAGTGAAGAGAGCTGTCTGAGAGGGAGATAAATGGATAAGCAGTGTTCGCAGCGAGGCAGAGAAATTCATGGCCGACCTTGTCTCCTCTTTTCGGAGTGCATCTAGTATCCTTTCACGCTTGGATGGTGTTGAGCAAGCTTGGGGTGACACCCATATTTTCCAGGACAAGACTATTCCTCGCCTTGCTGTTCTGATTCGTGTGCCCACACACACTTTGGAAAATGAAGGAGTGATCCAGGCTGGGGACAGGTATGATTTCCTTGGATGGCATTCGGCTGCATTCACTGGGAAAGGCTTCTTTGACATGGCAGCTACGGAATCTTCCAAAATCAAAAAGGCGATGAGAAATATTCACGAGGGCATCCTCAACACATTGGATGCATTGTTCGCCAGGAGGCTAACTCATGAGGAGGTAGAGGTGGAAGGATTGAAGGCAAGGTTGCAGCCTTTCTTCTCTGAGATGACGTTTTCCCAGCTTGACTTTGAAAACATCTCTACGTTTTCAACAATTATTCAAAGCACACAGGACTCTATTGAGACTTGGAGAAAGTCTTGTAATCGATGGGAGCAAATGGTGGGTATCCTTGAATATCAGCTCAATCTTACGCCATCGATTTCTGAGGAGGAAGTTGATTCAGTGCTGGCCCGATTCATAGCTTACGCGGTTAGAGAAAAGAGCAATGGGAACGCGGTTATTGATGAGAATCTTCTAGAAGGATAGTGGGCATTAATTGCCCATGGTGGTCAAGGAGGAATCTGCTATTTTTGGGTTCATTTATGATGCCACTCCTCCACTTTCTGGCGGTTTTTAGGGATATTCTTGTCTAGGGCTGAGGTGGCTCGATCTAAGCCCTCCATTGTAATTTGATCTGGACCATCCATTGGGGTTGGCCAGCTATATAAAGGGGAGTCCCCTCATTTGTACCCTAGTAGTTAGCAATCAGTTGATATCAGAGTAGAATAAAGAGTAGACATTTTTGGAGTTAGAATAGTTTTCATTGCATTGTTTGAAGGAGAAGGGGAATTCTCCCTTTGAGAATTTTTGTAAGAGATTGTCACGAAAGCTAATCATAATAAAAGCATTTCTTTGATGGTGAATTCAACTTTTGTTGTGAGTAGTTTGTGAGGTTTCTTCTTCCTTTGACTTCAAGTAGGATTTAATTTTCATGCTAATAGTTAATTATGGGTGTTTATGTTTGATGTAAATGAGCTTCTTGAGTCCATACCACTAACAATCTTACTGATGGTAAGTTTGTCCTGCGTGGTCAACTGGAAAACTTTTATACTTAACTTCGATCAAGATTCATGTGTAGCTATGCATCGTTGTGATGGTACTTGCATTATTGAATCGTGATTTGAACATCCTTTTTCTCCTTTGAAGATTGCACTAACCTTGTCGAAGCTGTCCAACAGGAGGCTAGATAACGTTTGGTTGAAGTTCATTGAAATTGAGCCTAACACCCCTTGCATTTAGGTTAGAATTTACATTTTCGAAATCTCTGTAGCCATTCAATTCCGCATACTTTTGGTTAGCTTTAGGAAACTCGCACTTCAAAGCTAAATCATTCACACGAAAATCCCCTTCAAAGCATATATCTGCTGTTTACTGCAAGTATTCTGAACAATTGTGTAAGTCCCCTCGTAAGAACACAGCAATTCACATCAACCAACTGAGGGTGTTCCAAGTATTTCGGAACCTTGGAGTTGAACGTGTGATCTATCTCGCAATCTTAGCACACGGAATACTTTGATCAAGAGAGAATGGAGTAGCCCTCGGACAACTTCGTTTTGCTGATTGGTGCGGTCACGAAAATCACATCAACAGTTACCCTACACTCCCTCTTAGGTTCTGTTGCCCTTAAACTAGAAAAATTGAATGTGCCTGTGGTCTTTGCAAAATAGATGTAGGTTCTTCACTACCACCCTATAATTTAGTTATCGTAGCCCTATATTTGAGGTTTTTTTCCAACTTGGCATATGCTTTTACACTTTTGCCTTGGACATGAAGGAGGTAGGCATTAACTTTGGTAATGCTGCCTTGAAATTCAAGTTTACAAAAGTGGTACTACCGCAACCTAGCGCTCCCAAATGCCCTAAGCTTTGCTTCTAACTTAGTTGCAAATTGTTTTAAAGGGGAATTCTGATCAAAGAGACCCATAGCATAGTTTTTCAACATTTGGAAGGGCAACTAATATTTGCACTCTCAATAGAACTAGTTGCTTCACCTCTCTTTGTTTCTATACTTGGATTATTAGGTGTATAATCAGATTCAATTTCAACTTCAACTTCATTATCTTGAGGCTCAACCTCATCCTTATTCATGTTGTGAGAACTCATACTTATAGTGAGATTGCAAGAAACTATAATAAAATTTATAAGTTTATAATTTAAAAATTAAAATTCAAACTATGCATAATGCTAGGGATTGAGATACGGATTTTCTTTTTTGTTTTTCTTACTTCAAATCACACAAAACACAAAAGCATAGAATACACAAATAAGAATTTTGTTCTTAACCTTCGTAAAACAAGGATTTTACTTCTATATTTCTTACTTTAGGTTGCACGAAGTGCAGAAGTAGAGGATACACAAAAGTTAAAATTCTAATTTAGAAAAAATTGAACACTTAATTAATAAAATATTGTTGTAATAAAATAAAAAAATTGAAAATTTAATTATTATTTTTTAAAACTAAATAATGAATGTAAATTGAGGTTTGTAACAATGTAAATTGTAAACCCCTAGATTAATTACTAAATTTGTCACCTAAAATTAGTAATTGCTAATTAGATACTAAATTAAACAATGAAAAAACAGTGATGAAGGAAGCCTACTTTGAGTTTGAATAATGCTTTTGTTGGACTAATTGCCAGTGTCTCCCTTCAGATTCGGGACATGGACTAACCGCCTCCCGTGGATCCGTGCTTTTAATGTTCCATAGAGATATATATGGTAATTTAGAAAAAGTGAGTGCATTGGAACATTAAAAGCACATTTCAGTTTTCGTTGTAACACTATTAGTTGCAACTTGAAAGCTATTAGTGTTGATTCTCATTAATAATGATTAAATGAAATGAACTCTTTAGAACAAGTCACATAAAAAAAAACAACAAATCATGTGATGCCACATGGGCACACCAAAAGACATCTTAGTTTACAACTAGTGGAGTATTTCTTATTCCTTTGTATTTTATCCTAGTTGAGTAGGGTCCAATGGTTGTGCGTGCATTGTAACATTAAAAACACTTTCATTTATCATTATATACCACTATTAATTGTGACTTCAAAGTTATTAGTGTCAATTCTCATTAATAAGAAGTAAATGAAATGAACTCTTTAGAATAAGTCACATGAAAAGGCTAAAAATCATGTGATGCCACATGGGTACACCAAAAAGACGACTTAATGTACAACTAATTAACTATGTATTTTATGCAAAGTTATTAGTTTGTATGAAAACCTAGATAGAACCTAAATGAGCATGCAGAAAGGTGCATTTTTTGAACGCTTAATTGCATGCAGTTGTAGTGTGTTTTTCTTCATCCCATGGCTTTGTGTAGTTGAGGGTGTCATCCCTTTCTGGGAGAGACTGGGGTACATGCCAGATTTGTAACTATAGTATGTATTTTTGCAAGTGAGACTTACTGTCGTTTCCCCTAGCATTTGAATTTCAAACTCCAAATCTTACTAGAGATTAATAGGCTTTTTGTAATCAGTTTTTCAATGCTTTTTTTTGTTGCACATTCTTCTCATTTGTGTTAGAAAAAAGCCTTGCTATAAAATGTCCATCAACAGTTTGGTTTAAAATTTTTCTTGTACTGACAAGTTGATAACTTTTTTATGGTATATTCTCAAAAGTTTGTTTGTTTTTGCAGAATATTGTAAAGGGTGAATCCTATCATGTTGTTTTGTGGATAATGTCAACTGGGGCAGTTAATCTTTCTGTTGCTTTCACATCTTCAGGTGGACTGCAAATCTTGGCTTCTTCAACCATCATGTAAGTTGATTGTTCATGCACTATTGGATATTCTTCCAGGAGCTGTAAAATTCTACTAAATGAACTTGTAGAATTGAGATAGAAGTATACTTGAAATGCAGTTTTTTTCATGATGATCTCTACGGTTTTACTTTTTTTCAGTGCTACCAGTGTTGAAATGCAAAAATGGACAAAAAAAGAATTAATTTTGAAAGCTACAGCAACAGATCATTATGCCAGGCTTTCCATAACAAGCTCAAAGAAGGGTATTATTTGGCTGGACCAAGTATCTGCCATGCCAGTGAACACATTCAAGGTATGCATACTTCTTGAGGAAAATGATCTCCATAGTGTTTTTTAATTCAAGGACTAACTCCATTCAAGCTTATGTTTTTCACTCAAATTAGATATACAACAAATGAAAGTGTGAAAAAGGGCATGGGATCACATCAAACCTTGGTTTGACTAGGAAGCCCTACGATTTGGCACCAACAATTAATTTTCTTTTCAAAACATATGATCCAAGATGATGATAGTCTCTCTGTATTAAGTACACATGGACATATATTCCTTTACAAGTTTAGTAAAAATATTGTAGTCATTACCAGTGCACAGGTTTCATATGAATAAGATTTTGTTTCAATATTTTGTTAAGGAGACTAGATTTCACCATAGAGATTGTAACCTTCCTTTAAAAATGTTTAGTGAAGAAAATTTAGTCAAAGGAAACGTATACCTTCAGAAAAGTTCTTTCTATGCTTATTCAAAGGAAAACCTCAAATTTTGAATCTAAACCATACAGTCTATTGAGAATTTCCTGTGATACAAGAAGAGTATACAAAATTTGAATAGTTAAGTGCAAATAGTGTATACTGTGTATCTATCTTGCTCAACATCTAACTCAATAAACTATGCTGGTTGGCTCTCTCATGTTTCTATGTTTGCTACCATAGGAAACAACTGACAGTAATCTTGAAGGGTTCTGTCAAGGATGTGGTTGAAGATAGGTAATGTAGGAAAGTTCATGCTATTTTAGAGAGGGAAAGAATATGAACTGTTTGAAGAACAATTAACCATACTATTTTGAATTAATTTATTTTGATTAAGATGATGCAGCAATTCGACAAGTAACTCTTCTTATAACCAGATTCTCACACATTGGCTAACTAATTTTCAAATAAAAAAAAGAAAATATCAATACACTTGTTCCAGTCATTTATACAGATAATTGCAGCTGTGAACCATGATCATATAGTATGTCTGATTTCCTTTAGAAGTCAGTTCTTTTATTTTCTAGGTTGTTCAAGAAGCTTAAATGAACTCTTCTGTGAGCAATGACATGTATGGCTAGAACAAGAGTCCTTGGTTCTTACTTGGTATTTATTACAAGGTGAGTAGCTAATAACCCCTAAGATGATACTCTTAATTTTTTCATACATCAGAGAATAATATGCCTAAGATAAGGACTGATTCATATCACTAAACCACGTAGTTAAGGTCAAAATATTAATCTTGATAAATAGGCAGAAGGAGATTTTTTAACGATCCCCAAAATGTGGACCGCATGTTTTTTGTACTTAAAGATTAATCAACTCAATGGATCAATAACAAATATAATGAGCAACTCAAGATAAATATATTCCAACTTTTCATTATCAACAAGTACAATGGTTACACCATAGATCCTTACAAAGAATTACAACATCAAAGATCTCACCAGAACAATAATACATCTGCACAGTAATATGCAATGGAGTAGGCAATATGTCGAAGACCCTACATATACAATAGTGGTCCTATGCTCAATATGAACAATACAATCCAGATATGCAATGTACAACCATCCAATGTAGCGACTTTGAGTAACTCCAACTTTGTTGTAATGCTCTATATGTGAATGGGGAAGGTGATGTGAACCACTTGTTGTGACCTTTTCACACATCGCCCCATTGCAAATGGGGACCCCCCTAATTTTTGCTTTGCTCGGGTCTTTTGGCTTGGTTTTTGGTTTTTTTTTGCTGTTGACTCTCTTTCTGTGTCTTCCTGCTATCTGCCTTTCCGGGGATGTGCCTGTCTGTGAGCTTAAACGTGAAATTTTGGCTAAGTTTGAGAATTAGGGTTTTGAATCTTTCGGCCAGTTTGGAGTCAAATGGAGTGAATGAATTGAAATCTGAGGTTGGCAATACAGTCAGCATGCTTTCAGCAAGTCCCCAGCAAAATTTCATTGAATTCTGACAACTTACTATTTTTAGTAAGTACTTGATTCGGGGCATTTTCTCAGCACTTTTGAAGTTCTATCCGTCACACTGCATCCAGGACATGTTAAACTGCTTGTCTACAAAATTCGAGCCCGATCTGACAACTTTCTATTTTTAGCAAGTATCACCTTCAGAAGCAGATTTTAGGGTTTATATGCAAAGTTTTTCAGTGCATGTTTGGAGATTATTTTTGGGTTTTCTGAGACCTATGCGTGATATAACATGCAAAATGAGACGATGACTTTCAGAACTCAACCTTCAGAGGCTATTTTTAGGGTTTGCATGTTGGAATTTTCTACGCATGTCTGGACATTCCTTGTGGGTTTTTCAAAAGCTTCGTAGTGGTATAACATGCAAACCAGGATCAAGACCTTTTTCAGAGCCGTCTGCAGAGGCTATTTTTAGGGTTTGCATGTAGGACTTTTCAGTGCATGTTAGGTTATTCCTGATGGTTTTTTCAAGAGCTACATAGTGATGTGACATGCAAACGGAGTTGGTCACTTTTTCAGGAACTTACTATTTTTAGCAGATTCACTCTGGCAGCCCCCCTCTAGCACTTCAGTATCACAAACTGACCGAAATGCAACAGAAACGGGGTCAAACAGAGGTCATTTGATCGACATGCAAGTCAGATTAGGGTTTCCAGCTTTGGGACCCAAAATGAGGGGTCAAATGCCAAAATTTTCGAAAACCAGTGTATCCCACTGCGATCAGTATCTTTCAAGCTATCCACTGGTAAAATTTGAAGGCAATCTGAGCACTTACTATTTATAGTAAGGCACTCCAAAAATAGGCTATAAATAGTAAGTCAGCAGCAGGCGCCAGTGTGAACAAGCAAGTCACCCCATGAGGGTCACACCATTCAAATTTCAAGCTGAACGGAGTTGTGGAAGTCATGAAACTAAGCAGTTACTATAAATAGTAAATCACCTCCAGAAACATGCTATAAATAGCAAGTCAGCACGAGGTGGCAGTGTGAGCAGATTAACTAGATCATGAAGGTCCTGTGGCGAAAATTTCAAATCAATCCAAGCTTCAGAGGTATGAAAATCAGGGGACTTACTAAATATAGTAAATGAGGGTGAGCAAGCTAAAAATGCCTAAGTTTGAGAAATTTCCTTCACCCCCTGCCAAATGCGCCTTGTTATGGTGTGAGGCCATGACAAGTTTCCAAGGCATTGATAAATCCTCCTCCTACCCCTAAATACGCCCTCAAGGAGAAATGATAATAAAAAAAATTCTAAGGCATTGAAGTTAAATCCTCCTCCTACCTCTAAATGCGCCCTCATCTGAAGATGGAGTGTGGAAAATAGTTAAGTGTTGGCTTATTTCTGCATGACCCCCAAAATGCGTCCACTGTTCATGAAGACATATAAAAAGTTTCTAAGTCAAAGTTAAATCCTCCTTGACCCCCTAAATGCGCCCAAGTGAGCTAGGAAAAGACAAAAGGCGTTGAAGTCAAACTTCCTCCTCCATACCCCAAATGCGCCCAACTTGCTAGAGGTGTTAATTGTTGATAAAATTCCCTCTCAACATGTCAAATGCGCCCAACTTTAGGAAGGATGAAGGAAATTTGTCTAAGTAGTTAAATCCTCCTAGGCATGTCAAATGCGCCCATCTCTAGAGGTGTGGAAGAAGAATGACTAAGGCGTCATTCCTCCTCAGCATGTGAAATGCGCCCAAGGATGTTAGAGGTGGTGGCTTTCTAAAAGGAAAATGTGCTAAGGTGTGGTTAATTCCACCTTGATATGATATATGCTCCTTGACTTGTAGGAAGGGTTGGAAAATTTTCCAAGGCAAACAAACTGAAAGTTCACTACCCTATATGCGCCCAAGGAGAAGAGAGGGTGATTGAAATCTGACTAAGGCAATAAATTGGAAGTAGAGACCCCTATATGCACCCAAGCCAATGGAGGAGATGAAAATTCAACTAAGGCGTCAAAATTGGAAGTAGACCCTCTCATATGCGCTTGAGATAGGAGGGATGCTTGGAGAGTTTCCTGAGTAATGAATTGAAAATTGAACCCTCCAAATACGCCTAGATAGGAGGAAAAAGAATAAACGTTGGTGAGAAATATTTTTCTAAGGTATAAATTGCAAAAAAATTAAAAGTACCCCTTCGTCTATGGACACATGAATTTGATGTTTTCTGAGGGAAATTTTCTTCTGGGTATTGGATATCTTCATAGAAGAGATGATTTTGAAATTCTTCATGCCCTGCTGGAGACTTTATGATGGAGATTTCACTCGGGCGGCTGGTCGATTTTCTAGAGGAAATAAATTATTTCTAAGGCAGATGGGTTGGAAATTTGGCTAGGGCATGAAGAATTTGAAGATGAGGTTTGCTAGAGGGAAATGATGAATCCTATCAGATCTGGGGATCACTCAGGGTTTGGAGATCAAAACATGGAGATCGGGTAAGTAAAGTGAATTTATACTATAAGTGTTCTGATGCTCTTCTTTTATTTGTTTTACAGGATGAATATCAAGACCAAGGTAGGAGGGCTTGAAGTGATGGAGCGAATACTTCGGGACAGTATTGCAATCATCAGAAATGGCTAAGTGTTGCACCCAACGCAATTAGGTGAGTGGCAAGGAGGAATGATTCAATCCAAGACAAGAAAATCTTTCAAGTTCAAGATGGAGGAAAAGATGAAGGCCCAGGTGTTGGAGACTAACATCATGACAGATTGAAGAACAAAGTAGAGAAATTCTCCTTAAGTGTAAAGTCCTTTGATGACCCAGAGGATGTTCTCCAGCATTCTTCGCACAACTCAAGATGCAGTGACAGGAATGAGAAAATCACCATCAAACAGGTTAAAAAGTTACAGCCTTGAGGTTTCAGATTGAGAATGTGCCTACCATACCCTTTCAAGAAGTTGAAACCACAATGATCGGACTTATCTAGTTTGCAATCAGGAAGAAGAATAGTGTGTTGTGACCTATTTCACACATCGCCCCATTGCACATGGGGACCCTTGCCGGCTTGTTTTTAGGGTTTAGTTTTGGGTTGCATTTTTGTAAGCTCTTTAGCTTTGTGGGTTTCAAGTCGGAGTCTGGAGTCATCACCTGAGCCAAGTTGAGATTTCAAGCCTTAAACTGCACGCAAACGTCGTAGAAGTGCTCAGAGGACACTACATACGAGGATCGCTTGTGCTTTCACCCAATTCTGACACTTCCTATTTTTTAGGGATTTTGTTTTTTTGCTTTTTGCTTTTTTCGTTTTTGGCACTTTTAGGCCATTTGGGAATTTACTATTTTTAGAAAGTTGTTTTTTCGCTTTTTCTATTTTTAGAAACTTTCTATTTTTGGCAGGTGCCAAGATCCCCACCAATCAAGGAATCTAAGTTTCCATCTTTAGATTGAAAAGCATGCAAAAAATCACCCAAAAAATCTAAAAAGCAAGTAAAAAGCATGCGAAAATTTGGGGAAAAAATCTGAGAAAAGCAACCAAAAATCTGGAAAAATCATGAAAAGCATGCAAAAATCAGTTGAAAATCTGAGAAAAGCAATCAAAAATCTGTTGAAAATAAGCAAAAATCTGGAAAAACAGTGAAAAAATCTCGGAAAATCTCTAAAAAATCAGAGAAAAGGCTATGAAAAATCATAAAATTCTGCGTTGGAAGAATGTAAGTCTGAGAAGATTCATGTCAAGTGCGCCCAGCTTGCTGTGGAATGGCAAAACTAATGGAAAGTCTGCCCAGCAGTTGAAGGAGACATGGCAAAGCCTCTTGAAAGTCCACCCTTGAGAATGGCAAGACTTCTTGAAAGTCCGCCCCTCACTCTTGGGCACATGGAAATGTTTCTCCAAAGTCCGCCTTGGCTTGATAGCAAAATAGAAGAAGGCAAGGAAAGTCCGCCTTTGCCAAGAAGACAAATGGAAAGAAGTCTTGAAAGTCCGCCCATGCATATGGCAAGACTTCTTGAAAGTCTGCCCAGCCTAGTAAGGGAGAGAAGTTAGAGTTTTTTGGCTAAGTATGGACAAATGGAAAGGATGATTGAAAGTCCGCCCTTGGCATATGGCAAGACTTCTTGAAAGTCTGCTCAACCTAGTAAGAGGGAAAAGATTGAAATTTTGGCTAAGTATGGACAAGTGGAAGGATAGAAGGAAAGTCCGCCCAAGGAAGAAATGGTTAGAATTTTGACTAGGTATAAAATGAAGGGTGGAGAAACCTTATGAAAGCCCGCCTAGACTTTAAAATGAAGATGGAAAGAATTCTTCCAAGTCTGCCCTACTTAGAGGATGAATGGATAAACGTATGGAGTGTTCACCTAGATCAAGCAAATGGAAGGAGACACTCCAAGTCCGCCATGGGATGATAGGCAAAGTGGAAATAAAATGGAAAAGTTTTTGCCAAGTCCGCCTAGCAAAATTTGCCTAAGGCATGGAACATCTAAAGGGAAGTGGTAAAATGGCCAAGACATAAGAAAATCCGCCATGGTGAAGAGAGAGGGGAAAAAACCCATGAAAATTGCCAAATTAAAATAAAGCATGGGTAAATCTAAAAAATAAAAAATTGAAGGTTGAGAAAATCGAAAAAATCACATGATAAACCTTTAATTATTTTTAAACACTTAGAGAAAAATCGAGCTCTATGGATAAACTTCAAAATTTCGATGAAGATAAAGATGAAGAGCTAAAATTTTAGAAACTTTCCTCGATGAACAAGAGTCTATGTTCGATGGACTTGAGAGAATTGTTAAATGGATCGAATTTTTCAACTTTATAAAGCATTCTCAAGTCATTATCAACTCACAATTTCGATTTGAGAAGTGGTTTAGCTCTCTCTCCATTTCGAGAGTTAGTAATTTTTCAAGAGTTAGAATTTTTCGAGAGTTAGAAATTTCTCAAGAGAGGGTGAGATTTTTAAAAGATAGAAATTTTTGAGAGTTGAGTAATTGATTTTGAGGAGAGAGAAACGAAGAAAGATCTAGAATTATAGGCTGATGGTTGAAATTTTCAAGAGGAGTGCTCGCTTTTTTGGCAATAAAGACCAGATTTTTGAAGTTTACAATTAAATTGCCAGCCATAGAGTGTAATCTCGAAGTTTGATGAATTATTTTTACTTTTGTCTTCGTTTTATCTCAAAAAATTCACTAAGTGTTATTACTCAGCTTGCTTTTTTCATCGAATTTAACTTTCAACAAGCTGAAAGTCAGAATTTTCACAAGAAAATTTTAAAGCAAATAATTTAATGTTTATTGTATCCTCTTTCTCGTAGGTTGATGACCACTCCTGGAGGATCGTCAAAGAAAGCACCAATGAAGTTCGCCAGCAAGGGAGTCCAACAGGAGACAAAAATCACTTCCAAGTGGAAGAACATTGTAGATATAGACCTCAGACATGTGGACTTTGAAGAATTCAAGAAAAGGATGTATGGATTAAATGGACTTATGCCCACGGCGATTGCCCACTGAATGATGCGCAATGGAATTGTCCAAGTTGCCGGATTTCCTCCAGCAACCCAGTGTGTCGAATTGATGGTCGAATGTGCAAGACATTACAACCCGTAAGAAAGTCAGATTATAGCTCCTGATGGGAGAATTTTGGCGCACCTTGGAGAACCAGCTATCCAAGAGGCATTTGGCATACCTGAACATGTTCGAGCTTCATATAAAACAAAAGGGGAAGCCAAAAGAATCTTTGATGATCGGGCAGATCAATGTGCGACTCATATCAATAAAACATGGTTGGAAAAGCCAAGAGCTTCCGTTGAGAAAATGCCTAAGAGGCTGCGCAGAACAGACTTTAAAGAAGACTACGGTGATATCGTTTTGCTCTTGAATAGAATAATGGGCAATCGTCAAGGTGCCTATTTTGAAACATGGATGTACTTCTTTATCGAGGAAATCACCTTCGGAGTCAGAATGTTTAACTGGTCAAGAATGATCAGTGATAATATCCATGAGCAATTAATCAACCTTGAAAGGACTAAGTCATTCCATATGAGTTCTTACGTCATTTATCTATTGGCCAGAGCCTATAAATATCTTGGATTGATATGCAAAGGTGTTGTTGGAAATGGAGAAAATCAATTCAAAGTGTATGAATGTTATCCTCAATTGCAGCTATCTGCCAAGTCCCATTTTAGAAGAGCCTACGATGCATTCTTGATGTTCATCACAAGGATACTACAAGGGGGAACCCATCAGAGGCTGACACATGAAGCAAAGAGCCTTATCAGTAAATATGGATCCTGGTACATCCAGTTTGCTAAATTCACTTATATTTGAATCCAGGGATTCACTGGGAATCCGTACAAGCTTCCCGTCTACCCCACCCACAGGATGATCCTACTGGAGGTTCTTAGGCAATTGGTGACTTTTCAAAACATCTAAAGGCCGAAGCAGAAAGCAGCCGTCACTTTCCCATTCTTTATCGGGAACATGGAAGAATACTGCTCGTCTGCACAGGCAGCTGAAGGTGCTAGACTAGAGATGTAGTGGTATCCGTTCACATCATACCGATCTCGAGCCAATTTTGATCCTCACCACCACATTGGAATTGTGAACAAAAGGAAATATAAACACCAAGTGGACCTAGAAGATTATTGGGCCAATGCTGTGGATGAATTTGATGTTAGGAAAAGATTGTGGTCCAGACTGACTGTCAGGTTGATTAGAACGGCATAACTCTTCCGCGTGCCAGACCAACTTGAAGATGATGGCGTATTTACACAGCTAGGTTTTGATGGAAGTCAACCTCTTCCTCTCGTGCGCTGGTCAGAACCAGAAATCTCTGACTTGGACACCTTCATGAGGCCTGTCACCAAGTATTCACAATGGTGGGTAGACCAGCAGATTAAAGAACTACGGCGGAAGGGTATGCCTTTGACATACACTCTAATGGGCCAATCAGAATCTTACTCTTCTAATGCTGGGGCATCACAGGGAGACGGGACAATTGAGAGCTCTAATCCTAAGAAAAGGAAGGAGACAAAGGGAAAAGAAATTGCAAACGAAGAACCTGCCACGAAGCAGCATAAGCTAGAGCCTCTTCATTCTGCTATCTCCGCGAATGTGAATGAAATTTTTGACATTAATGAATCTCTGGGAGATATAAGGATTCCCTCTGCTATTCCTGTTCAACCCGAAGAGGATGAGCTTCCATCACCCACAGACACTGAGATTTTGGAATCAGACAATGAGGTTGACATTTTGGACAACGAGTTTGAAGAAGGGATGATTTCAGCATTGAGAGGAATCCAAGAAATCCAGGTCATGCAGGACATTCAGGAAGAAGAAGATACCGCGCAACCAACTATTCCTGATTGGTTGAAAGAGAGATTGAAGATAAAGGAGCTTTACAAAGTTCCAGAAGAAGAAGATGACATGGTCGATTTCCTGGCCAGATTGGAAGTAGTCAGTGCAAAAAAGCCTGCCAAAACCTTCTCCACCATTCAGAGAGATGAAGCTGGGCATCCTATAGTCCAAGTTGCTGTACCAACAGTTGACAAGTCGAGAGAAGAGATTACTCCCCAGGAGTATGCCATTACCACTGTCGATTTAGGCCTTACCACAAAAGGACAGGAGATGGAAGAGTTGGATAATTCTGTTGCCACTATCAAAGCAAGGCTAGAGAAGGAGATAGTAAAGAAAAAAGAGTATAAACGAGAGGTTGAACGACTCAAGGAGTATATTCAGCACCTAACTAAGCCTCTCAATCAAACTACCTCAGCAGCTCCTCCACTGATGCATACTTCTCAGGAGATTTTCGAAGAGGAGAAGAATATAGCCAAGGAGACTAAAGAATGGCTAATCAACAACAAACAAGAGGTGGCTGTATTTGCAGAAAGACTAGCATTGGCGTGTGGGAAGACTTCTTCTTTGCTCTTAAGGATTGCAACATTGGCAGAAGCATGGGATAATGCTCAGAACGTTCGAGACAAAATCATTCCATGTCTCAAAGTACTTAAAGGAGTGTCGAAGCAAGAGCTGGTCAATGGAAAGGTAATTACACCAGGTGCAGCTTATGGTTTCGGCAGTTGGTACATGACATTGATCATACGAAGTGAGATCATAGAAAAGATAAAGGCAGATACCATCCGAGTTGAGGAAAGGACAAAAGAAGTTCGGGAGAAGATTCTAGTTGTAGCTGCAGATGCGCTGGAGAAGGACATTGTATGAGCAAACAACTTGCAGTTTGAGAACCTGAAGCACAAAATTTAGGAAATCTTCTTCACTACTGGGCCTGTCCACAAGCAAAATTTGACTAAGGCAGTTGACTTCCTATTCATCTTTCGCAATTTCCAGCAACAGGAATCGGAATGGGAAGACACTTTTGCTAAATGCTCGGATGATATAGATCTGCTAGAATTCAGGGTCAATGCACAGCCACCTGTCACGATCGAGGAAGTTGACATGATAGTTTCTAAATTCATCCAGTATACTACAACCAAAGAGGATAAGGATGCGCCTCCTCAAGAATAGCTTGTCACTTCAGTTCACTGCCTATTATCTCATTGATTGCTGATTGTGTTTTAGGAAACCCTAATTAGGGTTGTTTATTTTTAATCTCTGCCATTGATTCCGGATTAATCTTGGCTGTTCATTGTACTTCGGGAACTCTATATAAACCCACTCTTATTCTCTCATTTGGATAGATAGAGGATATAGAAGAATAGAAGGAGAAGACGTAGAAAGAAATAGAGCATAGATAATAAGAGAGAAGGAGTTTATGAAATTGTTGCAAAAAGACTATTTTGATAATAAAGTTCATGATGCACGAGATGCTTTGAATTCTTTCATTGTCAAATGGTTGCATGGTTACATACTTCTCTTCCTCATTGAATAAGAATCTCTTTTGAATGTATGTTAAGGGAATGATAGATTGATAGCAAAGATTAGTGAAACTTAGCTCATACTTTCTTTGAGTGGATGCTTTTCATTCAATGTGTAAAGTTAGACTGAGCTTTATTGTGGATGCTTCAACGTTTACTTCGAATAATGTTGTTCCATTGATGGTATTGTTCGTGGTAAAGAAATTTTAAGCACAAATCTCAGAAGATTGCACTTGCTTTGTGTAGTTGTCGTTTAGCATGGCGAAACAAAGTATTGTTTATTTAGTTTCACTCAATCCTTGCCGTCTCTTGATTTCATAGGAATAGCATAGGATTCCTAAACCCTTACTCTTTTTTTTCACTTTTTTGAAGTCAGAAAATTCCAAAATGATATTTTATTCGTGTCTTTGCTTTTTTGAGTAACCTACTAGAAGTAAATCCCTATTGTGCCCTTGACAAATCACATCAACCACAGAGCTTATCCACACTTAACTGAAGCATTGGAATTGCTATATGATCTTTCTTGCAGTCTTAGCATATGAGGTAGTTTTTCAAGAGGGGATAGAGCATCTTTGACACTTTATTCTAGAATGTTTGTTGTGTCATAAAACACGCATCAACACAGTGCAAACGCGTTTACAAATAGGAATCTTCTAGAAGGATGTGGCCATTAATTGCTCATTTATTATACCACTCCTCATTTTGGCAGTTTTTAGGGTTAGGGTTTATGTGGCTCAATCTGAGCCCTCCATCTGATTGTAATCTGAGCCGTCCATTGGACTGGGCCAGCTATAAAAGGGGCATCCCCCCCCCTCATTTGTATTTCATTAGACAGTAGAGATTAGGGTAGAGATAGGAAGATAGAGAGACAACTTAGAGATAGCTTAGTATAGATTGATAGTGTAGTTGAAGAAGAAGGAAAGTTTTTCCTTTGAAAACTTTGTAAGAAATTGTTGTGAACACTCTCATAATAAAAAGGGTTTTCATTGATGATGATCTCATCTTTTGTTGTGAGTAGCTAGCAAGGTTTCTTTGTCCTTCTAATTCGAGTAGTAGCTTAAAGTAAAGTAAATTTCATTTCATGCAAGTAGTTAGTAATTGTGGAATGTGGTCTTCAATTTGAGCAAACTTCGTTTATCCATACCACTAGTGGGCTCGCTGATGGCGAGTTTTCCTTGCGTGGTCAACTGGAAACTTGTGGATTTAACTTCGATTACGATCTTCATGGTGGTTGCGTTGTTGTGACGGTGTCTTCATTGTTGAATTGTAATTTGAATATCTTTAGTTACTCCCCTTGAAGATTGCACCAGTTCGGTGGAGACTGTCCGAAGCGAGGCAAAACGGAAACTGGTTGAGGCTTGTGAAAATTGATCTCCACGTCCCACGCGTAGATTAGTCTATAGCATCTTCTATCCCTGCAACCATTTAAATTCAGTACTTCCTGGTTAGTTTAAGAAATCTGAGCTTCACTGATAAATCCTTTGAATCCTGAAAACCCCTTCCTTTGGAGTGAACAATTACGTAGGTCCCCTTGAAATACCAGCAAATCACATCAAGCCAACTGAGACTATCCACTGCATGAAGGAACCTTGGACTCGAATGCATGATCTTTCTAGCAATCTTAGCATGCAGGAGATTTTGTTCAAGAGAGGATAGAGTCGCCATTGGTAACTTTATTCTGTGTTGGTGCGGTCACGAAAAATACATCAACACCACTCATTTATCAAACCCTATCCTTCCTATCCATCAGTTAGGCTTGAAACAGATAAACAAGTAGCCCAATGATCATGAAGCAACTGGTAATAGCGTTTATCTTTCTTAGATTCATTACACCTTTATATTCCTAATCATTTATAGTCATAATCATAAAATGTCAACTAAGCAAAACCATGATCATGATATTTACAACACTATTCTGTACATAGTAATACATCATAAACAGTCACGTAAACCATTACAACACCATACAATACACATCAAATATTAGTAACACTCACTCATAATACATACAAGAGCATTCAAGACATAATCAAACATATACAACTAACTCTACACATACAAGACTATGCAACACCTCCAAATGAATGCTCCACACACCCATATTGTGAGAGCACACATTCTTCAATGCGGTACGTCTTAACCATTCATGTAGTTCAAGGTGGTTTAACATTTATCCCATCCTACACGTATTCTGAATCACCTTGGCCCAACTCACACTAACCACAGACTGAGTCTAAGATGAATATGGGAAATATGTCCATACAAGAATACAATAATACATATCTAACATTGAACAAGAATACACAGTACACTTCAATCAAGAATACACATAAACACAAATGTTCATAAATACAAGACATATGACAGCATGAATACCAAACATGAGCATATGACAGCATGAATACCAAACAATTATGACACATTATCCTTGGCATAACCTGGTTCAAACACCACAATGCACTTACAAGGACACCCATACATACCCTAGAACTATTATGACACATTATCCTTGGCATAAGAAATATTAACATGAGCATATGACAGCATGAATACCAAACAATTATGACACATTATCCTTGGCATAACTTGGTTCAAACACCACAATGCACTTACAAGGACACCCATACATACCCTAGAACTCATTTCTTGAGTAAGTTGTCAATCAACACACTTACTCCTAGGTAACAACTACATGGTATTTCTTTAGACATAAGGATACTCTTCATTGTACTATAGTATACAAGATATATTAGCTTATATTTGCCACATGTAGAGCATGATACCCTCTGGTAAAGCAGTAGAATATATTTCATATCAATTGGATCATGGCTTATAATTTAGAGACTTTTGAGAGATAGTGATAGACGTATGTGATAATGTAAAGACTTCCCTATGCCCTCAATACATGATCCATCAAATTCTCATGTGATATGGTGTATCTAGAGAGATGAACAATCTCAAAGCTTTGTATGAATGGAGAACATGACCTCCTAGGACTCACAAGATGATGTACAACTACTTAGGTATAGTTGTAGCATTGGAATTGAATTCCAACTAAGCTGACACACTCATACCTAGTACACACAAGACTATCCATGGCTCTCAACAAAAAGCTCTCTCACCTATCTAAATTGATAGAAACTAGATCCAAGTTAGATCAACATCCTATGCAATAGACAAACAACTCCTCAAAAAGAAGTATCCATTGTCCTACATTAGTTAATGACACCAAAACCAAGCTCAAGAAACCATTTTGAACCAAACTGTGAAAGGAGAACTCAGAAAAACCCAAGGGACATCTGCACTAGATAAGTAGTGCAAAAGGTTGCACAATTGGTTAGTGGCACCCTTTGTTAGTTCACAAAGGGTGGTGCCCTAGGTGGCACAAATGGTCACAAACACTTTTTTAGAGAACTAATTTTCCAAACTTGAGTGTTAAGACTTTCTAAGCCCTTCAACAACCCATAATTTGTAGATGACAAGTGCATACATGGGAAGTAAAAAAAATACTGATTCACTTGCTTAAAAACCACAAATTTTGAAAACCTATTTGATTCAAATTTTTACTAGACATTCATTTGATCCTAATTAGACTTCAATTTGTATTTCAATGAAAAGAAATTCTGAATTTAATTTTCTTATCAAAACTAGCCCTTTCACATAAATCCATGTTCCAATGCAATCCTTCAATGGATTTCACAATTGATGTATAAATCAAATACAATCATGGTAATGTTCAAGATACATTTTCAATCCCAATTCAATCAATTTCCCTTGTCTATCCTCAAAAAATCAAAATTAGGTTTTGTATTCAACCTTCTCCCGCATAGTTTGAATCAATGAGAAAGTGAGTGGAAAGTAGAGGTTTGAATTAATGAGTGGGAAAATGCAATTGGTTATGGAGGGGGATGAAGACGAGGAAGACGACAAGGAGGATGGTGATGGAGAGGTCAATTGGTGGAGTAGTGATGCAAGGGATGAATGGAATGACATTCTTGAGGAGGAAGAATGGTTGTTGGATATTTTGTTAGAGGCTCAATAGTTAGCCTAGGTTCATCATGTCATTAAGCTTGCCATTGGATTTGCCTCTTTTTCTCCTTTCAATCTTGATGTTGGGTTGGATGGTTGGGATTTCAATGTTGGTAGGTCAAGGTAGGGATTGTGGAAGGGATTTTTGCTTCCTTCTTGCTTTGTAGGTTTTGTAGGGAAGGGCATTGCTATGAAGGTGGATTTGGTGTAGTTGGGAGAGGCCAAGGATTTGTCTTCAAGCAGAGTCATAGAAGTTTGAAATTGTCTAGGTGGGGTTGAGATTGGGTCCCCTCCTTCCCCTATTGTGGAGTGGGAGTCATAGTTTTTTCCTCCTCTTTAGTAGGGACTGTGATTGTTTTGGTGTCCTATTTGTGGTGGCTTGAGTCTTACTTGTTGGTAATGTTCTTGAGTTGCCTCAAAATGCTATAGGTGCTATTGATGGGGTGAGAGTCTTGGCTCTTGATGTTAGCAAGTGCTCTTGGGCAGGTGCGGCCAGTCGTAAGACTTGCTTTGGCCCTATTCTGCCAAGTCACTAGGAACTAGTGGTGTTTGACAACTACTTTCAGATCAACGTCCCTTACTCAATTGTGGAAAGATCCCCGTCCAAGCTTCAAAATGCCCTTATTTGTAAGTTTTCGGATGCTAGGACAAACATTGATGTGGTGAGAAGATGGGATCAAAGAAAATGGAAAGATCCTTGTCCAAGCTTCAAAGTACCCTTATTCCAATTCCAAAGATATTATCAACACAAGTGCATAGAAGGTAATATTCAAAATAAAAAATTGATAATTTCAAGGAATAGTTTCCATGATAAGTTGATAACATGTCAAATGTTAAGACAAGGTCAACTTTTCATTGTTAAGATGAGAATAACATCATAATCACTCATTCAATGATAATAAATAACTAGTGCAAGGACTACTTCTCTTTTCATTCTCAAGTACAAAAGTAAGCAATCATAAGAGAAATACTATCTTAAATTAATATTTCTTTGACACATACAACAAATTCCCTAATGACACTATTTTATATAATATAATGATATCATAAGCATCCAAAATTATGAAACAAGAGTACATGGTTCATTAAAAAAACCTACAAATCTCTATTGTCACTATGCATGATAAGGTCACAAGACATAAGTTTATAGCACTAAAATCCCATTGTTACACCTGAATATATTGCCTTCATACTAACACATTAATGAAGTATTGAAACAACCCACAACATACATCACATGCAATCTTTCACACAATTTACATAACGAGGTTCATATCTAGGTAGGGTTACATTTTTCACCTGTTTGGATTGTAAACTAATAATAATAGAAACACCAAGAGCTATGAAAATTTCTAATCATTACTTGTGGGGTTGGTCCTTAAACTCCCCTCCCCACAGATTAAACTTCCTCTTGGAAGTTACTAAGGTTTGAAAAGCATAAACTCCACATGATAACATAAATAATTTGTTTGAAATGGCAATTAACATTTACTAACTAATGATAAATCAAGTCATTAAACAACAAGTATATGATGGAGAATCTCCCACACCATGAATTACTACAAAAATAAAGCAAGAGTCATTCACAGGGTACTTTGATCCCCTAAAATCTGAATATGAAGGTGACCATTCACATAACTCCTAGATTAACAATTAAAATAATCTAAAACAAAATCAAGCCAATATAATCTAAAACCACATTAGTGCCTTTATCATTCAATACGATTTCTTTTACAACTATCACTCATAAAGTTCAAATTTTATTTAAATGTTCCTTTAAGAAGACATTTCACTTTTCAATAATTACACTCATATCATGTCATATTCAAAATATCATTTAATTTTCTTTTCATTAGTTACTAGTTTTCTAATGCTTAGTTCACAATTTCCCCCAAGTCAGATTAACTTGGATTCATACACTTACATCACAATTTAATCTACAATTCACACCACAAAGCCAAACACTCAATAACCATAAAACCATATCACAATTGAGATCCTATAACCTGTAGTGCCATGCAATGCAGAATTGTTGTGCCATACTGAGTAGCCATAGAACCATACATTTATGTGTCCAAGGAATGCCAATATCATACATACTGTGGAACCATGGAATCCTTAGGAAAGATGGTCTCAAGGCCCTTTTTGAATACCCCTCCATACATTTCCCAGTACATTCCCCTTGTTTCTATAAGGAGATTAGCATTCGAAAGGAAGGTATGCATGAAACCACTCTCAAAAAACTAAGGGGAAACGGATTATGACCGTCCCATACTGGCCCCATTTGTGTTCCTCGTCCCCACTTTATAATTCCCTAGGCCATCTACTGCGCTATACGATCTGCAAGGGACCCCTCCTAGATATGGCATTTTATATGTCACATTACACCATGCATGCCAATAGTTGCAAACCATAAGAAGCCTCAAAACAAAACAATGCAAAATCATGATTGAAAAATCTTGGTAAAAGTCTCATAGAAGAAAATGTGGAAAATAAGGGCCCAAAGTAACAACAATGCAACATTTCAATTTCTGATAGAAATAAAATTAAATAAGTCTTTGAGACAAAAGGATTATTGCAAAAATTTTAATAGTTGAGTAGCTCAATAAATTAAAATTCACACTGCTGGTGCAATTCTCAAGAAAATAAATCATCAATAGTTAACTTACAACAGTTAACATTCTCACAAGATTTGCACATTACATACATTATGTGACTTGACAAAAGCCAACTCACACACGCGCGCATGCGCACACACACACACACACAAGATGGAATATGCCACAGTTCCAACCTGATCTTGTTTCATTGTGTTTTATTTATTTCATTTATCATTAATGTTATTTATCAAACAAGACATGTAAGATGAATGGTTGTTTTCTATGTCCACTCTTGGTTTTCATTTTCTTTTCCTAGTTTCATCAGGTTCCCTATGTTTTGAATTTTTTAAAACATATTTTCTTACAACTTTATGAAATGATAATTGATATTCGATATTCATTATTTAGAAAGGAGAGGAAAACTCCTTATATAAAGAATTATAAGATGATGTTTCTAAAAAGAAACAATCGTTATCTAAAGCAAACTAAAGCAAATAACGGGAAGTTACTAAAAGCTAATTGAAACAAACTAAGTTAACTAAAAGTAAACTATTGTCTAACTAAAAGCTAAGAAGACCATTAAATAATACAATAATACTTTAATACCCTCCCTTAATGGCCATCCTACTAACTACACCAAGCTTATCTTGAAATTTTACAAATTTATCCGGATTGAGAGATTTGGTGAGAATGTTCATAGTCTGATCCTCAGTTGGAACATATTGCAACATCACAGAGCCATCTTTAACAAGCTGTTTGATGAAGTGACAGTGAAGCTCAACGTGCTTGGTTCTCTCATGGAAGATTGGATTCTTAGCAAGTTTGAGAACCTCTTGATTATCACAAAACAGGGGTGAAGGCCTTGCTTGAGACATTTGCATGTCAGCAAGCATCCTTCGAAGCCATACCGCCTCACATGCTGCCTTAACTGTTCCCCGATACTTTGCTTCCGTTGAGGAAAGAGCAATTGCCTACTGCTTCTTGCTTGTCCATGTGACTACAGTCTACACCTATGCCAAGACTGAAAATATAGCCAGAAGTGGACTTCCTGTCATCAACTAAACCTGCCCAATCTGAGTCTGTAAAGCCAACCAGTCTAGGATCTTTGCATCTGCTATACAAAATGCCAAAGTCAGGTGTCCCTTTGACATATCGCAATACTTGCTTCGCGGCAACCCAGTGTTCCGCCTTAGGAGCAGTCATGAAACGAGAAATGTAACTCACAACAAAACTGAGATTAGGTCTAGTGGCAGTAAGATAGATGAGGCTGCCCACAAGTTGCCTGAACACAGGCTCATTTACCATTGGTGAGTCTGATTTGACTGAAAGTTTCAGCCCCTTCTCCATAGGAGTGGATGAGATTTTGCAATCTTCCATTCTGAATTTTTCAAGCAAACTCCTGGCATACTTTGACTGAGAAATGAAGATATTGCCACCTGTCTGCCAAACTTCTACACCAAGACAATAGTGTAGGAGACCCAAGTCTGTCATCTCAAATGCTTGACACAAATTTGACTTGATCTATTCAATCAAATGTAACCTATTGCCAGTAATGATGATGTCATGCACATAGATGACAAGAAGGAGATATCACTGCCAGTGTTCTTGACATACAAATTTGCATTTGAGGAACTCCTGTGAAACCCTTGTGCAACTAGGTACTTGTCAAACTTCAAATGCCATGCCCTAGGTGCCTGCTTTAGGCCATAAAGAGCCTTTTGTAATCTACATACCTTGTGCTCTTTTCCTGCAACCTTAAAACCAAAAGGCTGTGTCATGTATACCTCTTCCTCCAAATCTCGATTGAGGAAGGCACTCTTCACGTCCATCTGATGGACCTCCAGCCAAATTGTGTTGCCATGGCTAGGACAAGTCGGATGGTGCTCATCTTTTCTATGGGAGCAAAGGTTTCCTCATAATCAATACCTTCTCTCTGCGAGAACCCCTTAGCCACCAACCGAGCCTTGTATTTATCCAGTGTTCCATCAGCCTTGTATTTGACCTTTGTTGGCGTTTCAATTAGCACCTCTAGAGTGCTTATTGGAAATGGACAATTGTGCACAATGCGTGATGACTGTTCTTCAAATTATGGAGGGAAAGTTCCCTCTTGTTTGCTGATGTTTGCATAAAAGTAAAACGGACTAAGTGTTCCTATCTTTTTTACTCAATGGGTAGGACACAAGGGTGCATAAACACAATGCGCTATAGCTAAGGCTTTCTTTGGTTTATGCAGATCTTAGCTACAACTAAACTAGCTTTTAATCTATCCTATTACCTCAAGGTAAATAGAGCATGAGGGCATAGGAGCGGGAATGGATTGGTTGGATTACTTGAATCGACCGTCTCTTAGAATGTGTCCGAGGCTCTGAACTCTCAGATCTATGCTGGAATAAGGCTTTTAGCAAGCAATCACTCTTTACGCTAAGATGGATCTAAGGATTGCCAAGGAGGAGGAACCCCTATCCGAGGTATATACTGGGATACAACTCACTAGAAACAACAAATTACGATGAACTGGCTAACAGGATTCCCGAGGAGGTGACGACAACTGTCCAAAGTGTAGGCTGAAAGTAGATCATTATACAACATCAAACGACAGTCATGAACAAAATACCCAAGGAGGTGACAACACCTGTCCAAGGGGGGGATTGAAACAATAGATTGTTAGAACAAGATGTTGAAAGAACTCAAATCTTTAGATCAAATTGCATGTGCCTTTTGATTTCCTTCTTCAAGCTTTCTTAACGAATTACAAAAAATTGGGACAGCAAAGGTACAAAATCATACACAATTGCTCATCAAACCAATTAACTCTCATCCAAGAGTGAACAAATATGCACTTGCAAACTTGTGGCAACAATGCATAGCAATTTTGCGTAGTAAATAAAGGTTAACAAATAATGAGCGAGCCCAAGGATCTTATTTATAGAACTCAAAGGAGTACGCAACCCTAAAATCTCCTTGAGTTAACAATCACTTCTTGCCAATCAGCAAGATTTATTCCTATGTCTAAAAGTAGGTAAGCAAGTAGTTAATTGGAAATCTACTTCAGTTAACTGAAACTAAACAAACAGTCAATTGGAAGTCTACTTCAGTTGACTGAAACTAAATTAAAAGCGAACTTAAATTACAAAATGTCCCTCCAAAATTGAGATCCACAATTAGTGGAGATCTGAGATAGACATCCATAATTGGTGGGATCTGACATGCATGATCAATGGGACATGGAGTTAATTTGGAATGAGGCATCAAGTTAACTCCTGTCACCATTAATGCTATTTTGAAGGGTAGGACGTCCTAGGTGGGTGCTTTAAACCTCACCACCTCTAGTCAACAGTTCTTCTATCCAATTGTTGACTTCTTCTGCCTCTGGGTGATTAATGCTCATGATGACGTGGTGTTTTAGCATCTCTTCACCATTCGCAAGCTGCTGCTGATATTCTATACACTTGGCGGCTGCATCATCCAGCTTGGTGGACATGGCTGCAACCTTACTCAACTTGCAACCATCAGGGTCATCATAAAATGTGCTACAAACGACATCTTGGAACTGTTTTTGTACTGCGCCTAGCTCAATGTATGCACCTCCTTCGTGCTAATAAAGGAAAGGGATAAATATTACCAAACGTTCTTGCGAAGTTGATAACACCTGCCTCGATCTATTGGTACTTGATCAGTTCCATAGAATTGGCATCATAGGCTTTCACCTTGTATGCCAGCTGTTCTTTCCAAGCGAAAAGATGTTGCTTGTTCTCTACAGTGGTAACTGATTGGTACGCCAGTTGTAAATATGAGACCGTGATCTCATCCCCAAGCCTCTTCTTTGCTGCCTTTCGATCTGTCTGCTAAATCTCTGCGCGGAGTTCATGAGCTCTGTTTCTCAACTGGTATAGCTCTGCTAGTATACACCGTCCTCTGATGACAAATTCTTCCACTTGATTCCTCAAGTGTTTTCCATATAAGATCAACTGGTGGTGATTTTGCTCCACGGGGAGATCAAGCATCTCTTGTGGCAAAGCAGAGATGTTTGGAGTACCGTGCATCAAGCTAGATATGTACAGTCTCAATTGCTGGTTTTCAGCATTTTTAGGTTGATTTGTCTTTGCTGTCCTTAGCCATTCTTTCTTGCACACTCATTGATGCAATTCCAAGAAGATTTGACTCCAGCTGACGAATGGTTTTACCGAGGTTGACCTTTGACAATGTGAAGTCATTAACTTCTACCTCGTGTGCATTCTTGTCCTCAGGTGGTGCAACTGTCTCTATGAGAACTTCATTGTTGTCATTCCTTCCTACATGAACCTACTTCTTTAGCTTCTTTATTGGCACGTCTTGAGGGACGTGGTCAAATTCCATGAAATCAAGTTGGTAGGATGGCCTTTCTCTCTTCCTTCCAAGGAGGTTCTCAAGCCAAGATGAATTCTAACTAGCCTGGCTAGAAGGAGGAATGTTAGGCCCTTGAATGCCTGACGAATGAGATTGTGCTGCAATATCTCGTGGTGGAGAGTCCAAGTCAATGGGGATTGGTGATTGATGCGATGGTGGTGAACTAGGAGGTTCTATTTCCACTACTGGCACTATATCTGTTGCAGTTGCTTCCATCACGGGCTCTGTCTCGGCTGTGATTGTCTCAATCACTAGCTCAACTGCAGCTGTTTCCATGGCTATCTCAAGTATGATTGTGGTTGTCTCCACATGTACCTCTTGTGCTCTTCCCCTTGTGTGCCTTGACATTCACATTCCTTTGGGAGGGTTACTCCATTGCTTCTGTCTGGGCTTCTTCCTTGATGTGGAAGGTAGTGAAGGATGAACTGATGGCGGTTCTATTTGGGGAATTACTACCTTCCTTGTCCTCTTGCTGTCCAACTAGAGTTGGCTAGTTCTTACAACCCTACTTGTCCTTTCCTCTACAGATGTATTCTCCTTGGCGTACCAATCCACTTTTCCAAGTGGTTGTGAGTCCACTTGATCTATGAAGAATGAAGGAAGAATTACTTCCCCATCATCATCAGATAGGCCTTCCACATCTTCTATCATGAAAACAACAATTTGCGGAAGTCTAAACTGGCTATAGTTATGTCTTCATAGTTCAAAATCATCTTCATAGTTGACCCAGTAGTCTTCCATGGAAGACTTGTGTGAAGAGTGTTGCTCAAGGTGTGCTGCATAAAGGCCTCTCGGATCATACAACCGTCTGTCAATGAGATATTTGAGATTAAGTATCACCATCTCTTGGCACATGGTTTTGGCATCAGTCACTGTCTTACACCTATAAAGTCTCATCTAGATAGGAAAGCTTGCAGCTATCTTCTTTTTGAGGCGCATATGAGAATGAACTTCGGCCAATTGCCGCAAGAACTCCATGAAGACTACCCTATTTGAAGGGTAGCGGGGTAACATGGCAGGATGACCGTTGTATCCATATACGCATATATAGGTGAAGGTGGGGAATTGGATGAACCAATCCACCCAGTCCACCATTGCCTCCTTGGCTATTGGTGATATACATACATGCATCTCATGGTCGAGGTCCCTTACGGTGTGGATAATGAAAAGATCATTTATCCGCTTGAAATGTTGTTTTGCTTGTGTAAACTCAAGTCGCGAAAAATGTTCATGGACCTTCTGCACACCTAAGGTTCCCACAGTGTTTAATGCTCTGAACTTGCCTTGGAAAGCAATCAGGTATACAAGGTATGAGCACATGTGGAACCTATGAGCCTCTAAGAACCCTGTCATTTGCTGGTGGAGTGTATCACTGATGAGGGTGGGTTAGTTGTAATGCTCTCTGTTGCTTACAATCTTGCAATGATGTAGTACATCCATGACTGAAATTGGTTCCCATCCTCCTGTCCAATGATCCAGTTGAGTAGAGTGATCATCACTGCATATTCATCTCAGAACTCTCCGCGCCCAACATTCTTGGGCAAGTTGGCCTTTTTCACTTTTAGCCATTTTTCTGCCATTCTCTACTGACACTTATCTTTTGATACTTCAAATTCCCTTTCGCATTCTCTCATAGATATGACCACATTGGTCGGACATGGTGGAATAGCAAAACACCTTTCGACATCCTTAGGTTTAAGGCTGCAAATCACCCGCCCATCCACTAATCGGATTTCTCGTGTGGTAGGGTTGTAATGTTTAATGCAAGCAATTAAAAACTCCACATTCTATAATGTGATGGGGATCAATGCAGCCTCAAGCAATCCGGATTGCTTGATGTTTTGTAACGTGATTTGGTCCATGTCTTCCAAATCTTTTGAGTTGACCTCTAGGTGTACTTGATGCAAGTCAATATCTGTCGTTTTCAGGAAATCATGATACAAGACCGTTTTGGTCTTGTATTGTACTTGGGAGAACTGCATTCTGAAAAACTTAAAGGTCAACTATGCACGTGACACTGTTCAGGCAACTTCGGAAAAACCCTGAAAATAACACCTGCCGAGAAGTATTTTTCCGGAAAAAATCTGACACGTGGGTTTTGCTCGTGCTTCAATGCTGAACAAACCTAGTTCGTTTGATTTTCAAATCTGTGACTTTTTCGGAACAATCCCTAAAAATAGGGGCAACAAGTATACTGTTTCTGGGAAATTTCAAGAGATGGGTTTTGTTGAAAATTTGTGCTGATCATACCCAATTGGCCAGATCTATGATTGCCTGGTGTTTTCTATGACATGCAAGAAGTTTACGACAAGAAGAGAGGAAGAAAACAAGAAGAAGATTGGAAGTTATTTTCCGCCCTTCTGTAAAAATATGCCTCTGGATGCAACCTCTGAGAAATTATCCTTTTGTGCAACTGATCTGAACGGTCAAAACCGCTTTGTCAGATCTTGAAAAGACGTCTTGGAGAGCAAATTGCTGTTTTAGCCTTCATTTTGCAAAGAAAGATAATGAAATATGATGCCTAGGCTTGATATATAATGATTCAAGTTTGAATGCATCAAGTTTGGGCCCCAACTCATGATTGAGGAGTGATTTGGCTTGATCTGCAGTTCCCGGGAGTGATTTCCACTGATTGTGCGACGTTTTCGACATGAGAAGCCTTCAAAATATCTAATTCAAGTCAATAGATCTTGCTTTGACCTTTTAGGCGTACTTTTGAGGAGTTGAAGTTATTTTCATTCTTTTTTTATGGTGAAGTGCCTCTATTGAATCTTCGTTCTCGGTTGCTTTGTTGATCTTGAGCTGTTGTTGATGGATCCATTGGTGAGATGGAACAACCCTGATTAAGTGTGTCTGGAAGTTGCAAAGCTCAAAGATTGAATCTGATGTCTTCAATTCAAGGGCGTCTTTTCTCAGCAGGGGCGCTTTTAGCCTCAGTCAATTTCTTGACTGTTCTTCAATTTTACCATTTTGACCCTTCGTACTTTGATATGATATCACTACTGATTGATGAGCCTGATGATCTCGCTGAAATGTGGGATGAATAATGATGCAGAGCAGGGGATGGTAGTAGGCAATTGATGCCATATTTCACAACAATGATTTCATTCCTCTCAAGGTAATGCTCAAATACTCCACGTTTAATAGACACCCTTGGTTACACACTTGACTACAAACCCAAATAAGGCACCTATGCTTTAAACACTTCCAACACTTGAGACATCTTAGACAATGTTAAAATAACATGTTCAGACCAACAATGACTCACAAGAACTTAAGTTTCCCAAACTACTTGGCATTTCTTTACAAACAGACCTTAACCCTTGTAGTACTCCAAAATGGCAAAAGTTGGCACAACTTTCAAAAGAGACTTGACACCCAAATTACAAACACAAATTCAGATACCTTTTTCACCATTTACAAACATATCTAGATTTCAAGTATAGTTGCTTTGGAAGGAAAAGGCTTAAAATTGACTATCCTAGTCTCTAGGCCTAATTGCTTGAACAAACTTGGTAGCAGCAAATTGTGGTTTTTTGGCCATAATTTTCACTGCAGACATGATATCAAGAATATAAACATAGTTTTAGATACCCATTTGGGATTTATACAACATACTTCAAAATCAAGGGTGGTCACTTTGTACGGAACCCTACAAAAATTGGTTTTTTTGCTCATTATTACCTTAACTAGGGTTTCAGACCTGTTTGTAGTAAAATGGACATAACTCCCTCAAAACACAATGAAATTGAGTGCAACAAAAAACAGTAGAAAGTAGATTCAATTATCTTTCATTTCCAATTGGTTTCACACCTTGAAATGATCGTACAGGTACATATCATTCATCAGAACAGGGAAAAACGTTGTAAAATGCAAAAAACAGAAAATGTTTTATTAATCCAACTTCAAGATTTTCAATAACCACCATCTCCCCCCCTTGGCTTCGACCCTCTAAGGCTTATTTAAATATGTACCAATGGTTCTCAACTATTTTTTCGGGTTACAACTGTCCATTTTCTCTCATTTACAACTTATGGCTTCACATTCCTTGTGTTTACAACTTTGACAACATTTGTGCAACTTTTTACAAGTTTTGCATCTAGACTCTAACCAACGACCAAGACCACTAATTGGACCCCAAAAAACATGAAATGGTCTTTCTAGACCTTATTACATGGAAGAACATCAAACAAAACAAAAATGCTAATTTTGAACCTACTAAACCTAGGGGTGCTCCTACACCAGATAACTAGCTCAGCATTGGAAAGGATGACTTGCTTCGTGAAGCGTGAGGGTCGTTTTAGTTATTTCCAAAGCAAGGGCGCCCCTAGCTTGTAGAGGCACTTTTGGCTTTTGGACTTGTTATTTCCATGTTGCAAACCTTCACAAACTGTCCCAGTTCGATCTCTGTCGTCAGATGTCTTATTTGTTTGTTGTTTTTGCTGACGGTGTTGTTGTAAAGATTGATCAAAATGGGGGTCATCTTGGAGGTCACCATGCTTGCAGACTACATTTGATTGTGCAAAAAGGTGGGCGCCTTTTCTCAACAGGGGCGCTTTTTCTCAACATTTAGCCAATTTCTTCATATTCATCATTCAGCTTCCACCTGTGGTGTTTTTTGCTTGATCTTTGCCTCTGATTTCTTGACAAGTCTTGTGAACATGCAGTTGGATTGATCGCGAAGTTGAGAGAGAGCTGGACAAATGCCTTGTAGAAAGCAGCTGTTGAAAACTTCATTAGGTGACTCAAATTCAGGGGCGCCCTTGGCCAGCAGGGGTGCTTTTGTCTTGATATGCTCTGATCTACCTTCCATTTTGCATGCTCTTACGATCAACAGTCACTATCGTTTGATGTGTCTTACAGGCTGGCTAACAGGTTCATTGCAAGGCTGAGCTAATGCTGGAGAGATCACCTGAAGACGAGTTCATCCAAAAGTGACATTTGGATTTAGTTCAAGGGCGCCTTTTCTCATGTGTAACTGCAGTGCCTCCTTGGTAGCAAGGCGTGCCTTTTCCAGAGTTAGTCAATTTTTGGTATTTTCCAATTTTGAAAATCCCCTTCGTGAGATAGCATCTTTTTGGAGTATTTCGGCCATGGTTTCTTCGTTGAAGCTTAGCTTTCAATACCTGGTATTGGCCATTCTGCCATTAATGGCTGCGAAGGTCCTAGCTTTCTTCCTGAAAAATAAAAATAGACCCACCAGAGTAAAACCAAATTTTTGGTGATTTTGACTTGACCAGTGTGATCATGAAGTCAATTCATCCTATCAAAATTATTTTCAATGAATTTTGGCAAGGTCCTATTTTTAGGGGTTTTCCTAAAAACATGGGGGGTTTGAAAACCCTAATTTTCAAATTTTTAGAATTTTGCAGGTATCTTCCATGACACAAACCCACAAAAACCTTATGTTTTGTTTGACCTAAAACATACTTTTGACAACATTTTTACATGATCTAGATCATTTTAACAAAAATGCCTCTTTGAAGCAAAAATTTATTTTGGGTATAACAACCTTGTAGACCCATTTGCAGCCAATGGGTTTCTTCCCTGCCACAAGATCTGACAGAACCCATGCGTTGTTCTTCAAAAGACTATGACGCTCAAAATCCATAGCCTTTTCCGATTCAGGTTTACCCTTGGCCTCCGAATACTGCTGGGGCTCATAAACACTTTGAATGTTGGCCATAAGAGTAAAGTTTACTGTGTTCTTTTTGCTCTTGCCTCTAGACGATCGTCCCTCAACAAGCTCATCATCATGAACATCACCAATGAGCTTCGCCCACCACTTTGGACGAGGAGGAGATGTATCGGCTTCCAAATCATAATGAGCATCATGATGACTTGGGCTACTTGGAATAATACCATTTGGATGCTGATCTAGATTATCTTGAGGAAAATCTACTGATACGGAATCTTTCCTAGGAAATTCCACAATGTTAGACTCATCAGAGTCCCTCCCTGTTGGTAGAGGATCTTTTCTGGATGCTGATCTAGATTATCCTGAGGAAAATCTATTGATACAGAATCTTGCCTAGGAAATTCCACAATGTTAGACTCATCAGAGTCCCTCCCTGCTGGTAGAGGATCTTTTCTAGGAGATTCTACAATGTCTGAGACGTCAAAGCATTAGAATCCCTCCCTTTAGGTGGAGCTATTGAAAGCTTAGCTCCCAAATCCTTGGTTTTCAAAAACGGATTGCTAGGACTCTTGATGGGAGAAGGGAGCAAAAAGGGCCCACCTTCCTCATCAAACACCACATCCCTATTGAATGTCAAACGGTCAGTAGCCACATCAATCAACCGATAGGCCTTGTGATTGTCATTGTATCCTGTTAGCATCAACTTTTGACTCTTGGAATCCAAACATATGTATTCTAACCAAAAGCCCTAAGGTGGGTGATTTTTGGTTTCCTCCTAGACCGGTTAAGAATGTATACAACAGTATACACTGCCTCAACCCAAAATTTCTTGGGAACATTCTTGTTCTCCAACACACAGCAGGCCATTTCCATGATGGTGCGATTCCTCCGCTTAACAACACCATTTTGCTGAGGGGTATAGGGTGTGGTAAGCTGGCGTCTAATGCCGTGTTTTGCATAGAAGTCGGTGAACTAGTTGAAACAAAACTCACCCCCATTATCTATCCTGAGAGTGATGATTTGACATCTAGATTCTTTTTCAATTAATGCTTTGAACTTTTGAAATTCATTAAATACTTGTGACTTCACCTTGAGAAAATACACCCACATTTTCCTACTAAAATCGTCAATAAACAAGAGGAAATACTTGACACCAGTGACTGATGCAGTATTCATTAGTCCACAAACATCTACATGAACCAGCTGTAGAACCTTGGATGCTCTCCAAGATTTTCCATCTGAAAATGGAGTACAATGCTGCTTCCCTGCTTGGCAAGCTCTGCAAACACCATGTGTCTATTGCTAAATCTTAGGTAAGCCTTCTACCAAATTCTCCCGAGCCAACTGAGAGAGGTAGGCAATGTTGAGATGCCCATACCGTTGATGCCAAAGAGTGCTGATAGATGAACTCCTCGCAACCAGCGCATGCTCTAGAGGATCTCCAGTATCAAACAACTGATACAAACCATGATCCTCGAGCTCGACTGCCATAGTTTTCTTGGACTCCTTATCAACAATTCGACACTTGTGTGAACTGAAAATGATGTCCAACTTTGGACTGTGTCGCATAATTTGACTCATCGAGAGCAAGATTAAGCTCCATGCTTGACACATAGTATACATTGAGAAATATTAAATTTCTCCCACGAGATGTGATCTAGACATTACCCTTGCCGATGATTGTATACTCTTCGCTACCACCAAAGATGTCGAAATTGAAGCAAGCCATATACTCAGTGAACCAATCTCCTATTTGTAAAATGCCAAGAGGCTCTAGAATCGATGTACCATGTAGATGATTTGACACGATCTGCTGGTCGTTTGGCCATCAATGCATAAGAGGTAGATGCTTGGTCAAATTGCATAGATTTTTTCAGAAAAAATCTTCAAAAAACTCTGAAAAAGTAGGATTTTTTTAGAAAAAATCTTCAAAAAACTTCTAAAAAAGCAAGATCTTTTTAGAAAATATCTTTAAAAAGCTTCTGAAAAAGCAAGATTTTTTCAAAAATCTTCAAAAAGCTTATAAAAAAGCAATTTTTTTTGAGGAGAAACCTTGAAAAAAGCTCTAAAAAAGCAAGATTTTTTCAGAAAAAATCTTCAAAAACTTTTCAGAAAAAATCTTCAAAAACTTTTCAGAACACCTCAGAAATTCATCAAAAAATCTGGAAAATTAGACCACAAATCTTTGAACGGTAAAACCCTATGTTGCCCATAGAAACCCGAAAAAATCTGTCAAAACCCAGAAAAAGATAGGTTGCTGCCTTCAAACAAACATACACCTGTCACTGAAAATCTGCAAAAATCTGCTAAAAATCTGCTCAGAAAAATCTGCTTCAAAAATCTTTCAAAACTTTCCCTTACAAACCCTCGATTTTTATTTAAAAAAAAGGGCAAAAAAAACTTTTGAAAATTTTCAAAAAATCTTTAGGTAATTAGCCACCAATTTTTAATTTTCAAAAATTTTGCCAAAAATGAGCCTATACTCTGATACTATGAAATGATAATTGATATTCAATATTCATTATATAGAAAGGAGAGGAAAACTCCTTATATAAAGAATTACAAGACGATGTTTCTAAAAAGAGACAATCGTTAACTAAAGCAAACTAAAACAAATAATAGAAAGTTACTAAAAGCTAACTAAAGCAAACTAAGTTAACTAAAAGTAAATTATTGACTAATCTCTGGGAGCTCTAGGAATTATTATGGTCTTGTTGATCTACATGCTTGTTTTATGTATAATTGCAATGTCATGGTTTTGTTCCTTGCTGCGTGAAATTTGTTGCTAGTTACAAATTATTTTTAAATCTAGGTTGTCATCATGTGAAAAAGTTGAGGATGAACAAGATTAAATTATAATAAATGACAAATGATTGCTTTTCTATGTGTTGGTCTATGTTCATTATTTATTTCTACCATGCTCTTTTTTAGTTAACCTTTAGGATTACTTGAAGAGGAAATATGGCTAAGAAAAAGTGAAATTCATCTTTGTATAAGTAGTTAATCATGATTTAGAAGTAAGATTGCAATAATTCTCTCTTGTATTGAAAATTGCATTATATATTTCTACATTATCATTAAAATAGAGATATATTTTTTAAAGTGGTTATCCCTTTAAATGTATAGTATAAACAACGTGATTATCAAGAGATAATTTCATTTTAGATTTTGATTGATCTTTGTAAATTAAACTATTGGATAATTTGTGAATAACCTTCACCCTACCTTCTCCATCAAGATTTGGAGTTAGATTTAATGTTGCTTTAAATTGTGAGCTAGCTATATGTGCACTTAAATGACCCTATTAATGTTATTACCACATATTTTTAAGTTGGTTGACAATAGTGATTTTAAATTTCAAACTAGGAACCTAAGAGACATGAAATTGCATGCATGAATTATGTAAGGGGTAAGAAGTGTGTGATTCATTGTCCTTTATTAAGTGGATGGCTATTGCTTTGTTTTTGATTAGATAAGCAGGGAAGGGCCCTGATCCCATACAAAGCTAACAAAGCAAAAACAACCCAATAGAATAGGCTGGAAAAACAGTAGCCAACCAGGAACAACAGAGGACTAAACCAGAGTTAGCAAACCAAAAGAACCATCAAGTATAGGCACGCAGGCTAGTATCCATGTTATCATCACGGCTTGCAAGCCACTTATCCAAACCAAAAACAATAACAACTAAACTAACAAGAGGCCATAGGTCATTAAACATAATCCAAATATTCTTAAGAACATTCTGCCAAGTCATAATAATCATATAATAAGCATATAAACTAAAGCAGTCCATGACTAAAACATCTAAACTAAAAGCCATACTAAAGAAGGCCCACATGCCATGATGTTTAAGACAAAACTAAAACATGAAGAAAAGAAAAAAACATTAAAAGTCTTTGATGAGACTTCAATTTCCCTGAAGATCTTCCACAACTCTTGTTTTTCTCCTTGTTCTCATTCTTTGTTGCTTTAGTCTTACCCAAAGACTTTCCTTTTTTCTTCTGCTGCTTCTTAATTTTGCCTTGCCCCGACACCGTTCCCATCACAACTTTTTTCATGATGCCATCAACAAACCACACTAATATTTTTGATAGCATCCTCCATTTCTGTAAACTTTTTAGAGCTGGTATCATCACCGAGATGCATTTCCACCTGGGTCAAGTGCTCGTTAAGGACCTCAATTTTAGAATCAAGGATATTTAAATCCCTATCATTACCACTATCCTGCAAAGGGGAGTTTTGCATAATAATGTCATTCTCTTTCTTAGTCATAGGGTTCACATTATTGACCTCAACTGCCTCATCCTCCCCATAATCTTTCTCCTTTCTGTCCTCATTCCCATCATCTCTGTCCATAGTGTAGTCCTCCTTCTGAAACTCCTCTTCCTCCATTTCTGGGTTGCTTTCCTCCTCGTCCTTTAATTCTTCATTCTCACCGAAACTATTAGGAATAAGTTCTTCCTTAGAGGTTTCCATATCCCCCTACTCAACCTCCTTATTAGCTTTTTATCTGTTTCCTTATCCTTAGAGGCAGCCTTTGCAAGCTAAACATACCTTTGTCCTCTAGAAAGAGCAGAACTACATGAGGGGTTTCCACTCTTTGGGCTAATCTCCTGATCATCAAAAATTGCGATAGTGAGGCCTTTCTTATTGGCCTCCTTTAGAGTCCACCTTGCTCTGTTTAGATGACCCAGGAAAGAGAGGGGAGACCTTGCGTTTTTTCGGGGTGACTTTTAGAAGATCATTAGTGAAAGGGTCGAGGGTGGCAGAGGGAGAAATTTTATTTTTAGCCTGTAGGAATTCTACCAGGGGAGTGGAGTTGGCTGTCCACAAGCTCAAGCCTAACAAAAGAAGTCGGGTGAGAGGTATTCTCTAAAAGATTGAGCGACAAGTTTCTTTGAGGGGTGGTGGCTAAAACAAACTTGTAAAGGGCCCTTATCAGACCCTAGTGCAAAGGGGGATTGGCTCCATTGTAATGCCCCCTTCTCATCAGTGAGTAGTGTAGTGGCTCGTCAGCCTATTCTGGAGGCTCGTAGGGTTGTCGAGGTAAAATTAGGGTTTCTTGTTGTTTGGAAATTTTTGGCATTTTTCTGAGGCTTTCATATGGAGTTTTAGATTTTGGTTTGCGGATTCTTTCTGGGTTTTCAGAAAGCTTTGCAATGATATGACATGCAAGTGAATTGGGCAACTTTTCAGAATTTACTATTTTTAGTAAGTTCTAATTTTAGCAGTGCTTCGGTTGGCAGCAACACAGTGAGCTTTCCTCTTTAGGCTGGGCAGTTGAGTATATTTGATTTGTGGCTTTGAGGTGCAGTTTTGGAGAATTTAATTATTTTAAGTCATTAACATTCTAAGTTCATTTTGGCCCCCTTGGCCTAATGTTATGACTTAATGTTGTTTTAAAGTGTGGCTCTCAAGGGTGGATGCCTCATGGAGCTGTTATCTAATATTTTGAAATGTTAATTGGCCCCCTTGCCTTGGATGCCTAGGAAAAGGTGATGAAGTTTATTTTAAAATTTAAAAATATTGCAAGATGGCTTGGGCGTCCTTTTTTGGATGTGAAATATGCCCCTTAGTTTTTTTTTCCTTTGAAATTTCACCCCAACAAGCACCCGTTAAGGATTAGCTCAAAATCATAATCAGCTGAAAGTAACCTTCGCTGAGAATGTTCACCAAGATCCTATTGAAGGCGAGGTGATAGCATATGAGAAGGGATCGTTAGCAACAACTGAATTGAATTACAAGCTGGAAATGAGGCAGGCGGAGAACCGACCATGAAGATTCCACGCTACCACTTATTCAGTGGGGGGAAAGATATTACAATGAAGAACAATATCATAATTTTATTTGTGACTTCTTAGATCTGCCCTCTAAACTGCTCACAAATCTGCCATACATCCACTCATAAATTTGCAATATAGTCCTCAATAACTCTGCTCATAAAAACACCATGATCTTGCTTTTATTTTTCTTTTCTTGTCATAAAATCATTGCTATAAATTTGCTCACATGTCTCATAAATCTGCTCAAATAGCCTTTTGTTTCTGCTCTTCATATAAATAATATTCCTTGAATTGATTGCCTTTAACCCTCTCACAACCTTCTATTTATACTTGCCAATCTTGTCTCTTCACCCAAGAGGGGTGACTCTCCAAGGGGGGGTCAGCCCACTAAAAAATAATTTTTATTTATTTTATATTTTATTTCCCAAAATTTGGGCGCAGCTTTCTAGGGGGGGGTCGTCCCTTTTTTAAAAGTAAATTTAAGGAAGGAGTTGGAAAAATCGAATAATCAATTAAAACAAAGCATGGAAGTCGAAAAGAGCTCTTAAATTCTAGAAGATATTATAAACTCCCAAAGATCACCTTTTATCAAGATAGGTCTTGGTTTTGAAGAAAAACAAAAGAGAATCAAAGAAGGCTCAAGCTCTAAGGCTACAAAGTTACTGAAGCAGACAAATGAAGAAAAGTCCACAAGTTATGCAAATGTGCTCAAAGGCTCCAACAATGGTGGTAATTCAAAGAAGAGAGAGTAATGTTACTCAGAAAATTTGTATTCCTAACAAAGGTAACAATGAAGATTTCAGAAGACCATTTCCCCAAAGGCAAGCGCAAATGAACAGGTCTCAACATTCATTTTATGGTTATTGTTTCTTTTGCAATAAGTTTGATCATAAGGCAGTGGATTGTAGCGCTCGTGCAAGGAGGGATTTGGGTTTTGTAAAAAGGACTTATAATTCATTTGCTCCTCTAATGGACTATAACATCATGTGCTACAAGTGCAATAATTTTTGTCATACAACGCGTTCTTCACATGATAGGGGATAAAAGCAAGTTCCTCACTTTGAAGGAAATAAATGGAGGGAGTGTAAAGTTTGGAGACAATGCTACAACAAGGATCACAGGAAAATGCACTAATAGTTTCGACAATGGAAAGACAAAGACCGAAAATGTATTATATGTTGAAGGGTTGAAGCATAATCTTCTTAGTGTGAGTTAACTGTGTGATCAAGGGCACACTCACATGTCATCTAAGTGGTTGTGAAATTAAAAAAAAACAAGAATAGGGAAATTTGTTGCATATGCTAATAGAATTGCAAACAATTTCTATACTCTTAGTGAAGTCAAAGGAGAAAAGTGTTGCATGGCACAAGAATATGAGAGCTGGTTGTGGCACAAAAGGATGGGACATTTGAACTTCGATAACATTGTGAAAATTAGCCATAAGAAAGCCGTAAGGGACATGCCGAAAATAGCAAAGCCGTATATACGATCTGCAAACAATGCCAGTTTGGAAAACAAGCAAGGTTGAGTTTTAAATCAAAGGAGTACTCTACATCAAAGCCTTTGGAACTTATACATACAGACTTGTGTAGGCCAACAAGGACAAAAAATTTACAAGGGGAGAGCTATTTCATGTTATTAAATGATGATTATTCTAGGATAACTTGAATTACCTTTCTAAAAGAAAAATTGGAGGCTCTTGAGAGGTTTAAGACATTTAAAGCTTTGGTAGAGAATGAAACTGGGTTAAGAATTCTGTGAAAAGCATTGAATAAGAACAGCTGCAAGAACACAACAAAATGGAGTTGTTGAGAGGAAGAATAGAATAATGCAAGGAATGGAAAGAGCCATGTTAAATGAGTCCAAGCTTATTGAAACCTTTTGGAGAGAAGCAGTGCATACGATAGTCTATGTTCTAAATCGAGCACAAATTAGGGTGAACAATAACAAAACACCATATGAACTTTGGAAGGGAAGACCTATATGAGTGAAGTACTCTAAAGTGTTCAGAAACAAATGTTATATCAGGTGAGATGATGAAGATCTGGGAAAATTTGATTCTAGATATGATGAGGGTATCTTCCTTGGATACTTTACAAGAAGCAAGGCCTATAGATGCTACCAAAAAAGACTACACAAAATTGTTGAAAGTGCAAATGTGAGAGTTGATGAAGAAAGGCATTAGAAGGAAATATCACAAGAAGCCGACTATCAAAAGGAAGATAATGTCAAATAAGTAGAGGAAGAAGTTGAACAAAGAAATCCAATGACACCATCAAGAGCACCGCCCAAGACACCATCTAGATTCGTTCAAAAGAATCATCTAGAAAATCTAATCATTTTTTATAGATATACAAAAATTCAGATGAGGAGAATAGCTAGTACATTTGAACATGCAAACTTGTGTTTTCTCTCTAAAGTGGAACCTAATCTGAGTCTTGAAGAAGCCAAAGAAAAGTATTGGGTAAAGGCTATGGAAGAAGAATTGAATCAAATAGAGAAAAATGAGACTTGGAAACTTGTCCCAAGACCTAAGGATAAAAATGTTATCGGTACTAAATGCGTTTTTAGGAACAAGTTGAATGGGGATGACCAACTAGTCAAGAACAAAGCAAGGCTTGTATGCAAGGGTTATGCTCAAGTTGAGGGGATTTATTTCAAGGAGACATTTGCCCTTGTTGCTTGTCTTGAGGCTATAAGGATGTTTTTAGCTCTTGCAAGTTTCAAGAATTTCAAAGTCTAATAGATGGATGTGAAGTCAGCTTTTCTAAATGGAAACCTAGGAGAAGTGTATATTGAACAACCTGATGGATTCATTCTAACAAAAAATTGGGACTATGTTTGCAAGCTAAAGAAAAAAATTTATGGGTTGAAACAAGCCCCTAGGGCTTGGTACTCAAGACTAGACAAGTATCTACAACAGCAAGGTTTCGAAAGAGGTATTGCGGACAACAATTTGTAGATCAAAAATGAAGGAGATGACCTATTGATTGTTGTGGTCTATGTGGACGATATCATTTTTGGAGGTAGCAGTCACAAGATGTGCCAAGAGTTTGCTATGGCCATGTAGGAGTTTTAAATGTCTATGCTTGGTGAGTTGTCTTTCTTTCTCGGGTTGCAAATTTCCCAATCAGATAAGGGGATATTCGTTTCACAAACCAAGTATATTAAGGAAATGTTGAAGAAACTTAAGATGGAGGACTGCAATTTGGTGAGCATTCCCATGGTTACTGGATGCAAATTGAGTAAGGATGATGAATCTCCTAAGGTGAACCAAACTCTATACAGGTCTATGATTCGAAGCTTTTGTTTGTGACAACTACAAGACCTGATATTATGCAAGTAGTTGGTTTGGTGGCAGGGTTTCAGGCAACACCAAAGGAAACATATGTGCAAGAAGTGAAGAGAATATTCAAGTATTTAAAGGGCACTATGGATTTTGGATTGTGGTACCCAAGAGGTGAAGATTTCACCCTCACGACATACATGGATGTAGATTGGGTTGGTAGTATTGATGATAGAAAAAACACAAGTGGAGGTGCATTCTTTCTTGGCAACAAACTTGTATCATGGTTAACTAAGAAACATGAGTTAGTTTCCTTGTCCACAACAAAAGTGGAACATATTGCAGCAACTTCTTGTTGCACTCAAGTCCTTTGGATGAAGCAAACTTTGAAGGAAATCAAGGTTTAAATTTGATCATCCCATTTCCATATTTTGTGACAATACAAGTGTAATTAACATATTGGAAAACATAGTAATGCACTCCGAGACGGAGCATATTCCAGTCAAATATCATTTCCTAAAAGAGCAAGTGGTTGATCAACAAGTGAAGCTGGAGTATGTTGCTACAAAAGAACAGATTGCAGATATTTTCTTGAAGCCACTTCCAAACGAAACTTTTGAGTACCTGAGGGAGAAATTGGGAGTGATATCACTCTCATCTAGTCACTAAGTTTGTCAAAAGAAGCATGTGTTCAAAGGGAGCTATTCATTGCATTATCTTTCAGCCTTGGGATGCCTTTGCGATTGATGTCAACGAGGGAGAAGTAGAGTAAGGGGGAGCATGTCAGTCAAGGGGAGCATTTCAGTTAGGGGGAGACGTATGGTTTTGTTGCATTCCAAGATTACTTCTTAGTAGGGTTGCCATCAATTACATAGGGGGATATTGTTGGAAAAGTTATTGTCATTGATGTCAAAGGTGATGGCCAATCCAAGAATCTATGTTTGGTGCCCAAAATAATTATAAATAAAAATTGTATGCAATGTGAGCCAACCTCTTTTTTGTGGAACCCAAGTTAGTAGGATTTAAAAGTTAAAAATAAAAAATAAATTGAATTGAGTGACTTGCAAAAGGTTAGGGCAAAGCATGCAATATACAAGAATATATTTAACTATAAGTGAAATAATCTAACAAAGCAAGCATTGGCTAAATAGAGTTTTGGTGCATTGGCCTCCTTGAAGTTGGTTAAGTGATACCAGGTCTTGGGAGGAAGTTGCTAAGGTGATATTCTAGTGTACAGGGATTCCTAGAAGAAAGGAATATATGGATTTTCAGCTGCATTGTAAGAAGATCTATGCTATCTATTTGTAGCAGATGCAACAATTTGCTTTGAGAACATTGAGAGTTTGAATGCAAGAATGATAAGTGTGGAAGTAGGAGTGTGAGAGTTGTATTTACTAATGCATGATTGATCTTTTATGAATTGCTCATATGGAAGGTTTAATCTAGTATCCAAATTATACTCTTCCAAACACCTAAAAAGGTGTATAGGAGATAGTTTTTGCCATAGTTAAACTTGTTGGGCATGATTATTTATGAGATGGGGCTAAAGTGACATATTTGATTGGGTTTGAAAACATCGTCTTAGAAAAAATGGCATGGAAATGGTTGGAAGGGACCAAATAGGAAAATGTAATTTGGGGGTATGATGTAGAGATGTGGAATTGAGATGAATAAGACTTATTAGGTGATCTAAGGCACCGAAAGTGCTCTAAGGCTAAGGATCATAAAAAATGTTATGTGGTGGAAGGCTAGTGTGCCAAAACTTTCATGCAAACAAGTTAGTAACCATTTTTGATATGTACACATTGGTGGTTTCACAACTAGTACTTAGTACTTGAAGGAGCACCAAGATCAATTTGATCTTGCTAGACACCATTTGGTCAAGGTAGCAAAATGGAGGAAGAGGTATGTTGATTTAAATAAGAGGCTATTGGAGTACCAAGCAGGTGACATGTTGTTGAGGATGGATGTAGAATAATTCTGAAATATTCCGAACCAATTTTTTCAATTTTTGATTACAATAAGCAATGCAACACACATCCATTAGGGTTAGCACTTAAACCAAAACGATGCGGAATTCAACTCTAACCAAGAATGTACACCAGGATCCCGAGTTGGGCAAGGTGTGAGTATATGGTCAGAGGATCTCAATGCATGCTGAAAGAGTAACTCTAACCAAGAATGTGTCCAAGGTGGACGAACATATGGTTAGAGGATCCCTACCAACTACAATTGCTAAAAGTAAATTCGACGCCAAGGATGTTCTTTCCAACCCAAAATGGGAATGGAGCTACCATATGGCGGAGATGCTAAAACTATAATGCAATTCAAAACGTAAATAGGCGGCAAGCCAGCCTCTTCCACTTATTCAGTGGGTATTACAAAAGCATGAAGAGATAGATTAAGAAGTGCTGATAGTACTTCTGCTTAGCTTACAATTGTAATAGAGAGTGCCTGCAAGAACAAGGTGAGAAGCTCTCCAATGCTGCAATTAAGAATATGATCTCCACAAAGCTTAATATGACTTTCTAATCACCAACCCTTCACCAAAATGCAAATTCCTAAATCTGATATGACAGACCAGCAACTTAAAATGCATAACCCGCAACTCTAGATTCCACTAAAATGCACTTTACTCACTCAAAACTCACTCAAATCACATGAGACTAAATGCATAGTGTTCCTAAGATGATGGCGCCCCATAATGAACCATAAAACAGACCCAAACTGCTGTATATCTTTTTGCACGAAATTGAAGACAAGTATAGAAAGGTACGGCCCTCTAAGAAGGGCAATTTCCTTCTAGAAAAATCAGCTCTTAATTAAAAAATCTGAAACTTGTCAAACATGTTCGCCCCTAGCTTAGAAACTCAATGGATCACTACCCAAAACAAGAACATTTTTATTTTCTGATGTATGAGCAAAAACATCTTCCAGCTACACTGAATCAGCAACTCCAGAGATTGATATAAAATGCAAGAAACTGAACTACAAAGCAAACCTCACTACAAAATCCACTCATCAACAAGCTAACATCTCCACTAGTTGCTATCTTTCAAGCAAGAAGTCAAGCCAAGGCTAGGAGGCATACATTCCTTGAAGCAATCCCAGTACCATTTCGGCAGCATAACATTACTGAAGTCATAAGATATCCAACTGAAGAGCAAAGGCCAAATTTTATAAGCTTGAGAGGAATCTTCTAGAAGCATCAAGAAGGCGCCCTAATTTTCAAATTTGAATTTGTTCATTTTCCCTCCTTGGATGGCGTCCCTTTTCTCAAAGCTTTATTTTTGACTTTATTTTAAATCAATTCTCTCAACAAGGTTGGTGTCCCTTTTCCAAGCAAGATTTTAGACCTTTGAAAATATTAAATCACCTCAATGAGGCGTCCACCCATGAAGACCACCTTTTAGAACAACTTGAAGTGATGAAGCTAGGCCAAGGGGTCAACTTTAAAATATAACATTATTTGAATTAATTGAACTTATCTCTCCAAAATGCATCCCAAGGCCAAAAATGATCAAACCAACTGAACTGGCTGAAGAAGAGAGCCAACTGCACTGAAAACCACAGGACCACTGCCAGAAATAGAATTTACTAAAAATAGTAAATTCCAGAAGATGCTCGGATTGCACAGCAAGTCATATCACTGCGAAGCTCTCTGAAAACCCAAAAAGAATCCGCAAGTCAATCGCCAAATTTCGAGCAACAACAACCTTCAAAACGGGAAACCCTAATTTTACCCTCCGAGTAGCCTACGGGTCTCCGGAATAGGCCAATGGTCAACTGAATTCATCACACTTGAGAAGGGGACATTACAAATTCAAACCTCCCACAAGGCATGAATATTTTTCTAACAAGTCAATTTGATGCGTGATATGAGATTGTTGGCATGGTTAGCATAGTCTCATCTACAGGTTGCCTTGACATATGCTAGTGTTGGAATTATTGTCATTGATGTCAAAACGATTGTTGGCAAGCATACTGTCAAGGGAGATTGTTAGATCTTGTCATTGATGTCAAAGTGATTGTTGGAAAGCATATTATCAAGGGAGATTGTTAGATCTTGCCATTGATGTCAGAGGATAGTTTCATATTGCTGCTGTCAAAGAAGACCTTACCTTAACAGATATGCAAGACAACTTTAAGTTTATGATATGTGTTGATTGCTGGCCGACCACCTTTGCAAGGAAGATATAATGCTAATGTTAATGCAAATGTATTATGAAGGCTGGCCCTCTATCCTAGCGCTCATTTGGAAAGATTAATTAAAATGTATTATTCTTTATATGGCTGACTCATTATAAGGGAGATTAAATTAAGATGAATTTGTTTATTTATGAGGCCTACCCTTTTAGGGAAGAGTCACCTCCCTTGTGAAAGGACATGTGAGGAGGTATATAAGAAAGATAGAATGGGAGTTAGAAACATAAATTTTTCAATGTAATATCACATGAATAAAAGCAGATCTACAGCAGTCTAGAACAGATTTTGTGTGGTGGAACGAGAGAATATTTGAGCAGACTTATGTAAAGAATAAGAACAGATTTTGGAGCAGACTTATGTAGAGGATAAGAGCAGATTTTGGAGCAGACCCTTGAAGCATACTGGAGAGAATATTTGAGCAGACTTGTGTAGAGTGGAGTGTTGAAGATAAATCATATACACCAGCAGAGATATGAGTTTATATGTGCATATTTAAAATAAGTATATGCAGATCCAAAAAGGTATATGCAGATCTGAAAGGAGTACGAGTATGCAGATTTGAAAGAGGAATATGCGGATTTGAAAGGGAGTATATATAGACTTGCAAAGGAAAGTATATGAAGGGGAATTTGTGCAGAAGAGGTTGGTGTCTTCCAAAAAGAGATTGGTGTCTCTTGCTGAATTGGTGCTCAGTTGTGGGGATTAGTGTCTCTAGTAGGTTGGTGCCTACAAATCTTGAAGTGGGGATTGATGTCTCCGATGGGTTGGTGCCTACGAAGATTGTAAGTTTTATATAAGCAATATTTTTCCGTGGTTTTCTCTTGTAAGGGTTTCCACATAAATCGTGTGTTCTTATGTTGCATAATTGTTTAATCTTGTGTTATTGGTATTGCTATGGTTGTTAAGTTTTGAAAAGTAAAAGTTGTCTTATATTGATTCACCTGCTCTCCCCCCCCCCTCTTAGTATAAGTGTGTGCTCATCAGCTAGTTCATACCATCATTCATGTGAGGTAGTTGTGCCCCTTACGTGAAGACAAGGAGGACTCAAGTAGTCATTTGAGTCAAGTGTCATCCAATATCATTGACATTTTGTATAAATAGGTTGATAGAGTATTGGTCATGAGGATAATCTTAGGGAGTTCCTGGTGAGCTCTTTGGATTGATCACCCTCTTATGGCAGTTGGGAGAGGCCAAAGACTTTATGGAAGTATCAAGAAAAGTTATTCGATTTCTCGAAAGAGAACCCCAACCTCAAAATCTAATTTGCTTGCAAGGAGGAGGAGATCTCCCATGTCAAATTGCGTTGCACATTGGTGTTGGAGTAATTGCTAAAATAGGGTGAGGTAGGATATGTGGGAGAAATAGTACCCCCCACTGCCAACGTGTGTTTTCCAAAAATTTTCAAGTCACCTAAAATGAATCAAAGAATTCTTACAGTGAAGAGAAGAGTTATCTTGAAGATGGATAAATTTCAAGTTGTCATTGGGACATGGAGGAAGTTTAATGTAGTGGAGTAGCTTGACATTCATGCAGTGGTTGCCTTTGTGGAGGGGGAGCTATAGGAGCTGTCTTTTGGTCTTTATAGTGTGTAATGTCCCTTCCTTAGGCAGCTCAGACTAGCTGAGGTTGGCCTACTATTAGGGTTCCTGTAGGTCAGCAGTATGGTTAGGGGACCCAACTGAGGGATGCAGAGCCTAGTCGGGAGCTTTACGAGCCTTTCAAGTTGGAGTTCAATTGTTGAATCCAGGGATAAATTGAAAATATTAAAGTTTGCTTTAATGGAATAGTAAAAGTGAATAGTAACAGAGAATTATAAAGTGAATAGTGAAAAGTGCCCCCATCCTAGTGATTCAAAGTTGGTTTTAAAAAGTGGCCTTTCTTTTGATGAGGAAAAGACCCTTGAAGAGGAATATTTTATTATCTTTTATAAAAAAGCTCATGGGAGGCTATAAAGTGAATTTTGGGCTTCTATTTTGGCATTCATTTGTCATTTTTCATATCAACACTTGCAGGTTTGAGCTCTGGAGAAGGGTTTCAGCTTGGTTTCAGTCTTCAGGGAACAAAAACTCCCAAGGGCTATAGTGAATTGGACGAGAACCCAGGTCACCTTTGAGGAAGACCTACCTTGGGTCTTTGTTTGGGCTTCATTGGAGGAGTTTCAAGTGTTTAATTTTCAAACTTGAGTTTGCAACAGTGTTATATCAGCATATTTTTTCAGATCAGGTGCAGCCATTGATAGGTCGAGTCTCAACCAGGCCAATACTATCACATATTTGCATTCCACTTGTTGGGTGTACTATTTTGGCATTATTGAAGGAAGATTTTAGTTAGAGTTTCAGAGAATTTACTAGCAGTAGGCAGCTAGGGTTGTAGAGGTCAGATTTATTGATTTTAGAGACTGTTTGGACTAGCCGTACCATCCTAAGGGGCAGCTGTACCATCTTGTGATGCTGCTAGGGTTTGGACAATGTATTGGAGAGCCTGATCTGATTTATAATTCTGTACTTATTTGGAATTCCATCAATAAATTCATGTGCAAGATAGCATTGGACTCCGGGTATGACTAAACGATGAATGGTGTTCCTAAATCTTTAGTTTTACAATTTTATGCATTGCTTTTGAAAAAAAAAATCAGAATTCAGTAATTTATTTCAGTCATACATATGCTCGCACTCGAGTTGAAAGTCCATCTATTGCAATTAATTAATTGGCAAACTCCAAAATCAATCATTGGCAATAAAACGTATTCAAAAACAAAACAAAAACATTCCTATTCACTGGTCAAAGATTTTGAGAAAGACAAAAATCAGTAAATTGGATTAGGTTGGGGTTGGGGATCTTTCATAGTGAACTTATTTTTTGGGGGGTAAACATTGGATCTTATTGACTAGTGAAGGAACATGTGTAGGGGGAGCAATCAAGTGGGAGTAGGGATACTATTAGTGGGTTTAAGAACAATGTTAGGGTCAACATAGTAGGTGGTAGAGCTTTGGGAAAGGAACTTGGTCCCATGAGTTGTTTGCACAAATAATGGATTGGAGAGTTTTTGTGACATTCAAAAGGGGATTGTTCTCTTATACTTTGATTGGGAAATATCAATGGACTACAATTGGGTGCACTAATGTAATATTCCCCCTTAATTTTTTCTGGATTTTATTAGCACAACACACTACTGTTTAGCGTTAGCTCCAAATGATAACCAACAAGAATAGTAATCCTTCACCTTTTGATCACCAAGATCCCAATGTGGGCGAGGTGAGAGCATACGGTATTGGGGATTGTTAGCAACTGGAAATGAAATACAAAGTTGCTAGGCGGCTAGCCGACCATGAATGAAAGTAAATAGTGGAAATGCAAAGAGTAGGTGGATAACCGACCATAAAGCTTTACCACTTATTCAGTAGGAGCAAAGTTATTACAATTTGTAAGGTGGAAAGCCAACCATGATTCCACACTTCCACTTATTCAGTGCGGGGAAAATTAGTCAACAAGTGCTGAAAGTAAAGTAAGACTCAACCACTTCTTCAGTGGGAGTAATTACAAAATATTAAAGTGCAGAAATATAAATAGCTGTTAGTACTACTAAACTAGCTTTACAATGATAGCTTCAACTGCACAATAATGTAAAGATATATCATCAAGAACCTCAGTATGTTAGAGAATAATCCTGAGAAATATAGCATAAAAATAGAATTATATCAGATCTTATTAGAAACAGTAAACACAAAATCAAATTAGCAACATAAGAATTCACCAATTTACTCATAACTTCGCCAAACGGAGTCCGAATGACGAGAGACTAAAAGTAGATGAATCCTGGGAGCTAGGCGTTCAAATATAGTAGGAAGACACCTCCAAAATCTGCATCTGTCAGTGGCATGAATCTTGGTGCAGCCAAGAAGAATGGTACAGCTTCTAGGTGAGGTCGACCTCACTCCAAAAATTAGATACTTAGTATTAAAATCTGATTCTTTGCAAGAATGGATGCCCTACACAAAGACATAGCATGGGCCAGTACCCAGAACGAAATTAAATTCAATGGCGAAGCTACGGGTAGAAATTCGCTTCAGCCATACACTTCAACAGCAATATAAATAGATTATAAATCAGCAATCTGCCTGTAATAATGAGAAATAACAGATTATACAACAACAATCTCCTATAGCAATCAAGAATAAGCTCTATCTGCACTCCTGAGTGAAGCATGGTCTTCAATGGCCATCTAGGAAGCTATCGTTTCAAGCCCGAAGAATGGTGAAGTAAGGGTGCTAGGAGGGATCTCCTCGAAGCGGCTCTCAATTCAATTCAGCAGCATAATGTGTTCATAATTTCCAAAAGATACGAATGAAGGCACAAGGCATCATTAAATAAGCTTCAATGGGCAAATGAATCAACTGTAACTTCCAAGATCAAACCATTCAGTTTCCTCAAGGGGACGCCCATCTCCACAATGCATTTTTTTTTCAATATTAAAATTACTTTAATATTTCCTTCCTTGGCATCCAACTTAAAGAGCATTTAAAACATTAACAAAAATATCAATTTCTCACTTGGATGTCCACTTAAAGGCCCACACTTTAAAACAACTTAAAGTCATTGACTAGGCATGGGGTCCAAAAGCCACAACTGAAAATTGACTAAGTTATTAAAACCTAGCTCCAAGAGGAAAGAAGAAGCCAATGCCCAAACTGATCAACCTCAGTGCCCAAAATGGAATGAAGAATTGGAAATGACTATGTTGCTGCTAGAATGACATTGCTATAAAGAGAACTTACCAAAAATAGCAAACTCCTATTAATAGTAAGTGCATGCAAACTTCGTTTGAGCAACAATTGAGCAATAATCATAACTTACTAAAAATAGTAAGTGCTTGGAAAGGTTGATGGATTCAGATGAATGTCATATCACCCTGGAGATCTCTGAAAACCTAGAAAAACCTAGAAACCTTTCCTGCATGCAAAGTACCAGAGAGAAATGCATGTCATTTTTTCAACACCCATGTTACCTTACCCTAAAGCTCTCCAAAAACCCAAAAAGCTCCAAAGAACAGATTGCCAAAAAGATTGCATGCGAGCCACCAAAAACCAAGCTGAAACCTCCTACAAAATAGGAAACCCTAATTTGCACTTCTGATTAGCCTAGGGATTTCCAAAAATAGGCTATCAGTCCACAAAGAGATCAATGCTGAGAAAGGAACATTACAACTAAGAATTGTGTATATTAGCTACGAATCGTTTCTCTCTACTGTAATTACTAGTATACCTATGTTTGAGTCCGAATTAGTCCGTTAAGGGTTGGGTAGATTTGTTAGGGGTTAGTTATCTATTGTAACTATCTGAGTATTTTCCCTTTTGCAATAAAAGAATAGATAGTTCTTCCTGCCTCTTTGTCATTGCAATTTTGATGTGCATGTGTGCTGTCTTTAATTGAACCAGCCCTTAACATTGCAAGTTTTGGTGCCTACTCTTGTTCGTGCAAGGATTTCTGGTGATGGAAGAGAGGTAGACCGTCCCTTAAAATAGGTCTTACCTCTTGAGAGAACTTATTAAGAGTTACAAATGCCACAGATTCCTTGTGACACTTTTGATTGTAGCTTCAAAAGGATGTTTTTCGGGGATCCTTTTGCTAGATTTGGACTAGTTTGATCAGCTAGAGTTAATGCCTGAGCCGGGAGCCCTATTCAGATCATGCCCATATATGCCTCCATTAGATTTTTTGATTCCATTTATCTCCTGGTCAAAACATTTCTTTCCTTTCTAATTGCATGATGTGAAGGAGAGCAACAACCCAAGATATCCTTTTGAATTTATTCCATTCGTTCTTTCATTTATGTGCACTGTTACTGTCTAAGCAACAAACAAATATAGCTTGCATGCAGTGTGATAGTAATTCAATACTATTTGTTCTTTTATTTACATGCACTGTTGTTACTGTTGACTTATGTATTTTGCCCCCTGTCACAGGGGCATGGATTTCGGAAGGAGCTTGCAGAGATGCTAGCTGGTCTCAAGCCTCAATTTATTCGATTCCCAGGTACATTTGGTTGTAGCTTAGGATGTATGTGATATTTTACTTCAGGAATGATATTTATATCTTTAATCATTTGCATGCTTCCTAAACTCCAAGAAATCTATCATTTTTCATCAAAACATTCTCCAGAAAAAATTACTAGTATAAACAAGAAAGAGACTGGAGTTAATCAGTGGATAACAAATTGAAAATGTAATACACAATCATGAAATAAAAAGATCTGGGGTGAAATATGTCAAGTTTATTTTCTAGATGTCGGTGTAGCAAGTCTGAACTAAGTGATTCCAAGTTTAGTCTTGAAATGCAGATGCGCTTTGGAAAGAACTTTGTTATCTAGAGTTGTAGGTAAGATAAACACAATGGGCATGGCACACCTTGTTTATAAGGCCTGTTGTGCATATCAAGGGTAGAGGAATCCTTTTTAACCTTCATTATGTGGATTCAGGCTGTAGTCTGGCATATATGTTATATACAGAATATTTGGGGAAAATTCTATTACCACATTTTGTTTTTTTTTTCCTTTTGTTTTCCAAAAATAATGGGAGGTAGTGCAGAACTAACAATATACCATGTAATCAAATGAAACTTTAAACATTACCTTTTACAAGAGTGAAAGTCAGATTGTTGAATTTTTTTTTTGATTAATTGCATTTCCAGGTGGTTGTTTTGTGGAGGGAAATTGGCTTAGAAATGCATTTCGTTGGAAAGAGTCAGTTGGACCATGGGAAGAGAGGCCTGGTCATTTTGGTGATAAATGGAACTATTGGACTGATGATGGCCTTGGGTACTATGAGTTCCTTCAAGTATGCACCTGAATCTCTCTTCCAGTGCTTAACTTTGTTGTTTGTGTAATGAAGGCTCACATGCATTTTTCCAACATTATTGACTTCTGCATATGTTTTTTCCATTCTTCTGTTCCTTTTTGGTACTGTGATTTGTAGCTTGCCGAGGATCTAAATGCCCTACCAGTATGGGTCTTCAACAATGGTACCAATTTATAAACTCACACATATATATCAAGAGAGAAGATAAGTAGAAAGAAAATTTCCAAATAGAATATATGCAATTTTCACATTCTTAAATTATGAATATCTTATTCCATTATGGATACTCTGCAGGTATTAGCCACACAGATCAGGTTTCAACTTCAAGTATTGAGCCTTTCGTTCAGGTCAGTGTTTAGACTGTATCTCATGCAAACCTGGTCATGGGTAGCTACTTACAAGAGAGTGAGGCAAAAGAGGCAAGAGAAAACTAATCATCCCATGTCAGAAAAAATCATACCAAAAATAAAGCTTACTGTAAAGTTCACTTGGATGTTGATTTTCGAAAAACACAAACTTTATTGATGAGTATGATATTGTCCCAAAAAATCAGCTCCCAATGGTAAAATATATTGTGGCATGGATTTGTTGATTGTTTCTTAAAGCTTTAAATTTTTCTCTTCAAAGTGGTTACAAATTCAATTTTTATAAATCTTGTGTCATATGTTCAGTGCAGTTCCTTTTGATCTGTTTAGAAAATATTTCTGTTCAATACACTTAGCACAGTCTTGCTTTAAATTTCCCTCTATTTATGTATATGGTGATTTATAATATGATCATGATTCATGCTGCTTGTCCAAATTAAACAATGGTAATTTATTTATTTTTAATGTACTTGACGTGTTATTACAGGGCCAAAACTTTTGTCATATTATTTCATGTTCTCTTTTCAAAATTTTAAAATATAAATAATATTTTAGGTGGGTACAAATATTTCATTTCCAGAAAAGTCCACTTAAATTGTTTAAAAAAAACGTTTTTAGAAATTTATATAAAATATAATTTTAAAAGGGGCTCTTGGATATAATTTAAAAGTATTTCTAAACTTTTGGACAAGAAAAGCAAAATATTTTAAAATATTAAAATAATTAGAGGGCCCAAGTCAAAACACATATAAAAGAGAGGTCAAGGCTCATTATTGACCATCATTGTTCATCTTTGTCATTTTTGACTTTTAAATTTCCAGTGCATTCAAGGACAAAAACCCTTGATGTAGAAGATCTGGAGGACAAAAGATCTCTTGGATTTAGTCTTGGATTTGGGGACTATAACCCTCATATCTTTTGGGATGATTCTACTCAAGGATCACAGTTGCCGAATCGTTGGCTTTCAAGCCCCGTACCTGGAAATGAAACGTTTCCGAATCGGATTTGGAATTGAATCGCTGTGGGTATGAACTGGAGTCGTCATTTATGCATCGGAAACAATTCAATCAATAGTAATTCGAACCTAGGCGTTTTGGAGCATGACATGCTGTTTGTTGACTGATTCTGAACCGACTCTGTGCGATTTGACATTGGAAAAAAAAACAAAACCCTAAAAATCATGCTGCATTCATTTCTACCCTGCCTGAGTTTTTATTGTGTCGTCTTTGTAGAGTTTTTGCCGCATCGTCTCATCTACCCGAGCGGAGTCTTTGACCAGCCCGTGCTTTCCTGCATTTTCCTCTTTTGTTTTCTACCGATTCTCGTTGATTGTTCTTTAATTATTGCGTGCATTTTTTAGGTTTTTAGATTATTCATTATATAATAACGATTATAATATTATTATAACAATTATTAAAAAATTAAATCGTTTATACTATATAGATTGTATTTTATAATTTGTATAATAATAATTAATATTAAAAAATAATAATATAATTAATAATATTACAGATTCTAATAATAATAGATATTATTGATTTATTTATTATTATTAGTTATAGATTGTATAATAAATTAATAATAATATCTATATAATAATATACTATATAGATTCTAAAATATTAAATTTTAAATATATATAATTATAAATAAATTATTATTTTATTTTATTAACATTAATTTTGAAAACAATAGTTATTAATAATTTAATAGTAATATATTCATTATTAATAATTATAATTTAAATTAATTTTTTATGTTTCATTGTTTTATAATATTATAATTTAAATTTATTAGTTTTAGTAAAATAGTAACTATACATACATTAGGTTGCATATATATATATATATTATATTTTTGTATGGACATACCGATTCCGTACCCAACCCCCCCAAAAATTGCTGTACCCATGTACCCGTACCCGTACCCGATTTGGCAACCTAGCATTTATGTTTCAAGTGTAAAAGGATTTGGGTTTGCAAGCGAATTTCAGCAACATATCAAAAGTTTGAATTTCATTCAAATTATTGATTCTCATGGTCTTTTCAATTGTTAATTTTTTTTCCTTGCTGTTTAATACTGCTATTTTAATTTATATTATCAACAGAAATTACATTAGAAAGGATTTTTTTATTATTATTACTTAATTTGCTGCGGTTATTAAGTGATTATTAGTTGTTTAAAAACCCAGCCTCAGACTAAAATTCCAAGTGCAGTTTCTATAGAGGAGAATTCACAGCCTAGCCTTGAATGATATACGTAGAGCCACAAGGAATCGCAGCCTAGAATATTACTGAAAACTGCCGTACACTCAAAAGATCCCACCCCAGTTTGCTGCCTTATCATTTAAAGCTTGATATCTGCCTTGTTTGGCACCTTTTGATTTAGATTATTTTTGGTTTATTGCTTAAATACTAATTATTGAATGTTTAGAATTAAATAACAGCTCCTTTTTTTTAAGGAACTTTGTGTTGGAAATTTGAATATATTTATGTGTGTTTGAACTTATTTCTGAATATTTCAGAATTTCCAGGGTTTTAAATATTTATAATTGCTGATTTAAATATTATTTCAGTACATTTCAAATTTCTATAATTCTGAAAAATATAAATTGTAGAGCTATACAAAAATAAAAGGGACTTCATAGATTTGCCTTAGGGTTGTTTCAAAGTTCTACCAAATACAAACAAACTCATCAATTCCAAAAGAAACATAAAAACGGACATTTCTGTCCATTTACAAATCAGCAAACATATTGGATTGAAAATTGAATTTTTCAAGACGAATCTACTATGAAGATGCATTAAGGGTTTATATCAGCATTTTGAAGGTTTAGATTCTCATTTGAAATTGAATTTTTGAAATTGCAAGGGTTTAGTGCATAATTGTGGATCAGCTAAGGTTTGATATTTAATCATCATTGCAATTTGCAAATCATTTATTTTCCAAGGTTGTTTTCCATGGTTACACTTGTTATCATTTCCGCTATTATCCTGCTCATTGTTGTTACCATAAATGGTAGAGGTGGCAAGTGCTTGCCAGATTTTTGGCCTGACCAATAACTCGCTGATTTTTTATGGTGAGTTTTTGGCGAATATGCACTAATTTTTTGGCAAGTTTTTCAAAACACTTGCCAAGTCTGTGCCATTAACTTGTGGGATGCAGGATGCACAAAAAACACTTTAAATCGGTGCTTTTTTTGGCTTATAATGGCCCACACACCCCTCTCACTTCCTCATGCAACATTCTTGCATACATTTGAGCTAATAGCAAGGATTTTTAGGTGAATTTGAAGGGTAGATTTGAAGAATTTGAAGGGTAGGTTAGTAATTTTTATTTTATTTTTTCCAAGCATTTAAATTCAGTTTATCTACTAAAATCTAACATGTAGAGTGTAAACAATTCATAATTTCATAGTATTGAGTATTTATGATTTTACTTCTAAAAAATTGGATTTATGAGCATTTTTTTGGTTCACTTATATTGATTTTTTGAATGAAACCAATGTTTGTTTATAAACAAATCATTTTTCTGATTTATACCTTTTTTTTTTGGAATAAAATCAGTAGGTTATACTAAATTTATGCTGATTTACACTAATTTATGGCAATTTATAGTAATTTATGTTGAATTTATGCTGATTTTTTTGTATTTAAAAATTAAATATGTTGTACTTTGTACTTGTAGGTTAAATACAATGGCTAATAGAGAACCCTTGGCCTTTGGATCAAGCTCCCACTTTGTATTAGGCTCAGGCATAGCTTAGTTGATACTAGTTATTGGAACTTGCCCCCTTGGAGCTAGAGACCTGCTTGGAAATATGTTGTACAAAGACTAACACCTAGGACAATCATTTGTATAAGATGCTACAAACAATATCATAGAGGCATCAATCGCTTCAAATACCATCTCACAAGCATTACTCATTGTGATGCCAAGCCTTATGACAAGAACACAAAAGAGATAAAATAAGAGATGAATGCACACCTTGCCTTGATCGAAGAGAAAAAAACTATAGAGGGAGAAGACAAGAGTAGCCATGGAAGCATCCAAAGCTAGTGTGCATAATCCTCAATTGCAAGCAGAAAGGAACGAAGATATGACATTCAAAGGCATAGTGGGTTCGGTTCATGGTCCATGCATAAGAAGCACATTGGCATCCGCTTTATCTCCTTTGTGTAGAGCGCTTACATGGACACTGCATGGCTTTTTTATACCAAAAAACATTTTTGGAGCACAATTGCCATTGGAAGATATAGGCGAAAACAAGGAGATGCATTGAAAAGCTGGTAAGACATCTGTCAATTTCTGGTATTTCAACAACTTTCCCTTCAATGTGGTGAATAACTCATATTGGGAGAATTTGGTAATTGCATTGACAGTTGCAAGAAAAGGCTACAAGGCAACCTCTTGAAAAGAATTAAGTGGGAAGTTGCTTGTGGATGCAGTTGAAGATGCAAAGTTAGTTGTGGAAAAACAAAAGAAGCAATGGTGAAAGTATGGTTGCACTATTCTTTCAAATGGGGGGATGAATGGAAAGAACCACACCATTATCAATTTTTTGGTAGCATCGAATGCTAAGGTAATTTTTTGGAAGTCAATTAATGCCTTTGACAAAGTAAAAAATGTAAAACTTTGAGTCTAATGTTGGAGGAAGTTTTCTTAGAGGTGGGCATAGAGAATGTAGTGCAAATTACAACTGACAATGCAACATCATATGTGGCGGTTGAGAGATTGCTCTAGGAGAGCTATCTGTTACTCTTTTAGATCTCTTGCGCAACACATTGCGTTGATATTCTTTTGGAGGATGTAGGAAAAATTGATTCGTTGAGATTGGTTATATGCAAGAAACATAACAAAAAATATTTATAATCACCCTTGGGTTCTTAGTTTGATGAAAGATCACACCAAAGGGAAAGAGTTGTTGCGATCGGGTGTCATGTGGTTTGCAATGATCTTCCTAATGTTGCCAAGATTTATTGGTTTGTTGACTTATTTAAATCAAGTTTTTGTGAGTCAAGCATGGCTAGACTCATAATTCAAAGAAGCTTGAAGGAGAGAATGAATGAATGATTTTTAATGACGTCCATGAGACCATCAGCCTATGGGATTGAGTGTCGAATCTTTAACCATTTTCAAGTTCTTTTCCATGTCTGCCCTCCTATTATAGATCTTGACTAAGAAGCCAACAGTTTTGAGGAGCCTTGTCTCCTTAAAAAGCTTAGTTAGATTATCCACCTTCAAATCGTCTTCATACTAGATACAGATATCATCAAAAGCAACACACTCAATGATGAAGTGCCATTCAATCTCAACAACCCCTTTGTTGCAAAAAATACAAGTTCTTTGCTCTCAAGATTGCAAGAATAGACTTTGATAGTTTCTTTGCACAAAGAGCTATAGAGATTGTCAAGGTAACCTCAAAACTTTGATTTGGAACTCAAATTGAACCTTTATTTTTATAAAAGTATTTACTTTCATAATAAATTTATAACTATAATTTGTTTGTATTTGTTGATGTTAGAGCCCTTGGTTAGAGTTCAATGCTTGGTAGATGAGGATCAAAACCTAATGGGGTACGTTTATGAGGCCATTGATAGGGTTAAAGAGTCCATCCAAAACTATTACAAGGGGGATAGACTTAAATTTGATCTCATTTAGGAGATCATTGATTGGAGTTGGAACAATCAACTTCACCAACCCATTCATATGGTGGAGTATTTCCTCAACCCTATTTTTTTCTATTTAGAAAGCTTCACAGATCCTAATGGAGAGGTTATGGAGGGCCGTACAACATGCATTGAGAGGATGACACCCAAGGATGAGGTGAGAGATCTCATTGTTTAGGAATTGCAAAATTATATGGTTGGTAGGGAGGAGCTCTTTTCTTTGACACTAGCTATGTGAGGAAGAACCACTCAATCACCAGGTAAGGAAAAAATGGAGTCTCTATGTGCATCTTACAAGTTACAAATTTTAAAAATTTACAATTGTTGATAAAATATGGTTTTTTTGTAGGGGAGATTGGGGTGCAAATACGATAAATATTCAAAGATTAGCCCTCTGCGTTTTGTATCAACCTTGTAGTATTTCTTGCTACGAGTGCAACAAGAATTTTTTTGAGGCCATTCCCATGAAGAAGTGGAATAAATTAACTAAAAAATGCCTCAATGGCCTTGTCTTTGTACAATACAACCTTCGGCTTCGCAAAAGAAAGGTAGAGGACAAATTAGAGGAGTCATTGATTTGGATGACATTGATCCTTATAGCAATTGGACAGGGTGGGATGAGGATATCCCATTGTTTATTATAGACTAGATTCTTGGTTTTGAGAGGTAGGCAATGGAGGATGTGGCTATTGTAGAAGGAACTACTAGATTGTCATTGGATGAAATTGATAAGGCAAAGGAGGAGTCATTGCCATCTAACAGTAGGATGGAGTTCAAGTTGGAGCCACAAACACATCCTTCTATGTTGAGTGAGGAGCCACAACAGAGTTTAAGGATTAGAACCTTTGCCCAATTTTTCACTAGATTAGGGAAGGGGAAGATGTAAAATGTTGTAATATGTAATTTATGAATTATGATGGTGATTTTCAAAGGCAATCATCATAAATTCATAATAGTTGCCAACTAACTATTGTATTAGGATTCCGCATGATGATGTCATTTCTTTATCAATTTGTATTCAAATGAATGAAAATTTAATAGAAAACACTTTGTACTCATTTGTGGACTCATTGGAAACATTTGGTCATTGATTTTTGCAAAAAAAATGAGTTTTTAAAGAAATTTAAGCAATTTTTTAAGTTGTTGAGTTATTGTTGATCTTTTGCTAAGTCGCAAATTTTGGTTCTACCGAGTTAGAGGTTGCCAACTATGGTTCTTATTAATGGGTAAATGATCCATAAATTTCAGATTTGGACCATGCTATTTACATGTTATTTCGTGTAACTCCCCGCCACGAAACCCCAAAGGACAACACAACTAACTATCATTTATGAAACATTTTTTTTTTTTTAAAGTGAATTAACATATAGATCATACTAACAATAACGTAGAATGCAATCCACATGTACATTTGCACTGACTATGTCCTTTAGGGCATCATGACTGCATTACGAACATAACAATTAACCAACTTAAACATACATTGTAAAATAACTACAACAAGAGTTCATTTACATCCACTACATTATATATATATAATGCAGTGGATGTAAATGAACTCTTGTTGTAGTTATTTTACAATGTATGTTATATATATATATATATATTTCCACAGATACAACACCATTAAGGATCACAAAATACGAACCAATGAATACATATACAACTTCCCATACATGGGGTAGATCATTACACTGTTTACAAGTTTACATCAAAGTTTCCCTTATAACAACGGGAAGGATACATCAAATACATGATAAGATACAACTAAAATGGTTACATTACATAACATCAATGGTAACTCAAATCTGGTACAAGATCTGGAATCTCTCCATTAGGTACCACATCCACGCTCATGAACATCAACTGGGAACCCAATGGAGTGCATAGCACGTTCCACTCGACCATGTGGAACCCTAAGGTCCACCCCCCCATGCTAGGAGATGACAATAAGGTTCCACCACCAAAGTAGACAAGAAAATAGTAGCACAACACAAAAGGGATAACACGACTCCAATATACAAATACCACAAACAACTCATTACAATGACACCGCTTCCAGAGGTACACAACAACAAAGGGAACACAAACGACTTGGGAATGCTTGGTTGCTATAGGGAGGAGTGTCATCACATAGCTTGCTATGGGTTTCCCTGGCGAAACCTTCCTAGGCTACCGGACCCCCATCCTGGGTTACCCTGGACCACCTCTACCAGTCATGGTGTAACAACCAACAACTTATAGATAACGAATTAACGGATACTTGCCATCTTTAGCCGAAGGCAAACGAGGAACTGCCATTCTAGGGCTACATGGCTAATTCGCATCAACTCATTAAATTAGGGTTTCTCTTTTTTTTTTAAAAGAAAACAATTTAGATTGAAAAGAATTTTAAATAAAAGTAAATACAGATTTTCTAATCTCCTCCTCTACTTCTAATTTTCTTTTTCAGTTGAAAATACAACTAACTGAATTGACCAAAAGTATCATTACAGTTATTCTAATAACAAAAAAGTAAACGAACAACTAACTTCATAGTTTTCATTTGCATTTATAAATAATCAAATTGTGCTAAATTATCTTTCAAATTTCAAGAGAGAGAGAGAAAAGGGATTTAGAAAATTATAGTTAAGAAACTGATGCACATGATCTTGACTCTGTCTTCATGGAAAAGAGGGTATCATGAGGGGCTTTACCGCCCAACTGAAGACCTGCTAGTCTCCCATGTTTCTTCAACTGAAGGAACTCGTCCCTTCGTGAGGGTAATCAACAAGAATCTCTTTTGTCATCTTCATACCTTTGAGCCTGGTGTCAATGACCTACACCACCTGATCGTACCTTACTAAGGGTACCTCCCAACTAACAAGGTCACTCTGATCAGTGTGAAACTAGTACTTGATGGCTGACTGATGCTGAATCTAGCATCGTACCTTGGCCAAGGATTTCTTTACAATTCTGGCACTCCTGTGCTGTCAGCGCTCCCACCCTTGCTTGACATGATCACATTGTTTTAAGGTTTAACTTTTAAGGGCAGTTTTGTTTTCCTTACATTCCCATATTTATTCTGCATACCAAGTTCCTCTTGCAGCAGGGTCTTAAGCAAGGACTTAAATCTTTTAAATTTTACAGTTTAAGGAAAAGATTGTCTGTCAGGAACTTACTCCTTCCTCTCTAGGGATCTAAGTAATGGTCTGATCATAGAAGGAATCTTAAACTGATTATAATCAAAATGTCATGATCAGATTTTCCTATCTAACTCTGGACAACATGGTCCTACAGGTTAGGTTCGAGCTTCCAAAGAAGGATACAGGGTTGAAAATATTAAGAAGAGTAAATATACATATTTTCGGTTTTCTTCCCAGACCAATCAGGACAGATGAAAAAAAGGGTTGATAGCACTCAGACTTCCCAATAAATATCACAGAGAATTGCCAAGAAAAGTAACAAGATGATTTCGATTCTCAACCAAGAAGAGTAACTTGTTTATTAACAATGTCAACTAAACTTTGCAGAGCAAGGCTAAACAACCAGCCACAGACCTGAAATTTCAATTAAGAAGAGGAAATAATTTCTACAGATTACAATGGAGTTTCAAAACAAGCTACAAATTATTTCAAGATTTATACGTGCCTGAAAGATTCCTTGATTCAGATGTCTTCAACCCGCACTTTGAGGAATCCCGTGAGCCTAAGCACCGTTGTTGGAATTGCAATCCAAAGAAATGACTTCCGCTTAAGAATAAACAATTCAAAAAGAACAGGATATTTACTCCTCGCACAGCTGCCTTCGAGAAGTTGAAAAGAAAGACCATAGAGAACGCCGGTGATAGGGAGAATGACAGAGCATAAATGTCGACCAAGATACATGAATGGGTTTTAAGATGGGAAGAAGAATGAATAATAGAAGTGTATGAAGATAAACACAATTCCCCGGGTTTAGCTCTAAACGATCAAGGAAGAAATAATCTTTTCCCCAAAATACACGAATCTTTCCAAAACTCAGAAGAACGAAAAAAGTGAGACACGAGAGAGCTCGACCATGAAGCAAAGAAGAATGAAAATAGAATTTCTGAACTGAACCCAAGATGAATTGCCTCCTTCCCACGCCCGTCCCTTCGTCTTCCAATCTTGGACGTTTCATGCATGGAGTTGGCACGGTTAAGAGAAATTCGATTCCACATAAGCATAATTCCCAATTAAATGAATTCCCAATAAAATTTTGAACTCCAACATTTGATTATTAAGTTAAATATTTATCTTATATTCCAAGTTAATTTGCTCTACTAAGAGGATGGAATTAAATATTTAATAATATCAATTATTTTATCTCCCAATGAAATCTCTTTTAGAGTGAAGATTGATTTATAAATTATTTTAATTGACTTATTTTATGAATAATTATATTAAATTATAATGGGCCAAGTTACAATTTCGATTCTTTGTCTTACACTGGCTCAAGGCGAGATGACAATTTTCGATCCTCTATTAACCACTACCTCTCCCTAATGACGTCCCCTTTTATGTCACGGCGTCGTCAGTCCTGCGTCCACTGACAGGTATTATGGTTAGAAAGTTCTCATCAACTTCTTATAAATATGTATTTTAAATATCAACTTTTGATCACATTCAATTTCATGTGAACAAGAAATCCTCTTGCCACAAAAGTTCGTTAATTTTACAGTTATGATAGATTAAACATCTATTCTATTCTTAATTCCACATTCACAAGGAAAACAGTTACTTGCAACTAACTTTGCATCCAAATATACACACATATTCATAGTCTCAATGTAAGGGATGTAACACGCGGGACCCTCATACAAACTCATGCGGGATCAACATACCTTCCAAGAAAACCAAGAGGACAAGACAGTTGATCTTGCCATTCTAGGCCTTCCCACTCATCTCAAGCCTAAACAAGTATTTGAGCCCTGAGTGAGGCGTTATCTTGATTAATGTGAATTACCCAATCCCCTAATTCATTTTAAGTTATCACTAATTAAGAAACTCTCAATGAGTTACCCTAGCTGCCACTTTGTGCGTCGGACCCCCATAGAGAGCCACTCCCCCTACTAACAATTAGAAGACCCAAAACATATCCAACCGGGTAAAGCCATTTGCACAAAATCACTAACCACATGCACATACACATAAAGCGAGGCTTGAACCCTCTTGCTCACAAATCTCAACCATAATCACAAGTAAACAATGCAAGGCTAAATACCCCCATAATCATAAATCAAGTATAGAGTCAAATGTTCACCAAGAACCAACATGAAAGGCCAATCATAAAGAAAACTCTTTCCCCAACCTCTGGAAGACTAACAAATTGCTAACACAAAAGTTCCCCATCGAAGTGGCAACAATAACATGATCTCAATACAAAAATCAACCACCATAACCAAAAACTTCTCAATATCAAACAACCGTGACAACAATAGTAAAATCAACCAATTCATAACTCAACACTAAAATCGACCCAACAATTCAACACGAACAAACAAACAAATCAACCATGAAATACTCCATAAAAGGCATTGCCCCCACAATTCAGATTACTCACTAACTTAACACACTTAAATTACTCAATAGAGCATTTACCACTATAACTCAATTATACCAATTACATAGTGAATTCACAAAGCAACGGATAATCTAAATACAAGTAAATCAGTTTTCCCCTATTCATTTAACTAATATAATCAATAAACATCAACAAGCAATACATTCATGGATGACATTATTTTCACATTTTTTCTAATTCATTACTTAACCACTAACCTCACGTAATAATTCTCGAATGTCTATGATATCAATTAATCTTATTTACAATTCAATTATTAGAGAATACTAGGAAATCAACACTTTAAACGATTATCAACTTCATCCATTTTAACTAATTTTCCATAGTTATCTAAATACTCATTTATACAATAAATCACTCCTCTTCAAATTTAATATTTCCAAAACTCAAAGACATTACTCAATGCGAGCACACAAATGAACAAGGCAACCATAGCATGCAAAACTCCACATTTCATTTATTCTAAATTAACTATTTCACATATAAACTATACAATTTAAAAATATACTAATCAATCAAGATTCTGTCTTTAATCATACATCTCATCTATACATTTAAATTTACCTTTCAATACAATATAGCGAAGTAGAATACGACACCCTTCTATATGCACACATGCTCATCTATAATTATATAAATATATTTTGTGACGACCTCACCTGTACATAAAATAAAAATTTCATAATTTACATCCTACAAGGAAGTAAACGTGTTAACATGACATTGCAATAAAATTTTTCCTTTTCTTTATTGATAATACATGAACAAGTTGCCATATCAATTTACAAAAAAGATTCCCTTTCAATATAATAACTTCACAAGTACATGAAACAAGAATACATACCTTAACTAACATAGCTCCAATGAGCTTTAGAACAAATAGTAGTAAGAAGGTCCAGGAGTTCATCCTTTCAAATCTTGTACATCGGCTGCTTGTTGTGGAGGAGAAACATCACTCAGGCGCTTTTCCGCCAACCACGAACTTATAATGTGGTTCCCTGCACACCTATCATTCGATAGATGGCCCTCCCTTCAAACGAAGAGATTGGTAGGGTATCCGTTAATGATTACCAACTGAGCATAGTGTTTTGTCCTACACAACTAGAACCTTGCTATTTCACAATCTCAAATTAGTAGAAGAATCGCAATGAACTGATAGTGTAGTCTCATGCATCACACAGTCTAAGTCGATGATGTACCTTGCACTACTTTGGCCAAAGTATTCTCATTCAATACTTTGAATGAAGGTCATCTATTATAAACACTACTCAGGGCCGATTTGACTTAAGGCTATCTTACACTAGACATAGGTTTGTCCTTCAGTGGGTAATACATACCCTAGACATCCTACAACATACTAACCTACTAGAAATGAAACAACAAAACAAGTAATCATAAAATCCCCTCCTATATTGGAAATCTTTATCCTATGAGTTTCACAAGCTTATCTAAGTTAACCTAATAACTTGAGCTGTGGATTATTACCTGACTCAATGCTTTCATTTCCGTCCTAGTATTTAGTATCTACTTCAAGCATATTCTCCTTATATGGAGATCATACAAGTAATGCAATTCTCACAATATGCAACCTTGACCTTTATTCAATTTATTTCCTAAGTACATTCAGGTATGCAATTCATATAATAACTCATTTTCTCTATTACATAGAATGCAGTTAATGAAATGACTTCCTACCTATGCACAAACAGTAAACACAAGGATTCCATAACATTTTAATATTCAAGAACATAATGGATAGTAGAAGAATATCCCATGCCTGATTTTTAGCTTTCCTTCAAAAGATGAAGTTACAGTCTGTCTTCACAGCACCTCAGCTTATTCAATCAACTGGAAAATCCTTCACAAGCCTCTGCCTTTTCTCACTCAGGTTATTCTCTCAGAATGATGTCTATATAACTCAGAAATAAACTCCTCTAAGAATGAATACTCAGACTGTTAATGGTCACAGCTGAATGAAGCTCAGATTATTTGATAATGGTGGACTGGTAATTCCACAAATACCAATTCTCAGAAATATGTAAATAGCTCTCAGAAACACAAATGGCTTTCAACAAATTCGAATGGCTCTCAACAAATAAACTCACAAGATAATTTCTGAATTCCAAAAAGTAGTGGTGAAGAATGAACAAGGCGGCTATAAATAGAGCCCCTTGCCCAACAATTTTCCACATCATAAGGCATGTAAACTGCCAGAACTATATTTTGAACAATTCAAATTGAAATGTGGCGGATTTCCACACTCACACACAACTCAAATGAGGTGAGTCGACTTCCAGCAATACAATGAATGTTTCAAACCTTGCACATGTTTAAAATGGTGAATCGACACCTACAGGGGTCTCCAGTAATGGTGCCAATGCAGCAATCTGTTTGATGATTCAATTCACTGAAATGGTCAAGGTTAATTGCTCACCACTTTGCCTAAATTCGTGGTTCAATTGACAAACATCCATGGCCGCGTTTTCATTCACAGAGACCTGGTCATTGCTCCGTGCGCCAATCCCGTGCATGTATTTTCTTCAACGCATCATTTTCTTTTAATTCAAAAGTTCACTATAGTTTCAAACGAAATATTTCCTCTTTGCCATATTATAAAGTTTCGATTAAAAAGAAATGATCCAAATTAATTAAGTATTGGAAAAGTCCGATTCCAAGGTTATGATAAATATTTATCACTATAGGAAATAAGTCGATTTCCTTCATTTGATTTAAATATAAACTCAAGTGGAATTTAATTTAATTTGATTTTCCAATAATGAGATCTAAATTATTAGGAAATAAGTCAATTTCCAAAGTGGAGATCAATTTAGAAAATAATTTGATTTTCATAAATTGAGAAATTAAATAAAATATAATTCCATTATATAAATATTATTATAGTCTTAAATATATTAAACATATATATATAAATATTTAAATACCCGAGTATTTAATATATTCATATATTTTAATATAACTATAATAATATTATATATAATCTTTAATATATAATTACATATATATATATATATATATATATATATGCAAATTTAGAAGGCAATAATAATAATAATATTATTATTATTAATATCCACATAATAAAGGACGTGTGCGTATATACATATATATGCCAGTATATTCCTCTATGTACACATATGTGTAAGTATACCATATCGATGCAACCGTATGAGCATATCCATCTGCCAACATACGCTTGTATCAATATGTATATACTCATGGATACGTGTATATACTATACATACATATATATGTTCACTTCCGTTTGCTTACATCATTTGCGTTACCATCTTCTCACATGATTGTAATACCACAAGTAGATACATAGATAAACATCACTTATACATGCATACTGTTGGCGTAACAACTAGCACCTCTGGAGTAAGAGTTGGTACGGACAGCTATGCACACTACGCAATGAGTGCTCTTCAAATTAGGAGGGGAAGCTCCCTCGTTGTGCTTGACAAAAGTACTTGCAAATGGAAATAAACTAAACTATATCCTGTCTTTTTGTTTTAGCTGTAGAGGTACAAGGCTTTCTCAAAAACTATATACGTTGCAGCTGAGTATTTTCTGGTTTTGCAGACTACTAACTACAACTAAACTTAATTCTATCCAGTTTCCTCAAGAAAAACAGAGCATGAGGAAACGGAGCAAGGTTTGACTATCAGACGATAAACGAGTGTAGATTCTCAACTTGAAGGCAAGGTAGCACATCTATCAGCTCAATCTAAACACGCTTATTGGTAACAACAACACACGATAAACTGTATACGGATTCTCAACTTGAAGGCAAGGTGGCACAACTATCAGCTCAATCCGAATAAGTTTATTATTCACAACAATATACGATAATCAAGTGCAAATTCTATACTTGAAGGCAAGGTGGCACAACTATCATCTCAATCTGAACAAGCTTATTGAACACAAAACAGATTTTATCTAACTATGGAAAGAATTCACCATTACGATTGCATGAAACCCTATGTGGCATAACAGTTAATCATAATAGTAAAGACACATGAACAAATACCAAAAAAACAATATTGAGGGCAAGGTAGGCATAGCATATATTTCTCTCTCGTACAAAAGTTCGTGAACAAATACAAAATAGCAATACTACAGGGAAGGTGGGCACAACATGTATGCTATCACGCAAAAGTTATGTACAAATAAGCAAAAGCTCTTATTTATAGACATCGAAAGGTGTAGGGAACCCTAAAATCACCTTGAGTCAACTATAGTCTTGCAATGCATGCAAGATTTGTTGCTAAGCCCTAATAAAGTAAAGTATACAGTTAACTAGAAAACTACCATCAGTTAACCGAAACATCTAATCTAAAAATGGACAATTGTGCAAGCATGCACGTCCTTATTGAAAGCATGTTAACTGGAACACTACCATCAGTTAACGTAAAACCTAAATAAAACTCCAAGTGAATAAAACCAATCTCAGAATAGATATGCATGAGATGAGATAGCGAGTTAACTTGAGAAAATAACGCCAAGTTTATCTCCTGTGTGTAATGTCTATTCCGAGAGGTGGGAACTGAAGTCTACTGATCGTGATCTCGAACAATCAATCCCTTAATGAGGCTGTCAACTGCATCAGCATCTGAATGTCAGCAACTTGAGCAATCTTGGCAATCTTTGCACACTCAAACTAGCATTTCACTGACTGGTAACTTTGGCGGCTCCGTAATTGAAGTGATGGACATTATCTCTTCTGCAGCTTGATGCTTCGACACTTCTCCTTAATGAAAGAGTGTTGCATGACAAAACTACAAAGTTTGATTGCGCACACTCTGGTTGTGAGAAATGCAAACAAACTTGCTGCCAACCCTCTGAAAGCACTTGATACAAATCGGTCTCAGCTTTTCTGACGAAATCATGAATTAAGACCGATTTGGTCTTGAATTCAGTCTGTGTGAACTGCATTCTGAAAAACTCGCCTGTTGACTGTGAACACGGCTATATTCTGACAACTTTTCTGGAAAGCTAAAAATACCCTGCTGAGGCTAAAAATAACCTATCGGAGAGCAATTTTCACGAAAAATTCTGAGATATGGGTTTTGTCCAGAAAAAGATTCTAAGACAACCTAGAATGTCAGAAATGCGAAAATTTGACTTCTACTCGACCATGCAAAGAGTTTTCAGTTGAGAAAATTAGTAACTCGAGAACGAATGTTCTGAAGTTAAAAATTCCTGAAAAATCAAACGCACAATTTTAATTCGAGGAAATTGTATAGAAATGATCCAGATGTTTAGACTTATCAAATTTGCCAATTTTAGGAACATGCGAATCAAAGTCTGAGAGAAATCTGAGAACCAAGGAAGAAAAAGACGTTTTTTTTATGTTCTTCAATGAAAATCGCCCTTGAATTCTTCAAATTGCTGATAAATATGAACTTTCAACCTGCAAAAAGATATGTTAGATAAAATCGCCTTTGGAAATTGATGAGAAATCCGCCTTTGATCTTGAAGAATTGCAAACTTGCTTTGAAAAATTGCGAATTTGCTTGAAGTTTGCGCCTTTGTTCTTGAAGAATATGAACTCGCCTCCTGAGAAATTATGAATTTCTACTGAAGCTTGAGAACTTGCCTTTGTAAACTGAAGAATTGAATTTGCCTCGAAAAATACGAATTTCTCTTAAGATATAAATCTCCTCTTAAGAAATACGAATTTCTCAAAGCTTGGTGAATAACAAATGAGTGCGCCATGTTTAAATAAGAGAAAATTTGCACAAACTTGTGAACAGCAAGATTTAAAACCCTGACTGAAATAGATGCCTTCTGATTGGACCCTTCTCAGTTACGCTACCACTGACTCGGAGTTTGAATTTAAATAATAATAAAATATTCATCATCATGCAATTTGAAATCTTAGCATAAAGAGGGCGCCAACTTTAGGAAATCACCATTTTAATGCTAAATATGCATAATAAATATTAAATATTATTCAACTTTAGTTGACAAACCGGATGAAGCTTTAGGCTTCACTGCTAGACTTCACTGATTCCGAAAAGTCATCATTTAAGCTCATAGGCGTCCATTTACTCAAGATTTTACACTTTTTATTAACTTCCTACTTCGTAGCTGAGTACAAAGTTACGACTGGCCGTCTTCGACACTGATTTTTGAGTGACCGGGTGATGCTGAGACTGAACTGAGACATCCATCGCGAAGCCTGTTGAGCAAGGAAGAAATGTCTGCTGGGAGTCATCACTGCAAAATCCATCATTTAACACCTTGAAAAATTAGGCGCCCTTGATTAAATTCATTTTCAGGTACCAGACTTAAACCATTTTCCTAAACTACCATCTGACGCTTCAAACGGCTGCTGACGGCGAACGGTGAACCCTGCTAACAGGAAATCAAGCTCATTGCTTGACTGAAGACATTCTGCATCCAACGGATATACGCATGACATCTGAAAAGTGCATTAAGGGCCTGAAAAGTAAAAGCGCGCCTGAGCCACAGTTGCACTGACACCATTTTGACCAAAGTGTAACTCTCAACCAGATGCCCTACTTTGTCCTCCGATAACTGAAGCTGGGATGACCCGATTCGAGCCACGTTTGTTTTAATGGACAGCCAGAAGGACCCACAAGAGAAGTCTCTAGAGGCGACGAAGCAAGAAAACTGCTTCTAAGACCTAAAAAACACAAGTGTGTATTTTATTTAAAATATACACTCCATACTTAGCCATTTTCCGGATGTCTTCACTTTTCAACACTTCGTCAAAGACCTCTCACGTACGAGCGTCTGCCAAATCCCGGAAGCTAATGGCTGGGCTTGTTGAATAGATAAAGTAATTACACTCAAGTCTTGTGAAGACTTCGAACGCGAACGACCTCATCTGACAGGCCTAAAGGCTAGGTGCCTCTGGACTGTAGAAATACAATGAAAATTTTATGCTAGTCCGCCCGTGAAATTATGTGCTTGGTAGAAACTCTACCATGATTACCCAGAATGTCGGATCGACAGGCAACTTAGTGCAACACGAAGCTGGACTAGCGTAGTACTGATGTCAGGAAGACCTCATCAACAAATTTGACCATCTTAAGGGTCATTTTAACCAGCGCCCCTGCGCTATAGTTGCGCTAGAAATGCAATGAAGAAGCTCAAAGACGTGAAAACTTCATTATAAGCTCATCTTCAGATGTCGGCTGCCGGAGCTCTAGGACTCGGATGACTGCGTTTGATAGTTCATTGGACGAGCAGACTAGTCGTGAAGAAATTGACTGCTTCAATCATCAGAAAAACCAAAATCCAAACCTCTTTTAAGAAGGACGCCCTCAAGCTACATGCGCGCTTTTACTGGAAAAGGACAAGTTTCTGCCATGTAGAACTTTGGAAATTTCAACTTCTGTCGCCAGTTGCCGGAGTTTCGAGTCTCAGATAGCCTCGCTGGATAGCTCATCGGATAGCCAGACCAGTTTTGAAGAGTTTAACTGTATTTATGAGCATTTTCAACAAGATCTTGACCTTCAAACAGAAGGGCGCCCCTGGGCTACAAGTGCGCTTTCTTGCTTTTCTCTGAGAAATCCTCATAATTTAATCACTAAAAACTCCGTCTTGACCACTGAAATGATCATACGAAAGCATAGTTGTTGTTGGGAAACGCTCCTCCATCATGAAATGCTCCGTTCTGAGTCTTTGATTCAGGTTCTGATCAATGAAACTGCCTTTGATTGACAAAATATTGACAAAAACTCCATGCTTGATATTGCCCAAAAACTCTACTTGACATCATTTTAGCAAGGTTAAGACCATTTAAACAAAATGCCTTGATGAAGCAAAAATTTTGGTTTTGGGTACAACACATACAAAAGTAAACAAAATTCCTAATGCCAACATACAAGCCTATGGATGACTTACCTATAACTCAAACAAATTGACTTAGCTTACTCAGTCTAAGGAATGTGTGTGTATGCTCATATGGTTCACATTACCGATTACCCGACCAAGCTCCTCTCCCAAGTGATATTTCTCCTCTGCCTGGAGGAATGGTCCACATACCTGCATACAATAACATGATAATAGGAGTCATATGTTCACAACAAAACAGTATACATGAAACACCTCAAAAGTTAGAATAAACATTATTTAACCTCTTGCACACAACATTCATCAAGGATAACATAAAAAGAACTAACATTTAAATGGGACAATCATTAAATGGAACAAATTCATATTGATAACAAGAAACAACATGTTTTATTCATCTCAATGATTCAATCATTACAATCAATTGCCCTATGCAGTAGTAGCTATACAATCGGGGTGTAACATATTTATACAAATACAAACAACATATATAGTTAAATCAATTTTTTTTTCCTTAAGAATATTTTCCCAATTTAATTATCTACAAAACAATTAGATACACAAACAGTAATATACTTTCTCTATCACCCTAATATTTACACTATTCTACATATACATGTATATATAAATATATACACAATTATCGATGTCTATATTTATAAATATACATATATAATTACATATATATTAAGATCTGGGTGACTGGTTTCTACCTAATAAATCAGAAATCGAAGTGATGAGTACGTTTAAAATACAATACAGATATCAATATACATATATCTATAAATAGTATCGTTTATCAATCACCATATAAATAAAATCAATTGCCATCTGTAAAACAAAATCAAATGCTATGGATATAAAATCAGATGCTATAAAAATCATATGCCAGATATCTATGAAAAACCAAACATAACCGGCGAATCTCAAGACTGGTTTATAACCTAATACAACATCACCAACAGAATAAAACAAATGCATCAAACTCCACTATTGCTATCGAAATTTTTGCAGTCAAGTAAAGCTCATTAAGTTCGCAGTATGCAGCATGGACATGGGATTAAATTCACAATTACTAGATGCATAGAATCAATGCAGCAATGAAAATGCCACAGCCAGTAAGTATACACAACCCAAAGGATTGGGCGCCATGATGAATTTGCTTTGTACCGCAGACCATAGCTAACTAGGAAATAACTAAAGCTATCGAATAAGAAAAAGATCAGGCTTGAGAAAATTGAATACAAATCTTGAAGGGCACGGCTTGGAGAAAAGCATGGAGGTGCGATTCAAACTGTAAGGAGAGTGATAAAAGATAGAGGAATTAAAAAGATACCTTGATGTAGCAATGCAAAACTTCAGACGCCTTTCTTTAAATGAACAGCTACCTTAGAATCGAACCCACACAATACAAATATAAATCATTACCACAACCCATATACAAAATCAAAACCACAACACTCGTATAAAATTCGAACCCCAACATACCTGAATCTAAATCACAGCTTTCATATGTAAACCAGAAATAAACGAACAAAGCAAAGAAAACGAAATGGTAGATAGAGAAGAGAAATGGAATGATAGCCAAACATAACCACTGTAGAAAATTGAATACCTCAGACATTTTCAGCGACTTAAATAAAGTTGAGTGCCCAACAAATGCATGCGTTTAGGAAGCCATTCGCATTATGCTCTCGGATAGATGCCAACATGAATTCAAACACAGCAGGGTCGAATTTCCAATGCAACATATATTTAAATCAAATCCCCATATATCTACAGCGATCCACTTGTAGTCGAGTGCCCCACAAATTATATGAAAAATGAAAACCATATGCATAACTCAGCAAATGGGTGCCAAAAATTATTCCAAATGCAGCAACGTCAATGGTCTATGAGCATCAAACTCAAATAGAATTAAGAAAAAACAAACAAGCAAAGAATCAAGGCGTTACAAGGGCAGCAAGCTCAATGAAACTAGCTGGGGTGTGGAACACAGGCAGCGACAATCAAATGAGCTATGTCAATGAATCGAATTCTAGTACGGTACATAAGTATCCATTAAGCATTTCACTCAAAACACAATACTTTCCTGAACAGATGGTCAATAGCCAAGCCATTAACTGGCATATGTAAAAGAAATTCGTACTCTCCATCGAATGCCATGACAACGCCTATCTTGAGTGCTGGGCGCATGACTAAATACCGCCCTAGCTTACCATTTCAATCGAAAACAAAATCAAAACAGCAGAGAGAGACTAACCATGATGCATACCAAATCGGTGAACCAAAATGACACTAAGAAGAGGCATACAATATACAACGACTACACATACAATGCATGCAATGATTCTAACATGAGAAAATAACCAGAGATATCTAAGTTTAAAATGCAAGGTGCAGGGATGGCGCAATAAGGAGCATAAACTATCCGTTTATAAGGCTTTAAAAAAATCGAATTCCAAGCAAAAGGAAACGATCAGCAACCAAGTACAAAAGGAAACAAGCGATTTCCATGGATTCAAATCAAGACTCATTAAATGGCACGATGGCATCGAACTACAGGCGGAAACACAGATGATGCATTCAAATCCAATCTTAAGCTTAAATCAATGATTCCTAATACAGCATAGATAACATTCATTTTCAACATCAAGAGAAAGAACAATCCCAGAATACATTGATCAAGGCAACTTGGATTCCAATGCTGTAGGGGATGCACTTGAAACCAAGTTCGATCTTTCGCTACAGTTTTCAACTTCTCCGATAGCCCCCAATTCAAAATTTCGAACAACATTCAAGTTAGTCTACAATAGAAGACTGTTACTCTCCAGAAATTTTCTTTCCAAAACAATTCAGAAAAATCCAAGATGAAAAAACCTCCCAAAAAGATTATTATTAAAACCCAAAAGGTGATTCGATTTTCCAAAACAAAAATCAAGCAACAATCACTTAATAAGACAAGTTTCCAAACCATACCCAGTTTGAAGGCACGCATGTGCTTCAAAATTTACCTTTTCCCACTTTTTAATTGTTTCCATTTCTTAATCATTTATCTCCATTTGAAGTTAATATTAATTTTAATATTTTATTTTCTTTTAATATTTTCTTACTTTTAATTTATTAATTAAACTCAACATTAAACAATAATTATCTTTATATTTAATTATAAAAACACTTTATAATTTAATCATTTATTTTAATAGTTTAATTCTCCAAACACAACACATACACCCATTTAACAACATAGTTTATTTAATTATATAATTAATTCTACATCAAACCACAACTTTAATAAATAGTTAATTTTAACACTATGCATTAGAAAACTTACCCAAACAAACTTAATCAAACATCAAGAAAGGGCCAAACACGGAGGGGCACTACATTTCGTCTAATCAGACCATGTCACTCTTCTAGATTATACATGGGTGATTTATGTTTCTTATGTAGCAGATGTCATCTTCCACGTCCAAGAATTCATGTTATTTTTATACTAATATTTTCCATGGTTTTTTCATTACTATCATTATTATGGACACCATATTAGATAATTGGTCCATACACTAAACAAAAGTTCATTTCTTCATAGGTAATTACTCTCTCAAAAATAAAAGAGTTTATCACATTGATATAAATTTCCAAGAGTTGCATATCAAAAACCAATTTAATCATGATTTATGAACAGACAATTATTAATAAAAGGAAATAGGATTTATACCAAAGCTGCACTTCACTCCCTAGAGGCTTTGCTATAGTATGCATATAAAATTTAATATTATTTGTGATTTTTCTTATAATTTGAGGCTGGGGAACTGGTCTCTTTCAAATTCTTTAGTCCTTTTGCTTGGATCCTTTATTTCTAAGTTTTCGACAGTTTTGGTTTGTCTACCTTCAGTTACATTACAATTACTTTGTGGAAGTTGATGACAAAAATAATAGTAATAAATTGATGGTCCGATTTTATGCCATAAATCATTCCAAATGATCATGAGTTTCATTTGTATTAAATCTTTGGATTGAATTTTTCTACTTCATTAATCATTATATGCTTGCAATTTAAAAGCTAGTGCACAATACTCAATACTAAACTTAAAATGTCAATGTTTAACATAATGCTTGATTAGAATATTTGATTTTTATAATTATTGTCATGTCTTATGAATTTTGGTTACCATGCAGGATATCTTGAATGGTATTGAATTTGCTAGAGGCCCTTCAGATTCAACATGGGGTTCTATCCGTGCAACTATGGGACATCCCAATCCTTTCGATTTAAAGTATGTTGCTATTGGAAATGAAGATTGTGGTAAAAAATATTACCTAGGTTTGTAATTCCTATGCCACTATTTGCTGTAGATTTAGTATTTTAAGGTATAAAACAGATCTAGACACATGAAGTGAAATCTCTATAAATGTATTCCAAAATTGTTTTTGATTGTGGTGTCTGTTCATATTTGTTTGCATATAAATCTGATCACATAACAAACTTTTTGTTCATTGAATTTTCTATGCAAGCAACTAACACTTTTGAATAAAGTAGAAAATGGAGTCAAAGCAGTAAATGTTAAAATGACAGCCTTGCACAACTACTAAACCTAACAAAGGAAAGAAACCATTTAACAAAGTGTGAGCATGCAATTCAACACTTTCCAGAGGCAGGGGGCATGACCTCTAAGCTATACATTGTGGCTTCTTCACAGCATAATAGTGAGGGAATAATTATAAGCATCAAAAACCTTTGCAGGAGTCTCATCTTCTAGGGTCACTGCCACTGTTGGTACATATTAGCTTATGACTGATATTTGCTTGTTGGGTATTTGAATACTATCCCGATCTTAACTGCACATGATGATTGCCCTTAATCATTGAAGCACCATCACCAATGGTAAGAACATACTATGGGTCCATTCCAAACCACTCATGGACTCTTCCTTAGCCTATGATTTTTTATTTTTGAAACTATACCATTTGTGACCTGTAGAGACAACATGTGGAAGCATAAAATGATAGTTTTATTGCTTTCATATGAGATGTAATCATACTTGAGACCTAAAGTAATGCAATATTAACTTCCTCCATTGCTGCTCAAAAATGCATTTTTTTTTGTGAAGGAGGAGAATATCATAAATTCAAACCTCCTATCAGATGTTGTTTAGGTATACAACTTCCTGTTACTAAGGGCTGCCATCTTTAGGCTCCAAAATTGTTTCATTCTGACTCCACATCCCTAGGACACTAGAAGTTATTCCTTCCCTTGTTACAGCCAGCCAACCAGAAAAGAATTTGTACAGTAATTTCATATTAGAATTCAATGAGCTCTTTCTCTTTCTACACTTTAAAACAAGAAAAAAAAGTAAACCAATTACCAATGTATTCATATGATCTTATGCCATTTCCATTTCTATGCTTAGATTTCAGACTTTGTGGAGCTTAGATGTGAGTAGATCACAATGAAACCATCAACCATGAATTTTATCCAAGACACGTGTGTGCATGTATGACCTCAATTTGAGAGTTGTGTTCCCAGTGTATTAATTGGAATTTCTTTCTAACTCAGACTGTGCAGTCCAGTAGTGAGACTTGAAATGATATAACTTAAACAAACTAAGCAAATTTATCTAGAAAGAATTTTGCAAATGTGTATGACATCTATTACCAGTAATTCCCTTATTTTAAATTTATGAGACTTGAATGTGAAGCCAATTAAAATAGCAAGGAATCAGTGAGAAACAACATCTAAAAATGACTAAAAGCTACAATTTAAAAGCACAACAAAAGATTCAAACTATAGCCTGGATCTAAATCGTGTGAACCCTAAACAAATCAGAAAATACAAAGTAATGGATACAAATAACCATGTGAAAGGAAGAATAGAGGATAAAGCTGACATTATTTGTAGCATCGTAGAAAAAATCATTCTCAAGAATAAATCAATGAACCAAAGATAAAGATTTTTTCAAAAAAAATTGATTTAAATTGAGTACAAATTTGGTTAGGGTTAGGGTTTTTGGAAAAAAGAAAAAGAAAGCGTGGCTGGCAAAAAATTGACAAGAAATAGGGTTAGGGTTAAAATTGCAATTTTATTAGCTTGGGTGATTGTTTATTGGAAAACTTAGCAGGGATGATTTTCTCTTTGTATTGCAACTCTTTCGAGTAAAAAAGTGGGCTAGGAAGCAAGTCATGATTATTTGCTTCTATAATTTGAAGTGTAGTGTATCCTCATCAATCAGGCCAATATAAGATTTGAGGATTCCCATATGAGAATGGCATGGAATTGGTGGCCCGAGCTGGGAAATTTTGTTGGGGCACAATGAACATCTCCTTAAAACTCTAAATGGAGACTGAGGCTAGAGGCCAAAGCTAGCCCACATTTGTAGTAGTTGTATCCTTATGTCACCTTGAGAGGGCCAATACAATTAAGGATGGCCATAGGAGAATGACATGGACTATGTGGCCCTAAATGGGAAATTTTGTTGGGCTGCAAGGAATGTCTCAAAATTATCCTAACATCCATTGTTGGGCCAATGGAGAACAAGGGTAGAAGCCAAAGATGGCCCCAACTTGTATGAGAATACATCCTTATCAATCACTGTTAAATACAAGGATTGAGGATGTCCATAGGAGAATGGTCTAGAATAGGTTTTCCTAATCGTGAAATCTTGTATGTTTGCAAGGAATGTCTCCTTAAAACTCTCCTAACAACCATGGCTAGCAATCCTTGAGAAGTAGAGAAAAAGTTGGCAATGTGTTTCTTCTTGGTCATTTTGAAATAAGGACAATTAGTGAGTAGCTGAGTTTCTAAACCAAAGAGTAGTAGATATACCCTATGTAGTGTGAGAAGAGACTAGAGGTACCTTGGTTGCTATATGTAGAGGGAATGCAATCTAACTGATTTGTCAACATCATTGTAGATAACTATAGGGCAACTATACCATCCTAAAGGGCACCTAACAAATTCAATTGCTTGAATAGGAAAGGTGGTAAAAAATTTGGTAGTACTTGGATTCCTCTACAAAGCCAATATCTGAAAAAGATCACTCCTAAGAGGCAAAGAACCAAGCACCTCTATTTGGGATAATGGAAAAAAGAAGTGACTTTCATAATGCTTATAGAAATGATGAAGTTTCCCTTGGATCTTGTAATGTCCCCATTTTTGGTTTCTCTTGTATTGTAGTTGGCTTTGACATTCTCAATGAGTGTCATTCTTGTCAGAGGGATTATTTGATGTTGCCAATGAGCTCAGTTAGTCTTGAGGACACTTATGCCTCTTTCCGAAGTGAATTTTGGCTTTTGGTGTGTTTTCCAAGATTCTTGGAGGGTGTGTCTATTTATAGCATAGAAGCAATAATTTGCAAAAAATTGTGATTAATCTTGATTTTAAAAAAATCTGCAGGCTGGACGATTTTTTCCCATTTCAAACTGCAATTGCCAAAAAAATGCATTTAAAACCTGCAAAAAAATGTGAATAAAATCATGCTGATTTTCGGGCAAAAAAAAGCCATGAGACCCTAGCTTGTTGCTTACTATTGTACTTTGATAGATTTTTTCCAAGCATCCATAGCTTGTTCGAAAGCACTTGTTTTAGGATTTTAGCCACAGCAACAAGGCAGTGAACTATTTGATAAAATGCTTTCGTAGACATGTATGAAAAATGTGGTAGCATAGACAAGGCAGTAAACTGTTTGAAAAAATGCCTCAAAGAAATGTGGTCTCATGGTGATGGAATGCCATGACAAGCAAAACTTTTAGCCATAGCATCAAGGCATTGAACTGTTTGATAAAATGCTTTGGTAGACATGTATGAAAAATGTGGTAGTATAGACAAGGCAATGAACTGTTTGAAAAAATTCCTCAAAGAAATGTGGTCTCATGGAATGCCATGACAAGCAAATGCAATTGGCAGCTGCTCCTGGTTATTAGTTATGCAATGTGTGTTAGTTTTAGGATCAGAAATGCAATAAGTAGAAAACTCAACACATAGAACAATGAACATAGTATTTTACCCTGGGAAAACCCTCCTACTCGAGGGAGAAAAATCCAGCAAGATATTCTCTTATAATCAGAAAAATAAGTGCAGAAACAACACTCAAAATCAGGCCTTAGAAAGGCCAAATCTTCTACAATGGATCTGCACTTGTATATAGTGTGATTTCTTGAATGCACAGTATTTGACTCTTCTCCTTGAGTTGAAACTGCTGCTATTGAAAGTAGACCTGCTGCTGAAAGAACTCGAACTTGGAATGAAATGATTGATGCCAAAATGAGGAGACACCTTCTCATATATATACAAGACTAGGCGAGCTCACTCTAGAGCCGACCTAGTAATTATAATATTTTGTTTATAAAACATTATAGCCGACTTGCATTAGTTTATTTTAGCTTAGGGAAATACCTCCCACAGCTATAAAACACTAACACTCCCTCTTAGCTAGGGAGGTATTTTCAAATATCCTCTTCATGAAGTCTCTCAACATGATGTCAACAATTGCTACACCCATTTGTGGAAAAACACATCTCAGTCTTAGAGATGTACAAGGGCTCGTCATGGGGTATCTCAACATGACGTCCACAATGACTACACCCATTTGTGGAAGAAACACATCTCAGTCTCAGAGATGTACAAGGGCTCGCACCTCATATTTCTCCATCTTAGAGAAATATACACTACAAGGGCTTTCAACATGACGTCCACAATGACTACACCCATTTGTGGAAGAAACACATCTCAGTCTCAGAGATGTACAAGGGCTCGCACCTCATATTTCTCCATCTTAGAGAAATATACACTACAAGGGCTTTCACCTCATATTTCTCCTTCTCAAAGAAATATACATTACAAGGGTTTTCACCTCATATTTCTTCATCTCAGAGAAATATACACTACAAGGGCTTTCACCTCATATTTCTTCGTCATAGAGAAATATACACTACAAGGGCTTTCACCTCATATTTCTTCGTCTCAGAGAAATATACACTACAAGGGCTTTCACCTTATATTTATCTGATACAGAGAAATATACATTACAATAAATCTTCATGATGCTATGACTCCCTCTGGAGCTCCAAGTACCCGCATCAACCTCCTGACCTCCTCATCCAAGATTGCCTTTGTTGGT